>OV839568.1:96185963-97385963 GCA_929447395.1 Epistrophe grossulariae
TAGGATAGATTTTTGTTGGCACAGTGGATTGAGAAATTAGGTTTTTATTATCTCATTTAACCCCAGGGGCGGCGTTCAGTTGAGGGAATATAAGAATGCTGCCTCGGCTGGGGATCGAACCCACACATCCAGGTTAGCAGTCGAGCACTACTTCTACTGCGCCGGGGCCACCCCCAAATATTTTGTTGTTAAGATTTTATTAGCCATGTTCAAAGGTACCCCGCGTTCAAAGGTGCCCCCCTCTCCCCTATCATTGCCTTAAAAAAAATAATTATATAACTGTGTTACCTACTTTTCGTAACAATTGTATGTTGATTTTCATGTTCCCAAGGGTAGCCATTTAGGGCCATTATTGTTTATTAACGACTTTCATTCGTACATCAAATATTGTTTACAAAGACAATTTTAAATAATCGCGCTAAATTTAATTTTCATAAAAATTTATAAAGTTAAAACTTAGTCATGCATGCCGACTGGTTCAATTAAATTCGCTAGCAGATATTTTTTTTTATTCGGTTTTTTTGGTCTCAATAATTAAGTAATGAAAGATTTTCAATAGTTATTTTTTAATATATTGAGAGAGATCTATATCTCGACTAATTAAAAAAAAAAACAATAAAATACTTATGTACATAAATGTTTGTAGCTAAAGATATGAATATTTTTCGAAAGAAACAAAAAAAAATAAATTGACTTCTGTCACGTTTCTCTTATAAAATATCAGAAATTCCATATACAAATGATGTCCTCATTTCTAAATTTGAAAAAAAAACACTCGAAAAAATTAAAAAGATTTCTTATCAGAATAAAATTGTTCCATCAATCACACAAATAAACTGGTTCCGTTGACCCATAATAGCACTTATAGAAAACCGGTTGGAAACCCTTTTTCTGACACTTTTCGTATTTCTAAAATATTGTAGTGTCCTGATGTCCACCCCTGACATTATCTTGCTACACCTCAAACTGTTGATGAAAATCCAACATAACACAATAGGTATATAACCAGTTTAACATCTAAAAACAGTAAAATAACCAAATACATATTTTTTTTTTTTTGCTATATCAAAGGGTCCTTGAAAGACTTTGGATAGGTAGGTTAGGTATAAAGGTACGTAGATATGGAGAAAAGTTTGAGGTATGTTTATGTAAATTAACCAATGATTGAATTTGCATATGAAACCAGTTCATTTTACAACATTCTTTCGTTGGCTGGAAAGTGGGTATATAGTAATGAGCAAAAGGATATAACAAAAGACACAAGTTAATTCATTCACCTTCGTTTTTCGTTTCTATACCTATAAGGACAAGGACTCATATTAATACCATACAAATAATACGCACACGGAAATTTCAAACTCCAGCCAAGCATCAGTCAGCTGGGCTGGAAGGAGAACGAGTGAGCACTGAGCAAATTAAAATATATACAAACAAAAAAAAAGCCCAGCAAGTTGCTCGTTTACGTGAACTAATAGTTGACACGTGAACAAGAAGCGTGCCTTAGAATATGGTTTGTGTCTCATAAGAGATCCATATACAAATACGAATACGAGCACACCCCGAGCCCATAAGTGACAACGAATAAATCTCTCGCTTCAGTGGCTTGCAAAAAGGGTTCCTTGTTCCTTTCCTTGTTATATTCATATATTCATTCGATCTTCGTTAGTTGCAAGAAACATACATACCTGTTATCCCAACTGGAAATTTGATCAGTTTTTTTTTTTGAATTTATTTTTTGTAACAATAGCAGGATCAAAGGAAGTAGGTATAGGGTCGTTATATTTTATTTCTAATTTTTCTAATGCGAACATGCGCTCATGCGCACGCTCTTACATTCGAGCAGTATATACCTATATAGGTGTTTGCCACGCGATTGTCACACTTTGCAAGCAAGCAAACATCAATAAGAACAAGGGTTTCTAGTTCGGGGGTTTTATGTTGGTAAACATCTGCGGAGTGAAAAACTAAAAACTATATGCTGCAAGTTGGTCTATAGAACTCCAGGGAATAAATCGGCAAGGAATAAGGATAACACAGAATCGTAGTTGATGTGATCTGTCAATGAAAAACTGCATTCTGCCTGCTGAATTCTCAAGGAAAATTTTGCCAGTATGCTACTAGTCGTCATATTAGACGTTTTTTTCTGGAATATCTCCCTAAGGGTCACTTGTGTAGAAAAATTGTTAAAAACTAATTTGTAGATTAGTAAATTTCCTTCAAAAAAAGTTGTTATACATTTCTTCATAAAATTAACGGTTTTCGAAATATTTCAATCGGTAGAGTTAAAGGTTTTATTTTTCTATAGAAAATGTTCTCTCAATTTTTTGAATTTTATTTTCAAAATTTGGAGTTTAAAAATCATTTATTCAAAAACTAAGCACTAAAATACCTTAATTCAAAATATAATTAAAGAGTGATTTACTTCGGCTTTAAAAAAGGTATAACATGATATTGTAAGTAAGCCGCCACACTATGTAGAAAAATAAAACCCTTTACTCTTCCGATTGGTTAAAAACGGTTATCTTATTACTTTAAACGAGCAATTCTTGTATATATATATATATATTATTGGTTTCTCGAAAACGGCTCTAACGATTTGGATGAAATTTTTACAGTTTATTTCAATGAATGAGAAAAAATTTTTAAATTTTGATTTTGTAAAATCCGCCTACTACCACACCCTCATTTCCTATTTCTTAGTTTCTCGGAATTGGTCGGAAACATCTCTTTTTCTCGGAAACGACCCAAATGATTTGAATGAAATTTTCAGAGTTTGTTTTGATGAGTGAGGTTAAAATTAAGAAAAATATTTCTTGAAAATCCACCTACTGCCACGCCCACTTTTAATGTTTCTTCGTTTTTCAGAAACGGCTCTAACGATTTTGATGACTTTTGCAGAGATTGTTAAGATCAACGAGAAAAAATTTTTAAATTAGTTTGAAATAATTCCGCCCTCTACCACGCCCATTTTTTTTAATATAATGGGATCTCAGAAATGGCTGTAACGATTCGGATGAAATTAGCAGGGAGTATACTGATGACAAAAAAAAATTTGAAAATAATTTTGAGAAAATCCACCCACTGCCACGCCCACTTTTATCGTTTTTTGGTTTTCGGAAAAGGCTCCAACGATTTGGATGATATTTATACAGTTCGTTCAGATCACCGAGTCAAAAAATTTGATAGTAATTTTAGTTAAATCCGCCCACTGGCACGCCCATTTTTCTAATATAGCTAATTTTCGGAAAGGATTTGGATGAAATTTGCAGAAAGTTTAAGAAAACAGAAAAATTCAGAAAACGGTTTAAGGAACATCTGTCCACTGCCGCGCCAACTTTTATTGTTTCATAGTTTATCGAAAACGATCGTAAATGCCTCTATTTTTTGGAAACTACTGAAACTATATGAATCAAATTTTCAGAATTTTTTTAAAGGAATAAGAATAAAATTTAAAAAATAAAATTTAAATCCGCCCACTACCACGCCCATTTTTATTAGTTTTTGGTTTCTCGAAAACGGCTCTTGGATGAAATTTTCAGAGTTTAGTCTTATAAACAAAACAGATATTTTCAAATTGGATTTAATCCGCCTACTGCCACGCCCACTTTTATTATTTTTTCTTAGTTTGACGGGATTAATTCAAACGATTTGAATAAATGTTTTAGTTTATTCTTATGAAAAATTTGAAAAATTGTTTTACTAAAATCCTCCCACTGCCATGCCCATTTTTATTATTATGTACTTCGTTTCCGAAAATTTCAAGAAATTTTCTGAATTTTTTCTTATGAATGTGAAAAAAAAATTTAAAATTATATATATAAAAAATCGTCCACTTTCACGCCTACTTTTCTTATTTCTCGCAAGGGCTATATTTTTTTATTGGATTTTATCTCACATCGTTATTCCTATTTAAAAAAAAAAACATAATGCTCAAACACTCCACTGACACCACTGCAGTCGCAATAAATTTGGCTTTGAGGAGCAAGTTTTCAAACGTTTGGAACCAAACTATAAGTACATCTCGGATAATTATCCGATGGCCTTAATGTTTCCATGATAAGAGTTGGTACGTAAGTGAAAGGTAAATAACTTAGACCATGTTTAAACTAGAATTTTTTACATTTTTAGGACACTGGATCATGCGTAAAAATAATATCTGTTGTAAAACTTTTAAATAATTAATATTGCTTATTATTTCACTACTTAAAATAAATTTTTCTTATGAAATAAAGTCAAACCAAAAATAATAAAAAAATTCCCAAAATAAATTTTAGAGATACACAGAGATACGTGGGTAGGTTTACCAGCTTTGGGTATAAACATAACTTTGACTTCTCTCCATAGCAGTAGAATATGGGCTAGATTTAGACAGCCTTTGAAAATTACCGCCAGAATAGGCAGAATTACATCTGAATTCTTTTGTAATTCAGCTGGAATAATGCCATCAGGCCCTGCGGATTTGTATAGTTTGAAGCTATTGAGTGCCCATTGTAGTTTGTCCCTTGTGATCAGACCCTTAGGATAAGTTAAATTGCTAATTGACCTTTTGGGGTCAATACTATTAACTGTTAGTGAGCTTCGTGGAAAATGTGTATCCAGTAGCAAGTTGAGCGAATCTTCGCAAGAATTGGTCAAATTATAGTTGAATGTTATAAAATTCACAGTATGCCATAATTTTTGTCTTAGAAGGGTGCGACAGAATCTTACAAGATGCATTTTGTAGTTGAGGTCAATTGAACTTTGAAATTTAATTCAAGTGACCTCAACTCCAAAATGCGTTTCGCGTTACTTTACCGTATATTTCGTGCATAAGTTCATCCAAGTAAATACTAAAAATTCATCGGAAATTGATAATAAATACTTGTTTTTGAAAAATACTCTACAAACAATTTTTTAAAAGATTACGAATTGATTATCAACACTTGTACAATATTCAATTAGATCAAAAGTTGCTTGGATATTGATAGACGGATATCCTTTCCAATATGATGTATTCTTCCGAATGGAATATCGGTTTCAATTTTTTAACATGACTGCATTCCAAGCTCCAAGGCTCCACTGAATATGATGAAAAGCTGTGTTTGCCAAACCAATAATCTTTTGAACCCAATTATTCGTCATAATATGATGAAAATTTTATCAATTGGCTTAATTTTTTTCTCTTAGTTTGCAACAAAATTGACAGTTCTGAAACAGTATTTCGACTTATGCTTATATTTTCTCAAAAATCAACCTCAAAACCATGAACTCCAACAAAACCTTGAAAAAATGCTATATTTGTTTTTTATTTTTTAATAATAACAACACAACTTGAACATCATCAACTATAAAAACATCATCCAATAAATTCAAAACAACTTTGATAACCTCATTTCTTTCTGAAGAATAAGTTTATATTAGTTTCAAAAATAACCAAAAACAAAAAATAAATAAATGATACAAGTCATTTCCAAAGATATCAGAAAAGGCTCCTCGTATTAAAAGGTTAGTTTTACAAGGATAATTGCAATGGCATTATCAATGAAGATGTTCATATAATTCGGTATAAATATTAACAGCAACCCAATTTTAATAAATACAGTGACCAAAAATAAAAATATAATTTTTTTGGTTGCACGCAAACCTAATTGATGGTTGGAAGCAAAAAAATATGTATGTAGGTAGATAAGGTACTGTAAAATGTTCAAGTTGACATTTTGCAACTTTGAAAAAACTAAATAATTTCTACAGAAAAAAGTTAATCACTACTTTTAATGCATGCGGAATAAATTTTTACTGTAAAAATTCGGCGCGGCGTTAGGAAATAACGCCCAAGGAAATAACACCCAAAACGATTTAGAAATATCGCCCAAAAAAATCCAGAAAAATAAAAAAACGCCCAAATAATAATAAAACTCAACACTTACATTTACAATATGGATTTTTGAAAATTAAAACGGCCAAAGTAAATATGTACTTGATTTTAAGCATTTATGTACCTACTGCATATCAAAAAAAAGTAACTATTTTAAAATTCTCTAGTAAAAACATTTACTATATGTTTTATTCATATCACCCAATGAGATAATAGAGAAAGGCATTTAAATTCAGCACTTCTCAGCTTTATCTTTTGTGTTTACCAATGATTCATTTACCTTTGAAATTTGATAACTCTGATATGCTTGGTGAAATTCACATTTCATTGATGGAAATGTTGATTGTTGTTGTTGCCCTTGCCCTTGTTCTTGTGTTTTTTTTTTCTATTTTACTTTTGTAAGAATATTCCAATTTCGGTTCGAATGTCAATCTGTTGCAGCAAAATCCAAAAAAGGATGCATGCAATGCAAATGCACCCAATTCACCTCTGTATATGTGCTTGTGCATCATATATAAAGAGAAAGTCAACTAACTGTCATTCAGTTAGATTTGAATCAAACAGGATTCTCCTTTATTACTTTTTTTTTCTTTCCTGTTCATCTTTTAATAAATCGCATATGCTGGGTTGGTTGCAGATGCTGATGACTGTCGTATGTACATATACCTACTTGTGTGTATATGTATTTGTGTGAAAGGATTCGCATTGAAGTCAGGATGCTGATAGTGCGGTGCGAACACCGCTAACATAGTGTCTAATCAAATCAGCCAGGCAAACGCAAACTCAAACGCTGCAGTGTGGCAGGCGCAGGGGGAAAGAAGGCCGGAAGGGTAGATCGTATCGAAATTGGCTTCCCTTCCTCGCGCAAATGACTACTTATGTATGTATGTGTATGGTATAGCACATCCTAAGAAGAAGGGCTTTTTTTTGTTTTTAAATGTTCGTCCTTAAAACAAATTTAAAAAAAATAAATAACTTTCAATGTTGTATGCAAGGATTTTCTTCCACTGGGATTTGCACATATAAATGTTGGCATACATAGTTTACTTTGCCCAATGATGCTCTGTTTTTGTGTTAAGCTAGGGCGCGGCGGCAAAGGCGGTGATAACTGGTGAGGTGAAAAGTCCTTATTTCTGTTGCTTCATCAATTTAATACGAGTCGAGTATACCACTATAACCTACCTACCAACGATGTTACGTAACGCATGCATTGATTTGATTTTCGTGTTAGAAAATAATCCCCGCGTATCAAATTGAAATTACGAAAGAGTTTTATAAAAAGAGAGCTGCTTTTCAAATAGTAGTTAGATATAGGTTGGTATACCCTTATGCCCATAAAGTAACGACAGGGGAGAGTGTAACATGCATTTCCATTTTATTTAGACTGTTAACTGGATTAAAAAAAAAAAAAAAAAAAATAGATAGATAGATTGATAGAAATAATAAAAAGAGTGTTGCCTTGGAATCATTGGCAAAAAGGGTTGCAACTGTTGTGATTGCGATATCGTATTATACTCATACCAATACCCATACCTATATGATGGTTATTTTGAATTCGTCAAGGGTGGATGCATTTAGCAGTTTCGCATTTGCATTTTCATTTGGATTTTAAAGATAGCAATACTAAGCCGACCAAATGAGTCGCAGTGTGTGTGCTGTGCTGTGCATAGTTAAGAGATAAAATATACCTACCTAGTTGGGTATAAAATATCAACTCAATGTAGGGTTGCTATATACCTAGGTTGATTTTTAGGTCTATGTTTGGATATTAATATTCAGACAAATCCAAGTTTCATATAATTGGACACGTTAAAGCACTCTCACAACAACCAATCCTTCGAGACCAATTAGTTTAAATTTTCTTTGAAATTAATTATAGCAAAGTAGATTTGTTTGCTATGAAAAAACTTTTTGCATGGTACCTACATAACTAGGTATACACGAAAAGAATTTAAAAATCACTAATTGAGAAATTTTAAGTTGTAATTTACAAAACTCTTTTTTTTTTAGTAAATCAAGGCTCTTATATTAAAAAATTATTGTAAAAAATTGTAATTTAGTATACAAATCTTTGTAAAGAACAAAATGTTATAATTTGGTATTTACGATTAAGTCCTGTATTCACCGAGTGCTCATATGAGCCTCATAAGTTTATGAGGCTCAAAACTTTGGGGTATTCACCAACCACTCATAAATATATTTCGAATTTCGAAAAAGAGAGCCACTCTCTGTCAACCAGGCACTCCCAAAGTCCAAACTTTAAAATCAAACTTTTTTCGGTAGATGGGATGGTAGCGATGGAGATATTTGTGTTAAGTGGGTGTGGTGGTTGTGGAAGTAGTTTCGAAAATGTCGGAATATTTTTCGAAGAGAGCACTCATAAGTTATGAGCGCTCATAAATATCCACTTATTATTGCTTGGTGAATAGGTTTATGAGGCTCATAAGTTACGAGTGCTCGGTGAATACCGGCTTAAAAGTCATAATTCGAGCTTGTTGACTTCAAAGTAAAGTTTCGCAAGTTTTAGAGATGTTTTATATAAAACTAGTTGTTAACCAAAAATGCATGGTCAAACTTGGGTTTTCGATCTAGGTTTTTCTCTAAATCCGATAATTTCGCGCAAACCACGTTTTGAGCTTGGTGGTGTGAAAAGGCTATTAAGGGAATTAAGGTCTTGAATTTGCTTTTAGAAAATTGCTTTTATTCCCGGGGTCGTTGTCTGAATCTTCAAGATCAAAAAACCCAGAATACCAAAAACCCCGGCCCAAATCAAGAAATTCCGACAACATTAAGGCCGGTATTCACCGAGCACTCATAACTTATGAGCCTTATAAACCAATTCACCAATAATAAGTAGATATTTATGAGCGCTCATAAAAGTTATGAGTGGTCCCGACCACTCATAACTTATGAGCGCTCTCTTCGAAAAATATTCCGACATTTTCGAAACTACTTCCACAACCACCACCGTCACAAACATCTCCATCGCTACCAACCCATCTACATCGAGGTCAGCAGCTGCTATGTTATTTAATTCGCCCATGTGATTCTTCGGATCGAATCAAAAATTTTGTGAATATTATGAGCGCTATGAACAGTTAAAAATATTAAGGTAATACTTTCTATTTAATTATAAAACACCGACCAACAAAAGTATCTATCGATTTGACGTTTGACAAACAGCTGATCAATAATTTTCGAGAAAAAAGTTTGATTTTAAAGTTTGGGAGTGCCTGGTTGGCAAAGTGGCTCTCTTTTTCGAAATTCGAAACACATTTATGAGTCATGGTCGGTGAATACCGCAAAGTTATGAGCCTCATAAGCTATTGAGGCTCATATACATATTATGAGCGCTCGGTGAATAGAGGCCTAAATCAAGAAAACCCAAAATCCCGAAAACCGAGATTTCAAAAGATCAGGGAAACTATAGAGACAAGCATAAGATAGTTCATTTTGGAATTCTTCTCACAAAATATTTACAGGGTTTTTCTACTTAAACGCTTGATAATGAATAAATATCTTGCAACAAATTGGTGCGTTCAGAAAATGAGATCTCAGAGATTTTTCTTACTCAAAAAGTGAGCAAGTAAATCCAAGATTTTATTTCCTGAGAGTTTTGACAGCAAAGCTGAGAAATTTTGCTGGGAAATCCTGTTCAGGTAACTGAGATTGCTGAGATCTCCAAGATCTTATTTTCCTGAACATGCCTCATCTTTTGAAGTAAGTATCAGGCAGGATATTACTCGATAGATCACATATTTCTGTGCTGAGGCACATTGCGGACTCATTTATTCTCGTTATAAAAAACTTTATGTATTTTTTTTTAAAACAAATTTTTGAAACGCATAAGACAAGGGTATGCACTCAGTCCGTGGCCGAATAGTTACTGCGTGGGCCGGTTCCAAAAGTTTTGAGTTCGATACACAGAAATGTTTTTCATAAATGATTGCCTCTTGCGAGAAATTGAGTATCACTAGTCATGAAAATGTGCCTGTCCTACTTAACCGTTCGGATTCAGCAGAAAATTGTAGGTCTCCTCGATTTATGCTAATACACGCACACAAGAATGGTTGAGAGTTGTAAGTGACTTTAGACGGCCGATTTTCAACACAAATAAATCAAAAGTAATAAAAAGTGTTTAAAAATAGTTGAATTTCCTCAAATGAAAAATTGCACTTCCAACAAAAAACTTAAAAATGAAATTGCAAAAGGTATAAAACCAGCAGCAATTTAAAACGAAATGAACGCGTGTCTTGAAAAATTATTGCAATAAAAAATATATCGCACTTAATTTAAAGTAGGTACCTACTACCTACCTATTTAAATTATAACAGTCGTTTTTATAAACGTTAGCTATAGCTTTAGACAGTCGTCTAAGTTGTGAATACCTAAATATGTTTAAAACCTTGTTCAATATTTCCCAAACATACCTACCCATTTCTTTCATTTTTAGCGCAAAAGACTGTCAAAGTTCATAAAAAAAATAAAACTAGTAGAATCTGGCAGTTTCGGGCAAGTAAGCGACCAGCGACCCTTAATTGTTGTTGTAAAAGAGAAATATAACTTAGACAACGCAATCGGTTGTCTAAACCTTGACTTTTAGGCCTGTATTCACCGAGCGCTCATATGAGCCTCATAAGTTTATGAGGCTCATAACATTGGGGTATTCACCAACCACTCATAAATATGTTTCGAATTTCGAAAAAGAGAGCCACTCTCTGTCAACCAGGCACTCCCAAACTTTAAAATCAAACTTTTTTAGGTAGATGGAGTGGTAGCGATGGAGATGTTTGTGTTTGTGGGGGTGGTGGTTGTGGAAGTAGTTTCGAAAATGTCGGACTATTTTTCGAAGAGAGCGCTCATAAGTTATGAGTGGTCGGGACCACTCATAACTTTTATGAGCGCTCATAAATATCCACTTATTATTGCTTGGTGAATAGGTTTATGAGGCTCATAAGTTATGAGTGCTCGGTGAATACCGGCCTTAGTGTATCATTGATTTAATTTGAACACTGTAGACGCTGTCATAACACTGTCGTACTAGTTAAAAATCTAATAAATAAACGGCTGTTAGACTCTATTTTATTTTATGTCATTTCATAACAAAACATGCTGGTATGTAACTTAGCTCCCGACTTTTGCTTGTTAAGTCTTAGCCACTGCTTCTGCGAAAATAGAGACAAAAATGAACTTTTTTTTTCTGACCATACCGTGCGCCGTGCGATTCGATAATCAGGACACTTTTCCTCTTTTTTTTCTATAAAAATCCAAATGAAATTGAATTTTTCTTTCAATTTTACGTAATACTATGTAATAATACCATGAAAATATTTATTATGAAGACCAAATTAGTTTTTAGAGCTTTTATTCACGAATCGAGGTGAATTTATAGTTTTGTATTAGAATGCGCTTAAACACGCACACTAGTGCAAAAACATGAATTCACCAACATCGTTAACCATACTGTTCACTCAGCTTGTTGGCAAACCAGAATGACAACCGAGATAGCCAATCTTTATAATTCATATAATCTCTGGTTCAAAGTACTCCTCTGCAGTCTGCACTCTGCACGTCTTGCTTGCACCTGCATGCTTCTATAAAGCTTGTTATCTATCAATTCATAGTGTGTGGTATAGAGTGCGTGATCGCGAAGTAAAATTGGTTCGCAAAAACGAAATATTTTAAAATGTTATTCATTACCTAATACGCGACATTAAAAATATAATTTAAATTATTTATTAAGTGATAAAGCTTAGAACTATAAAAAAAATATTAAAGAAATCGATCGTCTATGTGTTTTCTTTCAAATTTAAATTCATATTTTTCTAATATAAAAAGGTATCTACTAATTTTATTTCATAATTTTAAAGTTTCGGTAGTGTTTGTAGTGTCAAATGGAGCAGTGGATCAAATTGGATTTACAAAATGTGATTTGGAAGCAACATAATAGCTTTTTCCAAAAAAAAAATAATATTTTAGCTGTAAAGGGTAAGTACATGGGTATACTGTTTTGCTATATGAGAAGTGAATTTTCAAAAGATTGGGTACAACATAATTTTTTTTTAATTTTTTTTATACTTTTTGCATTTTAAAAATTACTTAAAATCATAAGGAAATTTTTTCACATTTTGTTTTATTTTTCGATTTCCTGACGTACATATGACGAAAAGTGCTCTTATCCCTTTTTGAGAAGTCACTCTTCAAGTGGGCTTACACATATATATTTCAAAATGTACTCATAAACAAGACGATGGACATGGCTGTTTTTTTTTTTGTTCAAATGATTTGACGTGTTCACCAAAAAAACATTAATATTAGGTTCAACGCGTTGATTATTTTAACCTTGTTCGTTTACTCCCCAAACCTACCCATTTCTACCATTTTTAGCCCGAAAGACTATCATAGTTCATATATTAATCTGGTAAAATCTGGTAGTACGCGAACAGACCTTTGTGTGACCGTATAATCACCCTTTCAACACCAACTAAAACAAGTTGACAGAATGCTCGTCAGAGCGCGTTTAATTGGTGTGTTCAGAAAAATGAAATCTCGGAGAATTTTCTCACTCAAAAAGTGAACAAGCGAATCCAAGATTTTTTTTGCTTAGAGTTTTGAAAGCGAAGCTGACAAATTTTGCTGAGGAATCCTGTTCAGGTAACTGAGATTGCCGAGATCTCATTTTCCATATCTCAATTTAAAAAAAGTGTGATTTTGTAGAGATTTTTCAATCCATCGACATCGTAGCAGTGATGCCAGAGTTTGAGAGCAGGGGACGAATTACGGCATCAGTGACTGAACGACATTCGGCCCCGGGTTTTCTCATTGTTATACTCAAATATTCCCTTTTTTCCCACGCCATTGTGATAAATATCCCACAAATCTCCCACGACCAAATAAATTTAAAAATACATATATTTCATTAGGTGTGTTTTATTCATTGCTGCATAGCCAGCGCAGCAAAATTTCCCATGGCAAACAAAAACAATTTGATTGCTGGCGAAAAAGAAGTCAGTAAAAATAAAGATGGCTGTGCTGGCGATAGAGCTTTCAATTATTAAAATGAACGTATAGAGTGAGCTTTCGTTTTATTCAGACTTGTGCTGCGCTTGTTATGCAGCAATGAATAAAACACACCTATTGTAATACATTTTTATTGCCTATACCTACGTATAGTAAAATTAAAAAATAAATATTATGCAATTCACATTGCTAAACAAATATAATCGTTGAAATATTGAATGTATGAGTTTAATCATCTGCAAAAAAAAAAAGACTCAAATAAAAGCACGGCAATCAATATCCGAACAATAAAATTAAACCCAATGAAAACACAAATAATTTCAGTTAACTATTTATGTGCGAGAAAAGAGTGGAGACTTTCCCAAATATTTTGCTACAAATTTCAATTTCGCTTATCGAATAACTTCATACAGTAGAACAAAAATCCGAACGACATTTCTCGTTCATGATTTTTTTTAGTGGGTAGGTATAGGATTTTTCGTTTCTCATCACAAGCGAATTTGTTTAGTTAAGCAAATTTAAATATGAAAATTTATTTAGAATGAGTTCTTTCCAGGCATGCAAATGTTTTATTCAATCATAAAATGAGCAAAATTGGGAACAAATTTGAGCATAACGTAAAATCCATTTTTTTTTGGACATTTTATAGCTTGGTAGATGGACGTATGTATATTGAATATTTCGACCCAAATGTCATCCAATATCCCCAAAAACGCCTTTTTTAAAGAAAAATATGTAATCTTAAAATTTCAAATTTTTTAAAGGTTTTTTAATCTATTTATCAACTTTGCATAACAGAAATTCGAATGCCAAATATTATTTAGAATTGGTGAAACACTTTTAATTTTCACTTTTCAAAAATAGAATGAAAAATTGAAAAGCCTACGCAGTTTTACTTTGTCTGAAATCATTTGTTAGCAAATTAGTTGCAAAGTAAAAAGATTTTGGTGAAAAAGACCCTGGTGTTAATATATTTACTTAGTGAACAAATTGGAAATGTCGCAAACAATGGTGGATCCAGGATTTAGTCATGGGGGTGGTGCGTGGGGGTCCAACTACAAATAGAAAACTAAAAATAAATGAAAATTGCGTTGCACAAAGCCAACATTACTAATTCGAAAATTATGTGAAAATCGAAAATGGCGGTGCTAACTTCACGCTTCGCAAAATTTATTTTTGGCCCTAAATGCTGTAAATATGCGAATCATTTTTTGAGCAAAATACAACACAACTTTTTTTTTTGAAAATCGAAAATGATGGTGCTAATTTAAGTGCCTTGGGTCGTAAAAGTTGCAAATATGCGATTTTTTCATCTCTTCGGTTGTATCATATTTAAAGTCCAAAATAACACAACATTAACTTGGTTTTGGAAAAAATTTTGCAAGTTTGTGAACTTTTCAAAAATATTTACCTCACATCGCAGCACAACAGCATAACTTAAGCCCTTGAACTAATAAGTTCAGCAGAAAATCAACAATTTTTAAAAACAAAGCCCATTTGCTGAAACAAAACTTTTATATTTAAGTTCAACATAGGAGCTTATATGAAAAATCAGAAGCAAGTTTTTCCCCATTTTACCACAAAAACTAATTACATTTTTAGCAAATGATTCAATAGATGGCGCTGTTTTTCACGAATTTGAACAAACGAACATTTACATTTTTATTTATCTTATCTTGATAGGTTAAAAAAAAATAAACTGGAGCAAGACAAGGACAGATGGTATGTCATATTTATTTTTGTATTCTACACGTAGCAATGAATTTTTCAAAATTCAAAATCATTTTGAACTAATCTAAAAATCACAGACAAAATGTCATAAAAATCGTTAGAATCGTTTTAAGGTAAAAAGGAATTTTCTTAATGATTGTATGGAAAGTACTGTAATTTCTCGACATAAAAACTTTAAATTGGGAGTTTGAATAAAATCACTTAAGTGGTTAAGGTGTGTCTTGGAGCATGCAGTGTAATATAACCCACTGGGCTAAAATATCACCACAATAAACTTAGTTGATAGAAGTAAATGACTGATAGAAAATTTATGGAAGTTAATTGAAATTCTCGTAATTTAATAAATCTCAATGCATATTCCATTTTTTGGATTCAAATCCCCTTCAAAATCTATAAGCCATTAAACATAAACAATTCACATTTAAATACCTCTTAAGATGTTAAGGAAAACAAAATATTGGTTTTTAATTCGCACTTTAGAACCAATCAAGCGAATTCAAATTTAAAGCCAAAGGCTGTCATTTCTTATTTTCTTGTTTTTTGTTTATTTATTTTTTTTCAACAAATAATTCGCAAGTCCTTTGTTAAATCTCATTGAAAGCTTTATATACATATATTTATTTCTACATTGTTATCGCAAAAAGGGTTGATTTTTTTTTATCGCACCCTTTTTCGTTTGTTTAACGGCGCCTTTAACCACTATCTGCACGCTAATTAGTCCTTTGTGAGTTTTTACAAAAAAAAAAATAAATGAAAAGAAAAGAAGAGAAAAAAAAGAATACTGTAACCATTACGAATCAATCAATTTGTAATTTAGAATGCGGGGGCCTTGAAGAGTGTTCTCTTCTTGTCCGAATCGAAGGATCTAATGAATTTCGTATTCATTCATCCTCATCTCTCTTTTGTGCTACAAAAGGGCTCTTTCTTTTTTTTTGTTCTTGCTGTTTCCGCATTTCTTTGTTTTACAAATGGAACGGATATTTGATTTTATTTCTTTTTTTTTCTATTTGATTTGATTTTTCATTTTATTTGTATTTTTTTGTGTGATTTTTATTTTATTTTTTTTTAATCGAAGGACAGAGTAAAGAAATTAAAATAGAAAAGGATTTGATGCGACAAAATGTGCTGCTAAAAAGAAAAAATAAAGAAAATAAAATCGACGACATGCGACAACAACAACGACAACAAAAATAAATGCCTTTTAATGAAATGGTTTTGCATAGTTTGCCTAGACGTCATCATTAAGAGCACACCAGGCTGCCTCTAGCAAAAGTATCACCTTTTTTTATATTCTATAATAGGACACGACAGGACTAAAAAATTTATAACAGGGTCCTCCTAGGGATGGAGAGGTACCAAACTATCCAATAACAGAGAAAGGGGGAATTCAGGTAGGTAGACATATTCAAAAACAAAACAAAAATAGTAGAAAACGGTAAAAAGCATCTAAACACACAAAACATTCACAGCCTCCAGGGAATCGAATATATACATACATACATACATACATAGATAGGGTATCGGCTATCCAAAGAGAGAAGTTTAGAAAGAAAAACAAAAACAAAAATTGGAAATGCCACAGAGTTCAAAGACCTCTTTTATTCCTGGTGTTGTCCTTTGATGCAATGATCAACAAATAACGACAGATGCAGTCCTAGTTTTTTGTTGTAGCTTTTCGATGGTTTTCCCCTGGGCGATTAGTATTTATGCGGTTTGCATTATGGCTTGTTGGTTTTTATTTTTTGGTGCATGCAACAGGGTGATGACGAGAAAAGTAGTTTTTTAGGACTTTAGTGACAGTTGGATTTTTTGTAAAAGGTTCTATAGGTAGGTACAGAACCTATTTTAAGGATATACCTAACTGATGCAAAAGGGGTCGGTCATTGATAGACAATACTATGCATATAGTTTACGTAACTCGTAGGACCTTTATTGTTTTACCATTTTTATACTTGAAGAAAAATGCAAGCTGGTTTTTTCTTTAGCCTTGGCAGCTAGAAATTCTAATTGTAGGTATATGGTCTGGGAGATATCATATTGTTGGCGACGGACTCATCCTTGTAGAAAATGTAGGTATGCAAGCTGTTTTTCTAGTACCTATACCTACATTTCACAATCGGGATTGTTAAGGAAACAAAAATTTTAAATTGACTAAACAAAATTTAATTATGTGAAAATTTTGAATTGCACTATTATTCAAATTTAATGGAAGCTCTTGTGTAACAAAATTTCATTAAAATCAGTTGAACATAGATAGAAATATTTTTTTTCCAATAATATGGTAGATCGTACTAATTTCTACTCACATAATTTTGTTGGTTATAAAAATAATTTTTATTTCAAATATGGTAGATACCTAATATTAGAAAAAGGCTGGGTGTCAAGTTAAATAATAATCGATTTAGTTACGAATTATTAAGTTCTCAAAAAAAATTTCGAAACTTTTTCAAAAATCAAAAAAAAAAAAAATTTGAGAATTTTGGTAGATATACAGAACAAAATTTTAAAAAATAATCTCTTTAAAAAATTTAAAATTGAGAAAATCGAAAATCAAGAAAACGGTTCAATGGGAGGTAGGGGAGAGTGGGTCCAAAAGTAACACGATGGTCCTCCTACAACTTTAGAAATAAGTCAACCAAACCTTTTTCAAATTATTTAGCCATGTTTTAACTACAAGATCCATCAAAAACGTTCAGAAAAACCTAGTCGTATTGTGCAAAGATATTGCTTTCAAAAAAAAAATCGTGTTGTTTCATCTTACCCCACCTATGGGGCAAAGTGTAACATATACAGTAAGTTGTAACAAGAACAATACTTATACCAAAAAATATTTTATATTAGTTTGTTTTAAAAACAAACAGCCTTTGTTGCAATACAAAATAAATAAGATAATAAAAACAAAAAAATCACAATTCATTTGGCAAGAAAAAAGTAAAATAAAGTTGAATGAATAGAGGAATCTCCATCTGAGTCACAGTTTGCAAACATATAAGCGAATCGATCCTTTTGTATACTTGGTGTGTGTTCATTTCTTGCATAATATGCGCTGAACTCATTTTTCCTCAGCCAAACTCTGAGAAAATGGTTCAAAGCAAATAAGGCACAAATATTGGTCATCTTCTTCTCTAAATTTTTGCTTCGGTTTTGCTCCCTTTTTGGCCAAGGTTTTGTTTCTTTCTTCAAGAAGTGCTTGTTTCTCCGAGGTATCAGTTAAAATGGCAGACTTTCTTGACTTTCTCGAAGTTATTTTTTTTCCCGGTTGGGCTTTTGGATATGGCCTAATTTTTTTCCGGGTTAAAAGAAACTCTTTTTAGTCCCGATGGTCCCGGTGAGCAGTGAGGAGGGGGAGTCAAATGAGTTGCCTGAGGGCTTGTACATTGGTTGTGGACTGGTCAGAAGCAGATATCAATTCGTTTTGTTCTGTTGGTGTTGGTTCGTCCAAAATAAATGGCATCTCCACTATTGTCTCGTCGACAGGATTTTCTACTGGTAGACATGGATTGTCTGGATTCGGACGATCGGTGACAAAACACAGAAACCGTTCTCGATCGTTCTTGTTCACAGTTATCAATTTGAACAAAATATATGGGGTAGGTTTTAACAAGTTACAACTTGCCCCGGAGAACTGTTACAACTAGCCCCAGCATGAAATTTAACACAGAGAAAAAAAATTGAAAAAAAAAACCGAAATTCACAGACACATAACAATAACACACAATTTAAGCCAAAACACTAATGCATGAAAAAAAAAACTCAGCACTATATCTCTTTCATGTAAAGAGGTAGACCAAAAATTGAAAAAAAAAGTTACAAAACTGCTTTCTTTGGGCACCACTAGTATAACTTCTCCCGCTCTGCAGCTGAAGAAGATATGCCTGTAGATATGGAAAAACTGAACACTTGTCTCGTTTAAGCGATTCTTAATATTGAGAGAAACCCTGTTTTTTATAGCTGTTACTTTTTACCCCTGTTACTTTTAACCCCACCCTCCCCTACCATTTAAAACCATTTTTTGTAATTTTTTTTAAATGATATAGTCTTGTTGTAAAGAATTATTTTTAAATAAGTTTTAGGCACGTTTTTAGACAAAAAAAGGGTCGGGAGAATGCCCCAAAAACGCTATGTACTACACCCAGGGTTGCAAAAGCTTAAGTCATTTGTTAGCTTAAGCTTGTTTTTAATTCACAAGCTAGTTAGTGACTTATGAATTAAAAAAATTTTAATTAATAAGCTAGTAATTGAATTATGAATTCAAAAAAATTAATTCAAAGACAAGTAAGTGACTTATGAAGTAAAAAATAGTTAATTCATAAGCTAGTAAAAGACTTATGAATTAAAAAAAATTTAATTCATGAGCTAGTAAGTGATTTATGAACTTTTTAATTCATAAGTCACTTACTACCTTATGAATGAAATTATTTTAATTCATAAGTCACAAAGTAACTTATGAATTAAATTTTTTTAATTCATAAGTCATCAACTATCTTATGACTTAAAGATTTTTTAATTCAAAAATTCGCAACCCTGACTATACCTAAGGTTTAAAGAAAATCAACCCACCAGATTAGACTGCAGCCGAAAAGACAGACAGAATTGCGAGACCCACTTTTTTCGATTTCGCTATGATCGTAATGTCTAGTTTGATCAAAATTTTTTTACGAATCCATAACTTGCCATATCGTCGCCCGAGAATTGTTTTGTCGTAAACGCCAAAATGAACTTTCTTAAAGTGGGTATGCAGTTCTATGTTTCCAAAGGTCCTCTTTCCAATTCTGAAATCATATTTGACCTATCATTTACTGTTACTGAGAAAATCAGTAAGTATCGTTTAGTTTTGTCGTAAACGCCAGATTTTGGCATATACGACAAAATATCCATGTACTTTCGCGATTTTTTTAAATATTGTTTTGTCGTACGTATATAGACTTAACAGATACGATACAAAATTTGAATAAACCGAAGAATTGTTTTGACGTGTAGAACCTTTTCGCATGCAATCGAAACATTCCCGTCGGCAACAACAGTATATATGCGAATCATCATTTCAAGCATTGACACGAATTATTCGGCCCCAATGTATTAGAATATCGACTGATAGATTAAATTATTTATCGTTTCTGGCATTCCAATACAAGCGACTTGATTTTTTAGACCAGACACGTTTCTTTTTGGATTTTGGTAGCCTAAGGTAGTTTTTTTTTTAATTTGCTGTCCCCAAGAATTCTTAAGACTTTTCGAATATTTTTTGAAAAAAATGTTTCTTATATAAAGACTAACAAATTTTCGTACAAAATACCAATAGTAGAACCAAGAACCGAATTAGTTGAAAGGTAACGTACTAATGTGCCTTGTTAGGAGATAAAATAAAGCTTATTTATGTATATACAGGGGCATTCATTTCGTGGTTTCAAGTTGGCAGCGTAGCGCTGACATTTGACACCTGTCAAACTCAGCTGTCATTTGAAGTGTCATAATATTAGTTGTATGTTTGCCTTTTACGATAATCGATCGCTTAACAATCGAAAAACGCGTTAAAATTATTAAAACTTACTACAAAAGTGGTGATTCAAACGTAGCCACTTTTCGCGCATATTTCGAACAACATTTTATTCAGCGAAGAGGCACATTTCTTACTCAGTTGGTATGTAAACAAACAAAATTGCCGCATATAGGGCTCAGAAAACCCACAAGCGATCGAAGAGGTGCCATTGCATCCAGACAAAGTGACTGTTTGGTGTGCTTTATGGTAGAAAGATGTTATTGGTCCGTATTTCTTTGAAGATGCCAATGGGCGGACGGTTTCAGACAAATCGGAGCGATATGGCAGAATAATTTAACAGATTTTTTTTGGTCGGCGATTGAAAATCATGACTTGGACGATATGTGGTTTCAACAAGATGGGGCAACAAGCCACACAACACGACCAATTATGGCTTTATTGCGTGAGAAGTTTCCTGGTCGCGTAATTTCACGTTTTGGCGACTTCAATTGGCCACAAAGATCATGCAATTTAACACCGTTAGATTTTTTTCTGTGGAGCTAAGCAAAAGACCGTGCTTACGCGAATAATCATTTAACTCTAGACGCGTTAAATACAAACATTACTCAAGTTATGGCCGAGATAGAGCCCGAAATGGGCGAACAAGTGGTTAAAAATGACCTCAAAAAAATTGCAATATCATTCAATCGGCCAAGGCGGCCATTTGAATGATATTAGGTGTGTTTTATTCATTGCTGCATAGCCAGCGCAGCAAAATTTCCCTTGGGAAACAAAAACAATTTGATTGCTGGCGAAAAAGAAGTCAGTAAAAAAAAGATGGCTGTGCTGGCGATAGAGCTTTCAATTATTGAAATGAACGTATAGAGTGAGTGATCGTTTTATTCAGACTTGTGCTGCGCTGGCTATGCAGCAATGAATAAAACACACCTATTGTTTTTCACACTTAATGTCAAAGTCCAAACTTTATAATGAAATAAAATTTTCATCAAAAATGTATCGCTGTGTGTGTTTTATTTAGCTTTACTTTCGGAACCGAAAAATGAATGACCCTTTACAATATGAGAAATTCTAATTCCTGTGTCTCCTTTTGAAGAAGCCATCCTATTTACCTCTTATTCGCTATTTTTTTTTGTATCAAACCGGGCATCCTCGTTACCATTCCTATAAATACCAATACCTCGGTTTGATACCCAGTCTTGAAATTAAAATTGCCATGACACCCTGTTTCCTATGGAAACCCCAAAGATGAACATGCCGCATAAAATCGTTCACCAGTTGCACTCTTCACTTTTCTAAATGCTATGGCTAACACTCCTCCATAATATTTTCACATATATATAAAGGGGGGAACTCCAAGGTAACGCTGATGCCGCCGCCGTCAAGCCACATCATCAGCAACAACCATTAATGGCCCTAGGACAACAAACAGCCGTCAATAAATCGACGCAAGCAAAATATACGCACACCATACTTAGATATACTCATACCGACCGATGAGGGTATATGAGTTGGTGCATTATATATAGGAGTAGCACAGAACGGTCTCAAGTGGTATCCTTGAGTTGCTATTCGAGCGTTTTGCAACTAGAGAGCAAAGAAGTGTGAGCTGTTTTTAATTTGTCTTGCGTTGATGCCGACAATGCCGATGATGATGACGACGATATGATGTAGCAGATGACGCAATTATAACACATCACCTCTATTGAACAGCAATTTTGAATTCTCGAGGCAGCTATATGTATGTATATGTAGGTACTATACATAATCTCAAAGCAAGGACCACCTCTGACATTCCAGTAAAGGATTTTCAGGATTTGTAAAAGAGGATGAAGCATTCATCATCATTATCATCATCAGAAACCAGACAAACATAGTAAGGGTTCCACATCGTCAGAAAATCGTCGACCCTATAACCCCACCCCCCCACCACCCTTTTTCATCATCGTTCTTCTGATTTTTGGATCAATTATGAGCAGCCCTGTCTTAATGAGACAGAGAGAGAGAGAGAGAGAGAGGGTAACGACAGTCGTTCTCATAGCAACAAGTTTTGCCAGATCGATCAAAAGATTCGATGGGCACTTCAGTTGAATTATTCAAATCGCACAACAACACGACAAACCAGAGAGTCCTCTTCTGACAAATCCTGATGATTCTTCTTGCCGCCTGCTCCTTCTGCTCCTCCTATACTCATCTCCTGCTTGCTATTTCCGATTCCGATATAAACTGCCTCGCTGGAATTCTATTCGCATTATTTGTATACGTTTCGTTGTTTTGAGACTGCGGGAGTTGAAATGCTGCAGCCTAAACTCATCGTCAACATCATCGTCGTCGTCGTCCTTTGACTGATAATGCAGAAATACAGGACTGAGTAAACAGACAAACAACTTCCCATCTCTGCTCTTCATGCAAAAACACATAGGCAACCCAAACACACCATCATCAGAGTCCTGTCTACAGGATAACCTGTTATTCTTGTGAAATTGAATCCTTTCGTTAGGCAGGAGGAGAGGACAAGGACTTGTCTAGGAGAACTAGGACCAGCCCAGTCTGGATGTATAGTGTCTGAGTCTATGAGTTTGTTGCAGGTGGGTTGAGTGGGTGAGTATGGTTGGTTGTAATTATGTTTTATACCCGCAGGATTCAGCTAAGAAATTATAAACGAGGATATACTGAGCTGAGAGTACAGGATGTATTGTATAATATATAGGGGTGCATTTACAATTGATACAGCTACAGCAGCATCAAGGAGTTGGCATTGCCGTTGCCAATGCCGCATGGATTCTGACGGTGATGGTGGATCAGCGGTGGTGGTGGCCAAAGCCGCCACAGGACGAATTCGCAATTTCCAGGACAAATATACCTACGATTTATATCTACGTGCGTGTATGTCGTGCGTGTGGAGTTGGTTCTCTCTTTCTCATATGATGATTGCTGGTTACATCTGGTTTCCTTTTGATCTCTGTCCAACTCCAGAGATATATGATGGATTGATGACGTGGTCGTGGCGGGTGGCTTAATTGTATTGTTTCATCACAAAATTCGAATGCAAGAACGATGTGGGGAAGAAATTTGGTTTTTTTTTAGAACGGTTTTTTGAAATATTTGCTTTTCATTAAAATTGTTTTTTTTTTTTTTTTTTAATTTCGTTGAAACAGAGAAATGTGATTATAAAAGGCGATCCTTTGAAGAATATGTTACCATGGACATGCTGCATGATGGGCATTTAACAGAAGATGTAGGTATAATGGGGAGTGTTTATATGACACATCAAGCGTTGTTTTTTGGTGCGTTTCTGTTTTTGTCGCACCATATTATAGTTGTTGCTTAAGAGCAGAGGTTAAGTTTGATGAGTAAAATATTAAATTTTTTGCTAATTTAATGAAAAAAAGGGTTAAATATATTCAACATGCATGATGTACCTATATGTATATTCTACTCGTATTTGATGTATTAAGATGCATGTCTATTCTATGATACTTTTTTTGTTTCATTTTAGGGAGTTTGAACCCTTTTGGCAAATTATTTTGAACCCCATTTGTATATAGAAATATTTCCCGTTTTTTTGTTTTGCAAATTAAGTGCAAAGAGTTGTAGAATTTTATTGATGTCTGGCTGTCTGTTGATTGCTAATGCATCATAAAGGCAGGTGAAATGTGGATATAGGTACTTATTCTCATTTGTTCTCGTTCATTAGAGGGAGTTTTTGTTTTTCGTTTGAAGTTTTTTTTGTTTGGTATTAGTACAGGGTGCAGGAGTGTGGCAGACGCATTGGTTTTGAATTGAAATTTAAGTCAGTATGCAGATATACGTCGGTAGACTTACATGAATGAGAACATTTTCTTTCTATTTTATGTATTTTAGAATATTAGTTTTTTTTTTCATGGTTTAAAATAGCGTGTGGGTTAAATGGCTCCCTCCATATACACTGCTGAACTCTTTTCAAAAATGTTCGTGTATCCACTCTTCTGGACATTTCGACTTTAATTTTTGGCAATTTCGGTATCTTTAAGGGCTTCTACGCTGGGTCAAATGAAGAGAGTCTGCAGGCCAGTTGAAATCGCCTCCTAATAATATGAGATGGCCGTGTGAAAAATTAAGCATTTAAATTTTTTTTCCAATTTTCAAAACACGTGATTTTTTTAATAAATTGTCTAGAAATGTGACCAATGTATATAGGCAAAAAATTAAGTTGATAAGGCTGTCATTTTGTGGTATTGAATAATACAGTAGAATCTCGGAAAGATGAATTGTTCTATAAGATGAACATCTCGCAAAGACGAACGAAATATGTATTTCCACTTTTCAGTGTTTAAAAAAGATGAACGAGTTAAAATTTTTTACTCGAAAAGATGAACATTTTATTCCCAACATAATTTTTTTTTCTTTTTCTTTGCCTTTAGTTCCTCCTGAACAGTATTTTGGGGAATTTTGTTTACTTGCTATGTTAAGAATATTTAATGTTTTTATTTATAACTAGCTGACCTGGCTTCGCACGGGTTTAAAAAAAACAGGTATCATAAGAAATATACAAATTATGTTAGGCAGGCAATGTCAATATTTGGAACTCATAGAATCTACTGTTCTTCTGCCCACAAAAATAGCAGACAATTTGAAGTTTTTCAATGGTAGCAACATTTTTTCTATTTTTTCCCAACAATTATGTATTTACATATATGTTTATATATGTATACCTCTTCTTTCAAAATATATTTATTTTTAATATTTGTTCCTTTTATCCAAATGTATTTATATAAATTGTTATGTTTTTGCCTTTACCCCATTTCCGGCGTATTTTTACATTTTTATTTATATGTAATTTAATTGCAATGGCAATGCCATCCGCATAGGCTCTCTGCAGCTACTAGGTATGTCAATATAATTGGTTTCCTGACAACTGTTCTTATGAAAGGAAAACCGCTTGCTTTGTGGTGTTCCTCTGGCTGATAGATTTTTTTCCATGAAATTCATCTAATTTCGTATTGACATTCACTTTATTCAGTTTATGTTTGTTTATATAATAAATGTCCTAATTTATCAACATACTAACATCTATAGGTTAGTTATACCTTCAGATTTTCAGAATTGATATAATTACGATATGCGATGGTTTAAAAAAAAATCTTTTTGTGATATATGTATAGCTACACGGTTAAAAATTCTGGGGTATTTTTTAATACAGCTCTTGTATTACAGCCGTATGCAATACAGCAAATATTACATTTTAATACTAGAGAAATATTAAAAAAAAATTCTAATCAATTCTTATTACATTCTAATATTTTTGTATTAAAATATCATTTGTAATACAAAAAAGAGTCGATTTTAACCTAAAAGAATAAAACATATCCCTTGTAGAGAGGGAAAATTTCTCTCTCAATTGCCATTTCAAATATGAGAATTTTTGTAATAATTTTTGATTACATTCTAATACCTCCTCGCCCTTTTTTTGCTTCGATGCTCTTTTTTGTCAGCCATAATGAATATGAACATTTTGAACAGACTGCGTCACTTTTTAATACACCCAAGATTAAAATTTATTAATATTGTATTAAAAAGCAAGAATAATAAAAATAAAAAAATTTAAATATGCATTATTTTGAAGGCGCTTTGCAGTTTTTCGAGGCACAATATGTTAATTAGTAGACAAAATTTCAATCGCAATAAGATTTCTATTCTCAATACTGAAAAACGATGGAGAAAAGAATGTTATTTTTCTAATAAAAATAATAAGAATAATTATTCCCAAATGGAAATAAATTGACATACAAAGATAAATAAGTACTCTTGCAAAAATACACATTCATTATTATAGCTATTACGAATTACGAGTATGTATTCATAATATTTTCTGTGTTGCATTAATTCTCAAAAGAAATATCCTTTTGAGAGAAAATTTTCTTGTGAGAAATTTCTTTGTGAGAAATTTCCTCAATTTATTTCCTCTCTTTTTCTAATAAAGTTCTATTAAAAATGTAATAATTTTTGTATTAAAAGTAAAAATGTAATATTTGCGATGTATTAAACTTTAATACATTTTTGGTGTTGTCATATGTACATACAACCCTGAAAATATTAAAATTAATGCCAGAATTTTTAACCGTGTATTAAATGGCAAGCTATGCATTCGTAAAAAAAATCGAACTCGAGATTTTGATCAAACTTGACTTAGCGAAGTAAAAAAAAAGTGGGTCTCGCAATTCTGTCTTTCCTGTCCTTTCGGTTGCAGTCTAAACGGGTGGGTCGATTTTCTATTTACTTGGTACCCCGCATTTTTTGGGCATTACAATTTCTTTTTTCATTTTTCTTTAGGACCATAAATGACAGTAGCTGCCGTGAAAATTTTTTCTTAGCAAAAAATGAATATCTTATTTTTCTCAAAAACGTGCCCGCAACTCCTTTTTTTTTTTTAATTCAGTGATTTTTTTTATTTATTTTATTTATTTACTACGACTCATAGGAACTTAATTTTAAGATTAACATGTTTTAGTTAATTAAGCTTTCATAAGTAAATTTCATTTACTTTTAAATTCGTGGATTTGATGCATGTGTTTTGAAAGATTCCTCAATTTCTGATGTTGGCACTGGACGAAGTTCCTACTCTGATATTGCTGCAGGTGCTATACTTATTGCTGGAAATGTTGCTGCTGGGGATGTTGCTGTTGGAGATGTTGCTGCCGGAGATGTTGTTGTTGATGGTGATGTTGCTGCTGCCTATGTTGCTGTCGATTCTGCTGCTGCTTCTACGGCAGGTGCTGCTGACGGCGCTGCCAATTTGAAAGTCAAAAAATCTAAAAGCTCATTAGTGATTCATGGAAAAAATTCCAGTCAGAGTGATCTTCAAGTGGCTTATAAATTAAAATGGTTTCATGTTGGAAGTTTTAAAGGCTCTACAACTGCTGATGAAATTATTAACTTTATATCAAGTAATCTTGAAATAAACTCTTCCCAGATCTTGTGCCATAAATTAATCCGACTCGAGGATAACGATCGTAAGCTGAATTTCGTAAATTTTAAAATCGGTGTCCCTATTGATGTTGCTGGCAGGGTCTTTTCTGACACTTTCTGGCCAACGGGGGTTAAAATCCGACCTTTTGTTTATAAGCCAAAAAACTTATCAGTGATAACAGCTCCTATTATAATGACTTAACCTTGATAAATCGTAATAATCAAAATGTGAATTTTTCCTCGTTAAAAATTTATTTCCATAATGCTAGCGGTCTTCGAACAAAAGTTGTTGATCTTTTTAATAACTCATGCCACTTGCATTATGACATTATTGTTATTGTGGAGTCCTGGCTTTACAACGGCATTGCCTCTAATGAACTCTTTGACTGTTTAAAAAAAAAAATGATGTTGTTAGTTTAAATAGTAAATCTTATAATTTTCTGAATGCTAATTATTTAGAACTAAATAATTTCTTCTCTAATATAAATTGGTCTAATGAATTAATGTTTTTAGATTTGCAAACCATGTATAATCGCTTCATTGAAATTTTAATAATGGGTTTTGATAAGTTTATTCCTTTAACTTATAGAAAAAAGTCTTCTGAAACTCCGTGGAGTAATAAACAACTCCGTAATCTAAAAAGATTAAAACGCAATGCCTATGCTAAATACATGAAATCAAAAAATCAAGCTGATTACCTAAATTTTAGTAAACTTCGTAAGGATTTTGTTATTCTCAGTAAATTTTTATACAGAGCTTACATCTTTAATATCGAAAGTAATATCAAAACCAATTGTAAATCGTTTTGGTCGTTTATTAATTCGAAAAGAAAATCTGTTGGGACTCCTAATTTCATGTTCTTTAGGGGGATCGAATCCTCGGACTTAAATTCCATAGTTGAATTATTTGCGGATTTTTTCCAATCAATCTATTCCTCTTCTGCATTTAACAGCAATTCCTTGAATAACTTAGTAAATAAGATTGATCTCGGATCTATCCAATTGAGTGGTGAAGAAATTATATCCCTGATGAATTCACTTAAGTCAAATGCTAATCCTGGTCCAGATGGAATACCTGCCTTAATCCTTAAGAATTGTTGTAAGTCGATTTATTGTCCTTTACTTACTATCTTTAATAAATCGCTTTCAGAAGGTAACTTCTTAAATGAGTGGAAACTCTCGTATCTAGTGCCAATTCATAAATCGGGTGCTAAAAATAACATAGAAAATTATAGAGGTATTTGTAAACTCTCTGCAATTCCCAAGTTATTTGAAAGCTTAGTGAAAAAGAGACTAGATTTCCTCACGAGTGAGTTTTTAGCAGCAGAACAGCATGGCTTTGTCTCTGGTAGGTCTACGGTAACAAATTTAGCTTTTTTCACAACATACGTTATTAACTCCATGGAAGTAAAATCACAAGTCGATGCAGTATATACAGATTTTAGTAAGGCATTTGACTCAGTGAATCACCAAACACTTATAAAGAAGCTTGAATTATTTGGATTCCATTCAGAAATGCTTCGTTGGTTATCTTCATACCTCACTGGTAGAAGTCAACAAGTGCAGATAAATAATATATGCTCTAAAGACATCTTATGCACGTCAGGTGTTCCCCAAGGAAGCCATCTTGGTCCACTTCTTTTCATTATTTTTATTGATGATATCCTTTCAGTGATTAATTACTGCAATTGTCTGATCTATGCAGATGATCTCAAACTGTTTTTAAAAGTAAAATGTCTAGAAGATTGTCAGATGATTCAATCCGATCTAAATGGCTTGTCTTATTGGTGTCATGTTAATGGTCTTAAACTTAATATTAAAAAGTGTAATGCGATCTCTTTCTCAAGAAAAACTAGTTGTTTGTTGTATGACTACAAAATTGAATCTAATACTGTTAATCGAGTCTCAAGGATTAACGATCTAGGTGTCATACTTGATTCTGCCCTTTCTTTTAAATACCATTTTGACTATTTGATACCTAAAGCGAATTCGCTGATTGGATTCATCAAGCGAAATGGTAAAGATTTTAGAGACCCTTACGTTCTATTAACATTATACATATCTATTGTTAGATCAATTCTTGAATATGCAGATGTTATTTGGAGCCCCGCATATAAAATTCATTCTGACCGAATTGAAAAGGTTCAAAGACGGTTCACTAAATATATTTTCCGACAAATGCGTTGGAGTTTTAGTCCACATTATAAAGCTAGATGCCAACTGCTTGGTATAAAATCTCTTGAATCTCGTCGAAAAGTTCATTGTGTAATGCTCATTAGAGATTTACTCTGCTATAACATAAAGTGTCCATCACTTCTTGCACTGGTCCCAATTTACGTTCCAGCTAGAACACTGAGAGCTAGGATTTTTTTATTTCAAAGAGCACATAATACTAAATATGGCTGTAATGAGCCTTTATCCAGATCCATCGTTTATTTCAATGAAGTGTCATTAAGTGTTGATTTTTTATATCTTTCTCGAGAAAAATTTAAATCAGAAATTTTGTACATATGTAATTAAATTTTAAAATTTTACTGGAGTGCCTTATATCTGTTAGCTGTAAAACTGCTTGTAGATTAATAAATAAATGAAAAAAAAAAAAAAAAAAAAAAATTCGATTGGATTTTTGAATTTTCGCAATTTTTTATTAGCCATTTTGTTGTTTTGCTTTTTTTATATTTGTATTTTGTTGTTTTACTTTTTCTTATTTGGCATTCGATTGTTTTGGAAATTTTGTGGCTTCCATTAATTCCACAAAATTTTGTTTGATATTTGCGAAATGATAAGTTTAAAAAAAAAAACAGGTATGTATAGATGATTTCTTTCAAAATTGATTTTTTAATTTGACGTAAATATGTATATACATACATACTAACAAATGGCGTAGGTACCAGTTTTTTTTTAAATGTTTACAAAATTTCATATTAACAAATTTATTATATGTGATAGTTAATGTTAATTAAATATAAACGAGTTTCGAGAATTTTGATTTAATTGAACACAAATTGGAAAATTTGCGGTTTTCCTTTATCATATCTGACAACATAGAGTACTTATATTATCCAGGGAACCGACTGGGGTACCCCCCTTGCCTAAAACACCCGAAAATGTTATTCGAGCCTGTCCGTGAATACGTGTGAATTGTTGATACAATAACAAATTGGGGTCTACAGTATAGCTCAAAAAGAAAAATTGATTAACACCCGATTTGCGTCCTTTTAAATGCTTAGATATATCTTCAGATCCAATGTTCGGATTTTTAAAATTCAAATTAAAACTAGAATGAAAGGCTTGTACCAGCTACAAAAAAATTTTCAAAACCGTTCAAAATTTCATACTAAAATTTTAAAATACACAACAGTGTCATTATGTTGGTGTGGTTCTTTAAAATGCATTGGGCAACTAACACATGTTCACCCTTGAGGAGGAAATCTTTCAGTGCAGCTTTTAGGGGGAAAGAGAAAAAGCCCTTAATATATTTACACTACACGGTTAAAAATTCTGGGGTATTTTTTAATACAGCTCTTGTATTACAACCGTATGCAATACAGCAAATATTACATTTTAATACTAGGGAAATATTAAAAAGAAAATCTACTCAATTCTTATTACATTCTAATATTTGTTTATAAAAATATCATTTGTAATACAAAAAAGAGTCGATCCCAAAAGAATAAAACATATCCCTTGTAGTCATTTTTGAATACATTCTATAATCGCCCTTTTTTTGCTTCGATGCTCTTTTTTGTCAGCCATATTGAATAAGAACATATTGAACAGACTGCGTCACTTTTTAATACAACGCAAGATTAAAATTTATTAATATTGCATTAAAAAGTAGGAAAAATAAAAATAAAAAAATTTAAATATGCATTATTTTGAAGGCGCTTTGCAGTTTTTCGAGGCACAATATGTTAATTAGTAGACAAAATTTCAATCGCAATAAGATTTCTATTCTCAATACTGAAAAACGATGGAGAAAAGAATGTTATTTTTCTAATAAAAATAATAAGAATAATTATTCCCAAATGGAAATAAATTGACATACAAAGATAAATAAGTACTCTTGCAAAAATACACATTCATTATTATAGCTATTACGAATTACGAGTATGTATTCATAATATTTTCTGTGTTGCATTAATTCTCAAAAGAAATATCCTTTTGAGAGAAAATTTTCTTGTGAGAAATTTCTTTGTGAGAAATTTCCTCAATTCATTTCCTCTCTTTTTCTAATAAAGTTCTATTATAAAATGTAATAATTTTTTTTATTAAAAGTAAAAATTTAATATTTGCGATGTATTAAACTTTAATAAATTTTTGGTGTTGTCATATATTATGTAACCCAAAAAATTTTAAAAACTACACCAACATTTTTAACCATGTATGTATAACACATTGAGCAGAAAATTAACAAAAATTATCTCAATCAATTTAGGTATGTTAAAAAAAATTACATAGTGGAAAATAACGAGTGTTAGCGAATAAACGAAACCAACTTATGCAAATTAATGTACACGGTTAAAAATTTTGGGGTATATTTTAATATTTTTAGGTTTAAACATATGACAACACCGAAATTTTATTAAAAGTTAATGCACCGCAAATATTACAATTATGAAGTTAATAAAAAATATATTAGAATTAAATATAATCATATTAAAAAATTAATACGATTGTATTAACTTTTAATCCAAATTGTGTTGAAAATATAGCAATTTTTAATACAAAAATATTAAAATTTAATACAAATGGAATAAAGTAGTAACTTTGCTGTACATATTACATTTTAATATTTTTTCATATTTAAATACACCAACTCTGTATTTATTTCTAATACAATTTTATTAGAATAATTATACAAATGTATTATATTTACCCCTGTTCTGATTTCCGTTCCGAATCAAATCCGTAAACGCAATAAAATTTTACAATATACGTATAATACCGTGTCAATTCAATTGGAGCACAAAAATTCAAATGGATTTTCAAATGTCAATTATTCTCAATCCGATCGAAAATCAAAGCCTGCACTCATTCCGCAAGTATTGAAAGCGAAAAGTTTTTCAGAACACCTACAGCCTTATTTATTAGATTTCACTAATACTCGTTTCAACCTCGGAATAGTTAAATCGAGTCGAAGCACTCACTCCGTCTTAACACCACGTCAAACGGTTTTAGCTACACCCTCCTTATGTCAAATATATTATTATATTATCTAATAAATAAGGCTGCTAAAGTTTGAAAACGAAAGGATTTTAAAACGGATCGGAAATCAGAACAGGGGTGCATATCTATAATTTGACATTTTCCAACATATTTCTTAATTTTGGGTAACACCAAATGTTTTTTGGTATATATTTCTGCCGTGTGAGTCTTGTTCCAAACATCCAGCAAGAATTTTCATTATCAGTGAGTTGTTGAAAGACAAAGAGAATATATAATTAAGCCTTTATTCAATAAATAAACCAATTTATATGTTGTAGTATAAATTACCACCTTATGTCCATACTTGCGTTATTTTTTCTGTTTCGTTTCCACTTTATTTTTATAAAATTTACACTTTTAAAATTTCTTACTTTTAAAAATGTATCAAATAAAGGATACATCGTTTTCCAATCACGTTAATCCAAAGAATAAGATAAGATTATAATAATAAGATTCGAATTGTTGCCATCAAAACAGTTATTTATGTTACATCAGTCTTGGGTGTATTAGTTTTAAATAGAATTGTATTAAAATACACATGCTTGTATTAAAATGTATTCCAACCGAATTAAAATCTAATATAAAGAAATTAAAAACTAATCCGGCGCGGTTACAATTTAATTCTCAGAAATAAGTTTTTAATACAACGATGTATAAGTTTTTGGTCCACCTATACCTAGGTTACAACATGAATTCACGAATTTATCTGCTTAGGTATATTTTGTAAAAAAAATTCTAAATTTCTAAATTTCTTCCCATATATGATCTAGAATCATATGATGATACATTATGATCCCACCTGACATTTTCCCATAAGTTTTGTCTAATTATCCATATGTCCGAACACGTCATTATCATGTGAAAATGTCCAGTCCAGAGGATGCACATCATTAACGAAAACTTCTTTTGGCACCCTCTATCTAAATTCATACATTATACCCCCGACAAGACAGATACCCATATTGTTCTTATACCGCATCAAAGATTGACTCTATACTATATATTTCTCTTCCTGTCCAAAAAATTCAAGTCTAGAACAAATTAGGGATACAAAAATGAGTTTTCGTTTTTAATAAAAATTGCAAGCAGCTGCATTCCGCCCAATTCCACATTTCCTATTCCATGGGTGTACCTATATGTGTTGTGTGTCGCCTCGTCGCGTAGCCCTTGGCCCTTTACCTAACTGAAATCTATGGCCAAGCGAGCGGTTCGCCTATAAAATTTTGCCTTCGGATATGTTCATTAAGTGAGTATAGTACCTATAACAGCTCATGCGAAGGCGAAAATACTCATGGGTAAGGTATAAGGTATATATGGTGTGTGGCAGCTACAAAGGATCAAAAAACAATACGTTACCTTTTCAGTGAGTTATTATCCTTCTCGAGAAAATTTTATTGTTGTTGTACCGCTATATTCCAGACCCGAATCCAACGTGAACCCCTCTCTTTAAATAGATTTGACTCAATAAAGACCTCGCATTAAACTTTTGTTTTCTTCTTCCTTTTTTTTTGTATTGTTTTGTTGTTGTTTTGTTATTGTGGTCTTTGTGTCCCGTCTGGATCCTTGAGTCCCGCCAGCAATTTGTTGAGGTAGAACCTGGTCGCGCTGCGCCGACTACTTTGCCACTCAGGAAGGAAGTAATAGCAGCACCGGTTGCAATATATAGACACACACTCACGTGAGGAAATAAAGCGTTGCCATATTCATACCTATTTCTGTTGGTGCTGGGTGCACTTTGGGCTTAGGGTGCATTCACCCTCCATCAGAAGTAGCAACAGCAACATACATCACCCCGTGCAGTAGCTCAGAGCGCATATAAAGCAAAACACACAGTCAACGAACAAGGAAGTGGCATGAATTTTTTTTGTTATACTTGTTCAGTCTCTCTCTCTCTCTCTCGTTCTAACTCAGTCCCAATCCCAACATGACGAATGGAAAACATGTTTTTCAGGAAATTATCCCGTGACAACATAACAGTATTGTTTCGGACAGGAACATTAAAAAAATAAAAACGAAACACCACTGCGCCCAGGACTCAAGGTAGCAATCGCAGGATGATAGGACAACGAAGGGGGAACGACAACGACGAAACAACACAAAATATACTATATATCACCATTCATTACTATCAGCAACGCAGCAACAAGAACAAAGGACTCGCATAAAAAATGAGCTGAGAGCTCTGCATATACCTACCTAACCAAAGTACAAATATACAAAACAACGATCGAGAGATGTCCTTGTTGCTTTTGTGTTGCTCAAGAGACAGGCTGGAGTCGAATCCCTTTCACAAATTTATTTAGTTTTTTTTCATCATTTCGGTGATGGTTGGCCCTGTCCTGGGCCTCATTTGGATGCAAATTAAGGGCGATGCTGGAAAATGTAACGTTACCCTATTTCCACATCCTGTGTGGGCATTTATATTTTTAGTCATTTATTTTGCATGGTCATGCAGATGAACGAAGCAAGGTCCTTGGTCCTATTACTTCGTTTTTCGTTATTTTTTTTTAGGGAAAATTTACAGCCTGAAGGATTTCTTGGCATATTATACGGATGGGGTGCTGGAAAATGCAATAAAAATATTTCCTTAGCTGCTTTTGGTTGTCGATTAAATGCACACACAATAGATAGAATATAATAAAAAAAGGACGAAAATTGCACATAAAATCAGGAGAAAGTCTACCTCATCCCGACCCATAATATGAGCATCCCAGCATATACCTTATACGAGTATTTCTCTTCCTCTCTCTCTCTCGGATGATATTGGCTCATTCGAAATTAACATATTTGCAGATGACATGTTGCGTTCATAAATCGTTTTTGGCATCAGGGTGAACAGGATTCAGGACATGAGGAGAAAGAGAGGCATTGACATTGTACACAGCCAGCTTTCTATGATGTTACATATAGGCATGGACATTAGGGACGCTATTATTCATTTAATTTGGTGAATGAATTATTGACATCATTCCATTAGAGTGTGTTTATATCACTTTTTGTTGTTTGGTAAAGTGGGGGGGGAGGGGTCAAAATTGTTCAGTCAGACGTCGTAAAGTGTGAGTGTTTGTGTGTGTGTATGGAAAGATCAGAAGCATTTTCCATAATATTATTTGCAAGTGGTCAACGTTATTTGTGTGACATCATTGTCATTTTAAATTGTCCGTGCTAAATTTGCAACAAAAATCAATTATGACGATGGTTACTAATATAGAATATTTTCATTACATATTATCCATATACCCACGTTAAGCGAATTGAATGTCAATTTTTGGGTGCGCTGTTGTTGTGTTAATTGATGGGAAATAAAAATGAACGAAAAACCATGTAAAAATATATTAACAATAGATAATGCATCTGACATAATTTGATTAGTGTGGCGTATTGATGGGATTGTTCGTGATCAAAATTGAAGTCAACCATTGAATGCACTTAAAATTAAAGTTTGAGTTTTTATAAAATTCAAAATCTAATAAGTGTTTCCTACAAATTCATTAAGAACGAAATAGGAACTGGAGATAATTTAAAATTTCTATCAGCAGCGAAATTTTTGAAATTTCACAAAAAAAAAAAAGTTGGGATTTATTATATAGACTGAGAGATGCATTCCTGGAAAAAAAAATTGAGTATACTCCTGCCCAATGCATAGGCATGACAATTTTTTTTTTTTTTTTTTTTAGAAAATGGGGTTTGTGTTTCAAGAATTTTTTAAGGAATATACGGGAATACTCAGATACATTTTTCAAAGGAAATATGGTGTGAAGAAGGGCGACAAAAAGATTTTTTTTCATGCTCATTAATTATGTAAGTTTTATCAGAACTAAGTAGTATGTGGTTTTCAAAAATAATGGTTTAAATGTACTTAATGCGAAAAAATGAGATTTTTCTAAGGAAAAAAACAATTTTTGAAATATTAAATTTTATCAAAAAGGTGACATCAAATAACTGGTTTTTAAAAATTTATGGTGCTTAAAATAAAAAAAAATTTTACCTTTCACAAACTTTTTTTATTAAAAATTTGAATTTAAAAATATTTTGTTTTCCAAAAAACTAAGTAAGTATATACAAAAGTACTGAACTAACATAACTTAAAAATAGAACTTAAGAAATGATATTTGCATTGAAAAAAGATGTGCTACATATAAATTTTGTAAATTCTGCGTTTGTTTTTTTTTAATATTTTTTGCCATCATACATTTTTTTTATAAATTACACCTCCCACATAAACGAGGGGGAAATGGACCCCCTCTGCTATATACTATTTTTTTTATCTTGTCCTAACCTACCTACACATATAAACAACTCTAGCATTTTGTAACTTTTTATGCGAATATATAGAATATAAAAATGTCAAAGTTCGTTGGTCAGCTCTTTTGTTTTAAAATTATTTTTATTTTTCATATTTGCCAACTAAACAATGATTACATGAGACGACTTTTAACTTTCTTAAATTTATTTGATAATAGCACTTTTTTTTACATATATGTACCTATATATATGTGGCGTTAACAATCAAACAGAGGCAAACAAATTGAACATGAAACCGAGCAAAAGAGCGAAAACCTATAACTTCTAAAATATTTAAGATAATTCTATGCAGTAAATTTAGTTAATTTTGTCGAAGTTTTTTTTTTATTAGATTAACTAAAAGAAACACTAGGAGGAAAATTAAAAATTAAGTCAGTGCTAAGTTTCTTCGAGAAACTCACAAACATCTGGTCCTTCCTTAGGATTTCGAGAAACTTCTGCATCCATAATTTCCCTATAAATTTTCAAGTCTTCGATTTCTCCCAATTTTATCTGACAATGGTTGGTGTTTGGGGAGTTTGTCAATATCATTCTTTTAGGCTTCTAAAAGAAGAATTCCTGAGATGACATTAGATCTATCATATCAATTCTTTTAGTCGGGTACATACAGAGAATGAATCTTGAACTCCAACTACACATTTGTAGTTCATCTGGACTCTTGCTTTGATAAACTCTTGTTTTGACAAACCGTTTAGTTGGCTTAAAACTTAAAATGCCATTAATAGGTTGGCTTGGAGTTTTCTTGGGCAGCTGCTTTTCAGTCTATTAAACTGGACACACTCCGCCGCGCCGTTCCAAGTTTTTTTTTGACAGTTTCATGATACAATTTCATAATACTTTTCAAAGGATGATAACTTCCTCATATCGCAAGTTTTTCTATGCAGAAAAGACTTTGTTCAGCGGAAAAAATGATGTTAAACAATTGGAAAGATTATTTAATTTTTTTTTTTTTGAAAGATTCTTATTCAGTTAATTTGAAGCCATGTATGTATATCAATGTTAAAGTTGAATTTTGGTGCAGCAAAGACATATAGGTACCTACCTCATTTTTACTTGGATGTTGATACCACAAAGCGTATTATTCAGTAATAAGCTCCGTTTTGAAAATCAATTTTCATTTTCATTTAGAGAAAGATAGGGCCTTTTTGATTATTAACAAAATACAGCATCGTTTTAATACCAAATTCATATTAAAAATAGTAATAACTTGTTGATTAGTGTGTTTTTAAACAAAATATTTCCACTATCTGATAACTCTCTTTGATACGCAAATTTTGGTATATCACACTCCCTATATTGAAAAAAGTGAGTTTAGCACCGTTCTGATTATTTACGCCACATATTAACCTTTCTTCAATATTCACAATCATATCGCCCTTCTGTTTAAACCTCAAAAGTTGAAAAATTGTTAAGGAGGAAAAAGAAAATTAAACGAAATTCTTAAAAATTATATGTATGTAAGTAATTTTTCTAATTTTTCTTTAAATTCACTTCCAGATGTTTACCCACAAGGTGAAAATCAAGACACGTCTCGGGTAAGTGAAAAGTACTCATAGCTTTGTTTATATGTTTGATTGTTTATATTATGTTCGCGGTAATCTGAGATACCTTCAAAGCTCTGATTTTAAAAACTCTTAGATTTCATATTGAATTTTTTTTAAAATTAAACTATTTGAAGGGTAAAATGGGGTTAAAAAAATATATCCCGTTTCAAATGTGTGTTTGTGTTTAAGAGATATTTATGTCCTAAGTCTTTTTAAAGGATAGCTTTAGGTTAAAATTTTTTAAATATAATAATATGTGAAATGGGGTATAAATACAAAACAAAATTGGTAAGGATAGCACAAGTTTGTTGGTAAGAAACCGCTTGAGCTTAAATTTCGGTTTCGGCACTATTATAACTCCTAACCGCGAGTTATTTCTTTTTAAGGTTGAAGTTTTGGCTTCTTTAACATCAATGTGTTGAATCATCAAGCTCTTTAAAAAGTTTCCAATTCTTTCATTAAGTTTGGCTGATGTTCCCAAGAATACACCCCCTACAGCTTGTGCATAGCTTTGAGCTTCTTCCATGTTAACAGTTCTATCCTTTTTAGGTCGGCCCGCTTGTCTACCTGACTGTGTGAGCGGGTTCCATTGCATCGCTTCGCTCATAATGCACTTATCACCTTTTCGAAGCGTATGGTCAGTCTACAGCCACTTGTGTCTTCGCTTAATAGCGTCTATGGGTTCCTGATCTGTTCTCGCATGAAGTTCATCATTGGGCCCGAAAATCCTCGAGGTGTTTCAAAGACATCATATCAACGAACTTTGGCAGCTTTCTTGTGACAACGGATAACACTTTCCAAGTGCTGCATTGCACTATATATGTATATCCTGTTCAGTTTATATCCAGTTCAGTTTTGCCGCTAGTAGAGAAAATACTCCCAAGATATTGGTTGTCCCGAAATATCTACTTGGATATATGATGAAGCCTGATCCTTTTAGTTTTTGGCGAATTGATCTTTAGCCCCATGATTTCAGCTCAAAAGTAGTTTGAGATCATCAAAATATACAATAAGACCATCAATAAATATAATAAAAAGAGAGAACCTAAGTGACTGCCTTGAGGAACAGCTGAAGTAAATTTAATTGATCTTAATGTATTTTCTTCTGTTTTAAATTTGTGCACTCTATAACAATTAAGAAGGAAGACATCCATTAAAGTAAGTTTGAATGGATACCAAATATTTCAATTTTACGAAGCAATATGTTATGGCATACTGAATCAAAATCCTTGTTAAAATCCGTGTAAATAGCATTCACTTGACTTTGGCTTTCAATAACATCAACTATAAAAGAATAAAAACATGCTAAATTGGTGATAGTTGATCTTCCCGAAATAAACCCACGTTGGGCATCACTAACCTGTTCTTTCACAAGAAAATCAAGCTTTTTTTTTTACTAAACTTCCCAAAAGCTTTAGGAATTGCTGATTACTTTCATATTCTCCTATAATTTTCAACGAGGCCGATTTGAAAATTGATATCAAGAAAAAATATTTTTTTTTTTTTTTTTTGTTCAGAAATTCAATGAAATTGACGGAATAAAGAATGGTCAAGTCTAATAAACTGACATTCAAGTATGAATAATACAATAAATAATAATAAAAAATATTTCTATTCGTTCAAAAATGTTCCGGTTGAAAAATATAGATTCAAAATACATTTAATTAGCAATGTTTTGACTTTTGACTTTGCATGGAATACGCATCTTATGTGTTTTGGAACTCAGCCTGTATCATTCGCATCTCATAAGTGAATTCTTGGATGTCAGTGCTCTTCATGCATATATTCAAAAGTAATGTAATAGGTGTCTTTCCTTAACAGTTTTTCTTACACGAAAACAATATAATTATAAAAATTGGGATTATAAAAAGAAATCAATGATTTTATTCACTCTTTATTAATAACTTCATATTATAACAAAATTAAACAAATTTACATTTAGTGATTAATAACCATTTATAAGCTTGAACCGCAAGATCAAGGACAAACGTACATATATGTATGTAAGTATATTCAGATATGTGAATTTATGTATATATTTAAGAATGTGTATTTGGTGCTGATATAAATATTTGTATAAGTATTAAACTTTTTAGTGAAAGAATTCAATTATTTTTCCCAAAATTTTGTTGCGTTTAGCCAAAAATTCCAATACAAAAACAAAAACACAAACGCCCAATGCTGCAACAAGACATTTAAATATCCCCGATAATTCATTGATTGACAAGAAATTTACATGATTTTCAAAACTTTTGCGATTAACAAGAAATGTTTTATAAATCTTATCAATTTGTCCGTTGCTTATCAATTGATCAATTATTCTGTTAACTCCTTCGGTTAGAAATGAAAATGTTGGTAAATATGCGCATAAGTTAAAATGCAAAACAGGATATTCAGTTTTTCTATACTTTTTGTTTCCTGATGATATTGATTGAACGAAATCTATAGGTATTATAAGAGCAATATTTTCATCTGTGGAATTGTCAAATTTTGCAAATACATCTGGCCAAGTTTTTTCGTATAAAAATAAGCCATGCATATTATTGGCTAGTCTAGACTTGAAAAAGTCTTTATAATAAATTTTTGTTATAAAATAATACCCGTTATCAATCAATTCTTCTAGATTACTTGGCAGTTCTTTAGAAGGTCTGTCATAAAAAAATTTAAATATTGACCCCTCATACAAACTGCGCAAAATAAAAGTGCCGAATAACCAACCAACTATTTGAATCCTTGCAGCATAACGATTCACAAATAAATCTTTTCTTAAAAATTTATTTTTCCAAAGAATTTTCCAGATCCAATTGACGAGAAAAATTATTAAAATGTTCACCCAAATTGAAGTTTCAAAAGGAATAAATAAAATTTCCAAAGAGCTATAAGTTTTCGATGGTTTCAAGATGATATCCATTTTTGTAATTCTATATTCCTTGGTGCTTGCCAACATTGTTCGTCTGTCCTTTGAGCAACGGCTTCCAGCAAACATTAAATCTCCTTGGCCATCACTTAGCTGAAAATGAAATACTTGGTAATCCATGAGAGTTCGTTAAGAGGCACTCATTTTTGTACATACCATTCTGAAAGCACCTTCCATTGTTCCATTTTTGAAAACATTGCCTTGATTGTCTGGAGAAATCACTAGTTTCAATGAAAAGTTCATAGCATCAGCAATGACGTTTAGAAGTGAAATTTCTACGCCATCAATTTGATTTTTACGGATATTTATAAGAGGATTGTATTCCCATATTATTGCCCGAATAGGACACTTCCATAAATTTTGAGTTTTGATTGGAAATGTTGGTTTCTTCAATTCAAGTTCGCCGTTTTTAAAACGATTGTAAATCACTGGAGTACTACTTTTGCAACTTGTCTTAGTGAAAGGATAGTAAGTGTAAATATTCACGATTCCTTGAAGATTCTGAACAAGTATGTTTACATCGGAAATAAATTTTTTCGAGCAGTAATTTAGAATTTGCCTGATAATTGTCTTCTTATCGGTTTTGGAGTTCGGTAACAATACAAAGTATCTTTGATACTTCCCAGAAGTATCGTAGGTATTTTTTCGTATGCGAGTAACTAAGAGTCTGAAAATATGTTTGTTTGAAAAAAATGTTAAGTCACAAAGTATTGAATGCAAAATTTACTTAAATGAATTTGCAGAATCAACAAAAAATATCTTCAGGTGACTTTCATAATATAATGACGACTTTCTTGAAAGATCAACCTGATTGGCGGTAATATTTTTTTTCAAAAATGTATCGATCATATCACCGAAAATCAGTTTATTTTCATTAGACTCGTCTTCATGCCAAAATATTCCGAAATTTTGTACAACATTGTAATAAATGTTATCCGCCTTTTGATTATAAAGAAGAGCTCGAAGACATTTTATTAAATTATTTTCTTTTTGAATTATTTCAAAACCGAAAGTGTTTTTAATTAGCAAAATAATAAAAACTCTGATAAAGAAGGTTTTTCTTAAGAATAACATCGTTTTGAAGTTTGAAGTTGAACACTAAAAAATTATTGCTTGCAGAGATACCTTTTATAGAAAGATTCACACAAACTGATGTAAGGCCATCAGCATAAATTAATGTTTATAGCTTTTCTAATGAATTTTTTGATTACTTTTTCTTAATTATTATTGTCTATTGATATTATCAAAAGGAACAAATTCATTTGAAGCTTAATGCAATCTATAGAAGCTTTTAAGTTGGAAGCAAATGGATATTATTATCCAATGTTAAGTAAATATTTGTCATATTTTTAAGTGATTTATATATTTACTCCTGGTATATCTACGTATTAAAAAAACGTATATTTCATTTGATTATGAAAATTATAATTAAATTAATTTATCCACCATTAAAAATTTTTAAAATATCATTTATTTTGAGTAAGTGATTTGAGGTTAAATTAGCATTCAACTACATGTGATTTGCATTTTTCCTAAACAGAGTTTTTAGGTATATTTAATTTACAGGACACATTTGAGAATTCAAATTAAAAAGATAATAATATTTAACTGCTTTTTAGCTCAAAAATCACAAATTTTTGATATTTACCTCTGCTTGCACATCAATTCCTCCCGCTACACAAATTTGATCATTGTACTCGTTAGACAATCGAAAATCCTCCATAATTCCTGGAAAGTAGGTGGATGCCACGCCTCTATAATGGAAATTTCAAAATTTTCATTTTTTCTCTGCATGCATCATACAAGTCTTAGACTATCAAATTTAAACGTTGTCCTTGTAGTGGCCAGGCCATGTGGAAGGTGCATAAAGCTCAATTTAAAACCTAAACTGCAATACTTTATAAAGAAATGCTCAATTATGCTATATTAAATACATCATTAGGCCACCATGTCCCTATATGATGCAGTAGCATTTAATTATTCATCCTCATCTGGAACGCTATCCCAGATGCTTTGCATCTAAAGGGTGTTTTTTTTTAGACGTGTGGTTTTCAAGAAGAAATAAAACGCATATAATTTAATGTTATGGCCAAGAATTCAGCTTTATTATAAAGATAAGGGTTTGCCATTATGTTTTAAAAATGATTTCGGGCAAGTGGCCTCCGCGGCTGGCTCGAATAAATTCCAGCCGAGAGGCCCCAGTTCCAATTGTTGCGTGCGATGGCGGATGGACTCATTCGGGTCTTCTTCGACACTCTGCTCCCCAGCAGCAATAGCGTCTTCAGTGCGCACTGTACGGTGGCGTCTCTGAGGATGCGCATTATCCACTAGAGTAAACGTGGTGCGAAACCGATCCATGGTTGCTCAAATTACCCTGCTGGGCGATTATGTCGACCGAATATTGGACACAGTGCGCGATACCATTATTTTGGTAATAAATTTGCACGATTTGCAAAAGTTTTTCAGGAGTAAGTCTATTCATTATGAAATGGCAAACCAAACTGAGCATAAATCAAGTGACAGCTGTCAAAAAGACCAACTCCGAAAAAAGTATTGCCAGATTGAAAACCACACGTCTAAAGAAAACACCCTTGATTTTACTATGCAACAGTTTGACATTTCGGAACCCATTTTATGCAGTTTAAAATCAGGTTTGTTTGTTGCTTTTTAAATTGGCACAGACCGGCGACTTGAGAAAACCCCACATATGCACATGAAAAGGTGTAACGAGGTCAAATTGCTCGATCTTTGTTATCAATAATTGTCTTGTCACCTCGGCGAGAGTAAACCCTACCCTCAAATCGTTCGTGCAGAATATCCATTAGTGGAGTTCGCTTTGTGGCATGTAGCACCGTTTTGTTATGTCAGTTGCATCTGCTACGCATGCAGGCCCAAGTCCCGATGCGAAATTCACTAAGTTGAAGTCTGTAAAAGGCCAAGATATTATGCACGGCTAGAAATCGACTACCTCGGGTTCTCCTGCACACTTTCACGGACATGAGAGATGATTTTCTCTGCCAAATTGGTTTTCCTTTGATGCTAGGGTGTTAGCTGATTATACTTATACCAAACCGGTCGTCTTGATAAATATTGCCACCAAATTTTTGAATTTGAAGGGCAACCGCGTCTGCCGTAAAATATAAGCTCAACGCAAAGTGTTTGTACTAAAGAACACGCATTTATAAATGAAGTTTATTCATTTAAACGTGCTGCACAATCGTGTGACTCGCCATGGTGATTCAGGGATCAGTGACTGAATAATTATTAACACCAGATTTCACTGCAGACGCTGACAAAACAACATGGCCGCCACAGACTGTCGACATCGAACCGACAATTTTTTTTTTTTTGAAAATTCGATTTAGTACAGGGAATGTGTTGTTAAAATTGATGAACAAAATAAAGAATCTATCTATCTACAGACAACGTGTTTTCATTTTCATACCATCTGAGAAAAATTTTGAAGTGGTTAAAGTTTGAATGCATTATTGTGGGAGATTTGACTTTGAGTATAAATCAGAGTTTTCGGGAAATTCGGATTTGTGGGGACCCCGTTATCTTGCGAAATAGGATTTTTTTTTTATTTTTCTTCCTTTGTGCTACTTTGTATGAAAAAAATATCAAATACTTTTTATTGTAATTTATTTCATCTTTAAATCCTTATATGTACAGCATTAATGGGAAGAACAAATAACTTAAAAGTTGTAGACGAAAAACTAGTAAAATGTTGGGCTTGATTACCGTTATTTTCGAATTGCTCGTAAACCGTTACATTTAAAAAAAAAATGTAATTACTTATTTTTAGATAATATTTCCACAAAAAAAAAGTAGCATATTGTTTATTAATTTTTGGCTATATTTAACGTCATAACGAATACTTGAATTCCACCAAAAAGTCTATTTTATTAAATTTTACTAAATTAAATTTGTCAGAAAATATTAATTTAATTCATTTATAAGGCAAGAGAATGAGGTGGGAGAATGATGGTACTGGAAACAATAAGAAGAAGGAATGTGCAGAGGTGTTAAGGGGAGCAAGAGATGTGGGAACATGTGATAGAAAGATGCCGGTCAGGCCGAGACGAAGGAAGATCAATAGGGGAACAAATGAGGGATATTGTAATGGATGAAGGAGGGAGGGGGGGAAGAGTGATAAAGGTACTAGAGGCTGAGAGAAGGAGTAAGAAGAGAAGGATGGAGGGAGAGGAGAGTGTGATGGGAGGCTTGTAGCCCGAAGGGGAATCAAAACAACACAATACAATAATACATACAATCATAATTTATAATTATGTTGAATTTTAACAATTTTTCACCAATGCGAATTTTCGGTGGCAACGACGAAAACAATAATAACTACGTGTTGTTTTCATTGACAACCACGTGTTGTTATTGTTGTTTCCGTCGTCGCCACCGAAAATTCGCGTTGGTGTGGGGAACCTTAAAACTGTAAGTCGTTATACACAGCTGTTGTAGAGCAGTTGGAAAAATAAAATTAATTTTCCGAGAAAAGCTCTTTTAAAATTTAACAAAATGTTTAAAAAGTATTGCAAGCTATCTGCTTTTCTTTCCTTAAAAATGAATACAAAGTTCACTGAACTCTGCTTGCTAAAACATTAATTATGAAATTTATTAATTTGAATGAAAATATTCTGAGAATTCATTTATATTATTATATCAACTTCAAATTCTTCTGTGCTGTTTTTTCACAGTGGGTTGAATCTGTACTTCGACTATCAAATGTCCTTTTTAATCCATACATCGTTATGATTCTGTGTGATTGGCAAAGCCAAATATAAGAATGAACAAACAAATTTCCAGAACGTGATTGATTAAATGGCGTTAATCAACCAAAATCAGCTGATTAGTGATTTCTGGGAATTAACAACCATTGATTATAGATGATAAGCTATCCTAAGAAAATCTTAATCGAAGATGAATTTTTGAAAACTAACATTCTTCAAAAATAATAAATTTCCACGACTGAATTGAAATGAAAAATTTAATCCTGCGATATTTAATTGATTCGGTACACTATTTAACGCATGCAAAAAAAAGAAAAGAAAGGAAAGTATATATAGCCACACATGCTGCATGGCATGCATCATCACTTGAATCATTTTCATATATTTATTTGCTTTTGCCGCAGGCTCCTTGTTATCCCTTCATCTGGACGAGTATTTTTTTTTCTTTTACTTGTTTAAAATTTAATCGATTCGAACGTCTGTTGCTTTTTTTCTGAATTTCCTCCAATGCAGTTATTGTTGTTGTTGTTGTATCAGTATTTCGATTAAGAAGAAAGCAAAATATAAATTCAATGTAGCAGTACCTCATCATACATACATATGAGGGGGAAAAAAAGGGACCAATCGCACCTGGTGCATGCATATGCGCCAGTCGATGCGGCACACTAGGTCATGTGAGTATAAAAAGAAAAGGCACAGCTATTCCAATATTATATATACTCATAGAGAGGCACACACAGGCACAAGCTAAAAAGTCCCAAATGGCACTAGGAATCTATTAAAGTCTTTGATTTTGCAAAGAAGAAATAAACGATGAGGGGTTGTTGTGCTGAAATACAATACATTTTCCAATAGATTTATTTATTTTATTTTTTATTTGCCTTTTGTTTTGCAATCGTCGCGTCGGTAGTGAAGAAAAATTTATTCCACATGTGGTTGACTTTGGTAGTGATGGGTCGCTGGGGAATATACATAGAAAATTATTTGAATTTATATTTCGTTGGTTGTTATAAGTCCAATTGAAGAACTTGAGATTTTTTTTTTATTTTATAATGGTAAGCCGAAGAAAAATCAGAAAATTTGTCAGAATTTTGAACAGAATTTGAACAAATGTCGCAATCCCCCTCTTCTTGAGGCATGATCATTAATTTAACAAAAATACTTTAATCCAATTATGTTTAGAGATTTCTTAAACATTTCATATCATATCCCTTTTTTTATTAATATTGCACTATAATCGATCTCTCGTTACTTTCAATAATTTTAACAATTATGTATTGTATACCTAACCCATTATATGGACAGGGAAATAGCATATACTTTTGAAACGTTTTATAATTTATAAATTGTTGTTTGTATGAACAGAATTTTTGTAAAATATTAAAGATTCTTAAAACTAAATATGAAATTAATTACAAGTCCAAAGTTTATCCTTATCTTTAAAATTTATTTGCCTGATCTTACCAATCAACATATCAAAAACTTAGAACCTCCCGACAATTTTTGGCCTCTATTTACAGGTTAATTAGAAAATTATGTTTACTTTACTATACCCAAGAGTGCCTTTGCCCTTGAGGTCAGAGAGGTCTTAAACTATTTTTTTTCTGGTATGCCTGAGATAAGTGAAATTAGAAATCCCGGTTTTTATATTCCTGTTTTTTATAATCCCGATTTTTCAAGATCCCGCTTTCTATAATCTCGTTTTTTATAGTCACTTTTCTTATTATCCCGCTTTTGCAATCAAAACTAGTTGTTTTAACTCCCACCAAAATTTCGTTGGGACTTAGTTCATAAATTTGGTTCATTATGAAATAAGTCCCGGGATTTTAAAAACCGGGATTCTAATACGCTCCCATGAAATCTATATAAAAATATGAGCCAATTGTTGAAATGAGGTGAATGAGCACCTTTTTTTTACACCTTCAACGCTCAAAATGAAGGTCTTATTCAGTGAACCGGAGTGTAAGACTTGCATTTTTTTTATTTGATTGCCATATGATTCTTTCTATATGACCAAAGTTTTAGCCTTGTTGAATTGAGGTGAGTAACTCCGTTGTAAGTTCTTGGTCTATATTATGACAGGCAGTATTTAAGAGGTTCGCACTATCTTTTCCAGTGTTGCTTCTCTCAATGCAGATTGAAACTTCACGACCGACGCACGGTTAAACAATTTTTTTAATCGCTGGCAAAAAATTTAACTATTTATGGACAAAAATTAGGAAAAACATAAGTGTAGTCTTTATGGCTTTATATTTTTAAAAATTTGGACATGCATAGGGTGAAATGGGGTAAAAAAAATATACTTAAATTTAAAATCTAAATTTTTTTTTGTTTTTTGGTTTTTAAAACTTTTTTTTTGACAGGTAATATTTAGAGAACGGACTCCAGGGACACCTTAGGGCTAGTTATTAAAAAAAAATTGCAATTTATAGAGTGAATTGGGGGTAAAAGCGACATTATATATTTTAAAATATGTATATACTTCATTTTAAAGATTTCTAAATGTGTTAATATTTTTTATTGTGTTTGAAACTTTAAACTTTAGGACTTTAGAGAGTTTAATATTTCTCAAAAGTTAGTTTCACCTTTATAAAAATGATAGAGGAGCTCAGTAATGGGCTTATTGTTAAAAAAGATTTTTTTTTTTCAAACATCGGGTGATTTAAAAAAAAAAGTGAAAAATGTCTCTACTATTAAAAAACTTCAAATATTTGAATTTTCTGTGCACAAACCATGTTAAAACTGTCAAAATATCAAGCTGTCAAAATCTTTCACTTTTAACTTGGATCTGCTGTGTAAATAAATCCTTATATCAACTTATCTTATTGTGAAAGATTATCTGTTTGAATTTTTGTTCTCAAATCAGTCAGTAGGGTAGCAGGGGACAAGCGAAGCGGGCGGGTAATAGCTATAATAGCCCAGGGTGGGGCGCTAGTAGAAAATAAATTAATTAAACAACTTCTGAAAATATTTTGACTCAAAACACGATGCAAACCATATGACTTTTTTAAAAAATTTAAATAAAAAAAAACCGTTGTTTTTTTAATATTTTTTTATAAATTAATTTTTTTTTATTTTTAAGGACCAGTTTCACAGTGCACACTAAAAAAAATAAGTGGCACCTAATTTTCCCATTTTGGTACTTAAGGCACAATATGGAAGTCTTAAGAGTCACTTATTCCGATAAGTTTACAGTCTGAAATTGGGAAAAGTTGTTACACGCTGGCATTTACATGAGCTGCTACTGCTCTCATATAATCATTAAAAACAATAACTTCAAAATTTTAAGAAAATCAGGGTGGCGCACCAATTGTGCTACAATAAGAAATTCAAATAACTTTTTTTTTAATCGATGTATTTCATTTATTTTTTTTTTATTGGTTAGAAAATTAAATTTTATTTTAAATAGTTAGTTGTTTTTAAAGATTATAGACCGCAAATGACCTCCACGCTGTCCCACGCATATGCGGCACCTGGTCAAAAAATTATTCATTGCGGCCTGAAGAGTTGAAGTTGGGATCGCCTCAATTATTGTCGTTATGGACTGCTTTAATTCAGTTAAATTCCTGGGCTTCGTTTTATACACCTCTTGCTTGACATAACCCCATAAAAAGAAGTCTGGTGCAGTCAGGTCAGGTGACCTTGGAGGCCAGCGAAGAGTGGAGTTCCTAGAAATTAATTTGTTTGCGAATTTTTTGTTTAGCTCCGCCATAACTGGTCTGGCTATATGTGCAGTTGCTCCATCTTGCTGAAACCAAACGCTGTTGAATGGTATACGTCTTCGGCGCAGTTCTGGGTAAAAAAACTCCTTCAACATCTTTAAATAACGGTCCCCATTGACAGTAACGGTTACACCGTTTTCTTCAAAGAAGTACGGCCCGACAATACACCTTGATGAAACTGCGCACCACACAGTGACTCGTTCTGGGTGCAGTTCCGTCTCATGGAGCATTTCTGGATTAGACTCATTCCATATACGGCAATTTTGCTTGTTTACATTGCCGTTAAGATCAAAATGGGCCTCATCGGACATGAACAAACAATTGATCAATGTGTTGTCTTCTTCGGCCATTGATATCATTTTTTGGCAAAATTCCAGGCGAACAGGCAAATCCTGAGGGTTTAACTTGCTAGTAATTTGGACTTTGTACGGAAACAAGTTTAAATCGTCATGAAGTATCCGTTGTAATGACCGTCTACTAATTCCAATTTGCCCCGATAAGTTTCGGGTCGAAACGTTCGGATTGGCCTGTATTGCAGATGCTACTGCTGCGATTGTATCCTGAACCCGAACATTGGCATCTCGATGGTACGGCCTTCGTGCGATGCTTCCAGATTCGGCAAACATGTTTACAAACCTCATAATGGTCCATCTACTCGGGGGATTACCGCCAAACTCCCGCCTAAATTCCCTTTGGACGGAAATGACGGACTGCAAAGCATGGTACCGTTGCACTATCCAAATTCTTTTCTCCGTATCCCAAGCATCCATTTTTATAAATCTAAATAGTAACCTACAAAATAAAAAAAAAATAAGCCGATTACTCACACAGAAAAAAAGTTATTACGTTTTATTTTTGTAGCACGATTCGTGCGCCACCCTGTATTGATTTTCAAAATTTTGACAAAAAAAGAATTTAAACAAAATGTGTTTAAAATATTTTTTTTTCAAAGATAAATTAATGTATTAATTCTGTAAAATTTTCAGTCGCGTGAATACCGAAATAGGAAGCCCTCTTCTTGAAAAAAAAAAAAAATATTTGATCTATAAGCCTAGAAGCAAACATTAGCAAACCTATTCATTTTGCACGACTTTAAAATCATCTCCTTATTTTAGTTTTATCTTCTTCACTATCTTTCTTGTGCTGCAGTTGCATTGAGCCAAAAGAGTGATAAAAATTAAATGAACAGTTCTTCTCCTGTTTGTGTTATCTATACGTATTATTACAATTTGTAACGCTATAACCATAATAAATATAAAAACAAATATTTTTTACTCGAAACCAAACACCACGCAGATGATGTTGGGCGCCATTTTGTTGTTGTTGTTATTTTACCCCATTTACATAAATAGAAATTCGTAAGAAAAATCCATTCGATTCAAATCACTAAATCACACGAAATCAATCGCAACTGCTTCAAATAACAAACAACTTAATAATTGAACTTAAAACTCTTTCGCCATTGATCCTTTTTCCCTTCATGGACAGAAGGAGTCCCTTATATGCTGCGTATGTATAAACACAGTATATACACACGTAATACAATGGTGTGCTACGATTAAAAGGAAATTCCCTTGTTGGTAAACATTAAACAACAACTAAACCAAATGTCACCTCGAATCCCATCCCATCAACCACATGTCGATGTCGCATTGAGTGCCCATCATCATCGTTCGTTGATGACGAAACAACGATGACGAGCAATCCAATCGACAGCCATCACACAGAGCCATGCGAAGTGTAAACAAAACAACGGTGAATTGCTATTACGAAGAAGGATATCGGTGCGCGCGGATTGTTTACAGAATCCCAATTAACGTGAGAACTTAATGTGGGTTGCCTCTGCCTTCCTCTTTCCTACACACGCGGCTACACCTTCGAATCCATCATCATCATCATCCAAAAGGGGAACTTGATGGTTGAGTTCAGTTTCAGAGGTTTGTTTTATCGGTGAGTTCAAGTCAAAGCCGAAAGCCGAAGCGCAACGGGAAGAATATAAAAACTCTGAAAGGAAATTTGAAGCGTTTTCGATAAAATGCACTTTGGGCCAGGGGATGGGATGACATTTCCGGCACCGTGAGAATTTATTTCACCAGTTTCCGGGGCTTAGATAGGTATAACCATGAACATTACACACACTCAGTATAGTCAGTATAGGTACTGGTTGTAGTTTGATGGCTGACCAACGGTCTTTTTGTGTTGCGTGCAACAGAATTCTTTTTGAATGATACTTAGCAAACTGTAATCAATAATGTTCCCGGTATCCCGACATGCAGCTTCGTGGGTTACACTTGATTGACACCAGATGCCTGTGGACGAAACATTCGAAGAAGTGCACTTCACAACGGATTGCTGCTTTTGTGCGTGAGAATCTAGGTATATCCCGAAATTACTATGTGAACTATGGACATAAGGTGATTGCTTTAAATTTATGTTTGGTTTTTCAAAAAGTTTATTGACCTGGAACTCTGGAAACGCAAAAGCTACAATTTAGATTTCAACTTTAAAGAGGGCTTTGTATGCTATTCCGAGTGTTTTATATGTAAAGAGAGTCAAGGTAGTTATAGGTAGAGGAAAATCGGAAACGGTACACTGTTGCATCCGCCAGTCCCTGGTATAGTCTCGTTTTCGTTTCAATGCGAAACAGGATTATTGCATTGCTGTGTTGAATGTTTTTCATAGCACCGTTCGTTCGTTGCTATTGCATCCAGGTGTAACAATTGTGGGTAAGACAGCAGCAGTATTGTATATACCTATGGCAATATCCTTGGTAATGTTAAATGGCTACCAAATTCAGCAATTACAGTCGACGTGAAAAGCTTTTTGTCTGATTTAAACTGATCAAAACTAAAGGTGTATTTTGAACTTCTCTCGAAGGTTTTATAAAACAGACATATCAAGTTCTTCTTTGAAAAAATCGAAAAATTCTTAACTTTTGCATTGCAGGTAGTTCTTGTCATATTTCTGAAATCCAAACTTAGAGGAGTTTCTGAGAAAGTCAAATAGTTTGTATTTATAATGCAACCTACTTAAGTCCAAAGACCAAATTTTTGGTTAATTTTTTTGGTCATTTTATAATATAAGAGGTTAGATTAATTACTATATTATAAAGACGTAAGTTTATCACTGACTCACTCACTGACTCATTCATTAACTAATCATTCTACAGCTTACTGTGTAATATATATATTATATATAAAAATTTTTTTCACATACCACATATATGTAAAGCTCCACTAAGAAGGGATTTTTTGAAATTTTCATTTTTAATAGGGTAAACTTGGGTAAATGTAGGGGAAAATCGGATTTCTATTTTCTAAATGGATATAGATAGAAAGATAAATTTTTTTTTATTCTATAGATTTTTTAATTCTAAGGTATGTCAATATTATTAAAAAAATTATAAAAAATTATTTTTACAGTTATCAACGTTTTAAACGAAAAAAATCAAAAATCGATGTTTCATAAAAAAATTCTAATAAATCAGGGGGTTGATTGATTTTTATTATATTTACAGTTTTGGAAAGGGGATGAAAAAAAAAATTAGGCGTGTAATACAAAATTTTTATTTACTTCGTATTTTTGACGCAGGGAATTTTTGAAAAACACTAATTTTTTTTGTCGTTTTTTTGACACTTTTTTATTTTTATCTTTTTAATGTGGAAAGACAGAGATATGAAAATTTAAGATGTCATAGATATTATAGATTTACATATTTTTGGTAAAAATTGAATTTCTAAAGTACCGTTGAGAAAAGTTATTCAAGTATAAAAATTTTTAAAAAACTGTTTTTTACCTTTCTCTGTTAATAACTTTTTAATTAATAGTCATAGAAGGTTGAAATTTTTACAGGTTATACAATCTATTGGTCTAAATGTGAATTTAAGTTAATTGAATTTTTTTTATACCGTTAAGGTGAGATAACGGCATTTTAAAAGTAGTTTTACATATCAACTTATTACTCATCAGTGCTTGCATGCATGAATTTAGTTTTTCTTTAGTCCGCATGGCAATATATCGACGATTAATTTGATACCTCATTTATTAATCTACGCACTATAGAACGATCACAATTTTAATTTTAATTTAATCAAAAAATCGATTAAATTGCATCGAAATTACCTGATTTGTTCATTGCCAACCACCACCGACCAGTGGCAGATTACCCGTTATTTTATCAAAATCGAAAAATTCAAATGATATTGATGGATTAAAAAATTCATAACTTCTGTTCTGATTGTCCGATCTTTAAGATTAAGATCTTAAAATAATCACAAAATGTTAAGCTTTAATTCTGTATAAAAATAATTGCGGAGGGGGGAAGCGTTCTATACGAAAAGGGAAGGTAAACAGGTTATCAATTCAATTTTTTGTATTCAAAATGCAAAAGTTGATGAAAATTTTACGAATTTCAAAAAATGATGTTCTACAAAGTTGTAGCCCCAACCCTTATCTATAAAAAAGTCAGTGGTGTTATAACGGTAAATTCAACAGGAGCGGCGATAGGGATATTTAATTGATTTTTTATGACAAAAATAGATTTTAATCAAAAAAATCATTTGACATGACATCATTAATTAATTTATTACTCCTAAAATTGTAAACGGATTTTCAATATTGAGATCTTAAAATACTGTCATTAAGACACGCATTAAACGTGTGTAAAAAAAATTATAAAATTTTCATGAAAATTATGAAAAAAATGTTAAATAAAATTGAATTGATGTTTTTTTTCACCAACATTGATTGATTAAAAAATTTAAAATAATATGTTACATTCAAAATAGAAAAAAAATTTATTACATATTATTTATTAATATATTGTCTAAATATTTGTTAAACATTTTAATGTTGTAAGTCCAACAAGAAAATTGATATTAAATAAATTATGAATTTAATTTATTTATAACTTGCTTTTTTTGACATAGTGTTTGCTTTATTAAAATACTTATTACTTTTTATTAGAACAACGGATTTTAATCAAATAACTTTTAATCGCTTACTAATAAGTAAGCGTTTATTTTGATATATAAAACATATATATCTATGATCTCTTTCATACATTAAAACGTTCTGAAAAAAAAAATTTATAAAAAAATCTTAAATAATTTTATTGACAAAATAACTGAAAAAGCTTAGAGAATGTCTTATAACTTCAATAATTTTATCCTGATATTGAAAAATGATATAAAATAAGATAGATAATAGTATTTTTATTTTTACTCAATACATAATATACCAATAAAATGACCAGAAATTATTTTAAATAGCTTAACATGGGATAAAGTACAAAAATAAACATTATATTTTAAGCATACTTTTTCAAGTTTTTGACTTAGAATATTTTAACCACGCCCCCCAAATATTTTTAAATTACCAAAATTAATTTTTGAGATCTCAACAAACATTTTGACATACAAAACATAGCTCTACCATATTCACAAGTTTCATAAATTCAATTCAAGTTTTATCTTAATGTAGTTTTTTCAAATTCTAAAGGTAAATGTAAAAAAAAATTCAAAATTTACAATTCACCTGCACAAAATCAACTATAAGTCGAGAAATACTGTATGCATTTTCAAAACTAAGGTATCTATAGATAGATATATTTCTCACAAATAAATCTATTATAAAATATTACAAAATTTTAGCCATCTTCAATGGTTTATAGGCTTGATTAGATAAAAATGTAAGTTTTCGATTAAATTGTCAATTACACACACATATTCCAACCGATTTTAAAAATATAATTTTATTTATTTTCTTGAGAAATGTCAAATTATTTTGGTATATAAATGTTTTTTGTACACCCACTACAAGCTGCGATATGATTTTTTGAATATTTAACAAAGCAAAATTTAACAAAAACCAAGACATTTGGTCATTCAAATTCGTTATTTGAAAGAATCATGAATAAGGTTCCCGAAAATGGCATATAACTTTGGTAATTCTTATTCGATTTTTACAAATAAGGTGTCATATAAAAGATAATAAAATACCAATTTGAATTCAATTAAAAAATTACCAAATAAATGGCAGGAAATTATTATTAATGCGTAAAATTGGCACAGAGAGAAGAAAAAACAACTATATTTTAAGTATATTTTACAAGTTTTTGATCGTTAGCATTTTGACCACGCCCTAGAATATTTTCAAATTCTCAAAATTAATTACTGAAAAGTCAGTTAATATTTTCATATACAAAATATAGCTGTATGATGTTCACAAGTTTCATAAAGTCATTTCAAATTCAAAATTAAACATCGATTTTCCAATATATTTCAAAATATAATTTTATTTATTTTCTTAAGAATTGACCAATTATTTTGATATATGAACGTTTTTTGTATACCCAACAATAAAAGCTGTGATACGATTTTTTGAATATTTAACAAAGCTAAATTTAACAAAAATCAAGACGGTCATTCAAATTCGTTATTTGGTAGAATCATATATAAGGTGCCCGAAAATGGCTTATATCTTAAGCAATTCTTAATCGATTTATATGAATAAGTTTTCAAATGAAATATAATAAAATACCAATTATAATTCAAACAACAAAAATTTTCAAATAAATTGTAAGTAATTATTATAAAAAAAAACTCTGTAAAAATATTTTTTAACAAATAAATGGCTAGATAATATGTTTTTAAGGTAAAATGGGATAGAAATAAAGAGAGAGGGACAGACAGAGAAACATAGAGAGCTGAGAAAGAGGGACAGAAATATAGAGAGAGACGAAGAAATAAAGAGAGAAACAGAGAAAGACAGAGTTACAGAGAGAAACAGTGAGATACAAAGAGGGACAAAGATAAATAGACAGATACAGAGATAAACAGAGAGAAACAAAGAGATACAGAGGGAGAGACAGAAAAATACATAAAGAGACAGAATAATACAAAGAGAGACAAAAAGATACAGGGAGAGATAGAGAAATATAGAGAGATCCAGATAAAAATATAGAGAGAAACAAAGAGATACAGAGAAAGACAAAAAGAGATACAGAGAAAGACAGAAAACACACGAAGAAATACAGAGACCGACAGAAATATACAGAAAGAGACAGACAGATATAGAGAGACACAGACAAATATAAAGAGATACAGAGAGATACAGAAAAATACAGAGATATACAGAGAGAGAAAGAGAAATACAGAGAGAGACAGAGATATACAGATTAAGACAAAGAGATACAGAGAGAGACAAAGAGATACAGAGAAAGCCAAATAGATACACAGAGGTACAGATATAGACAGAGAAACACATGGAGAAAGACAGAGACAGAAAGAGATATACAAAAAGAGACAGACAGATATAGTGAGAAACAGACAAAAATAGAGAGATACAAAGAGGTACAGAGAGAGACAGAAAAATATAGAGAGATACAGAGAAAGACAGGGAAGTACAGAGAAATACAGAGATACAGAGAAAGACAAAGACATACAGAGGAAGACAAATAGATTCAGAGAGATACAGAGAAAGACAAAGAGATACAGAGAAAGACAGAGACATACAGAGGAAGACAAATAGATACATAGAGATACAGAGAAAGACCGAGAAACACACGGAGAAAGACAGAGATATACCGAAAGAAACTATAGAGAGACACAGACAAATATTGAGAGATACAGAGAGAGACAGAAAAATACAGAAAAAGACAGAGAAATACAGAGAGATACAGAAAAAGAGATAAAGGGAGATACAGTGAAAGACAAAGAGATACAGAGGAAGACAAAGAGATACAGAGAAACACACGGAGAAGACAGAGACAGACAGAGATATATAGAAAGATACAGACAGATACAGAGAGACAGAGACAAATATAGAGAGATACAAAGAGGTACAGAGAGAGACAGAAAAATACAGAGAGATACACAGAGAGACAGAGAAATACATAGAGAAACAGAGAGATATACAAAGAGATACACAGATATACAGAGAGATGCAGAGAGATATAGAGAGAAAGAAATTATTATTATTTTATTTATATAATTTAACTTATTTAATTAAATATATACATATATTATTTATTAAATATAATAATAATAATGTATATATAATATATATATACCTACACATAATATATATATATATATACATATATATATTTTCATAAAATTGTAAAGAAAATTAAAATCATAAAAAAAATGCATAATAATAATTACTATTTAATCTTAATATGCTAAAAATTGTCAAAAAATTCTACACGATATAGTTTATATAATACAAAATGTAAATTAATACAATTTTATTTTATTAATAAAAAAAGGATAATAATTTTTATTTTAAGGTTAATATAATTAAAATTTTATCTTAATAAAATATTTTTATATATAAAAAAAAAATGATAACAATATAAAATTTGCACCTACAGCGTAGCGTAGGGTATACTGTAACGGCTAGTACCTAATTTACGAGATGTTTTTTTTTTATTACAAAAAAAATAATATGTAAAAAACTCTCTGGAACATGAATTTTAAGGCTCAGTGTTTTAAAATTCATTTTATTGCATTTATGTATATTCTCTTAAAAACTAATTCCAACCACAACTTCGAGGCGATAAATATCTCCGCTTATAAATTAAGCGAATATAAAATAGTGTTTCCGAAAATTCAAAATCTCTTTTTGATAATTGGAGTTTCACTAATCCATTATAAAATTCATCCGTTTGTCATATGACTTGAAATATTAACAAGTTCTGACAAAAAATTCGGTTAGGAATTTGGAAATTTTTTTTTTTTTTTTTTAATTTCCATTCAAACCTTAAAATTATGTTTATAACTTTTATTATCTATGTGTATATTTATTCACTATTCCAAGATCCACTTTTAGCAATTTTAAAATGGTTATTAATGGCACCTTTATAGAAGTATAGGTATTGTTTTTATTTTCCATTTTTCTCTTTAGTTAAGCTGATTTTGATCTGTTTGTTTTTTACGGAAATTCTTTCAAAAGTAAATATTGTGTAACAAAATTTTCAACAAATACATATGTATGGAATCTTAAAAAAAATAGTTAATTTTTTTGTTTTGAAAAGTCAATACTTCGAAAACGATTTGATCTATTTTTTTAAGCTTGGTATAGCATAGGAAGGTACTGGTTTTTTAATAAAATTAAGATGATTCAAAAATCTATTAAAAAACCAACTTCTATACGATTTCCATAAATGTTTTTCTGTGTAATGCTATGTGCTTGACAATACATACAATACATGTTACGATATAAGCCGTTGCTAAGAGTACGCCCCCAAAGGAACCATTTTTTTTTTATTTTCTACTTTCTCGTTATTGTCAAAATTGGTTTAAATTAACATTCTTATGCAGATACTTCTAAAAAAAATCTTCAAAATATGACATATCAAAATTTGAAAAAAATATCGTTTTTTGAATTTCAAAATATTTTTTTTGAAAAGAGCTAAGTTATTTGGAAAAAGTTTTGCTGATTATTTTTTTGAAATTCAATTTTTAACTGTACATTAATAAATACATAGATACTCAAAATTTCCGCCGAACAAAAAACTTTTTCTTATAACGGGTGATTTTTTAGCTGGTTTGGTTTTGGCAACACTGGTTTTGACAGCTGACGTGTGTTTAGTACCTTGTGTCACTGTCAAACAGCTTCAGTTTGGTTTGCAATTTAACCATGGATCGTCTTACAAATGAACAACGCTTGCAAATTATTGAATTTTACTATCAAAATTCGTGCTCGGTTCGAAATGTTCATGTTCGAAAAATTGTGTTCAGCGATGAGGCTCATTTTTGGTTGAATGGGTACGTAAATAAGCACAATTGCCGCATTTGGAGTGAAGATCAGCCAGAAACATTGCAACAGCTACCAATGCATCCCGAAAAAGCCACTGTTTGGTGCGGTTTATGGGCCGGCGGCATTATTGGGCCATATTTCTTCAAAGATGATGCGAATCGCAGCGTTACTGTCAATGGTGAACGCTACCGAGCGATGATAACAAACTTTTTTTTGCCCGAAATGGAAGTTCTTGACTTGCATGATATGTGGTTTCAACAAGACAATGCCACATGCCACACAGCACGCGAAACAATGGCGCAATTGCGAGGCGAGTTTGGTGAACAGTTAATTTCACGTTTCGGGCCGGTCAATTGGCCGCCTAGATCGTGCGATTTGACACCATTAGACTATTTTTTGTGGGGGTATGTCAGGGCTAATGTCTATAGGGACAAGCCCGCTTCGATTGACGCACTGGAAGCCAACATCCATGCATTCATTCGTGAGATACCGGCCGATATGTGTGAAAGAGTATGCCAAAATTGGACTCAGCGGATGGGCTACCTGAGACGCAGCCGCGGTCAACATTTGCATGAAATTATTTTTAAACATTAAATTGCAAGGTTCAAACTATCGATTCAAATAAATATTTCCTTCATTTTTTCGAAGTTTTTGTGTTTTTTAAAAAAAAAAAGTTCTAAACCTCTTAAAAAATCACCCGTTACAATAGCTTAAGCACAGATTTTTGAGAAGCCATGAACATTTTCCTATATTCCTTGCTATTTCTTTATTATTTTATTATTTCAACTGCAGGCTATTTTCTAATTTGTTTAGAATGCGGCGGTCAAATATGCCATTTGGAAAATGCTAATTGATAAATATCTTCAAAACTATTAGTTTTAGCGTAAAATTTGTCAACACCAAAGCACTGAAATTACTTTTACGTAATTTTTACTTCCGATGTACATACATCCTGCATACACATATTATGTATGTAGGTAGGTAGGTACTAATGGCAATTATGTTTTAGTTATAATCCAACTCGAGATTTTGATGAAATTTGACATTGCAATGATAGCGACAAAAGTGGGTCGCAATTCCCGTCCATCTGTCTGTATCGCCGTTCGGCTACAGCCTAAACGGGTGGGTAGATTTTTTTAAAAACTTAGTAGGTACCTTTTTTTGGACATTCATATATATTTTTTAATATGTTTTTTAGTACATGCCGTACAATTGTTTGTTACCAATTATTGAAAATATTATTTTTCTTAAAAACGTTCCCATAAGTAACTTAAAAAAAAAAAAACTTCAGTAACTTTTTTCTAAAAATAGATGGTGACCTATGTAAAAAAAAATTAAGAAAATTGGTTTTAAATGGCAGTTTTTTGATTTTCGAAAATACGGTTTAACTCATTTTGATAAATTTTTGTATGCAGTATTATAAAATTTTCCAGCAGATTTTGAAGAAAAATTGTCCCTAAAATCAAAATGAATGGTTCATTCCGTACAAGTGTTTGAAAACCCTTAAGAAAAATCTTACTTTTCTCCAAAACGACTCTTAAGATTTTGATAAAATTTTTGTTGGGAACTATTATTAGTATACAACCTATCATATTTTTGGAAACAAATTTAAATTTATCTATTATTATAAGGATAACAATATCTGTTCAACCGATCAAATCAAATTTTTCAAAAAAAAAAATAATATTCTGGATGTAGAAAAAAATTAAAAATAATTTTGTTGAAAATTCGATATTATGTCAATTGATTTTTTTTAAATTAATTTTTTTACTCCGCATTAATAAATTATTAAAATTGGCATACCATAAAAAAATTTAAAAAAAATGTTTTTTTTAAGATATAATCATTTTTTTTTTTATTTTTTATTATATTTTTCCTAATAAATTGAGATTTGTTCTAAAAAATCAGATGGTGTACAAAATTGAGTTATTGCCAAAAAATTTTTAAAAATTGTGTTATAAATTTATAATTGCATTCATTTTGTACAATTTTTCAGTTCAAACTGTAAGTATGCATTTGTGCAACAGCTATTCATATATTGTACATTTTGGTATTCTCGCATAATACCTACTACCTTAAATTAAATTACGTTTTTGTGGCAGATGGTTTAAAAAAAGGTTCCCATAATTTATTTATTTATTTTCAAATCAGATGAATAAACTTTAATTATATTCAGACTTTAAAAGCACGCAGTGTGGTCGTCCTTAAAAGCATTTTATTATCAGCGTTTTAAATATTTTCAAAGTTATGTGGTTTTTATTTATTAAAATTATCGAATTATTTTTGTTTCCTGGAAAGCTTACGTAAATAATTTGTTCGTTCCCATTGTAGAATTTCTATTATTATGGTGTAATTTTTCAGATGATGCAATATCGCCAATCCGAAGTTATAACTCTGGAAAGATGAATGTGTTATCGGTATATATGTACATCGGTAAACATTTAGTTAAAGCGACTTCTCATAAAATAAGAATACTGCAGAATATAATTTAAATGCATTAATTTCCAAAGTGATAAACAAAACTTAATAGCTCTATAAAGCTTAAATTTGAAGCAATAGTATTTTATGTTTTGTAATATTGTTTTACAAATGTAAACGCATCCTTAAGTAGAATCCAAAACTAATTATTATATTATAACATCTCGCATAACTCGACTGCAAAACATTCCTGTCAGCATTAGAAACAGGTTGTCTAATATTAAAATTATGCTACTGAACTGTCCTTTTTAAATCTGTTTGTGCTAAAATTTTATCACTTTCAATTTAGTTTTAAACAGACGAGCTGTCCATACAAAACTATTTTATATACATTTTGAATTCCATTTTTACTAAATTAAATATTTTTTAATATTATGTACTTAGAAACCTGCACGCATAAACATATGTAGGTAATTATTTACTTGTTTAATATCCCCCACACTCCACAGCATAGTAGATATATATCCCCGCGCTTGTACCAAAATTTTCAATAATAGTTCATACTTTGAATACAAAAAAATTTTATTTATTTTAATAAATTACAATTATAGTAGAAACTCTGTGATTAAAATTAAAAGTATTAAATCCTTTGAAGAAATCCGTTGAAGAAATTAACAAACCTCTAAAAAAACTTGTTAAATTTTAGTTAGCGAAATATTTTGCAAGTTCTACGAATATTTTCTAAGCAAAGAAGTAAACCTCATTAAATTCATTAACATAGTTATTGGAACTTTTAAAGAAAGTAATAAGTTTCGATAAAGTTTGCTGTTTTTATTTATAAAAAAAATTACAATATGTCTTAATTAATCCAAACCGTAATGTTTGTTAGATGAGATAGAACTTAATTATTTTTCAATAAGAATTTAAACAAACAAAAATGCAAAATCTAAGTTAAAAATGCAAAAGAGTTTTACATTATATAATTTAAGTTTTTAAATCCTAACTTGATATTACTAAGAAAACAAAGTGCAGTTTGGGGAATAAAAATTTTGCTTTTATGGGCGGCTTTCATTTACAAGTTTTATCGAAACTTTGAATTCTTTTTTTTATAATTTATTTCATAGTTAAGAAAAAAGTTCCTTAAATAAAAACTTCAATGCAATATGTTTGATAGAATTTCGTAAAGGAAGCTTTTCCTAAGTTATGACTTTCATACTTCTTTAAAAAAAAATTCAGAAAGCCTAATCACTACAGACGTCAAATAGACTTAAAAAAAATCTAAAATTTCAAAAAAATTTCAACTTCAATGAAAAAATCATCATTATAAGTTTTATAGAAGTAATAACTGCAATAAATTGAAAAACTTACCTTAAAGAAGTTAAATTGTTTTGTCATATGCGCAAAATCAATTTTTGAAACTTAAAAATGCGATACTATAACTTCATCAAACAAAAATAGGCAGTACACGTCTTATGGGAGAACTCTTTCAAAATCAGTAGCGTGCCATATTTTTGCACCATACTAAATTGAAAGAACTCCTCCATAAGTGTTTGCCCGCCCGTAAATTTTCGATTACATGTGACGCAGACCCGACGTCCTATTGATCGCACATCTGAGTGTGCACTGAATTGTTTTGTCCTATGGCTGCTGCTGCTATTCAACCCACGTCCCACATTAAATATTGATGTGCATTCAGAGTTACCCGTGTCCTTTTGGTAACTTATTCAGTTTTTTTCCTTGGGTTTCTGTTAAGGTGCTTTTGTTTTTAGAGCTTTAAACAAAAGTTTTTAATGATGAGTGTTATCGTGGAGTGTTTTCATCTGTTGCATTTATTTTAATGTGTGGAAAATACGTCAGAATGCATTTACAAATTTTTAAGCTGTTTTCTTTGAAGAAAAAATTATTTCCGTAGATTTTCGTAGCGCTCGGTCAATTAATTTTTATAAAGAAAACAATAACATAAATGAAAATTTCTATCTTAAAAAAGGGCGGTAACCCTACATACTATTCTTTCATATTTGGGTCCATTTAAAATAAACACTACAACAACCCTGTGAGAGCTTTAATGAAGGACAGATTTATACCATCCACAGTAGCCAGAATTCGGGGCAAACGTCCTATATTGCCCACGCACCACACTGCCTATTTTTGTTGGATGAAGTATAGCTATATACTGAATTAATCATTTTTGATATTTATTTTTAGATTTTCAAAAACAAGATCAAACAAGAAACAAATATGGACTTTTAAGGCTTCTATTTAATAATAGCTGCATTTTATTATCCACATGATCTGATCAGGATCAAATTGAAACCCGTAAATACAAAAACAACATGTAATCCTGCTTTTTTTCTGGATCTCTTTCGTGATCCAAAATCTAGTACTTTTTTATTATTATTATGGTAAGGTAGTGTAAACTGTAGTGCACAGAAAAAAGCCAACAAAATCATGAAAAATATACAAACACAATGCAAAAAGAGACGGATATATACCCTGGCTGTCACTGTGGTCCATGTTTGTTTTATTGTGGGGATCTGATCCAAATCAAATCATGTGGATAATAAAATACAGCTAATGTATTAATTCTTAATTGATGAATTTTAATTCTGTTCTAGAAACAAAATGTATACTTTTCTCGTCTACTGTTTTGCCTTACCCTCCTAAAGCACAATACATACTTATATGTAATTTGGTGTAAGGTATATATATATGGCCTTGTTTTTTTTTGTAACAGATAAACGTGTATCCATGTGAATGCATGAGGCACACGACAAATAAAACACATTCCGTAAACACCTGAAAATAAATTTAATCTCTGCTATACCGCACTACAGATATCGTCGTCGATGTCGGCGTCGCAGAGTAGCCACAGCACCTATACAGCAGTCATGCAGGAGAACTAGGTAGATATGTATCCTTGCACTTTTATAGTACGTAAAAGTTTCGTCGTGCTTGAAAAACTTACCCCATTGCACCTGCACCTGCACATTTGGAAATTTGTTTGGTCGTTTATGTTCCAAGTGTATATACATCTGTTGGTCCGCCCGACCGTCGTCGTCGTCTTCGTCCTTGTTGCCCGTTCTCCTTTTATTTGGTTCAGTCTTTGGTGGCCCATGTCGGGTGCACACTATACCCCCGTATATACCTACCTATACCTAGTTTTGGTTCGCTTGTTCTTGGTCTACTTTGTGCTCCTGCAGTTGTTTCTAAGCAGTTTGCTCACAGGAGTCATGGGTTACTTTCTCCTTGTAAATTCGATTTTCATAAATTCCACCCTAAATTCAACCCATCCCACCACCATATCGAAAAACACGAAAACAAATTTCGAATGCACGAATGGTTTCGTCTAGAGGACTGACTATATAGGACTGTTGCTGCCAATGCCATCGGAATCGGCATCGGCATTCTTCAAATCCTACATATACCTTTAGCCTGCAGGAGTAGGACATTGTATAGGTACCTATAAGGATCGTTTTTCGACGCCATTGCCGTCCTAAATTGCATTTATCACTGCAGCTGCTAGGTATATACCAATTGCTATGGAGGAGGCTCGATTCAAAAATTTTAATTGCTCCAAACGGCAGCAATCCTGCAAAATCAAAATTCCTTCGAATCCTCTAAATCACATCCTTACAATGCACACAAACTTTAATCGTTGTATAGCTGCACGAATACATAACAAACAACACACGTTGCTCTGGTTAAAAAGAACATGCCGTTATGTTTTTTTCTTATTTCTTATTTTTTTCTCTAGTTTATATAGAGGTATAAGACCTTCCTGCCAGGGGGTGGGGTTGGTATAGTGCGGTATTTAAAGGGAGGTATACGGTATGGCACATGTAGACGCATTTCGATGTGAAGAAATTACTGCATCCTTTGAGCAGCACTACCCAACATACGAGTACCTATATGATGTTGGTGCAGAAATGGAAAAGTGGAAACCTTGATGGTGATGCCACAGAAAACGGATATGGGTGTGGGTACGTGCACTTATGGACTTATTAACAAATAACCTCTTAGTCACGCTCTTGTTGCGCTCCTTCCAACAACAACACCAACATCAGAGTCGGGATGGTAGAAGAGACCCCGCATATACATATCCCCCCTTACATGCCTACCTCCCATATCTCTGCAGCTAGCGCTGTCGAGCTAAAGATTTTCATATTTTTGCTTGACTTTGTGAATACCTATACGATCACAATCAAAGCAATTTCAATTTTAATTAATTAAAAGCCGGTCACACACTACAAAACTGCAACTTATAGGAATCACAGTCAGTATAATACCTCTCTGCCTGCACTTCCACCTTGACTGAGCTTACAACAGCTATATGTTGATGTGTACAAAAGCAGTGAATAAGGCAACCATCAACTACAATATTTCAAGGATATTTCATTATAACAAACAGTCAAAACCTCGTATTCGATTTATTTACGCATTTATATCCAAAAAATGTTTCCTTGATCTTTACATTAATATGGAAATAAAATAACATAACTTTGTCAAGGTCAAAATACCTTTTGTTCGGATTTATTTATTGAACAAAAAAACGATTCTAGCTCTTCTTTGTTTTTATAATTCCAATCGGGTTTTGGTTATATTCGCCGTTGGACGTTTACAGTTAAAGCTTTGACATAAATCATAGTCAGTCAAAATAGACAAAAAGGAAGTGTGGAAACTTGGACGAAGCTCGCATAGAGCTGAAAATTGGTACCGACTTTTGATTCATTATTAAAAATGAGTTAAAGTCCCCATAAATCTGACATCTTCCAAAAAAGTTATTCAAGATAAATTGTCAAAAATATCGGTTTTTCGTATGTAATTTTCAAACAGTGGATGCTACCACAAAGTAGGTATATACCTTATAAGTTTATTTAAAAAAATTTGACATACCTACCAGCAATCGTTTAGAAGATATATTGCGATTTAAAAAAATATTTAAATGTCAAAATTAACCGTTTTTCGTATAAAACTTAAACGGGAAGTGCTATATCAAAAAGTGGTTTGCTAAATTTACAGATTATGCGTTCCTCTACAAAATAGCAATCCCTCTTTTTCCTTAGAGAGTTGCCATTAAAAAAATTTTACTATTTTAAAAATTTTCTCAAGAGTCAAGAATTACGGGTTTTTGTACTTTATACTCTATAAATATATGTTTTTTTATTAACATTTTAAATTCAATTTATAGAATATGATGTTTTCTTTAATATATACACATAGCCGGATTAACCCTAAGGCAAAAAAGGCAACTACCTAGGGGCCAAGCCCCACCTAAGAGCCCCGCGGCTCTTGAGACAAATTTTGTATAGGTGTATTTAAATTGCTCTTTAATTTTTTTTTAATGATATGTAAATTGAATTTGACAATCATTGTGACTCAAGTTCGTTGCTTTGAACTAACAGAACGAAAATAATTTGGGAAAATATTTCTATTAATCTAAATTTAAAAATTTTCTTTTAATAAAATATATTTGAGTAAAAGATTTTTGCGGTTTATCAATCACTTCTTCGGATATATAACATAATTCTATATATTATAACAAAAAATTACTTTAAAACTTACAAAAAAAAAAAAAAATGATTTTTCGAAAACAAAAATTCCTCTACTGTTTGAAATTATTTTTTGACAGCAGATGATGAAACGAACTCATAGCGTAACGTATAAAAGACAATTAATATTGCTACTGCAATAAATGTATTTTAGGTTCAGAAATTGGGGTCCCGGTTCCCCTATTAATGGCACCTCCCATAGAATCATACTTTCTATTATTGATTTTCTCGCAAACAGTTCAAATGATTTTGATTATTTTTTTTTTTTTTTGAAGAAAGTTTTGCAAAGTTTTTATAGTATTGTACACCAAAATTGTCCAGAAAAACATTTCTTGTATTTTTAAAAAAAGTTTTTTTTTTTAATTCTAATAATTCGAGAACGTTGCAATCGATTTTTATTTAATTTGGCAACAAACCTATAATATCTTTAATGTTTTTAACAAAAATTATTCTCATAGTCAAAATTAACGGTACCCATACGGTACCTTCTGATCCATACAACTTATAAAAAACAGCAAAAAAAATTTTATTTTTTCTCGATTGTTCTTATGGTTTTTATTAAAATTTCTATGTGTAATATATAATAACATTGAGTACAATACAACCTACCATTCAAAAGAATCAAATTTTACACTAAGTCATTTTTAACAGGGTATCCCATGGCCATAGACAATGGTCCAAACCGAAACTGATGATAGGCCAGGTTATGGCTACTCCACCAACCAGTTTCAGTTTGGACCATTGTTTATGGGATACCTTGTATGTATACAGGGTGATCGGTATAAGGTGCAACAAAAAGCTAGAGCGAGTAGGTTGTGTAAAGACAAGAAAAACATGGTATGGGAAGGGGGGGGATCTATTTCCCCTCGTTTAGGCGGGAGGGGCAATTATCTAAAAATTTTACTTAAAATAAAAACAAAATGATTTAAAAACAACGGTAAAATTTACAATGGCATGCTATACCTTTTTGAAAAGCCAGTAATCTCTTATTTAATATACATTTTAAATTAACTTGTGTTAGTGAATAGTTTTTGAAAAACTAATTTTCAAACTCGAAATTTTGAAGAAAAAAAAAAATTCAAACTAATTTTTTTTTACTTTTTTTGTAATTAAGTATAATTTTTGTTTTCAAAATTCAATGCTCTTATTAATTTTCAATAAAAAAAAAACAGAAAACCGGATTCTAAAATGTATCTTAGTTTTTGAAAAATGAAAAAAAAAAAATGGTAAAATTAATTTTCCAAGAAAAACACTTTTTATATATTATATTCTTGAAAATTCGATATATTGATAATGGGTTGATTATTTTTTTTCAAAATTTATTTTTTTAACTCTGCATTAATAAATATTAAAAAATGGTATGAATATCAATTTGTTTTCTTAAAAATGTCTTTCTAACTGTATAAACAAATAATAGAAAACCGCTCTAAAGATTTTTCTCATAAATTAAGATTTGTTAAAGAACATCGCGTTGTGGTCAAAACTATATCAAAAGTTGTTTAATCAATTTATTTTTTTATTTTTTCTTAACAAAATTCAAAGAATTTTAGGCGTGAAAAAATTTGAAGGTACAAGATTGGACAAAAGTGTCGTACTGTGAATGTGCCATAGTTTTTGCAAATGGCGTTAAATTTAATGTAGACAGCCAGACGCTAAAGGTACTGAATCGGGCCTCGACTCTCGGGGATTATTGGTTCTTAATGGACAGAGCAACCACTCAAACAGCTTGGGGAACAATCGAGATTTTTAAACACCATTTTATTAATTATTTCCTTATACTTTTTCTCACCTATTATATGTTGGATTTGAAAAGAGCACCCAACTGCATTACCTCTCATTACCATTTACTACCTTAAATATTTTTCACACTCTTTATATGATTATATAATTTATTGTGAAGATCTTGTCATATCATACCATGCCTCAACGTTAAATCAAAATCGGTTTATTCTGCATTCAATTTGAATTGAACTTAGACACATTCAGTATCAGTATCCTCGGCTTGGTGAGCAGCGCCAACTGCAGATTCTGCGACGCTTATGAGGAGACACCGCACCACATTTTAGGTAGTTGCGAAGCACTAATGCATAAACGACACAGATATATCTGGGACGGCACCAGATAAGAGGGAGCGAATTAGCCTCTCTAAAAATACCCCAGATACTGTAGTTTCTAAAGGAAACAAATCTGGAGGAAGAGTTATAAATGAGACACCTCATCTAGCTCTAAAAAGGGGGCACAATAGATCTTTAGGTCGCAGTCCAATGAATATATATATATATCATAAAAACCCCAAACTTGTATTCATTCATTCATAGACTGCGTTTCAATACAAATAAAAAGTGAAGAAAAAGTAGGCGTGTCAAAAAACTTTGTTTGTGGTACTTCTAAGAGGGACTTTAGACATCTGTTATATATGTTAACTTTTTTGTTTCTATATAAGATAATAAGAAGTGATAAGATAAGTGATAGGCATTATGTTTGCTTATAGGATATCTTACCTAGCAAACATGAGCACACATACAAATTGAGATAACAAGCAACTGATTGCTTGCGCTTGAGTTCAGAATTTGTGTGTGTGTTTCTGTTATCACTTATCGATATCACGAACAAAATAGTATATATAAGCATAGGTTAAGATTTTATAGTTTAGTTCGAATAAATAGCATACCCGACCTTACAACTCGGTGTTTTATTTTTAACTCGCAGTTCTTAAATACCCCCCACCAGAGGTATGGGATTTGAACAAAAAGAACACAGGATTTTCAAAAATTGTTGTAATTATGTTACATTTTAAAAGTGGGCGTGCCAGTAGTTGGAAATTTATTGTAAAGATGCCTCAGACTATGTTTTATAATTCCTGAAAATTTCATCAAGTTCGGATTAAGTTTTTACCCATTTAAAACCGCCCTTCTATACATTGAACCCCACTGTGGATTGTGGATATTCTTGTCCTAAAATTGCACTGATATCTATATTTACATGTCGACCATCAGACAAAGCTTTTGAAGTGGTTTAAGTTTGAATGCAGTATTGTACAGGGGTTGATTTTGAGTATAAACCTTTGTTTGCAGAAAATTCGGGCTTGTGTCCAGCCGTTTTTAAAATAATTTTTTTTTTTGATTTTTCCTTTTTTTCTGATCCTGCGACTTTTTATGGAAAAAAGGTTAAATACTTTTGTTTTATGAAATTTATGTTATCTACACCAAATTATTATAAAAAAAATTGTTTTTAGAGGAGGTTAGGTAATTAGGAGGAAAGTTATAAACGAAAAATGAGTAAAAATTTAGGCTTGATTACCTTTATTTTCGAATTTCTCAAAAAAAAAAAAATGTTAAATACTTTTATTTAGAAAATTATGTATATTTTTATTAATTTCTAACAATTTTTTAAAGATTTAAATCCAAGCAAAAGCTCTTTTATAAGACAATCTTTGGCACCGCAAAATAATAATGGATTTTGCATTATTTTTAGATATAGTTAAAAATTACAACAGTTTAAAACTATTTAATAACCTTGTAAATTGCAAATACGGGTTATTAACTGTTCAACCCAACGATATTACAGAAAGGCAACATTTTTATTATTATGGAAGGGAAAGTGTGAAAATTGAATTTGAAGAGAATGGGTGATGTCAGGATAATAATAAATGTGTTTGCGCATACAAGTTTTTTTTTTTTGTGTCTTCTTTTTTTTTTTTTAATTCCTAGTGACACGTTAATTAATGCTTTTGTTTGTATTCGAGCGATTTAAGTGACAATGAGTTAGTTATGAATATAGGTATAAAAAATATACGTATATGCATGGATATGTGGACGGGTATATAGTGAGGTATCATGGAATACACCTGATGCACAGTGCACATACACATCGTAGGTATAGGTTGAACTTTGAAGTGTAAAAAGTTTGAATTTTCAGGGAATTTTCGAAGAAGGATTATGGAACTTTTGATATTGAATTATTTTATTTTCGTTGGCATTTTTAACCAGTTTTCTTTTAAATTTGTTCACAGAAAATGCATATTTAATTAGATGGATTAAAAGTTATAGAAGAAATGGAAGTGTTTTTAGGTTAATGTTTTAATGTGGATTAAGCGGTTAAGTCAAGGTTTTCTGGAGACTGAATTTAGGTCTGGCGATAGGGATCGACATTTAAAATAGACGAGAAGACATACGAATAGATGAAAGCTAGAATAGATCTTGCCTCAAAAATAATTAAAGCTGAAAGTTCACTTATCTTAAACATAATTCTAAAGATAAACTATGGGACATATTATGCCCTATAACTTGATTGCAAATTTATCCAGACTACTCAATTAAATTATCCAAAATTTGTTGATTTACAAATTCGGGAACAGAAACGCAAAAAAATTGATATTAATGGCCTTTGCCTTACCTTCCTCAAAAATCTCTATTTCATTCTTTTTTACTCACAAAACCGAGGATCGGGCACCAGTGTTGTTCAAATCCATGTAAAAAATTATTTTTTACCTCTTCTGCGTTAAAGTAGGTAAAAAACGCGTAAATAAATGTAAAAAACGTAAAAATCACGTAAAATCGTACAAAACTCGTAAAAAAGGCAAAGAAGAGGCAAAAAAGTAAATAACTGAGCAAAAAGAGAGAAAATGAGAGGCATCTGTCAAAATTTAAATAAATAAAGAAAATTTGGCCGGCGTTCAAAAATGCCGAAAGAACAAAATAAATAATTGAAGAAATTTTGTAATGAAAAACTTGGACTGAAATAGATTGGAGAATTTGTTTTTTTTTTAATCATTTTGTCGAAAATAAAATAAAAACCCAATAGTTTTTTATCCAACTGTCATCTTCAATATTGAAAGTAACCAATTTTGATTATCAAATCAATAATTAATTTTATCGATTGTGAACAACACCGTGAAGTCTATTGTAATTATTAATAACAATCACCGCCTTAATGACTTCACATGTTTTTTAATGTATCTTAATTAAATTAAAATAAAACACATCAAATTAATTTGAATGCATTTCGGCATTTTATATGCCATCTTCAGCAATTTTATTTGAAACTTTTACATTTATATTTAATTTGACAAGTTTTGTTTTGGTTTATGCTAAAGGTGAGAAAGAATTATTTAACCTAGTAAGCTAAAAAGAGACGACTTAATCGGTGCTTCCATCGTGTTCATACTGATGTTTTTGTTTTTGTACATGTAAATACTTTCATATGCGTCTAATAATCTTTCATCACTTACATGTTTAATAAGTTTTAGATTTTGCTTCGTAATCCCGTGTTCATTTTCTATGATATGTAAGGCCACCGCTGATTTGTTAGGTCGATTGAACTTGACATTACTAAGATGTTCGCTAAATCTAGTTTCTATGTTCCTTTTTGTCTGTCCGTAATACTTTTGTTCACAATCATTGCATTTTATTTCGTAAATTCCAGGTTTCTTTAAGTTTTCTGTTTTATCTTTTGTCGAACCCAGTTTGTTTTTAAGTGTTCCTTCTCAGATAGTAAATACTAAATCGATATTATGTTGTTTGAATATCTTTTTCAGTTTGTCTGTTATTGTAGGTGCATAATGCAATTTTAAACGTTTATTTTCTTCTCTCTCTTTTACTGTTTTTAATGTGGTTAAACTAATTCTTCTTAATGTTCTTGATTGTTTTTCCACCATCCTTGTGACCATATCACTGTCATATCCATTTAGTTCTGCAACATGTTTTATATATTTTAACTCCTCCATGTAATTTTTTGCATTCATAGGAACTTTGCACAAACGGAAAACCATACTATTGAATGCTGCTTTTTTGTATTGCATTGGACAAAAAGAATCGTTTGGAATATACCGTGGAATGTTGGTAGGTTTTCTATAAATTGAAAATTCTAATTGGTTTTCGGTGTTTCTACTAACCAACAGATCCAAAAATGGTAACTTTCCATCTTTTTCCATTTCGAATGTGAACTTCAATTTTGATTATTTTGCGCGTTTATTTTTTTTTCTTTTTTTACGTTTTTTACATAAGCATATTTAAAATACAGCAAGTAAAAAATTATGTAAAAAACGTAAAGTAAAAAAGTCGAACAACATTGTCGGGCGCATTTTAGTCTTCTGATCCACACGAAGCGTCGCATTATAGACGCGTACTACGATTGTTTGCACCTTAGTTACAGCTTGTGTGTAGATCTTGTGTGTTTCAATAAACAGCAGCAGACGAAGCATATTTATTTATTTATTTAATTATTTTACACGAAGCATGATAAGTTGCACTTATTCGTCGCAGCACTGCACAAGCTACAGAAATCACGCGGGCATACAGCAGAATCAGTCGCCAGGAAAACAGTTTAAAGAATTTACTAACAATTTCGTTTAAATGTCAAAATTGTATGAAATTGATTGCAAATGTTCTATGGCGTGATGCTTCTTGTGTAGAAGTCTAGCCGTGGTGGAATTGTTGCTGCATAGCGAAGCTTTTAGATGCGCGGTCTTTGACTAGACGATTCGTGTATACAGAAGGCCCAACGGTTCGTGTACACTGAAACTGATCATCATCGGTCGATTTCGGGTTGGAGCTATTCGGAAGATTTTATCGGACATGTTTCTGCATATATAGTGCTGCCGTTCTCGGAAGGTGCCAGTCTTGAATGTGTTGTTAATTATTCAGTATACATTTTTAGTTTGTAATTTTGATGCAAAATTCACCGTCATACGGATCGGTAATACTAGAATGTTATCGGACGATGTCGCTTGGAGTGGTATACTCAATCTCTTTCTTTAACATACTTACGTTGGGTCGAACGGCCGAGTTCGAGCATACCTACTTCGGCATACTTGGGCCGATGAGTCATCCATAAATAGTATCTCAGACATTTTATGACTTAAGTACCGAATTCTTTGTTTAAAAGATTTTTGTATTCTTTTTTTTTCAAGAATTGAAAACTACAAATATTTACGCTTGGAAAAACTTTAAACAACTTATCCCATCACTCTTCATTTACACTTTCTAAAGGTACGACTATGTACGTCATCAGAACATCAAAATTCGTCCTGTCAAAAGATCATACGAATATTCATCTGCAATAACAAATCATCAATCGAATGCTCGGAATTGAATTCAATTAACAGGTATAGCGAGGTATAAGCTCTCTTTACACAATGCACATGCACAATGACTCTACAGGCGGACAAAGCAACTATATGATGAAATGCCATGCTCAGAGCTTCGATGTCAGATTCAGTTCGGTGATTTCATTACTAACATCGCATAAAAGCGATGGGTCATGGGGGAGCCGCCACCGCGCCGCATCCCTGATGTCCTTTTTCCATCTATAGATAGATTAAAGATTCCTGAACTGGTCAGTAAAATCCATATACAGATGCACAAAGCAATTTGTGTTCTAGCGTCCCTTTTAACATGTGATACACTATACACATAGAGAAGTGAATAGTGACTATAGGTATGTACAAATTTAAATGCTACTATTTGGTGAGCACCTTTTGATCCTATAGCCTGACAGGTGGATAAATATTTATGGCTCATTTGCATAATAGATTAAAATTTAATTCCAAGTTAACTGTAAATCGTAAGTGGCAACCGCATCGGAACTGGCTAAACAGCATTTATAATCATCATCACCATCATCGTCGTTGTTGTCGTTGTCGTCACAATCGCCTCGCCATTATAATCATGGTCATCGCATCAAAAGCAGTTTAACAGTATATAGCCAGTTCGAATGTAGCTTACGGATACACTTTGCCAAGCGAATAGTGATTAGTTATACAAAATTGTTTTCTAACCAAAGTTGAGCTTTTGCAATGCAAGGTAAATGGGGTTTAGCATTTTGTGGACAATTCGAAATAAATTTGCTTATATACGTTGGACAGTGGCTTAGGATGTTTTCCTAATGAGACAAAAGGCATAAAATAGGAAACAGCTATACTAGAGTTCCATTTATGTATGCCAAGTTGTAGAAACGTGATTATCAGCCACTTCTTTTGCAAGTTTTCAAACCATGAATCATTTCGGTGGATTATCTGAAAGTTCAACCACGTGTCAGAATTCAAGTATTTGATTTTAGCCAATAACATAATAGAAACCTGTTTGAATCTAAGTTAATCCACCGAAACCGGCGGGTTTAAATTTTGAAACTCGGCTAAACCACGTTTGTTCAACCCTGAAAGTGATAATTCAAACAAAAACCCCATATTGAAAGCATTCATATCAAAACAAGATTAATTTCATTGAAATCCGTTCAGGATTTTTTGAGATCACCCCAGATTACATTGTTTTGTATTTGGGAAAAAAATTCACCAAAGCAATGGAGTGAATCTTCAACCGCATACAACTAAAAAAAAATTTGTTTAAAATCTGCTAAATTATGTTAAAAACTGCTAGGTGCCAATTTTTGTAAAAAACTACGCTGAACGTTGAGTGTTGAATGTTAGAAAGAGTAAAGTAAGAGTAAGGCCGTTAGAAGTTTTATATTCGTTTTTATTCAAATATTATTATTATTATTATAACTTTATTGATACATAAATAAATTAAAATATCAATAATCAAAATTTAAGGTCTACCTACCAGGGCTCTGAGCTAAGGTATTCAAATATATTTTCTTGATTTTCTTTTATTTTGTGTTTTTAATAATTTTAAATAACTTTTTAGGTTAAATGTTAAGTATTTTTAAGAACACATATTGGGCTTTCATAATTAAATTTAAAAAAAATACTTAATAACGTGATTTTGTGGAAAAAAAAAAATCATATCGAGGTCGAAAAAATAACTTAAAAATGCTAAAAAAATGTGTTTGATAATAAATTGCACAAAAAGGCACAATTATGCACAAAAATTTCAAAAATCGGTTATAGTTTGGAAAAGTTAGAGCCAGTCAAAGGAAAAAAAGAATAAAAATCATAAAAACGAAGCGAAAACGAGAAAATTATCTCTTAAGTTTTTCGACTTGAAATGACTTCAGGAACTCATGGTTTTCTTCTGTGGCGGTGATTTCGGGACACCCTATATTGTTTTGTTATAATTGACGATGACTAAACAAAGTTATTATAAGCAGTGGCCGTTGGCATCACAGCACATCCTGGGGGTTAAATACAGGGTGGCGCACCAATTGTGCTACAATAAGAAATTCAAATAACTTTTTTTTAATCGATGTATTTCATTTATTTTTTTTTTATTGGTTAGAAAATTAAATTTTATTTTAAATAGTTAGTTGTTTTTAAAGATTATAGACCGCAAATGACCTCCACGCTGTCCCACGCATATGCGGCACCTGGTCAAAAAATTATTCATTGCGGCCTGAAGAGTTGAAGTTGGGATCGCCTCAATTATTGTCGTTATGGACTGCTTTAATTCAGTTAAATTCCTGGGCTTCGTTTTATACACCTCTTGCTTGACATAACCCCATAAAAAGAAGTCTGGTGCAGTCAGGTCAGGTGACCTTGGGGGCCAGCGAAGAGTGGAGTTCCTAGAAATTAATTTGTTTTCGAATTTTTTGTTTAGCTCCGCCATAACTGGTCTGGCTATATGTGCAGTTGCTCCATCTTGCTGAAACCAAACGCTGTTGAATGGTATACGTCTTCGGCGCAGTTCTGGGTAAAAAAACTCCTTCAACATCTTTAAATAACGGTCCCCATTGACAGTAACGGTTACACCGTTTTCTTCAAAGAAGTACGGCCCGACAATACACCTTGATGAAACTGCGCACCACACAGTGACTCGTTCTGGGTGCAGTTCCGTCTCATGAAGCATTTCTGGATTAGACTCATTCCATACACGGCAATTTTGCTTGTTTACATTGCCGTTAAGATCAAAATGGGCCTCATCAGACATGAACAAACAATTGATCAATGTGTTGTCTTCTTCGGCCATTGATATCATTTTTTGGCAAAATTCCAGGCGAACAGGCAAATCCTGAGGGTTTAACTTGCTAGTAATTTGGACTTTGTACGGAAACAAGTTTAAATCGTCATGAAGTATCCGTTGTAATGACCGTCTACTAATTTCAATTTGCCCCGATAAGTTTCGGGTCGAAACGTTCGGATTGGCCTGTATTGCAGATGCTACTGCTGCGATTGTATCCTGAACCCGAACATTGGCATCTCGATGGTACGGCCTTCGTGCGATGCTTCCAGATTCGGCAAACATGTTTACAAACCTCATAATGGTCCATCTACTCGGGGGATTACCGCCAAACTCCCGCCTAAATTCCCTTTGGACGGAAATGACGGACTGCAAAGCATGGTACCGTTGCACTATCCAAATTCTTTTCTCCGTATCCCAAGCATCTATTTTTATAAATCTAAATAGTAACCTACAAAATAAAAAAAAAAATAAGCCGATTACTCACACAGAAAAAAAGTTATTACGTTTTATTTTTGTAGCACGATTCGTGCGCCACCCTGTATCTGTTGAACAGAGGAGTTTTGAATTTTTTGACTGTTGCGTAACTTGTGATTTAATATTGTCAAAGTGGTTCCGTGGCACTTTAAGATCTGTGAATATTACACATATAATCCTACTATGTGCTCCTCTGCTTCTGCAAAATTTGCTTTTTTTAAATTATATAAATTTTGCGAAATCGAATTTTTGATTTTAAAGTCAAAAATTTAAGAAAATAAATTTTCATTGAAATTTCGTTTAATAAAACAAACAAAAGAATTAATGAATTAATAAATTATTTTTTGGGACAATGGTTACAGTTCAGATTGTAACATTTTCTTTTAATATATTAATTCTGATTTTTGCATTCGAGATTTTGTTTTTTCTAGATTTTTGTTTCGATATTTTTTCAATTCTAGTTTTTGGTTTTGAGAGTTTTGCTTTCTAAATTATCGCTTTCAATGTATATTGGTAAACCCATCTTTCGTCCGTATGTTCTGCATTCCACCTTTATTTTCACATGACGAAATTGAATTTGGGTATTCCACAATTCGTTCTAAATGTAATTTCGAAAATGAAAATTGAAAATTTTGGTTAATTCCATTTTTTGATCGTATCCAATCCACTTTTGTATGCGTTGTGTAATTGGTGCATTTGCAGATAGTTTTGTATTTCTTGGTAAAAAATTTAAGCAAACTTTATATTTTTGTTCTTTTTAGTATTTATTTATTTATATTTAAAATTCATCTGAACCATTCATATTTAGGTATATATATACTCAAGCCGTCAGGCAGGTATAATAGTTATTATATTCACCCCTGTTCTGATTTCCGATCGGTTTTAAAATCCTTTCGTTTTCAAACTCTTGGTGTTCTGAAATACTTTTTTTACTGATTTCGAAAGAAAAAAAGGTTTGAATACTAGCTAACGTGAAAGTGAAAATCAGAACACTTTTCTTGAATCCGTTCGGAAATCAATTGCGTTTACGGATTTGGTTCGAAACGGAAATCAGAACAGGGGTGATTATGTAGATTTTTCTCGCAATATTGTTCGGATTATTTTTTCTTTAGATTTCCGCTTTCTTTTTTCCCTTATAAATTCCATTAAACTGGAATCATCTGCGGTGTAATTTCACTCTTAAAAACAATTAAAAATTTATGCAACTTGAATTTTTACATTTCGAAGGAATTGCGAAATTTCCGAAAACAAACGAATTTTAGAACATGGAATTTCAATTCACATGAAATTGAAATTCGATTTCAATAATTCGTTTCTTTTTGAAATGCAGAAATACGGGTTAATTCTGTTTTTAAATCAAATTGTTGTAGTGAATAGTGAACAAAATTTTGTTCAAATACAGTCAACGTTAGCATTTTTGTTTTTAATATTCAATGCTCCTATCAATTTTTAGCCAAACCTAAAAACTAGATGGTTAAATGTTTTCTAATTTTTGAGAAAATCAAAAATAAAAATTCTTAAATTTTACTTCAATATCTACATTTCGAAGTAGATGTTAATATTTTCGATTTTCTCAAAAACTAGAAGATATTGAACAATATTATAGTTTGAAAAAAATTTTTAAGTTGTTTTTCTTTTCGAAATTTTGGGTTTGAAAATTAATTATTTCAAAATTATTCACTAAAATAATTTAATTTAAAAACAGAATTAAAAAATGGATTTTTGATTAAAAAAAAAAAGACAACATGATGTTGTAAGTGTTGCCGTAGTAGTGATGAGTACAACATATTAAAAAAATCATGGCTGCTAAAATTCTTTCTCCAAAACGTTGCTAGCTCTTAGACTATTAATATATGAAAAAAAAAATTTTAAATCGTTGAGACGGTTTTTTACAAAAATGTATTTCTTATATGTATTGTATACTTCTGAATTTTCAAAACAGTTTTAGAAACAAAATTCGTGCACTATTTTTTATTACAAATTTATTGGTGCGGAGTTAAAAATTAATTTTGCAAAATTCATCTACCAATGTATTAAACACATCGAATTTTTTAAAAATAAATTAAACATTTTTTTAAAAGTCAAAAACTTGTTTTTTTTAATTTTGACATGAAATATTATTTAAACTTATTAGAAGCTCTTATGTAACAAATTCATTAAAATCGGTTGAACAGATAATGAGATGGTCCAAAAACTAAAAAATGGTTATATGAGAGATAGAGTCAATAAAAGATAAAATGTAAAATTTGTTCCAATAATATGGTAGATCGTACTAACAGCTCACAAAAAAATTAAATTTAATATTTTAAGAGCTGTTTTCTAAATTAAAAAATTGTCTTAACTATTTAAATCATTGTTATGGAGGGTACCTACCTTTATTTTTGGTTATAAAATAAATGTGGTTTCAAATCTGCTAGATAATGTTAAAAAACTGCTGGGTACCAATTTTAATAAAAATCGATGGAGTTTTTTTCTTTTTTTTTTTTTTTTTGAATACAAACAGAAATTGAAAATTTTTGTATCTAGTATCTTAACAAAATTGACCATAATCAGATAACGCTGGGTACCGAGTTTAAAGAAAATTGACCCAACCTGCGGCTGAACGGACTGACGACCAGAATTGCGAGACCCGCTCGACTCCGAAGTTGTTTAATATTGAAAAGCACTTGATTTCAAAACTATAACAAAATCGGTCCAGCAATTAAACAAATATACGGGCATAAAACTTCAAAACCCTATTACTGTTATTTGAATTTTTTGGCAAAAAAATTTGACGCAGTTTTATTACAATGAGCTTTATTGTTGCATATGTACAAGTTTAATCAAAATCTTTAGAGCCGTTTTTGAGAGAAAAGTAACAAAAAATACACAAAATAATTGTATGACAGCTACCCATGGTGGTTCTTGATGAATTAAAATAAAATATCGAATTTTTCCCTCTAAGGAATCTCATCAAAATGATGTTTACCAAATTTTGGACAAATCGCTCCACCAGTTTAGGGTCTAGGTCAAATTACTGTGCCCACTGGCTCATAGTTGTCAGTAATGAATGTTATTTTCCATTCATTACTGACTACTATGACAACTATTTTTATTGATTTTGACAATTCTTGCCAAAATTTGTTTTAATATCGTAGAAAAAAAATCATGGATCCCTTGCCAAACAAAATTATTTTTGTAGCAATGCATTCCGAAAGTCATCACTCGAGTTGATAAAAACGATGAGTTAGATTAGAGTTGCAGCGAAGCTGAAAAATAAAAATAAAATGGGAATAGTTAATATGCAAGAAAAAAATCAATTTGGTTCAGCTTTTGTTCTCATCTCTTCCACTGTGTTTGTGTGATGATGAGTGGGTGAAAGAGGTGAGAGTGATGCAGAAACATCAATTGTTTCAGTTAATTGACAAATTAAAGGCTATAATGCGTCAGTTGCAGCAATTTCGAAGGCTTAAGTCTTGGGTTTGAGTTAATTAAAGGCCTAAACTGGAATATATTACCATTAAAGCAAGCATGTAAGGGATTATATATATTATAACAGAGAACGCACTTAATAATATAAGAAGCCTTTATATACTTGTATATTATATAGGAAGTATATATAGTAAGGAACTCTCCCGAAAATGAAAATCAAGAAAAAAACAAAAACAAAAAAATCAACTTGAAGGATATTTCCTGCTTGGTCATTGAGCATAATGAATCGCGATGATTTGGATTAATAAAAAATTGCGACAATTTGTCAAGAGTAAAAGTCAGAAAAAAAATAAAGCCAAAGATGGTCGGGGGGGGGGGGAGTGGAATATATAGGGAATACCTATTTGTGTTTAAGAAGTTTGACAGCACAGCACAGAGCTAAGGGCGGGGTAGGAAACATTTTTTTTTGCTTCCTTTTCGAATCGATTTGAATAAATGACTTATGGTGGCGGCAGTGGAGGCAATGATGTTATATAGTGGCTGCTGTGTTTTTGGTAGGGCGGCGTAGCGTTTGGTTTCGGTCTTGCACTAAAATCCGGCCATCACACAAAAACTGTTTCAAAACACTCGTCCATGTAGTATGATGGTGGTGGTGGTGGTGTGGTTCCGTTGGTGATAAATTAGTTTTGCTGCCACCATTTCACCCAACTTTCAATGTTTGCGGATAATTTGTAACCGAATAAGAAGACCAAAAACCCGAAGAAGTCGAGCAGGGCACGAGTTTTGAAGCAGAAGCAGCAGCATCAGAAGCAAAAGAAGAAGAAATCTACAAAACTTTCAAGGATGACTGATAACAATTTATATGAGGATTTTTTTTTGTGTGTCCCTCAACTTCTTCGTCCTTTAGCTTTTATTCGGTGTCGGTGTGGTGTCTCCATATATAGATATATGGGGGGTTCGTCTTTGGAGAATCTGTTTTGGTTGTTTCTTAATTTTTTTTTCTTCTTGTTTTTGATCAAATGGCAAATGAGCTCGAAACGGATGTTTTGCTTTGCAAAAATTCTGTTTATGTTTACGGCTTTTTATTTAAAGCTTCTCTGTGGATTGGTCCAAAATAAAAACAACAGTACCTAGTAGATATAGTATATGAATTTGGTGAAGTTCTTTTCTAAAACGCTCCAGACACCATCAGGTCAAGGATTTGTGTTGCATGCGGAGCTCTGTTTATGTGCTCTATTTTTTTGGATGATAAAAGAGGTAGAAGATTCAGGTTAGATTAATGGTGGGATTTTAAGGAAAATTTATGATTAGTCACCATTGGTGGTTCTGAAGATGCAAACAACACAACCATTATATTAAGAAGTTTGAGTAGCATTAATAATAATTATTATTATTTTTTTGCTGTACTGTTATACCATATGTATACATTTTACCATACCTACCTTTCATACTTTTTAAATTTCACACAATCTATAAAGCTTCTGAGTATAAAATAACATTTTTATCGAAATAAAAATAATTTCTTCCAATTAGCAAATCGTCTCCAGAAACGCCACAAAGTATATGAACGCCACATTATAGTGGTTTTTCCTTACCGCATTGTCCATCTGCATGCCGTGTACACTGTAGACTTGAAACTGGTATGGTGAGAGCGCTTTGTTGCTCAAAATGATGCTTCACGTTACCCAGCTATCTCAATTTTTAAATTTAAACATTTGTAATTCTATTTGGCTCTAAAATGAATCTCAAAGTTCATCGTCTAAATTTCAAAAAAACGGATTAAATTTTTTGTTTTTTGATCCGATTTCACTCTATACCTATATACACTGAAAATAATTTTGTACATAAAATCTATGAACGGCGATCTTAGAGCTAAAATAGCAGATTTTCTCCGAAAGTTCATGAAAAAACGGTCATAAATTTCATAAACTGGTGTTGTTTTTATGAATCTCCATTCCTAAAAAAATTTGTATGGAAGAATTTCGTTTAAAATCACTGATCATAGTTTTCATGATTTTATTCATACGAGCATGAACGGTTCATGCACTAAAATTTGCACTTTTTTATGAAAAATATATAAACATTAGGAATACAGTCCTTAATTTTATGTATGGTTCTTATAAACCTGGATTTTTAGGTTGCATGTATCAATTCATGAGTTTAATGTCAATGTGAATCATGAACCTGGATTTTTAAAGTCTTCATGTATCAATTTCATAAATTTAAGGCATTTATTCCTAGGTTCTATGAATTTAAAATAAATGAAATCGGCAAGAGCATGAACTGTTCATGAAAATTATGATCACTGGTCTTAGAGAAAGTTCTTCGATAAAATTTAGAAATATAGAATTCACAGTGTATTCATGCTGTGAGTTTTATAAGAATCGGTAAGCATCGACCATAATTCGCGTCTTAGTAGGGTACGACAGCATCTGACTGATGAGTCCAACTGTCGTACCTGGGCGAAACACAATTTTTGGACCGGAGATCACTAGAAATTATAAATTGAGGTATGTATTTTGCAATTTCACTAGCTCATCAGACTTTGTAGGTAAGTCGGATATTATTTTCATTTAATTTGCAGTTTTTCATTTGCAGCAAAATTCCATGTTTTATGTATTGTTTTCATACATTTTATGAAAAATTCATGCGTTGTATGACAAGGTATTCATAAAAATAATGAACGATTCATATTTTTTATGAAATAAAACATAAAATAAATGACTGAGATCATATGCTTTAGGTAAAATTTTCATAGCATACATGGACATATTCATAATTTGTATGTATAGTACCTACAGAAAATTCACTTTAAATGAAATTGATTCATATAACTTAAGTATACAAACAATGGATTTATGAACATCAGGTACATAAATTTTATGATTAATTCATGAGCCGCATGACTCGTTCATACTCGTAGGAATCAATTCATACAAAAATACCTAAATCGTATGAACGCGATGTTTGGCTCAATTTTTAAGTATGTGTGCATTAAAAGTAGGAAATTTTTCATGAAAAACATGTACCTTTTTGGTTCAGTGTATATACAAAATAAATAAATTATGATATACAGTCAAACTTCGATAACTCGATTTTTTTATAACTCGAACAAAATTATGTGGTAGCAGCGTTTAGATTTCAAATCTCATACATTTTTTCCCTCATAACTCGAACTTTTATAACTCGATTTTCTTTATAACTCGAACAAAAAATATGGCATATGCATCAACTAAGTCGAACATTTTATGGGAATTCCCATTTAGTGAGAAAAAATGCATTTTTGAAATTCGAATTTTTGAAGGGAATTTTCATTTGAAAACGAGATACCTACGTACACACATGATATTAGTAGGTTTAAGAAATTTTGAAGTTGTAAGTAGGTACCTACTACCTACAGAAAATTTTTATTTAATGCGGTAAACATTTCAATATTTTTGCATTATTTTTTAATTTATCTACATGTACAATTTCCAACTTCAATTGATATAGAAAGTGAAGACAAGACTTCGGTAGAGGAATTCATTCAACAGCCTTCGAAGCATGTTGTAGCACATTTGACAATTTGAATTTATATTTGCAAACGTGTGACAATACAACAGATGAAATTTACGCAGCTTTAAATAAATTAGAATCCTTTTTTCTTGAAAAAAAAAACAATAAAAAAAAACTACTCTCAGACCCAAATAACTAAATACATGCAATAGTTTTGTGTATGGTGTAACAACTTATGTACAGTAATATAAAACGTATAAGACTTAATAAAGCAAAAAAGTGTTGTGCATTATGCATACGTATTTATTTCAAATATTGAATGGTTTAATTGTTTTAATTTTGATAAATAATTTGGATAACTCGAAGTCTTGATAAGTCGAACTTTTATTGTGGATAATAGTAGTTCGAGTTATCGAAGTTTGACTGTAGTTGTAAAATAAAACAATCATTCTTAGTCCAATTTTTCGTCAAACATAATGATGGAAATAATCAACCATCACTAAAAAAAAACAATTTTGATTGAAGGCTTATAGGCAATATTCTATTCATTAAAATGATTGCCATTATTTTGAATTAGCTTACTGATGCTATAATGAAGATGTGCCAATATTAAATAAAGAAAATCCTACATATCTACATAGTTCTGTTTTGCAATTTTAATTTCCTGGGAAATTTTCAAAATTGCCTGAAAAATTCACAAGAAAAAAAAAACAATTTTGGGAAACTTAGTAAAAATTCACAAGAAAAAACCCAATTTTGGGAAACTTAGTAAAACGAGTATAACCAAACAGAGGCGGCCTAATGAATGTTTTACTAAACCTAAATGTTTTTGAAAAAAATTGCATACCTCGAATTAAAAAAAAAAAAAAACTGCCAAAATTTGTGTGGCATCATTTTTGGCACAGGGACATAAAGCCCAAATTTTATTTTTGGGGCTTACGTCTTACTTGAGTGGAACAAAAAGCCCAGATTAAATTTTGGCCTTAACTAAGTGGGACCCAACCCCAAATATTTTTTGTTAATAATGGGGCATAAGTACCAAATTTTTTAGAGGCATAGAAGATAATAACAATTTGTTGATGTTTTATTTGAAAGAAAATTAGTACAGTGCTATCACCCAGCATTACGGCGTATATACCGTGAGGTATTTATGGGGCAAAATATAGGATTTAGGGTATAGGTGCGAGGAATGAGTGTATGCAAAGTTTCATTTGGTAGTTTTTATTTAGTGGGGCATAAACCCCAACATTTGTATTTGGGCTTGGGTGGGACTTAAGGCCAAAATTTAATTTGGGCTTTATATCCCACTCAAGTGGGACGGAAGCCCCAAAAATAAAATTTGGGCTTTATGTCGCTGGGCCTAATGTCCCTGCGCCGTCATTTTCTGAAATTGCCAAAAGGTGGTTCTGATTCTGCTGATTTGTTTGCATTAATATTTTTTTTTAGTTTTTCCACTTACGAGTCGATATGTTATCAAAAAATTTTTTTTCGAAGTTAAAAACGAAACCATTTTGTTAAGGCGGATCCTTTTGTTTTCTGCCTCGAGGACATTCTGTGTTTATTTAGGGTACTGGTTAAGGAAGCAATAATTCCCAAAGATAAAAGGGATAGAGCAACTTAAAAATCGCTTATAATAGGTGTGTTTTATTTATTGCTTCATAGCCAGCGAAGCATAAGTCTGAATAAAACGATTACTCACTCTATACGTTCATTTCAATTATTCAAAGTTCTATCGCCAGCACAGCTATCCTTTTTTTTACTGACTTCTTTTTCGCCAGCAATCAAATTGTTTTTGTTTGCAAAGGCTGATCTCTGACAAGGGAAATTTTGATGCGCTGGCTATGCAGCAATGAATAAGGTTAGGTTAGGTTAGGTTAGGTTAGGAGGGGCGTGCCCAGCTCCGAGGCTGTTGCGTACACGGGGGCCTATTGGTCCATTTTGATTCCCTATAAACAGAGATAACACCTAAACTAGTGGTTGACATAGACTGGTTTATTTATTTTCTCATGTTTGCCATTGAGACCTGCGTAAAATCGTCCAGTTCTCCAACAAACCTGTTTCCAAAGTAACGGAGGCGATTTGTTTGGAGGATGGGGCAGTCGCAGAGCAGGTGCCTAATGGTTTCTATTTCCTCAACATCCTGACAGCTGCTACAGAAATCGGGTGCGTATACACCCAATCTAGTGGCCATTGCGCCAATTTCAGTGTCCCGTTAGTACACCTATCAGGGGTTCTAAAATTCTTTTTACTCAGCGATAAAATACACTGAGTTTCTCTTTCGTTAATTCTAAGCCATAAACTTCTAGAGATGACGCAATCGTTCCTGGATATCCAGGAGTTGTTGATTTTCTCTTTCTTTATTAGGTCTATATTCCTTTTGATCACGCCAATCGGGACAACGTTTCGTGTTTAATTGGCTACTATTACCTATGTTTGACATAGACCCTTTCCTTGCCAGTGCATCTGCTATTTCATTCCCTTCTATATTGCTATGTCCTGGAACCCAGCAGAGTTTGACTTGGTTGGAGTTGCAAATATTGTTTGAAATGTCTCGACATTTTGCTACTGCCTTGGATCTTGTTGTTTCACTGGCTATTGCTTTGGTAGCAGCTTGACTGTCCACGAAGAATGTGATCTCTGACAGCTCAGTTTTTCCCTTTGAACAATTTCGGCTGCCTTTTCAGTAGCATAAATCTCAGCATGAAAGACACTTCACTCATCTGGTAGTTTATATGATTCCCTAATATTAAGAGCTTCACAAAACACTCAAGCTCCTGTTCCTTCTTCCATTTTTGACCCATCAGTGTAGAGAGGGATACCCTGTTCACCGAGTAGTGAGTTTGGTTCGCACCCATGCCCACACTTAATAACATCTGTTGACATAAAAAGAGAGTGATACCAGATGAGATTTTTAAAATCCCATCGGATTAAAAAAAATCCTATCACTTTTTTATAATAAAAGGAAAAAACACAATATTTTTTCTGCCATAACTATTTCTAAAAATATAAAAAAAAGTGGGATATGTGAATGGAATACCTAGGCTAAGAACGCACTTGTGATTTGGTTGACCTCAAATGATACCAACAAATCGCAAAGCTTATAAAAGATTGAAATTTGTTTAATTTTTCTGGCGACGCGGCGTGACTTTCGCATGTTAAAATTCAAAAAATTCAATTATACGTTTATGCACACACTTGTGATTTAAACTACGACACAGTAAAAAAAAAATAGTGGCAGCAAGAAAGAAACATGCACCACTTGTGTTTTTTTGTTTAATCACACGATTTTTAGTTGCAAGAAATGATACCTACACATTAAAACCATTTGTCTCATTTTTTGCAAACTAAAAATGGTGTGATAAAAATAAAAAAAAAAACGAAGTACGTATACCTGTTTTACCGCCATATTATTCACTTGATATATCCAGATGAACTTACATATATAAGCCGACCTCATCCCCATTCAATTGTCCTGATTAGCTAAAGGGAAATCTGTGTTGATTTGAAGCTTAAATAAAAAAGACCAGTCTCCCATCAGGCGTCTTTGGCAATAGAGACAATTAATGTCATGGTAGATGCATTTGAAATCAACTGTTGACAGGTATTTTTCATATTTTTTTTCTTAAACATGTGTGGCAATCATTTTTGTTTGTGTATATGTTCAAAGTTATGTCTACCATTTATATCACATTTCTGCAATTTCAAATCTATAAATTTTGTCATTCATTTTGTTCATATAGAACTTATTGCACTTTAGTGAGGGCGCAACACATGTTGCTAACAGCTTTCTCCATATGACTCTTCATCATCATCTTATCCCTCTTCTGAAGATTTTTGAACAATAGTCTCCCAGGAATAAAAAGATGACCATTTATACATACGTACCAACCTAAATCCCCTTCTTGAGAATGAAAGTACCTTCAACCCAAATACGTTCATTTTCACATTTCATCCAATACTTTAGATTTTTCATGCGGCGTCATTTAGACAATTACAGAAACAAAAACAAAAACTCCCCAGGATGTTTTCTATATAATATTCCTATTACCCTCATATCATAATATATTGGCTTTGAGTTTGCCACTTATGTGTGTGTGTGTGTGCGCCTCTTCTAAACTAATATGCGTGCGTCTTCTACCATTCGATAGATATATAGGGCCACACGCAATAATAAAAACTCGGGACGAATGCGACAAGTGGCATTTATGTTAAACAAGGGTATGGGTTTTTTTTTGGGGTCTGAGAGAGGGTGGGTTAATTTTCACTTGGGGACATACAGCAACACAATATCTACTTCCATTAAATAGATTTTCATTTTTATTATTGCCATCATATGGGCCTTTATGGCAGCCGGTGCGCGCTGGTCCGCATCGCCAGCATATAGAACTCTATATGGGAATAAATTTCCCTTTATTGGGAATAATTGATCATTCCGAAGGATTCTGGGATTCACCGAATATCTATAAAGGAATCGATTGGAAATCTTTGGCAGAAGTTTTTATCATTTTTCTTCTTCTGATGTTCACATTAAAAAAAAAAAAAAGGGAAGAAGAAAATGGTAACATACACACACTCGGACACACATAGTACCCCAACCCTTACCCCCATCGCTTCCGTTCCCGCACAATCTTCATCACTGAATTTTTCTTCTTTGAGGGCAATCAGCAATATTTTATTTCATTTTATTAAATCCTTAAATTTTCACTTGAAGAAGGATATGTGCTGACAAGGATTCCAATTGGGCTCAGTACCGGTCTCGGCTCCTTTTGAACTTAGGCAAGAAAAAAAAAATCAAAATTGGGGGTTCTTTATGTGGCGGCGGCACTCGTAGTCATCGTCAGCACTATCAGTCGCCGTGATTTCTGGAAAAGCAAAAAAAAATTAGAACACAACCGATACTTTATAAGAAGAAGGAAAAAATGGCAAAGGACGTTAATATAAGGATATGGGAAATCTTTGAGAAACAAGCCCAAAAGAGAAATGATCGAAACTATAAATGGCCTTCCCTACTGATATGGATTTTTTGGGCTTGGTTTAGTTTTCTTTCAGTATGTTTTTTTGGGCATGAAAAAGGAAGAAGTCGAACAAAAAAACAAAAACAAAAAAAAAAACCGAAAGTTTTCTTGTAATTTATTGCCACATTTATGCGTGCAAATGTGTTCGAATTCGCTGCTATCCACTTGGAAAACAAAATTTCAATGTTTTTTTTTTTTTTCTCTCTTTTTTGTTGTTGCTCATTGTCAGCAATGGACAGACGGACGATATCCGAAGCAGGATTGCTGCTTTCGATGGATCTTCACATTTGTATTCGTTATGACAGACATATCATAGTGGGGTCGTCGTTGTCGTCGGCAGTGTTTGGGGGGGCGGGGAGGGGAAACAAAAAAAATAAAACCGGAAGACTTCTTCCCACATCCACAGACAAAACACTCATATCAGAGAAAGAGAGCAAAAAAAAAAAATTAAGTGTGACAGTTTCGAGATTTATAGCTCATAGATATTCCGGGTTGTTTGCTCTCATATATAGTTTACCCCGAGCCTGTGCCCGTCCATCTTCTCATCTCCTTCTTCTCCAACTTCCCAAGTATATCAGCATAATGCTGCTATCGACAAGATTCAAGAATGAATAAACCACATAATAATTAATCATTAGATTATTGGATTTTTGTTTACGCTAGATTTTCATATAGGCAGAAATGTTTTGGGTATAGAACGGGCGGCAGAGTTTCTCTCCATCAGGATCACAGATGGGGGAAGAGTGGTATGGTTGGTAGTTTTGTTGTTCTCAACCGCAATTCATTAAACCGTCAAAGCGCATTCGGCAATAATTTGTCAACCGCAAGTTGATAGTGAGTGACAGAAAGTGGATGAATTTGAAGGACAATATTAAGTGGCTATGACTTTTATATGAGGAGGTTTTTAACTTTTTTTTTTTTGTAAGGAATATGGATAATGAAAGTGGAAAAGAAATTTGTAATTTTGTTTGTTTTAAGGATTTGAAAATTCCTAAAAAGACAACATGAAATATTAGACTTGCTAAATGTATCACTTGGTCCTGGGGAGTACTATGTACTAATTGTACCTAACTACACTTATACGTTGATGCATTATCAACCGTGCAGATTCAACATAGCGGGCCAGCTTTACATACATCGAACAATTCATGCAGATCATAGTACACACATGGGAGCATGAAGAAATTCAAGAAGACTGGCGAAAAGGTATCATATGCCCTGAATGAGAGAATTCGGCATCCCAAATAAATTGACACGATTATGTAGGTTGACCATGATCAATATAACAAGGCGAGTTAAAATAGCCGGAGAGACCAATCAACATCTTTAATGGAATCCGACAAGGGGATGGTCTAGCTGTGTCTCTCTTCAACCGGCACAAAATCTGGGGCTGCACATTAGTTAAGGAAAATTAAAGTGGTGGCGTTAGCCTCAAGAAGAACAGTTGTTCAAACAAACAGCGGAGCACGCATTTGAAGTAGACAAGTAGTTAATAGTAGCAGACAATATAGAAGAATAAATACGTGGGCGGCTGCAGAGCAGAACCTACTATAGTCTGTCAAGGCTTTTTAAATCCAGAATTCTAATCATAACTTCTAAGCTACTGCTTTACAGGACTATGGTACTGCCAGTACTCACATTTGGATCCGTGACTTGGGTGCTTAGTAACTCCGAGTACCGACCTCTTAGCCGCGTTCGAAAAAAAAGTATTACTGAGAATTGTTTGTCCGATATGTGAGGAAGGACGATTCCGGAGATGCTACAATCATGAACTGTATGCAATCTACTTCGAAGAAGATCTAATGACAAAAATTAAGCTCAGTAAACTACGGTGGACAGGTATCACCTAACTCGCATGGTAGACGAAAGCGTGGCAGACCATTCATACGCTGGATAGATGGCGTAGAACAAAACGGACGAAGCCTTGGGGTGCGGAATTGGAAGACGTCGCACAGTGTAAAATTTTTCAGATTCTAGAGGAGCTAAAGTCTAAATTTAAATATGTAATATCTTCTGTTTTTACTTGTTTTTTTGTGGAAAATGATTTGTATTATGAAGAATATGATATTTATTTAAATTTTCATTTTTTTTAAACCAGTGTTAAAGTTAAAGCGCGGAAATTGTACCCTAAGTAAAAAAACAAAAATTTTTTTGTAAAATAGTTTAATGATAGTTTTATTTTAATTTTATTTCAACTAAAAATAAATAAGCGTAAGCATAGTAATTAAATAAAAACTAAATACATTATTGAAAATATTTTGAAATTCATTCAGAGTCTTCTTCACAGGTATGAACATTTTTTTGTAAATTAAAAATATTTGTATGGGAGCTGCAAAAGGTTGCAAGAACTTACTTTTGCTTCTAATTAGTGTTAAAAACCGCGTTTGGTACTCCGCAGCTCAACTTTATTTTTTTACTTAAGTTCCGCTGGATTGTGAAAATTTCACACTGTGCGTCGGCTAGGTGGAGAAAATTGAAAATCGTTGGAGCGGTTTTTTTAAAAAATAATTTTTTATGTTTCTGTATAAAGTATTGAAAAAATTAGAAAAAAAATGGTACGCAAATTTTTTAGCCCTTATTAATGCGGAGTTAAAAAATTAATAAAAAAAAAAATATCATATAGCCATTTTCGAAATACGGAATTTTCAAAAAATAATTTTGAAATTTTTTTAAAAATCAATAATTTATTCTTTTGAAAAATTTCTTATGCAATATTATTAGAACTTATTTGAAGCTTTTGTGCAAAAAAATTCAATAAAATCAGTTCAACTGATACCTAATGAGATATAGTCGAGAATCAAAAAAATGATTCTATGACAGATACCATTTTTAAACGATAGAAAAAAACTTTTTTTTCCATTAAAATGGTAGATCCTACAGATATTAGTTCACACAAAAATTCTAATCAAAATCGTAGGACCCGTTTTTGAGAAAAATGATATTTTCAATACCGGTTTTTAAACATTTGTATGGCAGGTACCGTTATTTTTGGTTAACAGGATAATTTTCATTTAAAATCTGCTAGATAATGTTAATATCTGCTGGGTGCCAAGTTTAATAAGAATTTAGCCGTTTTCGAATTATTAAGTTCTCCAAAAAAAATTTGAAAACTTTCTTTAAAAACCCGACAAAACTTTTTTTTGGAAATTTTGGTTACAAAATTTTAAAACTTTTCAAACCATAAAACAATTGATCAATGTCAGTTGCACTGTTTTTGAGAAAATCGAAAATCAAAAAAATGGATCTATGGGAGGTAATAAATTTTTTTTATATAAAATGCGTTCTTCTAAAAAAATTATTGAACTTTTTTTTTTAAGTAGTGGGGACGTTTTTGAGAAAAATAAGATTTTCATTTTTTGTTAAAAAAAAATTATTCTGCGGGTACCGTTATTTTTGGTCTTAAAAAAATGAAAAAATGTGTGTGGGGGAATGCCCAAAAAACGCTAGGCCCCAACTTTGAAGAAAATCGACCGACCCGTTGCTGCAGCCGAAAGGGCAGACAGACAAACTGAATAAATGGCACTCAAGTCTCCTATTTTGTCCACTTAAATGCCATTTAAACAGTCTATTAAACTAAGCCTAAATTTTGTTCAAAATCGCAAAATTTTGAGTAGTGATGGTATTGTTCGAACATTTTGTTAAATGACTATATTTTTGGCCGTTTTGTATCGATAACATTTTGACATTAAACAAACATTAACATTAAAACATTAAAAGGCGTTATGCCGTATATAAAGAGCGGTTGCCTTCCCCTGGGAAGGGGAAGTTATATACACAGACACAAGCCCAGATTGGATTTTTGTTAAAAAATTCATTTTGTTGTTATAAACTGAATTCAACTAAATTTGCATATTGTCAGGATTCTCAGTAGTCAATTTTTAGCTGATGAGTCCAAGTGTGATCGCCGATGTGAAATGCCAATTTTTGAGGACTTTGCCAATTTGAAATTTGAGACTTTTCGAGGTTTTTTAATGTGGCTGTACTTATGCCTCCTAGTACAAATAACTTTGCATTCCAGAATTATAAATTAGTTTTTTCATTGTTCATCCAAGTTATAGGTATCCTTGGACCACAAGAGCCAGTTCATTCGATCCATGTCATGTATTTTAATTCTTTAAATTATTCAAATTGTTTAAAGAAATTTCGAGAATATTTAGCCCTTCAATCTTTGGTTGTTTTAAAATTGAATAACATTTGAGTCCCCTTATAAACATATTATCAATGTCTGCAAATAAAAAACTGCTTTAAAAGTTCAATGTTTTATACTTTAAAACTTCTATCTTCATTCATTCATCATAATTTTTAAAGAATTTTTTTTGTTTTGTGTCCTGTCTGGTGTCTAACCAATTTGAGTTCCCCTTTTCAAACAATTTATTATATATAGGTAGGTATATCAGAAGACTTCTGCCCGACTTATGGGGCTTCCCAGCTCAGGTATCCTTATATCCTCATAACCCCATTCAAAGTCACATATACATATAGGTATAGGTATGCACGTTGGCAATTTTCCGCCATAAAATTGCAGCTGGCGGTGCGGCAGCGGCGGCGGTGGCGGCGGTAGCAGCAGCAGCAGCAGCAGCATGACGACATAAGGAAGTGGAAGTTAAACTTCAACTTGATGACGGTGCTCTTTTCCGAAAGTGTTTCTTTATAAATATAAACGGAGGCGCAGCAGTGACGGCGTTGCTCTTTCAGACTCTACGTATACATCGTGTGGAAATCGTAAAAGAGCACGCACCATCATCGTAGTACTCGTCGTCGTCCTGGATGTCATCGTCACTGCCTTCCCATCGCGATAATCAATCGTGACACCTTTTACGCTATATTCTTCCTGGCAGCAACGAACGTACCGGGAATATAGGTATTCCGCGCACAGCGTAATCAATACCGGCCGAAGTAGCAATGGCAGCAGCGATTACCCACATTTCCCCTTGAGCGTTTTGTATCTATGTATGTACGTGCTTTTTTTTTTTTTTTTTTGTGAACTTCACTTCCAGAGAAAAGGAAGCAACACGAAACGGAAATCGAAATTCGATACTTTGATTCGTGCCTCAAAAATTCGATACCACTACTACTAATACTACGAACAATTGTTGAACCCTTCGTGGAAGAGCCATGGCGACAAGATGTCTCACCGTGCCCGGTACAATGAGGACGCCAAAATAGGGTGAGTGTTGGAATATAAAAAAGAAAAAAAGAGTGCGTCCTTCTGAATACCACAGGTGCTTGTTGATGACGCCTGAGTGCAGTCTGATGTGCGAAGCGTTGTGCTTTGCGGAAGAATTAATTAAAACGGAAGACCTTATAGGTATACCGCGTCGAGCAGTTTTACGCGCGCTGCATTATGCTCAGCGAAGCCTCCGTTGCCCACTTAAAAAACGTTGAACATTCTTATCTCGGTCCGGGGCCTGGAATCTTCTTCATTTCCATCGGGTTGTCTTGTGATTTGTGATGCAGCGGCGGCGGGCGGCGGCGATGTTGTTGGAATGCGAGTGAGTGATGTGTTTTGATTACGTGCTAATAACGCGCACGTCACTCAAAGCGAATCTTGTGTGTGAGCTTGAAGAGTCTGTGTGACATGACACACACAAGACACAAGGGAAGTGTACTTCGGGGGGATGATGGTGACACGGTAACGTGACCAAGTGGCTGAAAACTTCCTCGCTTAAGAGATTGCAATGTTGGCAGCATGAAGAGGGACGAGGTGGTAAGCACAGGCAAAGGCAAAGCAACACAAAGCACCAGCTCTATGAAACGAACTCAAGTGTCCTTCCTGAGCAATTGTGATTGTGTGTTGCATACCTGCAGCTCATAGTCTTGTCACCCGCACTTCCACCTGCCCGATCACTTGTAGTAGTTGCGAGAATCCTTTTCTTTTAGCCGTGGCGGTGCGGTGCGACGGTGGTGGTTGGTATCATTGTTACATCGATACGAGACATCCGGGGGAAATGGCGTATGAGGTTTTAAAACCAACTGACTAAGCCCATTCACAAGAAACACGAGGATATTTTGTTTCCTTCCTGACAGCTATACGCTACGCTACTGCTGCCATGTCACATCAATGACACTTTCGAGTATCGCGCACCAAGAATTCCATTTAGTGTTTCATTGTTTCTTCTTTTATTTTGTATTATTGTAAAGTTGTCCGTGTCCCTTTTGCATTGCTTTTCATATAATAAATCCTTGGCAGGGGACGTATTTTCTCGTCGTCCTGGATGAAGTGCCACTTTTGGTTATTGAATGTTGGGGTGAGAACTATGAGGACTTAGGCTTTTGTGCTGCGTTGTGTTATTGTTTGGGGAATGTACATTGCATTCATTCCATCTGGCTGATATGACTGATTGGGTACGAGTATATTGATGGTGGTGGTGGTAATTTAGTTGCGCCTTGTTGCGTATACAACAGTTGCAATTGCAATATACGAATTCTTCATACTTCAAATTAGTTTTTCTATGTTTTTTTTTTGTTAAAAATTTGAAGGGTATACCTACAAGAACATTATTTGACAGAAGGCTTAGTTATGTTTTCTTTTGGTATAGCTATAACAATTTGTGTTCTTTAATTTCGTCCTTCTTTTTTGTGTGTAAAAAGGGTACCTCATATGCTTTGCTTTTATTATGGCTTCGCTTATAATATTTTCGTAAAATTTATTGTCTTTGTGACGAATCAATTATATTGTTTTAGATTCAGCAACATGTTAGGATTCATGGAATTAATTGCATATTTTAACAAAGAAAAAAAAAATATGGAAATAAGTCGGTGTTTTTGGTAAAGGAGGATTTGGAACTCCTGAAGGCGAGGCGAGAGCATTGAAGGAACTGATATTATATTAAAGGATTTAAATAACTTTTAACAATTGATGTCATGGATAACACAATGAATTTTAAACACATGGGCAATTTGACAGACAGAGCGTGGAAGTGAACATGAAAATAAAACTTGATATTTTTTGCTTAGGGCTCAAACTAGATTAAAATAATGAAAAATGGTGTCCTTAGGTTAATGTAGATATAGTTAATGGCGGAGAACTGTTGTGATAAGTGTTTTGTTTTCTTGAAGATAACAGTAAATGTTCAAAAAAAAGCAGTCATAGTACTTTTTCATTGGGGGCAAATGAGGTAATTTCGTTAAAAATATCCAAATTCGATTCCAATTTATCTCATTTTGCATACAAATTTACATTTCGAAATTATGTAAAAACTTTAAAAACACACCCAAGGGCCAAGTGGAATGCATCCATAGTGGAAACCCATTGGAAACCATTGAAAATGTCAAAATTTGAAATTTGAGAACACAAAAAAAAGAAGCTATTAACTTCAAAATGAAATTAGCTGTCAAACAAAATTAGCAAATTTGCAATGAAAACACTTTTCCTGTAATTTACAAAGTTACCTCATTTCGGCTCAAATGAAAACTTAGTAGGTTTAAGATATTTTTTACCTTAACCCAAAATTTCGGTATATAAACAATACATTTTGATGGTTTCTACATATAACGGGTGATTTTTTAAGAGGTTTAGAACTTTTTAAAAAAAAAAAACACAAAAAATTCGAAAAAATGAATGAAATATTTATTTGAATCGATAGTTTGAACCTTGCAGTTTAATGTTTAAAGATAATTTCATGCAAATGTTGACCGCGGCTGCGTCTCAGGTAGCCCATCCGCTGAGTCCAATTTTGGCATACTCTTTCACACATATCGGCCGGTATCTCACGAATGAATGCATGGATGTTGGCTTCCAGTGCGTCAATTGAAGCGGGCTTGTCCCTATAGACATTAGCCTTGACATACCCCCACAAAAAATAGTCTAATGGTGTCAAATCGCACGATCTAGGCGGCCAATTGACCGGCCCGAAACGTGAAATTAACTGTTCACCAAACTCGCCTCGCAATTGCGCCATTGTTTCGCGTGCTGTGTGGCATGTGGCACCGTCTTGTTGAAACCACATATCATGCAAGTCAAGAACTTCCATTTCGGGCAAAAAAAAGTTTGTTATCATCGCTCGGTAGCGTTCACCATTGACAGTAACGCTGCGATTCGCATCATCTTTGAAGAAATATGGCCCAATAATGCCGCCGGCCTATAAACCGCACCAAACAGTGGCTTTTTCGGGATGCATTGGTAGCTGTTACAATGCTTCTGGCTGATCTTCACTCCAAATGCGGCAATTGTGCTTATTTACGTACCCATTCAACCAAAAATGAGCCTCATCGCTGAACACAATTTTTCGATAAAAAAGCGGATCCTCGGCCAGCTTTCCAAGAGCCCATTCACCAAAAATTCGGCGTTGTGGTAGGTCGGCTGGCTTTAGTTCTTGCACCAGCTGTATCTTAAAAGGCTTTACGCCCAAATCCTTCCGCAAAATTTTCCACGTAGTGCTGTAACAAAGGCCTAACTGCTGGGAACGGCGCCGAATCGACATTTCGCGGTCTTCTGTCACACTAGCTGATACGGCCGCAATATTTTCTTCACTACGCACAGTACGTAAACGTGTTGGTGGTTTAATGTCCAACAAAGTAAATTTGGTGCGAAATTTGGTCACAATCTTCCGAATAGACTGCTCAGAAGGTCGAGAATGCCGACCATAAAATGGAAGCAGCGCGCGATGAACATTTCGAACCGAGCACGAATTTTGATAGTAAAATTCAATAATTTGCAAGCGTTGTTCATTTGTAAGACGATCCATGGTTAAATTGCAAACCAAACTGAAGCTGTTTGACAGTGACACAAGGTACTAAACACACGTCAGCTGTCAAAACCAGTGTTGCCAAAACCAAACCAGCTAAAAAATCACCCGTTATAAAAAAAGTGTGCTTAATCCGAAAATGCTGAACGTTTTGAAATATGAAGTCATCAATAAAGGACTTCCGTTAAAAGGCTGTAACTGGTGTGCATTATGGAAAAATTGCGATTAACATTAATTTGAGACTGGATACGCACTGCAGTTAAAATATTGCATTCATTTCCTTCACTTTGCCTGACTTCGTACTTCAAATTATGCAAATACCATTCACTTGAATCAAAAAGATTGGAATCATTTTGTTTTCTCATTAATTTTACAGCAATTAACTGAATGCAATCTCCTGGGAATTCATTTTTCTCAAAAACGTGCACACAACTTAATAAAAAACCGGAAATTTTGCTTTTAGTCTAGCTTTTTGTAAAAGAAAATTTTCAGACAAAAGTTTTAAATGGTATCACCCATAGCACCACTTCTTTTTATTTTCGATTTCTCAAAAACGGCTCAACTGATTTTAATCAATTTTCTATAGAATGTTTCAAAAAGTTTTAAAAGTATTGTTTACTTAAATTTTCAAAAAAATGTGTTTTTGATTTAAAACAATACAGTTTTGAATTGTTTTTTTTTTTTTAAACTTTCGAAAACGATATGGTTGATTTTTCTTAAATTAACTAACAGTTTTTTTTTTAATTATCACCAAAAAAACGGTTCCTACCATACAAGCGTTTAAAAAAGCTAAGGAAAATTTCATTTTTCTTAAAAACGACTTCGGTGAATTTGATTAAAATTTTTATGTGAGCTTATATCGGCACGATCTACCTATTCTTGGAACAAATTTTTTATTAGTCCATTGGTAATGGTATACAGTGAACTCTCTCATAACCGGACACTGATGCGTACCAAGAAATTTGTCCGATTATTAGAGGTGTCCGCTTATGAGAAAAGGAAAAAAATTAAATTGATAACCTTTTAAAAAAGACATAAGCATATTCATATTCTAGAATTTTCCTATTCCAATCCGAGTGCCTTCTCGTATTGTAAAAACTGTAATTCACTTTAAAAACAGAATGTAGTTTGCGAGATACAACAAAATTTCACCTATAAATGAATTTCTGTCCAAGAAAAATTTTTGTGATTTTTTTCTTGTGAGGATTACACCACTATAATCTTCATATTCCTACAAGTTATTAATTTACTATCCAAAAATACCGAAATGGACCTTATAAAAATTGAAAAATAGTACTCCACATGCACTTTGTCCGCTTATGAGAGGTCCAAACTCTATTGTGATAATTAAATTTGTTGTCCGCGTCCGGTTATTAGAGAGTCCACTTATGAGAGAGTTATTACTATATGAAAAATCTTGAATTTAATTCTGCTCTTTGAAATTTGTCCGGTTATGAGAGGTGTCCGCTTATGGGAGGTTTCCGTTTGCAGAGAGTACATGATTATTATATGATTATCTCATTATCGTTGAACCAATTATAATGACTTCTAATACAAGTATATCTAAATAATATTGGATATACAAATTTTCAAAAATAAAGTAAATTTAGAAAAAAATCAACATGATTTTTTGACAATTCGTTATTTCGAAAACACATTTTTTTCGAAATTAATTTTGTACCTTCAAATTAATAAATATCTACTTATAAATGGTGTACCCATTATCATTCTTAAAAACATTTACAAAATATTATAATATATCTGCAGTAGAATTTCGAAAAGATGAACAGATATAAAATAAAGCCCGTTCAAATTGTTCATCTTTCAAAGCATCAACATTTGGTTGATGTTTTTATTTATAAATAAAAATATTAAATAGTATTTGTATAACAATTGTTTAAACAAGGCCCAAAATACGGTTCACAGAACATTTAATAATGTTACATAAATATAGAAGGAGCAACTAAAGGCAAACAAAAAGTAAAAAATTAAGTTGGGAAAAAAGCGTCCATCTTTTCGAGTACGAAATTTCAACGTTCATTTTTTTAACACTGGAAGGTGAAAATAATTCGTTCATCTTTCTGAGCTGTTTATCTTAAAGAACCGTTGATCTGCCAGTGGTTCTACTGTATATGATAATCTAATGATTTTTTTAAATTTTTGTCTCAAATTTAAAAATTTGTTAAGTAAATAAGATTGTGTACATCGTGTTAATGTGAAAACAATTCTTCTGAAATTGTTTGATCAATTTATTTATAATTATATTCGAATACCTTTAAGTCGAACTTACTCTAATCGAATTGCCTTGTAGGTCGATTTTTTTTGCCATATTTTGAATTTATCACAAAAAAATTAAAAATTCCTTTTAACTAGAATACATACTTTCTATTTTTGGCCTTTCTGTCGTAGTCAAATTTTGTTTCGTTTGCGGAAAGCAAAATCAAACAAAAAACTAAACTCTTCTTGTAAGCAGCGTTGCCTCCCTACTACAATTGTAGCGTTTTTGCTACATTTTTTTCCAAAAAAAAGTCACTACGTACAATCGCAAAATATTCGTAAAACACTACAATTTCAGAAATTAAAAAACTGGTATTAAAAATGATATCTTACATTGTGTTTGTCCCTTTAATTCACCAGTAACACTTTTTGTGTAAACTCTCTAAAATTAAATCAAAAATGAGAGTTTTTACTAGTTTTCTTTTTCATAGAAGTTGTGCCTTTTTTGAATTGTATTTTTGTTCTCGTTGTTGATCGTTGTAACAAATTTAATATTTAGTTTATTAAAGAGATTTTTTCAAACGCTTCCAAAGTAGAAGTACACATGAAGCTTTATTAAATAGTATATGTTCATCTACTTACAAGAAAGTTTGATGTTCTTAGAAATTAAATAAGAAGCTATACAAATTGGCAATAATTATTAAGCCATTTTTCTTAAGATTTATTATTATTTTCATTTCATTTTCGCTTAAAATTTTGATTGAAAAGTTTAATTTATCTTTTAATAATTGTTTTATGTTATCTTAATTTTTCCGATATTTAGGTACTTCTCTTGTTGAAATTCTTGAATTAAAAAATGAAATTATCGTTATCAGGTTTTATGTTTTTTTTCGCCTTTGTACTAAAATTTAAATCCGTGACGCTACATTTTGAATCAATTGGGGGGCAACACTGCTTGTAAGTCGTTTTTTAAACGGTTGAATAGGTACTGCGACTACTTTGATGAATAAATCAAAAATGACCAATTTTTTATGAAATTGAAGATTGCTGCATCCGATGTTTTATTTTTTCTTTAGACTTGCAGCTCTCGATAAGTATCAATGGTATTGGAAAATTTTAAACACCAAAATGTTGAGGGCAAGTTTTTCCAGGGGCGATGTCCGTTACTTTTTTTTAATTGAACCTCGTTATGTTTTTTTACTGAGTTTCTAAACTTTTTAAGTTAAATTTTTTTAGACGTGCAGCTATGACTATAATAAATGTTTTATAAAAAAAAATTGCACTATGTAGAGCATACGTTTCGCTTAGGGCGATGTTTCTTTTTTTTTTTTATTAAGTTTTTTTGCCCATGAAACTTAAAAAGAAATACAAGCAAGCTTAGACCCTTATAACTTAAGTCGAAAACGAAGCGAAAACGAGAAAATCACCTCTTAAGTTTTTCGACTTGAAATTATCTCAGGAACTCATGGTTTTCTTCTAAGGCGTTGATTTCGGTACACCCTGTATATGCTTTAACTTGGCTATTTTTTTTTATTAATGTTACAACTTTTCAAGAAGACATATGTTTTTAGGTAAAGTAAATTGAGACTCATTGGTGTAATTTCAAATTTGAAGTTATAAATAAAAGTTCCTTCTACCTTTTGATTTCTCTTAAAATTACCAAATTGTCATTAAAGAATGATAAAGTTTATTAAAATAAATATTATAAAATAATTTATAAATTTAATTTTATTACCAAATTTTATTAAACAGTCTTATTATTTCACTAAACTAGTGGCATTGAAAATGGAAGACATTTACTATTTTTTTTCAATCACTCTAATGTACAATATGAAATGCGCTACATAGAATTTGTAAAAAAAATATTATGTTTGAAAATATGCTTTCCACAAACTAGAGAAATAGTTGAAATAAGCAAACAAATATATTAGTTGACCCTGACCTGTAGGAAACTTAAAGGACAGAAAGGCAACAATAATAATCCACGTGTTCCTTCAAATATAAGGGTCGCATGGTCTGGTCATGGTCACAGTAGGTGAAGCACCTAAACAAATGGCATTTTTATAAAAACAAAAAAAAATACATTATAATAAAACTGTTCTCCAAAGGGTCAAAAGATCATCAATCAAATTGTGAAAATTGAAAACGCACGAAGGGATGTAAGAATCAAGGACTATAACAAAAAAAAAACAAAAAAAATCAAAAAAAAAAAACGAAAAACGATTCCTGTCCAGCAGAGAAAATACTAATTCAACTTGCAGTAAAAACAAAAAAAACATATAATATAAAAATTACAGGACATTCGATACTACTGGCCGCCCTCCAGCTAACACACATCTGAATCAAGAAAACAAAAACTTGACTTTGGCGATTTAAGGCTTTGCCACCCGCCACCGCCACCGTGCGTCGTGCCGCTACCACCCCCGACGACATCATCATCATCATTGTCGGCGTCAGCAGGACTCTCCTAGTTAAGGACTTTCTTATTTTATTATCATTGTTTTCTGTTCAGTTGTATATGTATAAGGCCTTCGCAAAACAAAAAAAAAAACGCAAAAAGGGGAAAAAGGATTTTTCTGCACAGTAAAACTTTGGCGACAAAACTTTAACAAAACAAAAACAACAACAACAAAAAAAGAAAAACTAAGTAAAAACGGGGTCGAACAAGAAAAATCTTAACCAAATGGGGGCAACAAAATATCAAACAAATGTCAAAAGCCTTAGTTCTTGTTTTGTATATATTTATTTCCTAAATGATGTTACAACTTATATACATAAATACAACAAGGAGGCAGGGAAAAATCCTGAAGGAAAGAGGTGGAGATATCAAAAAGTGTTGCGTACAATAATTTTTTTCTCGTTTTGTCCTTTTGGTTATACCTATAAAAAAAAATAAAAATAAAATTACCAAACAGCAAAAGGCAAAACAATAAAAAGCAAAACAATATACAACCACCATCACACCATACCCTAGTCATCTGCACCCTCTTCAGAAATTTCAGGATTGGGAGGGAGGTGGTGGTGTGTTTTGGAAAATGACCAACGAAATAAAAAAAAGGAGACATTTTTCTTGAAATTGACTTATTTTTCTCAAGGATGTGTCCACCTAAAAATTTATTTAAAAAAAAAAAGATGACAAATTAGTGCTGTCGACTTAATATTATGAGCTCCGAATAAGTATTGAAAATAAAAAAGGTTGGTACCGAGGCTGCCACTTGCATTCCTCCTCTACGACAGTTGCTCCGAAATACTGGCATAAGTTTACCCTTCCTCAAAACTTCCGGGTTACCCTACGTGAAGTATGTACATATAAGGCTACCAAGTACCACCTTTATATACACCGCACCAATATGTGATGGATCTGTTTTTTCATCTCATTTGGATTTTCATTACTAAACTCTTTCTTCCGTGATCCTTAAATTTCTCCATAAGTATTTTCCTGTGCTCGCATTATCTAAAGGGTAGTCGGACTGTTAAATTTTAATAAAAAGAACACGAAATTTTTTAATTTTAGTTTTATTTTACTTTTTTCAATACTTTTTTTCTTTTCTATAAATACAGAATTTCATTCATTAAAACAAAGCCATACCAAGCGGTTAAAAAATTGTTCTTCTCTCCAGCTGCTGTCCGTTGCAATTAAATTGTATCGTCTATCTTTCTTTGTTCGTTTAGATGCTTTCGTTTCGTTAAGTTGTAGAAATGGTTTCGTTAGTATAATAGCAGCCAGACTGACTGGCAGGCTTAGGGTATGTTTGGATTGACTATTTTTGACACGGACCCCATTTAGTCAAAATAAATAAAAGTTAGTAAAACAAACAAATTGCATGAAAAACTTAGGTAGTAAAAACATTCAAAGCCGACAGCACTGATAACTTTCAATTGGAATGAATGAACGATTCGAAAACTTGACGAATGATAGAAATGAGTTAAGCGAAGGCGTGGTAGAGATATTTCAGAATGATGGTATTGGACACCCAAGAATGTTTTCGAGTTAAGATTTTTATTGTCACGAGACAATAGTTTTTTTTTTGTCTATATAAAATCTTGATTCTTCGCTTCTGAATTCAAAGGAGCCATAAACTCGTCAAGTGTATAATTTTTTTCTCATCATCCGCGAGATTTTCCGACAACCGTCTTGTATACCTATATACAGGTAGAGATATCGGTCATTTGTATTAAGTTATGATTGTGACAGAAGAAGGTGTTTATTTAGCCTTTTGCAAGGACGATGTTTTGTTTATGTTTTTTTTTATTTTGTCTTTTCAAAACTGAGCTTCTTTTCATGGATTTTTTTTTGTTTTTGTTTTTGATAACGGAATTTATTGGTCCCAAAAAGATTGGAAAGAACACAATAAAAAAAAAATAATCCTTCCCTTTAGAGATGAAGAAGAAGAAAAGATGTGCACAAAAAAAAGGGTAAAACACTTAAAACTGACAATGTACACAGGTTTTGGGGTTTTAACTTAATGGCCACTCTCTGACTTACAGTTAGCATTTTTAATTGCTCAAAAAAAAAAAAAAGATACAAAAAGAACTTGGGTGTTGCTATTGTTTTGTTTTTCATCTCAAATATTGTTTTCCCTTATAAAGGATGAAAAGGTTCGAGTGGAAGTTAGGAATGCAGCTTAAAATTCACTCCATCTGTTTTTTTTTTTTTTTTTTTTTTTTATGTTGGTGATTTTCAAACAACGAACAAAACAAAAAAGGACTTTACGATCGCCCTTTGGGAAAAGAAGCTGCTGCTGCTGTTGTTATTATTGTTGTGAAACAGTGTTATTTCAAGGATAAAAATTTAACGCAGTTAATTGCTTGCAACCAAATAAGTGTATAATTCCAAAGAAGCACAATTTGATTAACAGCGAGAAAACGGAGTTATAAGAATGGTTAAGGAAAATCATTAAAACAACCGATATGAAGTGTTGGAGTATAAAGATACCTATAAAAAAGCTATTTAAAAAGAAACAATGCAACAGAAAAACTGAAAGATTTTATGTTAAATGCAAAAATAGGTCGATAAGAACTGTCTATTCCTTAAAAGTACGTATCTTTTCAAAAAAAAAAAAAAAAAAAGTATAGGTAGGTACAAGTTACATAGTACAGATAAGAAGTGAAAAGTTTATTATTACAAAACGGATAAAAGCTAAGAGGTGCTTTAATACAAATTTTGATTCTTCATTAAAATAAAAATCATAATTATAATATATACTAGCTGGCTCGGTGATCTTTGTTCCATCTTAAATGGATTTAATTATTTATGTCCATTTTGAGAGTCAAGTCTATATGTATACTGAATGAATGAAACTTTTTTGGAATTAAATTCAATAGGTACCTACATTTTTTTTTACATCGAAAATAAATAAAATCAGGTCACTGCAACGCTCTTTGATAAACAATGTTTTTTATTTTTCTGTCTGGTGCATAAAAAAACAATGCCGATGGCTTTCCTACTCTCGAACACGCCACAATATACAATTGTCCGTCCGAAAAGCAAGGAAATTCGTGATTAAGATTTAAGACCACCCACTTGCAAGATTGGCTTTGTGATTTTTTGATTTTCATTGCAAATGGAAGTCGAACGGGAAACTGAATGCACCTAAAATCGAATTACCAGAATTCTTGGAAAGAGAACTTCCTTGTCTTTGAATTTGGCTTTGATTATGGTGGCTTAGACGAAGTTGTTAATTAGTTTCTTAACCGTCAATCTGGTTCCATTACAAAGTTTCGGTGGGTTCAGATTGTGCAGCATTATGATAACTGTTATTCGCTATAAAAAAGGGTAATTCAAACTTTCAATTATCTTCTAAAAATCGCTCTCAAAATCTCCGAAATAAAAAAAACACAACTAACTTTCAATTGTAAATTTCCAGTAAATCCTTTTATTATGCTCTTCATATAACCTTCGTTAGTAATTGGCAAAGAGTAAGTATGATTGGTATAAATTAGTAGGTGCTCCGAATACATCACAGAGCGGCCGAATTCAGGGTGGGTTGATGACATAGGTGAAGAAGCAGCTTCCAACAATAACATTACTGACTTTGAGTTGCAAATTGTGCGGTGGTACATTCAACGAATACAATTGGATATCTTGTTGCTTCGTCATCATTTGTAAGTTGTAACACTATCAACCGATTTAAACGAATGCATTGTAGCTATGATTTGATTTTGAATGTAGTTAAATTTAAATCATCGCCGTCCTTATTTTTCGCAGCTGTAATATCGCGCGTTCACTCAGCGAATCGTGGTTTAAAAAATCGTTCCTTCGATGATGTGAATTCACAAAAATTCGACGGGAACGAAATAAGGCCATTTTTATTATCAACCGGAATTCGTCATTTCCAATTTGTAACAGTTTTTCTGAGAAATTATCAACTGATGAATTGTTCAGCAAAGCATGAACAATGTTCGTTGTCAATTGTAACTTCTTTACTTATCCCCTTATACCTATATGATAATTTCGGCAAGCGCTATAAGTTCATCTGCAGGCGTTGATCGCGGGATGACCGGTAAAGTTCGACTGAAATCGCCACCATTCACCCCTAAAAGTATGTGTTGACCATATGTTCACTGAAACAACGTCAAAATATGATAACTTCGCTGGGTTATCCTGTTCATGTAAAAGGGCCGTATAGTCACACACCGAGCTATTAAACTTGGGGAAATAGAAGTTTGATGGCGAGGGAGCTGGGATGTGCGGAATGAAACAAGTAAAACGTTTCTCCTTGTTTCGAGTAGAATAACAAAGTTGAACTAATAATACAAACACAACATTTTTTGTTTCTAGGCGAAATAAATATATCGCTCATTTGCTGCAATATCGTCATAACTCAAAGTATGACATTTTTGAGTTTATTACAGTATCGTGCGTAAGATATATTTCTATTTGTTTCTGCAAAAAAAAATATAGATATCTTTACACAATTTCAATCAAGGGCGTATTTTTTTAAGCACTACTGCTGTTTTTCCATAGCTTCTTCACGAAACAGAAATTTTTTAATTTCATTTATCTCGAAACAGGATTTTTTTAGTTATGATGATATTGCAGCAAATGAGCGATATGTTGTCATGAGAACTTCAATTGATATTAACTACTTTTACTATAGGTACTCCAAGTGTAATTGAAGAAAAAATTACTCAGGGTTTATTCTAGTTCAAAATTGGTCCAGTGTGTTATCGCCCAATGAGATTATTGATGTTTCAGAATTCCCATATCTCATTTGCCTGAACTTGCCTATAATAAATGTGTGGGTAATGATTTCTTTTAGTTTTTTGGCAGTGAAAAAAAAAAGATTTTAGAGAGAACGTTCTATACATAAGTCAATACCATTGGCATTAATTCTTATTCACAGCAGTGTTCTTTGTGAGATTGTAAGTTGCATTCATTCTCAAAAACATTTAAATTATATAAAATTTCCGCTTTTAAGAATGGCCATATCAGTTTACCGTGGAGCCCAACATTTGATGTACCTTCAAATAGAGTATTTTTTTCTTTAGCCGCACAACACGAATGTGAAATGTTTTATACCTATGCTCTATTTTTCCATACCTATTTTTGTATTCAAAGCTTCAAAAATGACAATGGTTGGTAGGTATGTCATTGAAACTCATTATTGAAACACAAATCAGTGGAACGGTGGAATTTTTTTTGACAAGTCGGTCATATAGCAATCATTGAATCTTGGCTGTCAATGAAAAGATCTGCCAGTGAAAAGACACAATAGCGCACCACAACAAGTCACAACAATTAATTTTGAGGTAAGACATTTCATTGGAACGATTGTGTTTCACTTTTCTGAAACGAAAATCAGCGTTCATAACAACCGACTTCGTTTATTGAAATAATAAAATTGATTTAGGGGCCAGTTATAGCTTTCATTGAAACTCATCATTGAAAATTTTTATTTTAAGATTCGAGGCACTTAAAAAGTGAATTCAGAGTTTATATTGATGTCAATTTAATGATGATGACTTAATTTTTAATTTTTGTTAAAAAGAAAATCATTTTGACCCAAGCTTCCACATAAAACGAACTTCTTTATTTCAGTGATTGAACTACCTTACCATATTGATCATTGAAATCTTAGAAGTCATTTTATTTGAAAGGTTGGAACAAAATAAAATATTTTTTTGACTAGAAATAATAATTGAATCAAGAGCTTTTTATTGGCATCAAAATTTTGGCATCACTGATTTCGCCCTTTAAGTACCTCAAAACTTAAAAACTAAAATTTCCAATGAAGATTTTTCAATGAAAGCTATAACTGGCCCCTTAATTAGAAAATAGTGAAGTAAATGAAATATTTTTTTGGTACACAAAATTATTTATAAGTATAATAAGCTTCATTTTTGGTACCAAAATGCCATCAATTTCGTTTGTTGAAAGGTTCCTCCACACCAACGATAATCTGTCGTGGCAACGACGAAAAAAATAATAATAACAAATCGAAAAAAAAAATTCAATGTAAGCTGGCCCCTTATCAAAAACCTTTTCAGTGGGTGCATCATTGAAATACATTTTGCAGACATTTAATTTTCTGCAAAAAATTTTTTAAAGATTGAGTCCGATTTTCTTTAAGATTTCGCCGTTGGAAATAAAACTTCGGAGTCCGTATACAAACAAACTGCCACTACTAAATGGGGCCTGTTTATAACGGGTGATTTTTTAGCTGGTTTGGTTTTGGCAACACTGGTTTTGACAGCTGACGTGTGTTTAGTACCTTGTGTCACTGTCAAACAGCTTCAGTTTGGTTTGCAATTTAACCATGGATCGTCTTACAAATGAACAACGCTTGCAAATTATTGAATTTTACTATCAAAATTCGTGCTCGGTTCGAAATGTTCATCGCGCGCTGCTTCCATTTTATGGTCGGTTGAATGGGTACGTAAATAAGCACAATTGCCGCATTTGGAGTGAAGATCAGCCAGAAGCATTGCAACAGCTACCAATGCATCCCGAAAAAGCCACTGTTTGGTGCGGTTTAGGGGCCGGCGGCATTATTGGGCCATATTTCTTCAAAGATGATGCGAATCGCAGCGTTACTGTCAATGGTGAACGCTACCGAGCGATGATAACAAACTTTTTTTTGCCCGAAATGGAAGTTCTTGACTTGCATGATATGTGGTTTCAACAAGACGGTGCCACATGCCACACAGCACGCGAAACAATGGCGCAATTGCGAGGCGAGTTTGGTGAACAGTTAATTTCACGTTTCGGGCCGGTCAATTGGCCGCCTAGATCGTGCGATTTGACACCATTAGACTATTTTTTGTGGGGGTATGTCAAGGCTAATGTCTATAGGGACAAGCCCGCTTCGATTGACGCACTGGAAGCCAACATCCATGCATTCATTCGTGAGATACCGGCCGATATGTGTGAAAGAGTATGCCAAAATTGGACTCAGCGGATGGGCTACCTGAGACGCAGCCGCGGTCAACATTTGCATGAAATTATCTTTAAACATTAAATTGCAAGGTTCAAACTATCGATTCAAATAAATATTTCATTCATTTTTTCGAATTTTTTGTGTTTTTTTTTTTAAAAAAGTTCTAAACCTCTTAAAAAATCACCCGTTATTACAAAACTGCATGTCTTGTACAAAATGTAGTTTTTTTTAACAATTAAAATAAAGTTTTTCCATGTGCAGGGACTTGATTTACTTGTTAAAAATTATCCCTTGTAGGTATAATATTTGTAGTTTTGTGGTACCTACAAGCCCTGGGTCATAAAAAGCTTTTATCAACGATTTTTCTGAATTTAAGTAAATCAATAAATTCGTGAACTTGAAAATAAGGGTCTAGGTCTAATCGGTTGATAGTAAAAGGGTCAGAAACGTTCCCAAATGGCATATAAGACATGCTATTTCCCTGCAAGTATAAGCTACTCTAGATATGTAGGTACTTGCATAAAAATTCTAGTCATTTTTTTTTTAAATCGGGGTACAATCTATGCGTTACCTTAGTTCACAGATATTTCATATAAATTATTTGTAGCACTTTCTTTTTTTTGAAAAAAAATTACGTCAATATTAATCAAAATACTCGTGGATTTGCAGATAACATTAAATTAATAACTATTCTTTTATTTTTGTTAAATTTTGTTTACAAAAATTCAATAAAAATACAATTTTGCTCTTATAGTTCGAATTCCCTGCTCCTCAACATTTATATAAACCAATTAAGCCATTCATCATAAATCATGCACATGTTGCTCAAATCCAAATTCAACCAAAAAAAAGGCAAAGCAAACAAAAACAAACTCAGCTCAAAGCTATACACACAACACCACTCTCTCTCTCTCTTTCAACTCCACATCCACATCCGCCTCTGCCGCCGCATCCTGTTGAACTTCATTTGTATTTTTCAAATATTCGACTTTCATATAAAATAAAATGAAATTCTTCTAATCAAAAAACTCGAAAGTTTGTTGTCAATTTTTGTGGGCGAACTGAATTGCGAAAAAAAAATCAAAATTTTGTGCATAAATCACCTGATCCCTGTACGAAATTTAAAAAATAAAAAAAAAAGGCGTTGGGATATACAAGCGAAGCATGTCCTCTCATCCATCTCAGGCAAGTCGCCATGGCAAATGGAACGGTGAAGATGGCGAAAAAAGGTAAACTTTTTTAATTTTATGGTAATTTTACCAAACACACATACAAACATAGTATTTACACCCCAAACAGTCCTCCCTATATATCCACTCTGGCGTATGCCTCCCCTAGTTTGTCCATCAGGCGTTGCAGAAGCAGGAGCAAAATTCGCATAGTCAACTCGCTTAGCACCAGTTGCTGCGATGCGTTGGGTGATTTAAACCAAAATAATAATAATAAAAGAAACTTTACCATCACCACCTCACCTCTCGATAAAAACCTCAGCGCTCAGCCATCATCAGAAGAGTGAATCTTCGAGAACTTTTCACCGCGTGTGATGAAAATGTTATTAATTGACGACGACGCAGCAAGTCACAGCGACGAGTTGAAAACATAAATTATAAACGTCCAGAGGGCGGAACACGCCCCATTAGTGGTTACCTATGTATTTATATATATGCAGATCTTTTTATACTTACATACATATATTGTGTTTTTTTCGTTTTATTTTTTTTATTTTACGGTTTCCACCCTCAATATTCCGCGAGCCATAGTTAAATTAATTAATTTATGACAGTGGGGGAGTTTTGTGATGATGGGGGGGAAAAAAAGTGTAAGAGGGTTTGCAGGTTAAGTGGCTCGAAAGTATGACAAATGTTGCAAAGGGTTGAGATTAGCATGGAAGACAACATAATTTTTTTTTATATATATATATCATCATCATGGTAACAACGACAGCATAACTACAAGTAGAGTAACAAGGTGTCGGGAAGTGGTGTCATCAGAATTTATGAACGCTCCGCCATCATGATGATGCACAAAGGAAAAAACTATATAGAGCTATCATAGAAATATACCAAGAGCTGCACACCCCATAAACTTGGAATTTTCTCGGACCAAAAGATTGCATTGTATTTGTATACGAGTACCTGCTCCGTTCTTTATACGCTCCCATGTCGGTCAGGGTCGAAATTGTTTCTTAAGTAGCCTCAGATTGAATAGTGTAGGTATCAAAAGATTCTAACGTATCTTTTAGTGAAGATTTAGCTCACAATGATTAGGTTACGTTTTGGTTGGGGAATTTATTTAGAGTCAGCGACCATTAGATGAATCCAAGCTTCTTGTTCGCTATATGCTCTTTTTAAAAAGTTCAACCGTTATTCAGAAACCCATTGACGCAATAACTTCGGAGAGGATAGGACGGTGGTACTCAACCCATTTCTCGGGACCTCCCAAAATTCAGCTCCCGTATGTACTTACTTCCGTAATTAAGGTGGTGCTACATTCCGGGGTGGACCAGAACTAAAACAATGTTGGTCGGGGTTGAAATTGTTTCTTATAAGTAGCCTCAGATGTAGGGTGTCCATAATTTAAATAAAAAAAAAGAGAACATTTCCAATATGCAAACATAACCAAAAAAACATCAACCAAAAACGATTAAAACAACGACTTGTTCACAAAATATTTTTTTTAATTTATTAAGAGAATTAGTTTCAGGTATAGAAGACAGAAGAGTTTGAATTTAAAACAGTTTCGAAAACATTAATCAATTGGCGTGTTCAGAAAAATGAGATCTCAGAGATTTTTCTCACTCAAAAAGTGAGCAAGCGAATCCAAGATTTTTTTTCCTCAGAGTTTTGACAGCAAAGCTGAGAAATTTTGCTGAGGAATCCTGTTCAGGTAACTGAGATTGCTGAGATCTCCGAGATCTCCGAGATCTCATTTTCCTGACCATCCCTATTAATTCAAAAACAATAGTCACGCTGTTCTGATTTCCATTCCGAATCAAATCCGTTAACAGAATATAAAAAAAAATATAATGTGTAGAAATTCACACAAATGCACAGAGTTTCAAACTAAAGGAACGCACCTTTTTAGCTGAAACAACATTTTTGAAATTTTGCTAATTCCAAATCGGATATAAAAATTCCAAACGTCAAGAATTTTCAATCCGATCGAAAATCAAAGCACACTCAATCCGCAAGTATTGAAAGCGAGAATTATTTCAAAACACCTATGTTCTTATTTATAAACGTTGTCTAACATTAAACAACTGCCTAACTTTGGAAAATGTATTCAAAAACCTTGTTTATTGTTGTCGTGTAGCTGCCTAACTTAGACACAAGAGTAGATTGTCCAAACCGAGAATAATGTGATATTTATTTTAATTAAATAAAGCATATTTCCATCAATTTGAAAATAGTTAGACAGTGTCTAAGTAGACACAAATCTAATAAGTACGACTGCTAGAGTTTGAAAACGATAGGATTTTATGACCGATGGGAATTCAGAACAGGGTGAATGTTATGATTCTTAATCTGAAGTTTCATATTTTTGAAAATTTCTTATTTGTGATGGGTATTTATTTTCATTTAAAAATATATTGTAAAACTTTTGAAAGTTTTAATCCTTCAAACTGTAAGCCACTATTAAAATTGACTTAACAGTTCCCAGTTCCCACTTTTAAACTGTTATTTTCTTCTAAAAAGTATGCTCCACGTTCAAATATTTCCGAGGAAAACAGAAAAAAAACAAACATTTTTTAAAAACTTCATACATAATTATATTAGGTATGTTCCCTTGGCCTGCATCATCTACTGTTAAGTACTTCTGGCTCCGTAGTCAAATAAGTTTAAAGCACTTCAATAATGTAGATACGAATTGTATCCACGCAAAAAAGCAGCACTATCAGTAAAAAGAAATTACATAAATAGTAAATTACTGTTGTTGGTGTTTCTCTAATCAAAAATAATATACAAATACAAACAACAAAAATTACATTTATATTGAGGTTAGATTTGTTGGCAAAATTAAATTACTCCATTCATCATCTACTAGTAAATACCAAGAAGAAACTTTGCAGGGCCCAATGGAACAGACCTAAAAATAATAATAAATTCGGAAAGAAATTCAGAATTATTTGAAGAACAAAAAAAATTAACCCTTTTTTATCAGACACTGTTTTCCGAAAGTCTTCATTTTTTAGTTCCACATTCTCTAACATTTTTCAAAATCAAATATTCGCAACATCATCAAATCATTTAATGAAAATGGAAGTGTCCATTTTTCTATGTACTTAATATATTTTTTGTAACAATTAATACATTTTATTTCAAGCATTGTACTTCACTTTCAACCCGCTTTTATTTAAATTGTTAAGGATTGATTTAGGGCTGAGTGGAATACATTTTTTTTGAGAGAATCTAAAATTGTTGAAACTTCCAAGTTCCAATGGTGAATTGTTTTCAAAGTTGAGAATCACATAAAATTTGAAATACAATTAATTTTGAAGTTCATTTGTGGAAAACCTATTTTGTATTTCGAAAAAGAGACTAAAAAGAGGACGTGCAAAAAAAAGATAACAAAAAAAGAATTGTATGAAAAAAGAGAGTGTAAAAAAGATCGGAATGGAAAAAGAGAACATGTTCTCTATAAAAGAGATGTTCTGGAAACCCTACTCAGATGGAAAAGTGTAGGTATCAAAAGATTCGACCGTATCTTTTAGTTAAGATTTAGCTCACAATGATTAAGTTACGTTTTGGTTGGGCAACTTATGTAGAGTCAGACCATGAGTTGACTCCAAGCTCCTTGCTCCCTATGCTATATTTAAATATTTCAACCGAGAGACGCATTGACGCAATAACTTTGGGGAGGATAGGAATGAGGTACTCAACCCATTTCTCGGGACCTTCCGTAATTTAGCTCCCGCTGGAGTCCGGAGTGGACCAGGACCTTAACCAATAATTATATCTTCTTCCGGCCAGCTCAGTCCTTACCTAACTGTCTCTAGTTAGTTATTAGGAATAAGCTCCCCTATATCTCAAGTCAAAAATCCTTCAACCTCCTCTTTCCGGGAAACGTTTAGTGTACCTTTCACGTAGAGTAATTGTTAAAGTAAACTCTGCACTATCCACATAAAAATAAATAATTTCAGTGGCGACCAATTAAGAATGGTAGAACACAATCGTAGAACCAGGGTGATGATGATTTATAAGGCCAGGCGCGCACCTGCAACTAAACAGTTTGGTTCCAATTTGAGCACAACGGGCTTATATGGAAGTGCGCGCACATAAACTTCCGCTGGGTCTCATATAATCCTATAGTACTCAAAATCGAAACCAAATAGTTTGGTTGCAAGTGCGCGCCTGGCCTAACTCTCAACCATTCCTGACTCATCATTATTGGTAGGAATTGATGGGACCTGCCATTTTCTGCTGAATCCGAAAGCGGCTAAGGTGAGAAGAACTTTTTCATGACAAGAGATACTCTTGGAGAATTTGTTATTTCCTTGCAAGAGGCAGTAATCCGTGCAAAGCATTCATTTCTCTTTTTTTGCTTTTTGGTGGCATAGGCTGGGAATTGAACCCAAGATAGTCGGGGTTGCAATTATTTGCCAAACCATTACGCCAAGGGGTACTAAAACACTTTTAATAACCTCCGAGAAAAATTGCATATATGTACCTCAGGCCGTATAATAGAAGGGGCCTCATCACGTTAAACGGAAAATCAAAATAATGGGCCAATATCGTTTCCACCATTGTTATCCCCTATCAATTCTGTAGAGAAAAATAAAGATAGCTGTTGTCAAAACGTGATTGGGATTAAGAACCCAGGACCCATGTTCTGTAACTCGGCGATAACTTTTCGAGGCGATAAACGGCGAAAAATGGAACAAAACCCATAGGATTCCTATGAGTTTTATTCCATTTTTGTTTCATTTTTCGCCGTTTCTCGCTGCGAAAAGTTATCGCCGAGTTACAGAACATGGGTCCAGGTATCTAAAGCTTTTTATTGCTGAACTTATTAATTCTTCAAGAGATAATCGCTAGAAAATGAATTCTTGAGATTCTGAAATATTGGTCAATCGTGAGTTTTCTCATTTTTGAAACTCTAGGTAAGCTTTCTGGACTAAATCCATCTTTGGAAAAGGTCCGACCATGTCCTTATCATCTCATTCACTTCGTTTCTACATAAATGTGTAAAATTTTAAGCTTATCCCAGCGTCATATTATAGCTGTGAATTGTGATGTTGGGCCCAATGCGATGGCGATGGTTATATAGCTATGAGCTGAAAGAGGGTTTGCTGCTTCTCCGGAATAGCATCATAATGACGATGGATGACACTGAAAAGGATGTGTACTTCAAGAGAATGATTTAATGCTTGAATGTGCATGTAAATGACAATGTTTTGCTGTATAGATTCTCGCTGTGTATAACTAAGTCTTGGTGTGTGTTAGAGTAAGTGTCGACTGTCGAGTGTTGGTGAATATGGTTCCTCTGGCCCGGTTTTGTAAATTTGTAAAGAAATATAGAAATATAAAGAGGAAGGAAGAGGGGTGCAGTGATTTCGAATAAAGAACAAAATGCTACCGCACACCGCATGATGTAAATATTCAATGTACCCATACTCTGTATAGAGTACATAGAGGTATTGCCTTGGCCAGCGTTGTTGTCGGCGTCGACGAAGCTGCTATATCATATACCGCCAGCCACCTACATCAACACAACACCCTTTCCGCCCTTCTTTAAATTCGTGTGAAGATGTATGAGCTGAGCATAGAAGGGTGCTGCATTTTGATTAGAAGACGCAAATGAAAACATGTTTGATGTCAGCCATAAAGAATTTACATAACGGAATAACAACAATCTACTACTATCCCTTGTTATTGTATATGCGACGATGACGACGTTAAGATTGGTTGGGGGATTGCTTTTCTCATCATATATATAAGCCCTTAAGGCTCTCTACGGCCCATGTGTGCTGTTTTGCCTTGCAATTTATATGGCCCGAGTGCTGCTGGTCTTAAATTTTGGATATGTATGTATTTTAGGCCCTCCCAGCCACAAGAGTTCTTGACCACAACTCCAATTGTTGATGAATCAAAAATAAGCTGCCTCCCATCTACACTGTGTGTGTTATTTAATCAGGAAGGTAAACAGAATAAAACAAACATATTTTATTATATGTTGAGAGAAACTTTTGAAATTTTCTCACCGTCATGTCAGTTGATGAGGATTTCAATTTTTCTGGTTAATAAATTTTTAAATTATTAATGAAAATCTTTGAAATCATGCAAAACGAATGGTTTAAAACCGCGGCGCTATAAAATTATTTTGATATTATTTTTTCTTTTGTTGAAAATGTTGATGTTTTGAATATAAATTTTTTTGGAAATTTGTGAGTTTTAAAGATTATTTGAGCAAAGGAACCAAGGTCACAAGGTTTCCAGACATGTACATAATACGTACATCATTTTATCAAAACCATGATTTTGTATTTGCTTTGATACTTCATCTTAAACGACATTATTATTTTGACAGCTTTATGTTGTCTCGCTGCATGGCTGATATAAAGCCCTGATATATGTAGGTATCTGGCAAGTGTCAAAATAAGTAAATGTTACCACAACCCTAAAACATATACAACAAATCAGCTTTGATAAAATAACGTAATTTTTCAACATTTGTATATGCACCTTTAAGCACTTATTCACCTCCCAAAATCCTACTGAGTTAAGGTTCGTAATCCTATCTATACCATGTAAAGGATATGATTCATAGAAAATATATTGGGTTTGACTTACATATTATATTTGTCTGGCGGCATGCACTGATTACTTACTATTTAAACTTTACAATTGATTGTGAATATTTTAATGTAAAAGTTTATCATCTCGATTTTTTTTTAATACTTCAGATTCTTTGTTGTAGTGATTTTCGATAAATCTATACAATCAGAGGCGCATCATTGCATCCACATATTAATTAAGTAATTTCCTTTTGACCTCAAACTAAGGCATGTATTAAAATTCAATTGAAATATTCAATTTTAAATCATAACCTTGCGATAGAAAATTATAACCTTCTGATGTGGGAAGTTGAGGATTTATGGGAAGGTGGAAGGTGCAGGATTGAATTTCTCTAAGAAGACATTATAGCTAGTTTTTTTTTTATTTTGCTTTAGAGTCGAGCAGCATTGGGGCCACAGGTCGCAGGTCAAACTTTGTTGTGGCGACAGAAAAAGACCAGCATATATAGGGTGCCACAAAATTAGCAAAACCGCACGCTATACCACTGCCTTCGAGAAATCGTTTGACCTGACAACAAATAAAAATCTTTGCAAAAAGGAGTGAGATCACAACAAAAACATAAATGTTAAAAAATAGCCAAGTTCTTCTATATATAAATCTGTATGTAACCATTTAGCCGTGAAAAGTAGTAAGATCTTATGCCAAGTTCTAACTCTATGAAGGTTTAATATCAAATATTTTAAGTAGAGTAATATTGAAACAACTCCAATTTATTATACAAATTTATTATTTAATAATTACCGACTAAAATATGGTGGGTTTACTTGTCAAGTTTTCTTTTTATTACGCACAATTCAAAACGTTTTGAAAACTTGACAAGTGAACCCAACAAATTTTAGTCAGTAATTATTAAATATAATAAATTTCCCTTATAACTTGGAGTTGTTTCAATATTACTCTATACTTAAAATATTTGATATTAAACCTTCATAAAATTAGAACTTGGCATACTCTTAGATCTCACTACTTTTCACGGCTGAGTTGTTATATACAGATTTTTGTATAGAAGAACTTGGCTAATTTTTAACATTTATGTTTTTGTTCTGATATCACAAACACGATGGGTAAAGAGAAAAGAGATCGTCTGCACTACGATCACTGAGGATCTAGTATTGCGAATCCATAAACAGGTTTTTTTTTAGTTTGTATTCAATCCGTTGTTAAGGTATTTAATTATTTTCGATTTTCTGAAAAACTAAAGAAGACATTTAAGCATTTGATTTTTAGTGTTTGACTTAAAATTGAAAAGACTATATCGAATAACCTTTTGCATTCATTTATTATTCATTCGGCTTTCCTTCTAGTAATTGTTAAAATCATTTAAAACTATATCAATTTTCAAAATAGTTCGATGTTATCAGAAACAATTACTTTCAATTTAAATTAATAAAAATATTTAAATATTGAATCATGTAATTTTTTTTATGTAAATTTAAAAAAAAAACATTTTTTTAATATTGCTATTAACCTAAATATGAGAAAAAAATATCTCAAAATCTTCCCAATCTAATTTTGGTAGAAATTTCGAAATTAAATTTTTTAGAGTCCAATTTGGAATGCTTGGACAGAATTATATCTAAAGAAAGCTCATCCAAGAGTGTTCTATATTTTCAAAAATATCAAAAAAATTTTCGTTTTAGAATTTACAAAATTTTTTGCTTTCAACTGTATTCCCAAAAATATGGGTGGGGATATGTTCCAAAATTCTGTAATCCTTTCAAATTTACGTAAATCTTGAATTTTGAAAATAAAAAATTCTGTATGTAAATATGTAGTACCTACATACAAATTTATTCATTTAGAATACATAATTGAAAATAGAACAATTTTAACTTTGTAAAATATTTTATTCATATTCTGATAAGTCACTTGGCAGATAAATATCGGCATAGGTCATCGATAACAATGATTTCCATAACACTGCTCTTGGTCTTTTATTGTCACAAGAACGAAATTTTTTTGATGTTCTAAAATCTAATCCTATTTTATAATCGCTCCCTGATGTGCAGTTTTTGAAATATTTTTACCGAAATTTAATGTAACATAACGATAAAAATTTTCTACAAAAAACTAATAACGATATCTGGAAGAAATAATTTTCCTCTCAAAAAATTGAATTTGTTTTATATTTGATGTATAGAAAAATCTGTTGGCAAAATTGGAACAAGTTGAACCATGAGTAACTCAAATATGTGGTAAAGCACCCCTTTGCGGGTTGGGGACTATCACGTTGATAATGGAGGTCTGGGATCAAATCACATCACCATTAAAATTATTTTTTTTTTTTTTTCAGGGGTATTATTTCTTTTGGTGAAGTGCAATGGAGCATTCAAGAGTACTCCTTGTCATGATAAAGTGCTTCTCATCTTAGCTGTTCGGACTTGACAGAAAATTGGGAGTCATGTCCATTCCATCGAGCTATATAAAGAGCCTAAACAGATGGATTGATTTGCTTCAAATTTGGCACACAATGTTCTTTGTGATCAGCTAAAAGAAAAGTCAAGCTTTTGTTTTAATTTATAGAGTAAGATTTTTGGATATTAGTTTAGGGGTTTGTTTTTGGGTTTTAAATAAAATACTTATAAGGACTGTCCAGTTTTTTTTCGTAATTACATATCTCAATATTTTTCGAAGAACTCTCAGACCAAAAGTAGCTTGTACAATTAAAAAATAAAAACGTGCTAATTTCCACTTTCACCTAGAAAAATAAAAAGCAGTACCTAGTTTAAATTTTGAGGTGTATTTAAGGATATGCTTACAATTTCTAAGCAAAGTTCTACTTCAAAATTCAACAGATTTTAAGGTTTTTTTTTTTCATATCCAAAACCAATTTTTTTTTCTAAATGAATGGAAAATGTTAAGATTTGGCCTGGAATCACCGAAATCCGAGATTTAGCTTGGAGAGAATCGAGTACATGAATGAATATATTGTGGGGTATCTATATAGCACTGCGACCTATAGATCTATTGTGCTAGGGTTACCAGCTATTAAATCAGCAAAGCCTGACAGTAAAGAAAAAAAAGCCTGATTTTTGAGGAAAAAAGCCTGACAAATAAAAAAACATTTTTTTCCTTTTTGAAACTTCATTTTTATAAAACAAAACAAAAAATAAAAAAAAACATTCATATAGATAACTTACCCTGATTTGGATGCACGAAGACGACGAGACAATAAATAGATTGCAAAAAATGAAAGTGTCATATAGTGTGAAACCGGGCGCTATTATCGCTACCAGCGCTTTTTCGACAATTTAGCTTGATAATCTTTGAAAATCGGAATTTTTCTCAAATGTTTTCGAGTTTTGGTGCTAAAAGCATGAAATTTTCAGCGATTTCATAATTTCGCCCGGTCCCGATTGAATTTCGAGAAAGGTGTTTTTTTGAATCACCCTTGCACAACTCTTTGTCTTTTTCCAAAAAGTGACAACTAAATGAAAAAATTAATATGTTGAGTTGAGTGTTCACTGCGATTTACAAGTATTTCGATTTGAAAGCATTCAGTAAACGTTTTTCTTCTAACGATTATATTTTGTGCGATAATTATAAAAAAGCCTGACAAAGGACGAAACCTGGCCAAAGCCTGTTGAAATCCTGACGGATGGTAAGCCTAATTGTGCCCCCATTTGGAGCTGGATGAGGATTCTCAAAATTATAGCTCTTCCTCCAAACCTATTTCTCTAAGGAATTTAAGTATTTGGGGTATTCTCAGGGAGGATAGATTGCATTCCTCCACCTGGTAGCGTCCCAGGTGTTTTTTCCTTTGGTGCACGAGTGCATCGCAATTGCCTAGTATTTGGTTTGGTTTTTCCTCTAGAATATTGCAGAATCTACATATGGCACTATTTACTAGGCCTAAAATGTTAAGGTGCCTTTTTAGTTTGCAATGGCCGGTGAGGAGGCCCGTTATGATTCTGAGGTTGTTCCTGCTTAAGCTATGCAGTCATTAAAACGTTCTTGGTTATAGTTCCCAAGTAGCAGTTTGGCTTGCCTCAGCTTGGGGAGTTCCTTCCAATTTTTCGATCCATTGGCCTCCTCTTCTTTTTTGATTTTAATTTTTATATCATTTTCTCCTAAGCCACAATTATAGGGCTCTGGTCCCGTTAAGGTAGTCTTTGCTCCTATTTTTGCTAAGGAGTCCGCTTTTTTATTACCCTGAACACCAACATTCCCAGTTACCATACTATTTTGGAGTTAATGGAATAGGAGCTGAGTGCCTTGAGCGCTGATTGGCTATCTGAAATGATGGCAATGTCTTGGTTTCGGTAATTCCTTTCGAGGTTACGATCTGCACATTTACCTATGGCATTCACTTCCGCCTGGAAAATACTAGTTGACTGTCCCATCGGAATAGAAAGTTTGGTTCTGGGCCCAAAAATTCCTGGCCCAGTCCCTTCAGTCGTTCTCGATCCATCAGTGTACCACTTGACCTAGTGTAGAGGAGACAGATGAAGGACTTCCTCCTGCTGCTGTAAGGCAAGTTCTCATTGCTCCAGTGATGGATATGATGGATTTTATCTAGTGCTTTCCTAGTTGTTACTAATTCGGTTCTTTTGTGCCATGCAACTGCACCATAGGTAATGATGGGTCTTTCCATCATGGTGTACATCCATCTGAGGATGTTTGGTTTGCAACCCCATGATTTGCCTGCAAGTCTCTTGCATATCATTAGGGCCTTTGTGGCTTTCCCGACTGTTATTTCTACGTGCCTGTTCCATAGGAGTTTGCTGTCTAGTGTAATTCCTAGATATTTTACCTCTCTCTTTGTTTCGATTTCTTCGCCAGATAATCGAATAGGCTTCATGCGCGGTAGAAGTCTCTTTTTGGTAAATGGTATAACCGTCGTCTTAGTGGGATTAATTGATAGTCCTACTAATAGACACCATTTCCTAGTTATAGTTAGTCCTCTTTGGATTATATCACAAAGAGTTTCTTCGAACTTCCCTAAGGCTGTGATTACTATATCATCAGCGAAGCCGATACAGTGTATGCCTTGGGAAGTAAGTTTTTCTAGCAATTCATCTATTACGAGACTCCAAAGCAAGAGTGATAGTACCCCTCCCTGAGGACAACCTCTTGTAGTGATGATTTTCTGTACAGTTGTACCTGCTTGTGGCTCTGCTGTTCTAGTGCCTAACATTTCATTGATCCATCTGGATCCATACTTCCTTACAAGGGTAATGTTGAGTTGTGTTAGTGAATATTTTTTTAAAATTTAATAACTCGAAATTTTGAAGAAAAAAAATTAAAACAAAAATTTCAAACTAATTTTTTTCAAAATTTTATGTAATTAAGTATAATTTTTGTTTTCAAAATTCAATGCTCTTATTAATTTTCAATAAAAAAAAGAAAACCGGATGCTTAAATATTTCTTAGTTTTTGATGCAAGAGTAATGTATGTCTCGTCTACTGATATATACATTTATACCAAAACATTAGTCCGTTAATTCATATGAGTGGGAACTGGGCAGTGGGGCACATTAATTTATTGGTTCAAAACCAATTTTCTTGAAATTTGGTACTTCATATAAGACAATTACCTTCAGGATGAATTGAATATATATGTTTATTTATTTATTTATTTATTTATTTATTTATTTATTAATCTACAAGCAGTTTTACAGCTAACAGATATAAGGCACTCCAATAAAATTTTAAAATTTAATTACATATGTACAAAATTTTGTTTCGCTATAAAGATAACGATCCTTGCCATATAAACTTAAGAAAAAACAAGTTAAAAAATCTCAATAAAATAAAAGCACTCTTGAGATTAACCTGAAAAACCAACCCACTCAAAATTCTTGAAAAATCTGTGTCAATTTTTTTGTTCCGTTCATTTTTGTCTTCCTATTGGCTGATGCTCTATATTTACATCCAGTGTGCAGAGAGACAAAAAAATTGAGAAAAACTTGTAAAAAAAAAAAAAAAAAAAACAAATCCCAAAAATTTATAGAAAGTGAAAATCAAGTCCCTGGTTTTTAAAAGACCTTCCAAAGTATAAATTGGATATATCTCAAAAAATGAAACATTAAATAAATTGTTAAAACGTGCATCCCCGTCCCAGAGGCTATTTATATATACAAATGTATGTTTGTTGGTATATACACGCTAAGCCGTTCATATCAGCAATCCGGCATGCTAATCACCATGTTACCTGCTTATACGAACACCACCCAAGATACTTATCCACTGGGTGTCGTCCTAAATTTAAGGCTTTATCTTATGTTTGTTATCTTGAGAGTTATTTTTTACACCGCTTTTTTTTGTTGTTTTTGAGGGTAAATTACATTTTAAGCGCAACAGCAAATAATACCTCATCTTTTTTGGCGTGCAAAATAAAAAAAAAATGGTTTTGTTGCGCCAGAGTCCTTTTTCGCAAAGTTAGTAGGTATAGGTAAGGTATCCTTGCATAATAATCCTGCGAACATATATAGAACACCCACACAGCAATACGAACAAAAAATAGTAGAACAGCGAGTTGGCTAAAGAAAATCGTTCGGACGTGATGAGAATTATGTCGTTTGGCAGACTTTTCACTAATAAGTGATGCCAATGCCGCCATCACCGCTGCCGAACAAGATGACAATGACAGCAAAGGACTATATACATAGGTATAGGTATTCGGGTAAAACGGGTATACAACAACAACAACAACAACAACGACGATGAAGCTGAAAGATTAGCTGCTGCTTCTGCTGCTACTTACAATTCCTTCTCGTCCTTGACTGTATATATACAACCAGGATTTTGTATAAATAATCTCGCACGTTTTTTGTTCGCCATTTTATCACAGTCGTTCCATCTTCATCTTTTGCTTCCATCGCAGGTGATAGATGGATGTTCAACACTCAAAATTACCACCAACACTCATCTGTGGAGGAAAGTTGACGTTTTCTACGCTAACGCGGGCCAATAGCAACCACGGCAGAGCTTTTCGGTATAGGTAGATGGATACCTAAGATGAAATGACTAAAATGAGATGCACGTAGTGAAATGTCCTTTTTTCAAACAAGCACTTGTAATAATATAACAAGACATGCCCTATTATTGCTTTGGACACATAGCAAATCCTTTGAAAAATGCGAATCAACTTATAACAATGCCGGTTGGATTTTGGTGTGCTGTGGTGCGGGGTATCTCCTTTATCGCACGATGTTCGCTTGCTGCAAAGGAGAGAGGAGTTGGAGTACCAAAGAGCAATCGAGGAAGAGAAAAAAAAAATCATAGGAACTCCTAAGAAGTAGGTAAATATGAATAATTGCCAAAATAAAAATTTCCACTTTAAGTTATTTTTGCCCTCAAACAAGTGGGTTGAGGGAAGTTTCTTCCGCAAACAAAGTAAATATACCTAAGTGGCGATGATACCCAACCAAGGTACATTGGGAGTTCCTTAGTTTTATACCAGTAGGTATTCTATAACCAGTAACCACTCCACCTTCCTCCAAAGACCATCCGGCATCCGAATCCGACCCACCGACCCTGCTATTGTTATTTTGTCGGACAAGTTTGTCCCACTTTATATAGGAGGCAATGTTGGGTTGTTGCTGGGTTGATGGGAAGTGCTTGCTGTTCGTGTTCTTCTTAAGCTCTCTCGCAGTGCGGTTGTATATATAGAGACTAAGATGGCAGTATGATTTATGCCATAAATTTGCACCAATTTGTTCTACTTTGCTGTGTTTTAAAGATTTACTTCAACCAATATAAGTGGTTGGAGGAGTGGGGTGGCGTGGGCGTGGGGGTTTGGGTATATAGAATTTGGGGATAGTTAAAATTATAAGTATATATCTCGGGTGCACATAGTTTTTTGGAAGTACAAGTAGTTATACCCAAACATAATTGAAATGAAGATGACGTGTATACGCTTCGTGACCACTTTAGCAATTTCAAGTCCAGAAGTTTTTGTTAACTTAGAAAATTAGGTACATGTAAAGTTTCAATAGAGAACTCCATATAATTGCGAGTTCAAAATAATGTTTGGAGTAATACCTATTAAATTGGCCCTAAGTTGTAAATTATTTGTTTTATTGAGGAAAATTAAAAAGATTTTCAAAATTTTCACCTAGATGTTTTTCTTACAGAAAAAAAGAGCTATAGATACGGTGACCATCCGTTCATTATAATAATGAACAGTTCTGTTCATTATGAAGACGATGTTCATTATTTTTTTATTTTGATATGTAGCTAACAGCTAAAAAAAAAAAAACAATTTCAAGCTATACAATTGAATTTACAAATTTTAAATAATATAATGTTTACTGTCTTAACTACTAATGTAAGTAAAAAACAAAAACAAAAATGAAAAATTCATTGAAAATTTGAAATTTGATAAAAAGAAAAAAGAATGAAGAAAAAAAAAATAATTATAAGGAAAGGCATTCTAATGATTAATATATGATGGCGATGAGGAAGAATGAGAAGGTACAAGTCTCAATAGCTGTGATTTTACTTTATTTTCATTTATTTCAAAATTAAGAACATCAAACGACAGGAAGTAATGATTGTAATAAATTCGAATTATAGATTAAATAAATAATAAATAAATTAAATTATATAAAAAATAAAAAAAACATAAATGTTCTGTATTTCAGAATTTGTTCATTATTTATTCTGTATTTCGTACAAATTCTTAAAAATAATTCAATGATAAAAAAAAATATGTGCACGACTGGATCGCACGAACTTGCTCTTATGTGCGATCACACTGTGTTTTTAAAGTTTTAATATTTCAAAAACTATATTTATCTTATAAAAGAAATAAATTAGTTATGGGAGCCTATATTGTATACCACCTGCTTAAAATGTTGTTAAGTTTAAGGTTGTATTATGCGAGTAGGTGCATTTATTTATGAACATTATAGCACCGTGTTGCAAATATGCATAGAACTTAAGGCCCAACTATAATCGGCTTAAGCAAACATAAACTAATGTCAAAACCCAGCGAAAAGTTTGCTTAAGTTTCAAAAAGTCGCAGGCACAGCCATAATAACTTATGCGCGCAAAAGCATCTGGCAAAATCAAATTCACAGATGTTTAATTTTGTTGAGTGGTGAACATTGAATCAACGACAACGAGATAGCAAAGATATCACACATACACTTTCATTAATCTCGAATCATTTACACAGACGATGGGTTTGATGTGTATTTTGTATGTGTTGAACCGTATGTCAAATTCACTTATGCGCTGAGCGAACCGGACCGCTCTTACTTATATTTGGTTAATTGAATGAAACTTAGAAAAATTGGACGAAACGGAGCTGGACTCCATTATGGCTACTCAATAGGAATTTCATATATTCGCTCGTTGACGTAAGCGTGCATAAGCTAGCTCATGCCTATTATAGTTGGGCCTTTACAGTATAAACTGAAAAATTGTAAAAAAAAAAATTTAATTAAACAAATTGATTAAACAACCTCTGAAATTGTTTTGACACCAATGTGATGCACATCATCCGATTTCTTAAGGAAATCTCAATTTATGAGAAAAAATAAATTGAAAATCGTTGGAGCAGTTTAAAAAAAATATAGTTTTTATATATAAAATTTTGAAAAAATTAAAAAAAAAATGGTACGCAATTGTTTAGCCTTTATTATTGTGGAGTTGAAAAATTAATTAAAAAATATATCATATATGCAATATTATTTGAAACTTTTGTGCAAAAAAATTCATTGCAATCAATTCAACTGATAATAAGATAGTCGAAAATCAAAAAAAATGGTTCTGTGAGAGATAATTTTTTTCAATAATATGGTAGATCATACAGATATTAGTTCACACACAAATTTTAATCAAAATCGTAGGAACCGTTTTTGAGCAAATTGAGATTTTCAATACCGGTTTTTAAACATTTGTATGAGAGGTACCGTTATTTTTGGCTATAAGAATAATTTTCACTAAAAACCTGCTAGATAATGTTAAAAAACTGCTGGGTGCCAAGTTTAATAAAAATTGACTGAGTCGTTTTCGAATTATTAAGATATCAAAAAAAAAAAATTTTAAACTTTCTTATAAATCCAAACAATTTATTTTTTGGAAATGTTGGTATAAAAAACTTTTTATTGATCAATATCAGTTGAACTGTTTATGAGAAAATCGAAAATAAAAAAGATGGTTCTATGGGAGGCACCTATACTATTTTTAACCAATTTTTTTGGAATTTTTTTTTATAAAATGGTTGACTTTCTGTAAAAAAAACTACTGAATTTTTTTTAAGTTGTGGGCACGTTTCTGAGAGAAATGGGATTTTTATTTTTTGCTAAAAAAGTTTGTAAAGCAAAATGAAAAAATGTGTGTGGGGGAAAGCTAGGTACCAACTTTGAAGAAAATCGACCCACCCGTTTAGGCTGCAGCCGAAAGGACAGACAGATAGACGGACAGAATTGCGAGACCCACTTTTTTCGACTCGCTATCACCGTAATGTCAAGTTTGATCAAAATTTTGAGTTCGATTTTCTTACGAATCCATAACCGTACAAAAAATAAAAGCCCTATACTAGCAAAATCAATAACTTTACAAAAAAATAAAAGCCCTTTACAAAAAATGAAAGCAAAAATTTATCGAAAAGTATACATTTTTCGAAAGCCTAGTTCCTTTACTTTGAAACTCTGTGCATTTCTGTGAATTTCTACACCCAAGTCTGTCAAATTTCATATAAAAAAAAAATGACGTAGAAATTCACCAGATGCACAGAGTTTTAAAGTAAAGGAACACACCTAAAATCTGCTTTGTATGATGCTCCTAAATAGTTTTGAATTTATTTCAAAGACTAAACAATATTTCAAAAGTTATATTCAGCTGGATCTTGCATGCAGACACTTGCACTCTTATTTATAAACCCATTCTAACGTACGTCTAACTTTGGACAGCTGTCCAACTCCAAAACCTTATTTATAATCATGTTATATCGAGTGTCTAACTTAGACACTGCTATTTGTTGTCCAAACTTATTTTAAAGTGGGAATGTTCAATGAATAAAAAAATGGAAATAATATGAAAAGTTCATTGAACGAAACCAAATGTTCACGAAATTGACAGATTCCAGAGATGTCAATGATTGTATGAGAACATATTTAGATAACTGCTGGAATGCGTTTATAAATAAGGAGATGTCCAACTATTTAGACACTGTCCAGCTGGACAACTGTCCAAGAGTGTTCTAAGGAAATTTTATAAATACGAGTGTTGATGTATATGTATTTAACCCTGACATAGAATCAGCCAAACACAGTGTCCAAGGATTCAAGTAAAAGATATAACATCATTAATTTAAGGTACTGTAGATACATATCCCATTTAGTTTGTTTTATATAAAAAAATATATGTATATAGGAAAAAGATATCATATCAAGTTACCTACTGAATTTAAATTAAACAATTTTTAGTTTGGAGCACACATAACTGGTATCCTTCGACAATCTGCCAACAGGTAAGTTATCACATTTGGTCTAGCTATAGGTACCTACATATTATAGATATGGAAAAAAAGTACATTCAAACTTTCCAACTTCCTCTCCGAATTAATTTGCCAAAAAAAACTCATTCCAAGTTGAAAACAGATCACCCGAAATGGATTCCCATATCCAAATCAGTGGTCTTATTGCTGGACCACAATCCAGCAGCCAGCACCCAACCCATCTTCTCATACTCCCTTTGTCCTTGCTGTACTAAAATATATATATATATGTTGTATTCAAATTCCGTTGAATAAAATTCCCATAAAGTTCAGGACATACGGTTCACCATTGTCACATCAATTAAAATGTGCACTGGAATGTGAACTTCTGTGGAGTTAAAAAAAAAATAAAATAAAAAAAAGAAATTGGAAAACAAGGAACCAACACGAAAAAAAAGGATTTCGTTTCCTTTTCCGATCGAAATATTCATTCTTTTCTCTTCTGCGGTTACACACACAAAGGACATCTGGATCTGTGTATCGGAAGCGGGAAAAAATTGCTAAAACAACGAAACAAAAAAAAAAATAAAAAGAAAAAAAAACCACCGAATAGGAATTAAGTCAGTTACAGTAACGATAGTGTAGAACAGTCGTTGTCGCGGACTCTAATTATCATCAAGATATCAGTTCGAATTTCACTTCCGTTTTTTTTTTTTTTTTTGTCTGGAGTATACAATCCACTCACTCGTGTCTCATGTGTCCTTGTTGCTGCTTTTGTAGAATGGTTTCTCATTTAGGTGAGATATGTTGATACTTTATGTGGCAACGGATTAATTTTTTTTTTTCTCTCTCATGCATGACCAAGTATAGGTTATGTTTTGGTTAAAAATATATCTAGGTATACCTTTAGGTTTGTATTGTACAAAAGATATACTTCTTCCTATCTCAGGATATGATATGGATCATTCATTTGGTTATTGAGAATGTCATTAAGGTAAGATTGCATTCACAAATTGGATTTTCCCATAAAGATAAATAATAGGTACTATCTAGAATGTTTTTTTGAAATCATAAAGGGCTTGATGAACAAATCCCAATTACATACAGATTACACATAGGTATATAAAAAAAAAAACTTTTCTACAAAAAAATCTACCTCACATTAATTTTTCTACCAATTAATAAAAAAAGAAGTTATAGCCAAAAATCAAATATGTTTAATCGAGACGGTATAATAAGCTTGATTTTAAGATAAAGATATTAAGAGACTTTTATGTGCCCGAAGTAACCACCGCCATTTTTAATTATTCTTAAAAAAAAACGGTTGTGCTGCGATGTGCCATATTTAAATACAAAATCGTAGTACTGAGGTTTCTTAGCGTGAAGTTGGCAAATTTTTGATTTAAAAAAAAATATTGTTCTATGCTTAGCTTGTGCCGTCACGTGCCGTAAATATTTTTTCAAATTTCCAAATTTTACGGAATAATTTTTTTGCAAAATTACGATTTTCAACAAAAAAAAATCTGCTGTATTATGCGCAAAAATGATATTAAGAACCGGGAAAATAAAAAATCGCATATTTGCAGATTTTACGACCGAAAGCAAATGTTGCGAAGAACCTTAGTATATGAAGTTAGTACTGCCATTTTCGATTTTCAAAAAAAAAAAATAAATAAAAATGGTGCTGTATCGTGTTCAACTTGTGCCGTAAATATTTTTTTTTATTTTCGCGAATTTGAGAAAAATTTCATCCATAAAATTTGCAAATTTGCGAAATTTTCAAAAATATTTACGGATCACCTGGCACTAGTTGAGCACAATACAGCACCATTTTTTTTTTTTGTTGAAAAACGAAAATGGCGGTGCTTACTTTACGCACATGAGTTTTTCTAACGAATGTAGAAAACGAGACCCTGATGAAGATGATCATTTGAACTTGGGAGTGTGTAGTAGATTCTAAAGAAAAAGAAGAAAATGGTTTTAAAATTTCAAAATCCTGTTTATTACGAATTTGTATTTTACTGAAATTCTTGTATAGCTTAAAAAAAAAAACTCATACTGTGGAAGAAATATAGGAAGGCTGATTGTTTACTAATTGATACTGGGCTATAAGTTACAAGCCTCTCATTCTGGCTTTAATTATGTATTTCAATTTTGAAAATCCGACCATGGATCCAAAGATAAAAGCATTTAATCGAACGCAAATCGGGTGTTTTTCAATTTTAGCAAAAATTGGACACAACAACGACGTATCTGCAACACGTCGCGTCCGCGTCCGCGTCGGTTGGCAATGAAAGAACAACCCCATTTTTGTCAATTCGCCGGCTGAATGCTTAAATGCCCCACAGACCACTTTTTCGGGAAACTGAGTTAAAGATGCAGTTATACTAATTCGTATGTTCTCTTTCGTTTGGTGCTATTCCCGTTGCTCTATCTCTATTATTAATAAAGTTACAGAAACCAGTTTTGCTCCATAGACCACATATTTTCGGTTCTGTTCGTGCTTATTTGCCGCATATCCAAAATTTGTACGAGGTGGGGCAGTTTTTCTATTAAAGTTTTAAAAACAGACGCTTAATGCTTAAATTCCTCATTGCAATGGGCAATGGATATAGATCAAACATCACTCAAATATATTTTCAATGCTTAATTGCCCCATATCCACATGAGATGGCATATAGAGCATGTAACCTCTCACAATCTATTGAAACCAAGTGACATTTTTCCTGCTTATGTGCCCTATATCCATGGACAAAAGTGCAATCAGCTGGAAAAGTATAAATAGAAGTAAATGCTGTCTATAATTAATTAAATATTTATTGATTATTTTTCGACGCTTCAATTCTGGTTTTGATAGTTTTCAGGGCTGATTAAGTAATATCTGCTGTGTTTATAAGGATAATTTCTCAAAAAAGGCCATAATATTTTTTTTTTAAATATTTTAAAAAAAATAAAAACGAGGTAAAAATAAGGGGAAAAAAATATTTTTAATAAGACTATTTCTATATCTTCAGGTTCACAAACTATATAAATGCATTTAGAGTATTCTTAATAAGGTTTTTATCGATAATATTCAAGCATTTTTTTTTTTTGTTTTTACTAAAATGGATAAAAAAAAAAAGGTAAAAACCAAAAATAATTAATTTGAAAAACTGTGAAAAAATACTAAAACTTAATCCTATGAATGCTGAAGTATTTTTTAAACCAATTCCGAATAAAATTGAATGTATTTTTCTAGGAAATTTTAAGAACCAAAGTTCAAGTTGGGTATTTTTAATTGTAAAGTGTGAAAATACTTTGTCATTTTTCATACTTTTTTTATCGACTTAAAATTAAGCCAATGTAATATAGGGAAGGGCTAAGCCATTATATTAATATTCCTTTTTGTTTTATATTTTTATCACTACAAATAGATTTTAAAAAATTAGAAGTGCTAGAAATTTTATATTTTATTATTATTTTTGCTATCGTTGAATTCCCAATGTTAAAAGCATAAAGGTTCTATATCCATAGGAAATTTGCAGTTTGGTTTTCATAGATTTAACATTCGTATGGAAAGGGTTCTATATCCATTTTTGACTTTTTCTAAACTTTTATTTTTTTTTAAATAACCATAAATGTTTTTAACCCTAGGACTGCAAATTTAAAAAAAGAAATATTCCATTCATGTATATAAAAATTCAAAGGTCGAAATTTTCAAATGCAAAATTACGAAATTATGTTTCAAACCTTAAAATTCGTTTTCTGAGGAATAATTTTTTTGTATATGGGGCATTTAAGCATTCAGCCGGCGAATTTTTCCGAGATTTTTTTTTAACTTTTCTTATTTAACTATTGTGAAGGTCGTGTGGGGTGTTCAGTTTTGTATGATGTATCAAATTAACTGTCTATTTTCCTGGATGCGTATTAAAGAAAATAGATGAAATAACTAAAGAGTTATGGAGTGATAAATAAAACAATAGAAATATGTTAATATCTTGGTTAAAAAATTTTGAAAAATCTAAAAATTTTACAAAACATGTAGATCAACAATATATAACTATATCACCCATGTATGATTTTGAGATTTTTTAAAGCATCCGTTAGAAAGACAAAATATGTACATATGTATATCAAAAAGTGGTAAAAATTCACAAAAAAAATGCCGGTTTTTGAAACATCAAAACCAGTGTAAAAAAAATTAGAATCTAAATTTCCTGAAACAAGGATAACTTTCGTTTTTAATACTTTTCCAATGGTGTAAAATTTATTTCAATCGGACTTAACCCTTATTTATTGGAATTTTCAATGCTGAACTTTTAAAAATTTATATATCTCACTTTGTAGATTTTATAGAATTTTTTTTTGTTAAATTAGTTAGTTAAGTTCTAGAATTTCAAATATCTATCGAAAAATAATAAATGAATGACCTTATGTTTAGAAAGTTAGTTAGTTAGAAAGTTAGGTACGCTATATGCTTAAGACTACGATGATAGCGAAGTCGTAAAAAATGGGTCTCGCAATTCTGTCCATGTGTCTGTCCTTTCGGCTGCAGTCTAAACGGGTCGGTAAATTTTCTTTAAACACGTTTTTTAATTTTTTTTTTAGGACCAACCCTACCGTACAATTTTTTTTGTTGCAAATAATGAAAATGTTATTTTTCTTTAAAAAACTTTTTTTTTAATCCATTAATTTTATTTAGAAAAAGGTTACAATTTTAAAAAAACAATTTCGGAAAAATGAATAGGTAATTGGTATCTCACATAGAACCATTTTTTTGATTTTCGATTTTCTCAAAAACAGTTAAACCGATTTTGATTAATTTTTTCATGAACAATGTTTTAAAAAGTTTTAAAAGTTGTGTATAGGTATACCAAAATATTCTAATTTGTTTTTTTTTGGGGGTTTTTAAAAAAGTTAATAGTTCGAAGACGACTTGATCGATTTTTTTTAAACTTAACACCTAGCAGTTTCTTAAGATTATTTCTAGCAGATTTGAAATGAAAATTATTCTTATATTCAGAAATAACGGTACCTCACATACAAGTGTTTAAAAACCGGTAAAGAAAACAAGATTTTTCTCAAAAACAGCACTTACAATTTTAATTAAATTTTTTTAAGTGAACTAATATCGGTACGGTCTACCATGTTTTTGAAAAAAAACAATTTTTTTTCTATCGATTAAAAATGATGATAGATACATTTCTTTGGTTTTGACTATCTCATTATCTGCTTAACCTATTTTAATGAAATTTTGTACTCAAGAGCTTCTAATAAGATTGAAAAGGTTCCTACATACATACATACTATTGCATATCAAATTTTTCAAAAATACACAAATTTTGGATTTTAAAAAAAATTCAAAATTATTTTTCTTGAAAATTCGATATTTCGAAAACTGTTATATGATTTTCTTTTTGAATATTTTTTTTTACTCCGCATTAACAAATGCTACAAAATTTTATACAGTAAAACCCACTAAAGGGAAACGGCAAAATGTCACAGTCTTTCTTTCACTTAAACGAACCAAGCAAGTGAACAAAAATTTCACTTAAAGGTAGTTCGGATTCAATTAAATTTTAAAATAATCTCCAACCTATTTTACCAAAATATAACAGTAAATAAAACCTTCTTCTAATTTACCATGTTAAAGAAATCTAAAAGAAAAACAACCCCACTTCCCCCAACAACAACAAAATAAAAACTGAATTAGCCATCCTATTAAAATTCCCTAAATTGGTCAATGATATTCACAAAATGCTTACATGTCTTACCGCAATATAAATTTTTTCATATCTTTATTTGAAAAAAAAATAACAACAACAACAACAACTTTCAGTAGATTACAACGTTGTGAGCACAGTCATTAAAGAAAACACAATAAACTAAATTCACATTCCATTGAGAAAAACAGAGATTCTTTCACGAAAAAAGGAATTCACATTAAAAAATAAAACAAACTTGTTGACGTGCTCCTTGCTATATATAGCTTATAATGGTGTCTTGTGTGTGTGTTTTTACACATATACCCATACAAATACATGCACACGCATATAATTCACTGCTTTGAAGGTAAAAAAGGACTTACAGGTTGGTACTTTTAAAAACTCAAAAGCGGTACTCTCAAAACATAAAACCGACTTTACAGTATAAAGAGAGCTATTACTTTGATATTTCTTCCACATCCCAGGAGCAGGACGACCAATAACACAATTTCTTCTCAGAGTTTCTCCAGAGCGTATAGAAAAATAAACTTTGTGCTAACAACGCATTAGGAATGGTGAATGGTTTCCTTGATTATCATGTCACCATTTTAGCTAGGTCAGAAACACCCCCTTGCATGTACCTTGCCTTTTTGATGATGTACATATATGTTAACGGGGGGTAGCTATACCTAGTATATACCTTATACCTACAGACTTAAATTTAAATTTTCGTGCAATCCGCGCTAACTGCTGCCATCACATGCATGCAAATGTAATTAAGGGCCGTAAAGCTTTCCACGGAGTTGGGGGTTGGATTACAAAAAAAAAAATATAGTAACACGAATAGAGGTCCTCGTGAGTAATTTTCAGCCCTGCCCTGCACTACAGTGGCACAGCACAGGTTGCTTTCCTTTCTCATCAAATATAGGTACCAAAGCCAAAAAGAAAAACCAGGACGAAGGGCGAAAAGGTAGTTAGGTTAGGTATAAAGGTTCATGAGGGAGAAACAAAAAAAAAATACGAATTTAACTTTTGGTGGCGACGAGGGTATTCCCGAATCCTCGAATGGAAAGTTGGAATCTTGTTCGTACCCATATACCTACCTCTCTAACGTCAAGTTTGTATAGCGAGGTAGTGTTGACAAAGTCATACTTGTCGTTGTCGTTTCTTGTCGCCCCCATGCGATTCAGCTCAAATGCACTTAATGTTTGTGCACTTTCTTAGCCTAACGACTTTTGAGAATTTCCCGGGGCGTTAGCGGAATCACTTTGCGTTGTGGCGGTGGCGTCGACAACCGTCGACGTGTAACGTTTGTGTTTCAAAGCCCCCGTTCTGTTGCCAAACGATTTTAAGCAATGAAATATTTTTGAAAACCGACATTATCGTCATCGTCGTCGTTTTCTTCGTCCTCATCGTCGTCATAACGGAATAATAGTCAGAACAAAAAAAGAAAAAATGAACGGAACTGGGGAATACCTTGGGATATGTGTTGTAGTCGAGTTGAAGCAGTCATATAGCAGTTTTCTTCCAAGACTTTATAAAGGTTCCTTTCCGCACAGGTAGGTATAACGGGTACCTATAGAAGATTTAAGTTCCAGTTGTTGCCATTTTGTGCCGTTCCTTGTGGAATTGTTAGAAATTACACAGGTGCGGTTCGAAAATTCCACGAAATCAAATTAAGTGCGAGCAAGAACATTTTGGCATATATGTAGGTAACTTTAAGTATCAACGTTTTTTATTTTTTTTCTTAAATGAAAAAGGGGAGAAGATTGTTTAATCAATAAAGTTGCCCAAGCCATAGGGAGAGAGAGAGAACCTATAACATATGAGCTCTCAAGTGGGTGGTTTTGGAATTTTGAAAGTGGAAATTAATTTCACCCTCTCATCAGCCCCTAACCCCCTAACACCCTCATGACGCCATTAGGCGCAACTTATCGCAGAAAACCCGTCTTCGTCGTCGGCGTCGCTTTCCTTGCATACAATTAACATAATGGCCAAAAGACAAAGTCGCACTTGTAACCTCTCGCCCTTTTAGGAGCGTTGAAAGTTTCGGCCGAATGAATGCACACAGACAGAATATGTATTCAAGCATTGCATGTGCATAGGAGGAGACAGACGACAGGATTTCTTTCTGTTGTAATGTCGACTCGGCTCGGTTCGGCCATAAGATGTTTTCCGCATATTTTAATTTTTACGAGAAAATTAAAAAAAAAAAATAGCAACGGAGATGTTTTGCATTAATGACTTGGCCCGTTTTTTTCCCTTTTGGTTGTCTTTTTTGGTCTGCAGGGCAATTTCACTCAGCTCATTAAGAAAACAATTTCCATCGGCTTACCGATTCCAATGAAAGGTCGCAATCATTTTTTTTTTTCGTCCGAATTTTCGTTTTTTTTTTCTTTTCTTTTTTTTGCCCTGTGGCCAAGTCCTTAATTAACAAGTGGCAACAGCAGTAGCGAGGGGCTGCTCGAGGGGGGCCTGATGCTACAAACAAAATATGTTAATTTTGAAATTTGCGTGGCAATTGTAAAGTCTAGATATGGGGGGATGGTCTGTGATGGGAGGTTACGCATACGAAATCAAACGTTTTTAGTATTTCAATTGGCTGGAAAGTGTTTAAAGAAAAATATATTTGTAGACTTTTCAAGAAATAAAAAAAAAAAAACCCAAGTGGGTGGTGGGAAGAGGAAGAGATTTTTTTTTTTTTTTTGCACCAAGAAAATTTATAAGATTGTTTTGTCAATCGAAAAAAAGTAGAATTCCTTTTAATAGCTCTGTTCAGTTGGAATTTTGCCAGAAAAGAACCCGAGAAAAGGGTTTCAATTTATTTGATGACAATATACATGAGTACGTTTAGAAGATGCATTTGTAAGATAGGAATTTATTTTTTTTTTGCTGTAAGAGTATAGAACTTATACAAATGGTAGAGGGTAATTGAAGTGACGACGATGCGACTGACTAGGTATGTATAGAATTCTTTTTTCTAAGCCATTACCTAATTGCAAGTAAGGTATCTGTATATATTTAAGTATAAGGTTTTCAAGCATCTGTTGCAAGTTGCGAGTTTGATGTTTTTCTTTTATTTAAGTACAAATTGTGGGAAATAAGTAAGGGAGTTGTTTTTTTTTGTTTTTTGCTGAAATAAGGTTGCATAATTTTATTTTCAAAACAGCAAAGTAAAAATTGCAAAAACGAAAATTCATTCGCTGGAAAAATATCAAGAAACGTAAGGTGAATAATAATACTATATACAGAAACTAATAATAACTGTTGAGTTAATTCGCAACAGTATATACCTTCCTATATGATGATAAATTTAATAGAAAACATTTATAAAATGCTTTGATTGATACAAGTTTTTCACTAGTGGCTCCTTTTGTTTCAGGACTGCAGCAGAACGTGAATTCTTCACTATTTATATGTAGTATTAAGATAATCAGAATATATTTTAATTATTAAAACTGTAACAGTCGTTTTTTTATAAATACACAAGCTGCTTTTTTCTTAACCGGTTGTATGCAGAATTTTAGTTTTTTTTTGGCAAAGGGTTAGGTATTCCCAAGTATTCAAAAGTTTCGATAATTTAAGTTTCATCTGAGAAAACCGAGACCTATTTTATTTTTATGACGGAAATTTACCGAAAGAATTGGCTGTCTAAGTGGTCTCGGACAAAAGTTTCAAAAAGTACAACATTTTATTTCTTACCTCGTCTCTTGGCCAGTCTTTATTACAAACCTATATAATTTAATTGATATTCTTCTTATTCTCATTCCATTTCAATTACAGTAGATGCTCGATATAGTGAAGCCTGGAACCAGGCCTGTTCACTATTTCGAGATTGTTCACTATTTCGAGAGATAAGCTAAAATGTAAAATTAATACCAAAGGAATAATTTTTGTATTTTTTAAAGCGAAGCTAAAATGTAAAATTGATACCAAAGGAATAGTTTTTGTATTTTTTAAAGCGAAGCTAAAATGTAAAATTGATACCAAAGGAATAAATTTTGTATTTTTTAAAGCGCTAAATATTTTCAATTGGGTAAAAAAACATAAATATTTCATAGAATTACAAGAAAACTGTATAATAAACTTTAATATAAAAACGAAAAACTTCATAACTCCAGGTACAAATACGTTTTTTTTTAATAAGAATAAAAATATAAATAAAAATAATCACTTTTGTTTTTGACGACGTTTCAAAAATATCTTTAAAAACGTCCAAAATGCTGTAAACGAATTGCAGCTGGCATAATCTTGTTTAATATTGGAAAAAAATGTGTGTTCACTATATCGATATACCTTTTGTTCACTATTTAGAGTAGTCTGTATAAAATTTTGTTTGTTCACTTTACTGGATAGTTCACTTTACCGATATTCACTATATCGAGCGTCTACTGTAGTTTAAACAATTTGATAAAAAAATTATTTTTTTATAAGAAAAACTGTCAGATTAATAATTTCCATTTGAAATTTACATGTTTGTATAGTGGAATGTACATTGTACATACATCTCGGCTGAAAAGGTAAAGTATCTTAAGTCGACCCACGACGATTTGCACAGAGGCGTATAGTTCTGTGTTATCCGAATTCATCTATCTCTCCCTGTTTCCTTTTTATAAAGGAAAACAAAATCTTCTTTTGTTGGAAAATAACATATTGACACACGGTAAAATATCTTAAGTCCACACAAGATTTTGTGTTGAAGCGAATTAAGAAATTTTAAGTATACTTAAGATTATTTCATCATATGAGTTTGTTATAATTGTGAAAACGTAAAACATCTTACTTAACTTAAGATACTTTACCGCGTTGAAAAACAAAAAAAAATTACCCTTAAGTCCACTTAAGATTTTTGAAATCAATAATTTAAAACAAAATAAAAAAAGGCAAACTATCTTAAGTCAAATTTTGCCCCATAACTCAATAAATATTAACAATATCTTTTTACAATAAATTTAAAAAAAAGTTCATAAGATTTGACCTCTAAAAAGTTCATTCTTAGAAGTCTATGTTTAAAAGGTTTTTTTGGAAGCTTCTTTCGGCAGTTTTTTTTCTCTCCTGAAAAATGTTAAAAATTGACTTAAAATACTTTACCTTGTCAGTGGAGACATATATGTAGGTATGCAGAGATGCCATATTAAAAGAAAAGAAGTAGGTATACCTACGACATAAACAAAAAAACACAAAAACACTACATTTTCCCTATACCCACAAATCGCATAAAATAAATTAAAATACAAAAAAAATAAGATATCGTTTTTTTTTTTTTTTTTTAGTTTTACATGTGAAAATAAATAATAATAATAATAAAGTTAACAAAAACTTAATACTAATAAAGAATTAACATAATAATGCACTGAAAATAAATTCCTAGGTAATATTTATTAAAAAATTTTTGTTTACACTTCAACAAAACAATTTTATCGTTTTGATAAAATTGTATAAAATAAATTTATTTATTTCACAAAATTTTTATAACTTTCATCAAATTGACAAAAAATGACCTTGTTACTATAACAAAGTAAAACAGAGATTTTTTTCATATCCAAAACTTTTTTTGTGGAGCAAACAAAATGTTTGTAGTATCTACAAGAATTCAATTTTGTAAATGTTTGTCAATGCCGCAAATTTTTTTTAATTTTTTTATGTCAATTTGATAGAAAATCAAAGAATTGAACAAATATTTTTGCTGCAATGGAAAATTGTTTTTAGATATTTGGTTATTTTGTAGTACCTACTGATAAAATAATTTTTATTGTGATATCGATTAAACTATTTTGTAAGTGATTTATTTTTAACAAAAAAATTTCTAAAATATTTTTTCATCATGACAAAACATTCGTTTTTTTTTAATGAGACAAACATTAACAAAAAATATTGTTGTGTGCACAAAATTTTTTATTATTGAAGTAAAACTTCTTTTGCGGCATGGGGGTAAAAAATTTTTCTATGGAGCTGTCAGTGACATGTCAAACCGACATACAAATTCCCGTCACGAATTACAAAATTCAGCGTCACGATTTTGCAACGGTTCTGAGTTTCAAATCGGGTGCTCTGAGTGGTAGGACTTGAAAAATACTTGCCCTGTTGTCGTGAAAGAAATTTTACTTCTAGCGCGTGTACATAAGTACGCACACTCTTTTTTTCAATTAAAGGAACAAAATTTATCCACTATACAAACATTTTATTGGTACAAATAAATTGTTGTTGCATACCTTTGCCTACTTTGTGCTATTGAAAAAAATAGTTGTAAAATAAACAAAATTGATTTGTAAGTGAAACATTTTCGAGCTACAAAATCTCTTTGTCAATTTTACAGAAAAAATTGGTGAAGTGCATTAAAATATTAACATTCGTTTTTCTGTAAAATTAAAGTTCACACTCGGTTTGAACCGAAATGTAAATAAGAGACCGATGAACGCTGTGGAATCAACAATTTTTTATGCAGATTTTAACAAAACAAAATTGTCGAATTGATAAAATATTTTTGTACTAAATAATTTTGTGAAGATCACAAATAAATTTTGTAGACTCAGAAAAAGAAATTTATTATTTTAACAAAATATTTGGTTAATCTGACAAATCATTTTGGTAGATTCAAAAAAAAAAAAAATTAATCATACTGACAAAACATTTTTGTTATTTCAACTAATAAATTTGTTGAGCTGAAAAATTAATTTTGTGCTTTCAACAAAACAAAATTGTTGACTTTAAAATTATTTTATCAATACAATAACAAAAAATGTAAATATGACAAAAAAATTTTAATAAATTAACAAAATTTTGTCAAATATCACCAAACGTAATTCATAATTGAAATAATAATCAAAATTCTAGATACCTATAATTCTGACTCAAATAAAAAAAAAAACATTCTATGAAACTAACAAAAAAAAAGTATAAGATTTTTCGAAAACACAAATTCCTCGACATGATTGCAAACGTTATTTTTTTGACAGCAGATTATGAAACGAAGTCATAGAGCAAAGTAAACGGCAATCAATATTGCCCAGTGTTGTCACTTTACCACAATTATGGTAGATCTACCACTTTTTTGAGGATTTTTCAAATTTACCACTTCTACCCCAGGAATTCAAAATTCTACCACTATATTTCCCCATATACAAAATAATTTGACTAAATTTTTTTAATCATCACGAAGCCATGAAAAATGGGGAATATAATTATTTTATTATAAATATTAAAGCAAAGCTTCTCAACTTTAGAAAAAAATATTTGATGAATAAGGAAAAATATTTAATTCTAAATTAAATTCAATTTTTAAAACAAAAAAAGTGCAGGCAGAAAGAAATTTTACCGCTTAGTACCTAGTATTTAAAGTTTCAAAAATGTTAGCAGCATGCTTTTATTAATCATTATCATCTGATTTCTTACACAAATCTCACAAATGCATAATTTTAAAAATCGTTGGAGTGGTTTTAAAACTAAAATTAGATGTACAAAATTTTAAAAACATTTTTAAGAACGAAAATTGATAAGCTATTTTTTAGAATTTATTAAAGCGGAGTTAAACAATTATTAAAAAAAAAAATCATCTACCCATTTTCGAAATATGTATTGAATTTTCAGAAATAATAATTTAAATTTTACTTAAAATCCAAAATTTGTTTTTTGAAAATTTTGATACGCAATAATATTAAAACTTAAAAATGAGATTTTCCTTAACGGCTCTTTAACACTTGTATGAAAGGTATCGATATATTTGGTACTAAAAAAAAGAAGAAAAAACTCTGCAGAAAAATGGATTAACAAGATTTAATAATAGTTTAATACAAAATTTGTTGATTCAATGCAAGAGTAAACTCATATATATTTTACTCCTTTTACACTTATTGTCCGTTTACTTTTAGTTTTAATTTACGATGTTAAAAAAAAAACATAAAGAAAATGTAACAAATATTTATATTTAAACAAAATGTTAAGAACAAAATATTGTAGCTTTAAGTACCTATTCTAAAATAAGTTTAAAAGCAACAAAAATTAATAATTTATTAGAAAGAGTCTACTATTTCTTACTTTCGTTTTAAATTAATATTTTATTAAAATAAATAATTACTAAGACAAAGACTGATATGTCGAAAAAACCAGAAAATAATTAAAAATCATATAAAATTATTTTCTTGGGTGGATTCCAAACATTCTATACCTAATGAGTTTTTCTCTTAAAAATAAATCTTGTGGATGAGAAATTAGATGAGTTTGAGTGAAATAATAAACATTGAAAATTGTATCCTAAAATTAGTAAATATCGGGTTTTTGGCTGAGCACCACAGAAATATATAATTTATCTGTCAAATTTGTCAAATTTTTTCGTTTGTACAAGTGTTAAGTAAGTATTGATTGAAAAAAACTGCTAAAAAATTGATTTTTCATTCTACCACCGAAAATCTAAATCTACCACTATTTTTTTGCTCAATCTACCACGGTTCTAAATTTGAAAGTGACAACACCGATTGCGACTGCTGTGGTTTTAAAATTTGTACCAAAAATTGGTATACAGTTGTGTCTCAAGTTGGATCCCCAAGTTCCCCTATACGACTACAAATACTTTAAGTCCTAGGTCTAGTTATAGAAATTGTTATACAAGGTTCTGAACTACATATATAAAAGAACTGCAAAGTTTTTGAATAAAACACACTTCAGTGCGCTATATCGTCAATTTTTTTTTTTTTTTAGATTGAGTTACAAGTTTTGTCATACCTATGTATATTTATTTCAGATGAACATAAATTATCATCTTTATAACAATTTTACCCATTTCATTTGAGTTCTTAAAATTCACAGCTCCACTACCTACCTATATATACTGGCAGATTATTATTTAACATGACATTACTTATCCAATCAAAAAATAAATAAGAACCCTTCCTGATTTATGTTCTTCTTCCTTGTATGCCTGCTTAAAAATTCATTGAAGCCTGATGTTTTATTTTTTTTTTTTTGTTTGTTTGGTATTTTTAAGTGTGAACAAAAATGTCATCAACATTTTTGTAAAAACGTCATCATTGCCACCCACCCACATCCCTTATCTCAACTATAAATCTTCACTGAATAAAAAAAAAAAACCCAACAGGTCTTAATCTTGTGTTCACCCTTGAAGAGGGTGTAAGCTATAATATGTAGGTAGGTATTATATAGAGGTTAAGGTACAAAAATAAAATAAGCAATGTGAACAAAGAAATTTAAAACATTTGCCTATTGTTTGTTATCAAAACGAGTAAAGCAACAAAAACAACAGATAAAGACAAAGACGGAGGATTTATACCTACGTGATGCAGATTATAATATCCTTATACAAAAATTAGGTTATATACCGTTGTCGTTCTTCTTGTCGTATAACAAGCTATCACCCTTATACTTACATACATATCTATACATATATTTTATGTAACACACCACTAACACCGCCTATTCACGAATTTATGATCGGATGGTTTGTTTCATATGCAAGACCGTCTCGAATCCTTATTTTTATCCATTATATCGCAAATCATATTTTTGTTTTTTTTTTTTTTTATTTTTTTCATTTTTGGTTCTTCATCGTGTGGTGTGCCTGTGCACACGTTTGCCACTGCCGCACCGCCACTGAAAGGTGCCACAATAAATAACGTCATTTTAATATTATATATGACCCAAACATATATTATGACCGCATTATAGCCTTGTAACACTAAATTATTCAAAAATGTGAAATAGCAACAAAAACAAAAATAAAACAAAAAACAAGGGTTGCCTGCGCCTGCTTGTCTGTAACGATACACAGGGGCGGCGTGGTGGGCCAAAAAACACCAACCCTAACCCCAACTTCAATTCTTACCTTAGATATGGGTGAGAAAATTCGCATGCAAACCGAGAGAGAAAGTTAAAAAAAAAGGATAAATATTTTCCTCCGACAAACGTCACGATAAATGTGTCGGAAAAAATAACAAAAGCTGCTCTAGGAATGTCAGCAACAAACAAAACTTACCCCCCCCCCCCCCTCAAAAAAAAAACCTTCTCCCTTCCACCTTCTCTATACACAGAAGGTAAAAGTGACATTTTGTATATGACATTTTAATGCCTTAGTGTGAATTTGATGCGGTGGTGTGGCAGGATAATAACATTTTTATTGCAATTTAAGCGGTTGTGCGGACTTCGCATATAGCCAAAATCCAGTCCTTCTCCATGACGAATGTAACTGTCGAAATGAAGGCATTGTGATTGATTTCCGCTTGATATATTGTGTGTCTGATGTTAGCAGCCCCCTCCCTTCTTTTGCTTTATAGAAGAAGAATTAAATAAGTTGTTATATTTTTTTTTGTGAATTCCAAAGGAGTTCGTCCTTTTTACGGTTATAATGGAAGAATTCTTGGTTGGTCCTGATGAGATCCAAGAACAAGAGACGAAAATCCTGGTATTTCTACGTTTTTTTTTTTTTCTCGGGTGCGTTAGGTTGTTAACTTTAACGGCACTCCGGGGGATGCAAGTAAATTACTACTTTGTATATTAACTTGTATTTTTTGTTGTGTGTTCATTCCACTTCAAGCTTGATGTTAGCTCTGTATGAGTATATAGGTATATAAATATCCTTGGGGATGGGGAAGGATAAATTTTGTACTAGTAGCGGCGGCGGCGGCAGCGGCGCAGCAATGTTATGGGTTAATCAAAGCAGCCTCATTCGATTTGGGAGTCAGCACATCAGCATCATATTATATATAGAAGATAGCATCAAACCTATATAAACCTACGTATAAGAGTGCCAAGGACCTTCAACTTTCGTGCAATAAATTGCTTGATTGTAAACCACCCCCTTGGGGGTGTGCTGTGATGTGTGTATGCTATGCATGAAGTATGCTCTTTCCCTAGGATTTGCGACGTTATAAACTAAAATCAACATCATTCGAATTGGTATTCCATGAAAGTCCTGCAGCTCAGATAGAATTATGACTCATGAGCGATTGTACGTGTGGCAAATAAATGTTGCAATTCGGGGGCAGATGGGGGAAAAACTGCATTTCATCATGAGAATCCCTATACCAGTAATGGGTTGTCTCCTCTTTTGTACCATCATCATCAGATCGCAGGACATGCGGATAAAACTGTTTGCCCAACCAAAAATTGCCACTGGGCCATAATCATTTATATTGGAAAAAAAAGTGCGCAGTAAAGTTCGTTTTTACGACTAATTTTCTGGGGTTAAGATTTTTATGCCATCAAAGAAAAAGCATCAAGCAAACTTGCTTGGTGTGTTGTTCTGGTTCTTTTGTTGTGAGTTGTGAGTTATAAGATAGAGAGGCACGGTGAATTTGCATTTATCCGAATGCCGCACTAAATTCTTGAACGGGTTGTCGTTAAAATGTTAAGTTTATACTTTTACGCCCCAGAATACCAAAAGGTATATATTGGTATACGAGTACATACATATATAAGTTCACTTACAAGACAGGCCAAGAAAAGAAGACATGGAGTGAAGCTTCAACAGTGTTGCAAGCAATATCTGTGTCAGGTACCTATATACCCGTACTGATCAATTGGATGATTTTGATTTGTTGTAAAAGACAAAGTGAGACAAAGTGCACTTAAAATTTGCAAGAAATGTTATTATTTTTCTTTGTTTTTCCCCAAAAACATGACATTTTACGTTTTCTTGGTTTTGACTTCGGAGGCAGATTTAGTGCAGGAATATAAATAAAATGTTGTTGCTTAAGCACTTTGGAGTATAGTGTTGCAACAGATCTCCGACTTATGTAAAAAGCTAAATGGTGAAGTCGTAATTTGAAAAACGTGTTTGAACAATTAAATAGAATACAAATTTTATAGTGAAAGTTCGGAATTTCATTGTATAAAATCAAAGTCAAGGGAAATTACGATGTTGGTCAAACGTTTTTAAGGGCATTCATTTGTATATGTATGTATGTGTATGATATTCCAAATTAAACGCACAACTTACACAAGTTTTTCTATTTAAAAATGATTAACTGTTTAGTGTTTATACGCACCTATCAAAAGAAAAAAACGTAAATTAAGTTTATTTTCAAAAATAATATTTCTTATTTTTCTAAAAAATCTTACTAGGGTCAGTTAAAAAATATCATTCAAAAATCAAAATTGTTACTTCTAATTTTTAAGGCACTTAGAAACGAAAATCAGTCATTATTTTGATGCCAAAATGAAGGTTATGACTTAAATAATAATTATGTTCCCTATATAAAGCAATAACGACATAAGTCGACTGAAGCTCAAAATTGCTTTCTTGTTCTATCGTGTCGTCCTTGCTTTATTGTGGTCTTGCAAAAAAAAAATCCTTGTTATTTAAGTGACATTTTCTTCAAATAAGTAGCCCGTGGCATTATGGTTAGTATGCCTAGGACTGTATCAGCGAAGGTTTTAGGTTCGATTCCTTGAAAAATAGAAAGAGAGAAAAATAGAAATGTTTTCCACGATTTACTCTTGCGAGGAATTGGCAAATCCAATCAAAAATTCAAGAAATTATATGAGAGTGAATAACAATTTTTAGGAATCTTATGTCAGTTAATCTGTTTATCAACAAAATTTAAACCAAAGAAATAAATAGAGGTTGCTTGTTATTTTAAATGCATGGGGTTGTTTTAGGTAGAAATTTGTTTTTTTCATCTACCAGCCATATAAAGTAACACATTTATAATTTTTTACTACCCGACCTTTTATAGTTCTATCGATTGGACCAATTATATGATTTAAAAAAGAAAGTCAAAATCCATTGTTTTTGTGCAAAGAAATATTTCGAAGAAAAAAGTGGTTTTGGTAATTTTCAATCACAAAATTACAAAATACGAACAGTGTTGCAATTTTGCGAGCTAATCTCCGATACTGTTAAAAACATGTGGCCACTTGCGAGTAACTATTAAAAACTTCGAGAACAAAAATTCAGCTCTCCGCGAGCTACTCTCAAGCCTTTGTCCCACTTGCGAGTTTGCTCTGGAGAGTGGCCTGAGAGCTATACTATATACTCCCAGTGCTTTTACTCTCAAATGGACCCCAACTTAACAGCCTTCTGGTTTTTAGATTTGGACTAAAAATTAATAAGATTATCAAAAATTATAAACCAAATTAGAACTTAATAACGTAAAACTTAAAAAAAAAAAAAACAATAATTTTTTTCGAATTTTATTTTCAAAATTTTAAGTTTCAAAAAAATTTATTCAAAATCTAAGCACTAAAATAACTTAATTTGAAAAATGAGTTTTGGGATTTAAACCCAACTATAACATGATATTGTAAGTGTTGCCGTTGTTTTTTCTATTTTAGGTATTTTTCTCCCTCCCACCTTAAGGGGCGGATATTTGAAGTGGCCCAATATCGTAAAATCATATATTCACATAATGTAACAAAAATGAAAAAAATTTGATGCTTTTATCACAAAGTTCACAATTTTTTAACAAAGCCGCCCCACTAAACCCAATTATAGGTGATTTTCTTTAAACTTAAGGTTATAATTTTTTTTAATAAAAATCATAATAATTAATATTGTATTCAAAAGTTGCATATATACCAAATAAAATAAAAATTACATGCCAAACACATTTTATATATGTATTATTTATATTTAATCATTTTTTGTGGAAAGACATGCCTTATATTCGGCCTTACCACTGGCCCCGACGTAATAGCTTCGTACTACGAACCCCGAAAAAAAGTATTAAACCTGCCGTTGTAACAGAAATATTTCCCAGCCAATTCAGAGGTCGTAAAAAGTTATATCGACAGCCCACAAAATCATGGCAATATTTTTGTTATGACGACGCACGGTGCTATGATACTTTTTTCAAGATTCGTAGTATACGAATTTATTACGACCGACGCACGGACCGATTATTTTAAAAATGAAGTTCATAATTATATATTAAAGAAATTAAAATTCAATTTCATGCTTTTTAAAATACATATTTCTCTATTATAACATACATATATAATTTTGATATCAAATTTCCGAACCGAATTCTAACCAACTTGACAGCAACTACTTGCGACCCGCAGTCGTTGGTTTCATTTTTTCTCACATCGCGGTTATTTGCCTTTATGATTTCATTGCCTTCTTAAAAAATTCTATTTGTATTTATGTATGTTTATTTTTCGTATAAGTTTGGTTAAAAATTTTAATGAAAAAATAAACTTCATACATAGTTCTTATAATTCTATCTTCAAAAATCAGAAATTAATATTCGATCATTACAGCCATTAAAATATTGCAGTGATTAAGGAACATTTAAAAGCCTATTTTATCTTATTGATCTATAAATATTGACATGTACTAGGCGGTAGTAAATTATTTAGCAAAACAAAGTAAGCTAACTTTTAGTTCGTTATATTAGCCAATTCAAATAATAAAGGTTTCAGAAAATGTGTTGCAATTTTAAAAAATCCTATTAAAGAATTATTTCACCGTCAATTTTTTAAATAATTAAAAAAATTCAGTGTAAAAAATAAAGCCCCTTACGTGTCAAAACAAAATAAAATGTCGATATGACGAATAGAATTAAGAACTAATTTTATATATTTCTGTTCAATAAGTCCATAAATTAATTTTGTGTTTCGGCAAATTTAAGATTTTACAAAAAATGTTATTAATCTCGACTGAAAAGGTTAAGTATCTTAAGTCAATTTTTAACATTTTGCAGGAGAGAAAAAAAAGTCGAAAGAAGTTTCCCAAAAAACCTTGTTAACATAGATTTCTAAGAATTAACTTTTTAAAGGTCAAATTTTATGAACTTTTTTTTTTTTAATTTATTGTAAAAAGATATTGTTAATATTAAATTGAGTTACAGGGCAAAATATGACTTAAGATAGTTTGCGTTTTTTTAATTTGTTCTAAATTATTGATTTCAAAAATCTTAAGTCGATTTAAAGGTAATTTTTTTTTGGGTTTGCACGCGGTAAGGTATCTTAAGTCCACTTAAGATGTTTTATCTTTTCACAATTATTACAAACTCTTATGATGAAATAATCTTAAGTATACTTAAAATTTCTTAATTCGCTTCAACACAACATCTTATGTAGACTTAAGATATTTTACCTTGTGTCAATATGCTATTTTCCAACATAAGATGATTTTTGTTCCTTTATAAAAAAGAAACGGTTTGAGATAGAAGAATTTGGATAACACAGAACTGTGCGTTGTGTTGTGTTTGTATTGGTAATTGTGTTCATTAAAAAAAAGCAAATTATCTTAAGTCGACTCAAGATACTTTACCTTTTCAGTCGAGATTTATTCAGTCCCTTTCAGGGATTTAAAGGAGGGCAGCTTTTGATTGCTTTTGTTTTGCAAATCGCACTTTCATTTCCAACCAAAAAAAAGCAAACAAAAAATTATAACTATCGACTCTGATTGAGAGCGAATTAATAGAATAGATGGAAAAAAGTCAACGAAACGTCAGCAAAGAATGGAATAGTCTTTTATTTGCATTCGAAAACCAATGATCTGTAAGCCTGTCAATCAACCTTAATTATTAATAGACACTGCACTTAATGTACAAAAAAAACAACAAATTACTTGGGAATTTTCTTAAAATGGAATTAAATTTTAAGGTGTTAATTAAAGCGAGCCTTGAATGGATAGTAAAATTAATGGAATGATCTAAATGACATTATTCACCCCTGTTCTGATTTCCGATCGGTTTTAAAATCCTTTCGTTTTCAAACTCTAGCAGTCTTATTTATAAACCCATTCCAAAGTATGTCTAACTTTGGACAGCTGTTCAACTCCAAAACCTTATTTATAATCATGTTCCATCGAGTGTCTATACTTAGACACTGCAATTGGTTGTCCAAACTTATTCTAAAGGGTATGTTCAATGAACAGAAAAATGTAAATTAGATGATAAGTTCATTGAACGAAGCCAAATGTTCACAAAATTGACAGATTCCAGAGATATCAGTGAGTGTATGTTAACATATATAGACAACTGTTGGAATCCGTTTATAAATAAGGAAATGTCGAACTTTTTAGACACTGTTCAGCTGGACAACTGTCCTAGAGTGTTCTAAGGAAATTTTAAAAATACGGCTGAAGGTGTTTTGAAATGCTTTTCGCTTTCAATACTTGCGGAATGAGAATGCTTTGATTTTCGATCGCATTGATAATTGACATTTGGAAATTCATTTGAGTTTTCATGTCCGAATTAAATTGACACGGTATTATTCGTATGTTATTAGATTTTTTTTTGTGATTTATTTAATTATTTTCAACAAATTTTTTCGTTTCGAATTTTTTTTTTATTGATTTCGAAAGAAAAAAAGGTTTGAATACTAACTTATGTGAAAGTGAAAATCAGAACACTTTTTTTGAATCCGTGTGGAAATCAATTGCGTTTGCGGATTTGATTCGGAACGGAAATCAGAACAGGGGTGATTAACTTAAATTCGGTTTAAGGATAATCGACAAAATTCAATATTTAGTAAAATATTTATAAATTGGACTTAAATCACTTGTAGGAGGATTATGTAAAGACTTAAAATTAATTATATGATTTCTTAAAAAGCAACTAAATCTACAGAATTTTGTAAATTTTTTGTCATTGAATTTCAATGAGTATTATATAAGCAATCCAACATCTTTATTTATTTATTTGTTTAAAAAATCTGTATATTTGTATAAAAGCTCAACCAAAAGGATCAGTACCTACCTACTATCAGCTGAACTAAAATATTCCAATTCCTCTATAGGTATATGTATATTCAGCTTGTCTTTCTTTTTAGCCTAGCCAAAAGTTAATTTCAAATTCCTTTTGACCACAAGCACTTCCCAGTTGTGTGCCATTATAAAAAGTGTCTCCTCTATATTATATACTTTGTTTCGCTTTTATTCCGCTGTATACTATTGCATCCTCCACCACCGCCCACCTCAACGACCAACCGACGATTCTAAATGCCAACTTAAATTGTGACCACTGTCATGTTTCGCCCTCCACCCTTCCCCCTTCGCCCCTGCCCTACCCGAACAGAGAGAGAGACTGTGAGATATAATTCAGTTAGCAAATAAAACATTGCAGCAACAATCCTTGGCACAATGCATCTCACCAACCGTAACAAGTTGTCGCAATAATTTTTGCGAAATAAAGCGGCTACCCATGCTACTATATACTTTTGGAATAAAGGACACCCCCCAGCACTCCCCCTAACATTACATAGACCCTGATATTCAACACACAAAAAAAAAAAACATGGACTCATTACAATTTCCACACAAAGTTGCAGCAACATAAATGACCGTCAAAAAAAATAGGAAATAAAAGTTACGAAGAAGTAAAAAAAAAAAAACTACATTACAAAGGCAACTGGCCCCTGACTGGAGTAGAGTGCATCATCATTTGCCAGGACCTCCCGCAGGCTAAGTGTTTAAAATACGCCGCGGCACAGTTGGGCGTTAATATGGTGTTGCTGGAACTGGCATTGAGGAGGCAAAATGGGGGGGGCTGTGTCTAACACAATAAAATTGTCTGTGACCCAGGGCTGCATTTGGCATGGTATTTGAATTATAGGAAGTCTGGTTAATCCAAAAAAACGGAGCTTGAATTGTCTTTTTGATTGATTACATTACGTTACGTTGCGTCCTAAATTTTTACGATATATCGACGGTCACTTAATTTTTCTATTCATAATCAAAATGGCCTTGATTCTATATTGATTCTTGAGTTACTTCAAGTTTCGTTATGTAACATTACATTACGTTTCGTTACATAAGGTTTATATTTTCTTTCAGCCAAAAAGGTTTTTATTCTATTGTGATGATTAAGTCACGCCAAACTACGGTTTATTACAAAACGTTGCGTTTTGCTTTATTACGTTTTAATTTCGCTACATTACGTAAGTTTCATTTCGTTACGTTGCTTAATTTAGTAATATGCACCAATATTTTCAATCAGTTTTCTTAAATTTTATTGTTTTCATGTTAGATAACGTAAGGATTTACTTTACTTTACGTTACTGTATTCAATTGTCCGACGTAAGGTATTTTATCGCATCTTTTGAAACACATTTTATCAGTTGGAACTGTCCCTTTTATTTACGCTTCTTTATGTTTTATTTAACTTAACGTTATGTTACGTTACGTTACTTGACGTAACGTAATGAAATCCTCAAAATTTCAAATGATTGAATAGATTTTTTAGTATCCCTTGATAGGGAGGGCTCTATTTAGAATAAATGCAGCCCCATTCCATTCAGGGTAATCTAAGAAGCGCTAATGGGGTGGTGGCTGACGGCTCTAGCCACTATATACAATGGATATCTAACAAAAGCCACAACTGGGCGGGCTTGGCGTTGCACACAAAAAAGGACGCGAAAACAATTTTAAAGAAACAAAAACAAACGAAACATCAGAGAGGCAGTAGCAGTTTATATCACAGAAGAACAGCAAGCAGCACCCAGCCATAGTAAAGCAGTTAAAAATGCAAATGCGAAAAAGGATTTTATGTGTGGCCGCCAAAATGCAACGAACCATTGTTTCAGTTCCTTTCGCAGATTTGCATATTGCGGCTTCTATGGGAATTGCAACAACGGTACCTATGTATATGTACATAGAACTAGACTAAAACTGCAAGCTAAACCCTTCACCATGACGGGTGGAGTTGGGGTGGTGCGATATGGCAGCGCGGCGGTGGCGGATGGTGCAAATATCATCGCATCGTAATTATTATCATTTTCAAATAAATTATAGAAAATAGCAGACAGAAGCGCGGAAGCATGCAACGGGAAGAAGAAGAAGAGGAGTCAGAGCTTATAGAAAAGTCCTTGCCAGACACTAATATTGAATGTTTGTTTTTGCTGCGCAAATCCTTGGCCAGAGCGGTATATGGGGGTGAGTTAGTCGGTGCAACGCCTCCATTGCACCACTGCATCGCTGCCACCACAACCACCACACCCACCATATATAGGTACTATTGCCATCATTTTGCCAACGACCGACGCCGACGGTCGTAACTCGTAACTGCCACTCCACTACACGTGTAATGAGCATAATTTGGCCGTATAATGATAACGAATAGCAAAACTTTATTACGGGTACGTACCAGCTGTGTGCCGCACGCCATAGCTCAATTGTTGCTAAAAAACTGTCGGCGGCGGCACAATGCAATATGGTGGCGGGCGGCAAAAACTCTAAAGAAGTGACGCTACAGTGCAGCGGTGAAAGCGATTTTCGGTTTTTCCCTAATCCCATACTGCTGCTCTGCTGCTCTGTGTGCAGTTTGCAGTATACTGCAACGGGTTTGCAATGATTTTTCTTTCTTATTTTTTTTACTTTAAAATTTTCAACTAATAGTGCTGATGGTCCTTGAAGTTAAGGAAAAAAAACAAAAAAAAAAAAAACAAAAATAGAAGAACAAAACATCAGCAATGCACCCGGATTACCATTGCAACCGACTGCCCCAGCTGCCTCCACCCCACGACCAGACCAACAACCCACGACGACGATGAATGCAATCATTTTTCGCATGTTGCATGAAATTTTATTGCTAATTTCTTCGATTCGGTTGTAAATGACAACAAAAAAGCATTTTATGGGTAAAACAAAAATTACAAAAAAAAAAAAAAAAAAAAAAAATTGCAACAGAACTTAAATGCGGCTGGAAGTTCATATACCTTCATAAGGTTGGTACGGGTCGGGCCTATAACACCGCTTCGACTAAACGTATACCCACTACCAGGCCCGGAATGGCTTTATTATCAATTTGCATGCTTATTGTTGCGGCTGGTGGAGGAGGTACATTCAGTTCATTGCAATAATATTGTAGTTGATATTTATATTATTGTGTCAACGGCTTATAATGAAGATTGACAGACTTAATGGTTGGCTTTTATCCGGCCAGTCGGTGTGGCGCGGCGGCGGAAAAATAATAATAATCACAAGTTAGAGTTGATTGAAGAAGTTAATGGAAATTTTATTTTCCTTAATGTTCCTTACGGTGGCGTTGTTTTTAAGGACATTGTTACTTTTTTTAATAAACAGTTCGGCAAGATAAAGAAATTCTTGAAAGCCTGAAATATTCATGTTCCTACTCAGAGATTTCAAATAACGTTTTAAGATAAATATATAAGAGAGTAAATAGATAAAGAGAGTCAAGGATATGTAAGGACAGATAAAGTATCTTATCTTTAAGATGGCTACCTGTAGAAAGTCCCACAAATTAAGACCATTACGAGGTCCATTTTTTTTTTAATTTTATTTGGTCTAAAAAGACTTCATCCGCGGCGCAGGGACATAAAGCCCAAATTTTTTTTGGGGCTTACGTCCCACTTGAATGGGACATAAAGCCCAAATTTGGGCTTAAAGTCACACCCAAGTGGGACCTAAGCCCCAAATTTTGTTTGTTATCAATGGGACATAAGTCCCAAATTTTTTAGAGGCATAGAAGATAATAATAATTTGTTGCTGTTTTATTTAAAAGAAAATTAGGACAGTGCTAGCACCCCCAGAATTACGGCGTGTATAAATAGTGAGGCTTTATGTCCCTCTCAAGTGGGACGTAATCCCCAAAAAAAAAATTTGGGCTTTATGTCCCTGGGCCTTATGTCCCTGCGCCTTTATCCCCATCACCAAAAGCTTGTCCCAATATCTGGTTCTTGAAATATTTTCGTTGAAAGTGATTTTACTGAATTTATATTCAACCCTTAAAAAGTATTATAGATAGCGATTGTTCCCCAACGAAGGCTGTTAAGAGTTTACGGTTTTCAGATCAGATCAGATGAGAAAATTAGCATAGACCTTTCCATCAATGATATAGTTTTGACAATCTTGAAACAAAAAATATTTTATAGATTTTTGAAAAAATCAAATAAAAATGATTTTTTACAAATCTTTCCGACGGCCTTAAAGGGCTTGTTGAGGAGGCGTCATCAAAAAGTGGTGCGTTCGGGTAAAGATTCGTTGCCAAAATAGGACGTGGTTGGAGCGTTGTCAAAAATGCGGCAACAACAGAAGTCGTTGACAAATCAGAGAAAAAAGAACTCAGCCAAAAACGATGTTACATTAAGAGGGGCTCAACCTAAAAGAAGGGTGTTCTTAAAAAGGCGTGGCACAGTAGGGGCATGTTAAGGGACACGGCATTGGGTCTTGTGAATAAAAAAAGCTAAAGCTAAAACTTGTATTTTTAAGTAAATGCTAGGTTTTGGGTGAATAAAATGAAGCTTAAGCTATAGTTAATAAAAGATGGATTCTAGTACCTAATAACTATTTTAAAATATCCAATGCTAGATTTATATAGATTTTATATTCGTTTGATTAAAATAGCCTAAAAGCGATGTTGGGGGCGACCCACACTGGTAACTTCCCAGGAGTGCCCTTGGAAAAATAAATTTATTTTGTAATACGAAAATTCGCAGTTCAATTTCTTCGAAGACCTTATCAGCGAGTTCAATGTCCATTTTTGTAGTTTTGCTTTGCATTTATTTTTGGTTTAAAAAACGATCAATTAAATGTTTTTACAAACTTTATCAGTTTTTGACAACGTCATTGTTTTTAGTATGAAATTAGCACGGCGGGCGGCGCGGCGTTGAAATTGGTTTTCATTGTCGGGATATTCGAAACGAAAATTATTTTTTAAGAATTTTATTGCTTTAAAAAAAAAACTGTTAGTTGAATGTGTCTACAAACTTTATCAGTTATTAACCATACGTCATTGTGTTTACAGAATAAAATTATTTCGGGTTCGAAATTAGCGTTTTTCTCAAGATATTCGAGCAAAAAAAATGTTTTTAAGTTTTTTTTTTTAGTTTTCTTGCTTTAAAAAAACTGTCGATTGAATTTTTTTAAATAATAGCAGTAATATGCCATAAAATATGGCATCGTTTATAGAAAAACATTAGCCCAAGTCAATATCATTGTTTGTCCTAAAGATATTTGAGCCGAAAACGATTTTCTTAAAAAAGTTTTATTTAATTAAGATCTGTCCTGACAAAGAAAAAAACTTATTCATACCCAATCTTGTAGGCTAAAACGTGTAGGTTTTATACTATACACCGTACCTGAGTATGGGACTTCTCATCTATACAAAAAAAAAAACAACAAAAAATTGTTTTTATCTCTTCTTTTGCTCAGGGTCTCGTAAAAGTGATTGAAGTGAACTGAGATCATTTTTGCAAATAAAAAAGAAATAATATTTTTTGCGAATGAATAAGTAGCAAGTGTTGTTCCATTTTGAAATCTTGATAAAATTGGCCAATTTTTAAAATAACTTGCCGATGGTAGTGTAGTACGTTTTTTTTTAAATATGAAGTGTCAAAGTTAGCTTACAAAATTGTTTTGAAACATGACTCAGTCAAACTTTATTTTTCTTACGAAACTTAAAATATTTATTTTTGGATTTGTGATTTCGATCTATAACATGGTTATTTAGGGTTACGTAAAAAATAAACACGGCAAAATTTGGAAATTTGTGACCGCAGTACCTAAAAATGGGGCCTAGGGTATCGATTTTACTATTTTTCTAAATACATATTGCTATATTATTACTTAACCAAGCGAGATCGATTCTTTTGCTTATTTTTTCCAGTATCAGATATAACTTATCCTATCAACCACTCCCCGCTTGACGTTGAGTTTAGGATAAATAAAATTATGTCTACGAACTTAATTTCTTTTTCTTTTGTTAAAGTTCTAAACCATTTTCGTACTTTGCCTCCTGATAAACTGAAGGTGCATAAAAAATATAAATCAAAATTAATACATCTATATAATAAAAACTAACTTCTATACCATTATTCGGAAAATCTATTTATTTCGGGCCCTAGACATCACATCGACATAAATAATGTCCCTTTTTAGGATTTTTCAATAAAACTCACTTATATATTAGGTGTATATCAAATATTCCACCGCATTCACCGCACCATATTCTCAAGCAATTCACTTGAGGATTTGAGGATTGTATCTTGTATACATACTTTCCTTTTTTTTTAAATTGCATTTGCATGTATCGACACTTCATCGATCATTTCCGTGAAACCGCACACTATATCAAGTGCAATCTGTTGAGAAATAAAAAGGATATTCCAAGTATACACCATCGATAGCTGCTTTTTACACCTTGAATTCACAAAATAAAAAAAAAAAAAAATGGAAAGAACTGCCACAGCTTCAGGGGAGAAAAATCGCTTAAAAGGCCATAAAGGTGTTGTGAGTGTACCGGTATACCCGTAGGTGAATGAATACCCCCAAGCCCAAGCATGGAAGAAAAATGGGGAACCAAATTTGAATGCCATTTCGTTGCACAAGAGCTAGCACAAGATGGCGCATTAACATTCGGGTGCGCGAAAACCCTCTTAAGTGCATTTTCATGACCTTGCCATCTCTCTCTCGGAACCGCATCCTCATCCTCGTCGTCATCGTAAGCCATGAGAGATTGAGGGGGGGAGGATATACCCATCAAGACCCAAATGCCGAACGCATCGCTTCCCACTCCAGAGCCCTTCCCCCATCCCCTATCACTATCCAGAGCCCCAGCCCAGACTGAATTATATGACTGACATAAATAACCATTGAGAGACTCATAAAGTATATCCTGGCGAAACTGCCAGGTATGCAGCTTTTCAGCACTGCGTTAAGTTTAAAATTATTATGTGATATTCCAAAGGGTTTCTGTGGTTCGGTTCTTCTTCTTCCCGTTCAGTTTTTTTTTGTTTTTTTTTTTATTATTTTGTTTCCCAGGATGATGGTGTATTAATGGCACTGCATATATAGAGGATAAAGCTGCACGTTTATAGCTTCCTTGGAATTTAAATGGGAACAATTTTTTTATGGGAGGTGATTGAATGCATTTTGCATCTCATATCAGTGTGATTAAGGATGCGAGCGAGAGCGTTTAGGAGTGTTTGTATAGGGATTTGCTGCATTTTACGATTATAGTCCCGGATTCGTTTGAGCTGCAGTATAATAATATGGTAAGCGATTTGTAAATGTTTAAACTATAAACCATTATTATTATCATTGGTATTTGTTTATCAGTGAAAATGGGATATGGTGCGTCGAGGGTGTAAAATGTAGTCTTAAAGAATTAAGTGATGTTTTTTAAAGTGAATAAATGGATCAGAAAATCTTTCAAGTATGAATAAAGAATAATTTATGAAATGGAAAAATTTATTTTATCATACAAATTGAATTTATACGTCTTTTGAAGTATGCAGAATCTTTAATTTTTGGATGCAAGTTTTTAAATGCAAGGCATAGCCATCTTTAATTCTATTCGATACCAATAATTATTAGGAAGATTCTTTTATCAAAAGAAAGGCCTCTTTGTGCTAAAATCTTTATATAATATGACAAATAAAATAAAAATAGTCACATTATTATGGAGCATGTCATTGCCGTGTGCCGATTTGTTGTTTCTTTTTTTTTAAACATAGATACATATGAAGTCCTTTGAAGCTGTAAATTTAACTTATTTCATTTCAGCAGTTTGAGTGTTTTTATTTGCAAATTTAAGTTCAATTAGCTAGTATGATGTCAAATTTCCAAATTTTATAAAATAATTACACCTACTTTCTCTAACATTTTTTTAATCATCGAATATTTATATTATCTTTTTAGTATCAAACTAATTATGGATTACAAATTGTATCTATCTGGTTGGTTTGTATACTATCTATGGCATTAATGGGAAGATTAAAGAGAAACTCGTCTAGGGTGGAACCCTGTTGTAAGCACCAATATCAATTAATTCAATGACGACAGCTGGATGTATTATACTTTTGTAACTGAATCTTTCCAATTCGTCTGCAGACCACCGCGAAGAGATGGACTTAATTGGAACTAGAAGGCCTCTGCCTGCGTTGCTTAGCTTTAATATCAAAGTAAATAATCTAATCTTTTAAATTCTGACTGAAGTCAATATAAGTATACAATTTTATTTATATATATTAAATTGAATCTAAAAAATGAACTGCCATCTTTATTTTCAATATAATTTTTGTGTATTTTCTAGCATTTCTCGATTTTTTTGTTTTTTTTTTAACTTAAACTAGGTTAAATTTAACTATTTATACAAAGAAGAAAAAACCAAAACAATAGAAAATATTGTTTTTTTTTTTTTTTTAATGGACTATTTTGAATAAAATTCAATTGGAAGACTTTTGCGACCTAATTTTTCGATGTAGGTATATGTGTTTTGCCCAGGCGCGACAGTTGGGCTCATCAGCTTGATGCGGCCGTATACCTTAGAAAGGATGAGCCCAACTGTCGTGCTTGGGCGAAACGCATATATATGGGACACTTAGGATGCAAAAAGTCTTCCAATCTATTTATAATACAAAACGGTAAAAAGGAAATAGTTAATTAAAATAATATAAAAATTCTAGTTACAAAAATTAAAAATATTAGATGATACCTATTACATAAATGTGGTGACGTGAAATTAGGCCCAATGAAATAAAGAAAAATGTCAAAAATTTGGCGTTATTTCGTTTTAAAAATGGAAATAACGTCAAATTTTTGATTTGGCTTTATTTCGCTTTTGAAACCGAAATAAGGCCAGTTTGGCTTTATTTCGTTTTCATGTTTTTTTTTTCCAAAAATGTGCAGAACTATTATTCATCACCCGCATAACGGCGTATAAACAGTGAAGCCAATTTGGCCTTATTTCCATTTTAAAAACGAAATAAGGCCAAATTTGAGATTTGGTCTTATTTCGTTGGGCCTTATTTCACGTCACCCACAAATGTACATTCTTTATTGTGTAGGCATTCATTGAATTAAACAAACTAAACTAAACTAAACTGAACAAAACTAAACTAAACTAAACTAAACTAAACTAAACTAAACTAAACTAAACTAAACTAAACTAAACTAAACTAAACTAAACTAAACTAAACTAAACTAAACTAAACTAAACTAAACTAAACTAAACTAAACTAAACTAAACTAAACTAAACTAAACTAAACTAAACTAAACTAAACTAAACTAAACTAAACTAAACTAAACTAAACTAAACTAAACTAAACTAAACTAAACTAAACTAAACTAAACTAAACTAAACTAAACTAAACTAAACTAAACTAAACTAAACTAAACTAAACTAAACTAAACTAAACTAAACTAAACTAAACTAAACTAAACTAAACTAAACTAAACTAAACTAAACTAAACTAAACTAAACTAAACTAAACTAAACTAAACTAAACTAAACTAAACTAAACTAAACTAAACTAAACTAAACTAAACTAAACTAAACTAAACTAAACTAAACTAAACTAAACTAAACTAAACTAAACTAAACTAAACTAAACTAAACTAAACTAAACTAAACTAAACTAAACTAAACTAAACTAAACTAAACTAAACTAAACTAAACTAAACTAAACTAAACTAAACTAAACTAAACTAAACTAAACTAAACTAAACTAAACTAAACTAAACTAAACTAAACTAAACTAAACTAAACTAAACTAAACTAAACTAAACTAAACTAAACTAAACTAAACTAAACTAAACTAAACTAAACTAAACTAAACTAAACTAAACTAAACTAAACTAAACTAAACTAAACTAAACTAAACTAAACTAAACTAAACTAAACTAAACTAAACTAAACTAAACTAAACTAAACTAAACTAAACTAAACTAAACTAAACTAAACTAAACTAAACTAAACTAAACTAAACTAAACTAAACTAAACTAAACTAAACTAAACTAAACTAAACTAAACTAAACTAAACTAAACTAAACTAAACTAAACTAAACTAAACTAAACTAAACTAAACTAAACTAAACTAAACTAAACTAAACTAAACTAAACTAAACTAAACTAAACTAAACTAAACTAAACTAAACTAAACTAAACTAAACTAAACTAAACTAAACTAAACTAAACTAAACTAAACTAAACTAAACTAAACTAAACTAAACTAAACTAAACTAAACTAAACTAAACTAAACTAAACTAAACTAAACTAAACTAAACTAAACTAAACTAAACTAAACTAAACTAAACTAAACTAAACTAAACTAAACTAAACTAAACTAAACTAAACTAAACTAAACTAAACTAAACTAAACTAAACTAAACTAAACTAAACTAAACTAAACTAAACTAAACTAAACTAAACTAAACTAAACTAAACTAAACTAAACTAAACTAAACTAAACTAAACTAAACTAAACTAAACTAAACTAAACTAAACTAAACTAAACTAAACTAAACTAAACTAAACTAAACTAAACTAAACTAAACTAAACTAAACTAAACTAAACTAAACTAAACTAAACTAAACTAAACTAAACTAAACTAAACTAAACTAAACTAAACTAAACTAAACTAAACTAAACTAAACTAAACTAAACTAAACTAAACTAAACTAAACTAAACTAAACTAAACTAAACTAAACTAAACTAAACTGAACTTAACTAAACTAAACTAAACTAAACTAAACTAAACTAAACTAAACTAAACTAAACTAAACTAAACTAAATTTAATGTATTTATGTATTTTAACTGTATACATACAATAATGTCAAAGTTGTTTAAAATATACCTACATACTTACCTAATTTAATTTTTACAATTTTTTAATTTTTTTTTATATTAATTTAAAATTTAAACATTAATACACTTTACAAAGTTATATAATTTTACTATGTTGAATACAAAATATGTTTTATAATAGGTCCAAATTTATTGAAGTTAATTAAGTTATATAATTAATGAAAGTCTCGATTCATAACATTAAGAGGTTCGTTTAAACCATTATTAACTCTAGAGCTAACTTTAGAGGAAAATGCTGGATTACTAGTCAATCTATTACGATGATAGAGACGTCTGAAAAAGTGAGTTTCGTCGTTCAGACGTTCGGACTGTGTATCTGTAGAGGCCTATTCACATGAAAACGATCGAAGAATAGAAGAACTAATGGGATTTAAAACATCTATTAACCTTCGGATGGCAACAGGGGTTCTCCACCACCCCAGGCTATTTTATTTTAAGTGTAATTTTGGTTTAGCTGGAGTTATCTTTCTACCTTTCAATGTATTTGTCATTCAATATCTAAGGTATGATTTGCTGATCAGTATAGTACCCGCGCTTTGCTTTTGTTTGTTAAAAAGAAGGCATTACGTGAGCACTGGGGTTCCATAGCACCTCACGTTGTCTTTTATGTATGCAAAATTTTTTAAGAAAAATGGGTGCATTATGACACCCACCTACGTCAAATGAAGGGGAGCCCCCCTCTGATTTACAGAAGTATTCAAGATGTGTCTTTTATCATCCATGAAAACAAGACCAAAACGCAAGGTTTCATGCTTAAAATGTAATTGTCCCATATATCTTGAAAACAGGAAAGAGATATGGATCAATCGCCTTTAATCAAATGTATTTCCTTACATAATTTATTTTTTTTATGAATTTTCTGTTTTCTGTTTTCTGTTTTTATTAAAGTCTATGAAGTGTTACGCTTCACTAAATCTTTTTTGTTATCCTTGAAAGTATTTTTTTTTTGTATTAAATCCTTGCTGGGGTGTTATATCACCCCTGTTGTGGTCTATGTAATTTTAAATATGTTGTGATCGGAAGGTTAAGCCTAAATTCTTCAAAAAAAAAAGACAAAATTGTAGGTAACTTATTTAAATTAATAGTAAGATACTAAAATTTGCGTTTTAATTTCTAAAGTATAAGATAAATTTGAGAGAATATAAATTATTGCAATTTGCGCTTGTTTATGGTTATATGTATATCTATGGAGTCTGATCAAAACAACATAAGTCCAAAATCTTTTTTTGAGATAGGTAAATGCATTTTAGAGTTCAAAAACTTACTCTAAATTCAATTAAACAACAAAACTGAAGTGTTGTTAGGACCATGGATTATCTTATGAATCGGTTCACTTAGACTTTCACTGTTAATTCCAAATGAAAATAGATTTTTTTTGCACTGCATCTATAACTCAATTTCGAAAAAATGGACCCAGAAGAAAGATTAACCCAGACTCCATAGATATATACTACTGTCATTTATTCCATTTGGCCAACAAATTGGAACAGAAAATATGTCCATTCCGCCATTATTAAATACCTATACTGTCTTGTTGAATAAAAAACAATAGCAAAGTGCTTATTTCTTAAATTATTTAAAATGCAATTCTAGTGCATTATACCTATAAAGCCATAATCTCTCTCGTCGTCACCGGTATGGCGTTTCATCACCGTACATACCTACCTACATAACATTGATGGTGATATACAAATTCTCTGTGATTCCATTGTCTATTCAGATGAAAATCTCCGAAAACACTGCTTGCATTTTTATTTATTTATAACCAGGCCATAAATAATTCTCACAAACATAATGGAAACAACGCGAAATCCAGTTTTGCACAAATTGTGAATAGGTACATATAATATGCACTTCAATAATAAATAAGCCCACATACCTAAATACGTGTATATTTGTCTGTATATATATAAATGTATGCATCAAATCAGGAGCATCAGGACATACCATCCTCACACTGATACATGTTTGTATATTTTCTTCCCTCAACCCACTGATAAAAATGTGACCATATACCAACTTATTATACTCGTGCTAAATAAAAACATTCAACTCCCATTTATCATTAGGTACTTTGGATTGGCAAACACATACAAAAATATATACATACACATATTTATCCCTGCTGCTGGTTAAATTGACCATCATTAAGTTTAATTTTCAGAATTATTTTCGCTACTTTTGTTTTTGTCACATTTTATATATTTATTATATTAAATAGATATAATTAATTACATTAATATATAGCAAGAGAGGAAAGCAACAAAATCCGCACCTAATCCAGAACAGCCGGAAAAGTGGCCCGAAACCAAAATATAAGTGCCTTCATCTGCTTTGCCACTTCAGTTAATAGAACGAGAACATGAAGGTGAAATTCACCAGTTTTGTAATTGTTTGAATCTAGTTTATAAAAAATCAAGTTTATTACGTTTTTCTGTACAAACTCGATTACTTACATTAGAATCTCTATCCTCCTCTAGGTATTTATTTAGATGTAGTGCAATAAGACCCATGGGAATAAAGCCCACGGGTCTTTCCCAAAATAAAGGGAAATAACACCCGCGGGCTTTTTTTTCCTTTTTGAAATGGAAACAAAAAGCTGTGGGTTTCAATTTTATTTTCTATGGGGGTTTCAATTCAAAAAATAAAGTAAAAGCGACTGTTGTCGAAGAAAATAGGTGCCCTAGATGGAGCAACGGAGTTTCGTGAGCAGTACAAAGCCCCCCAAAAAGAGAGTTAAAATCCCTGAAACCCGTGATGCGGGCCACAGAACGCACCTTTATTTTGAAGATCCGATCATTTGTTTAGAGAGATTTCTTCGGATTAATATTTAGATTTTTGGAAAATACGTTTTCTTTTCGCATCGAAAGGGAAAGAAGGTAATCCCAAAAAGAAAATTTTCAGAGGGTAGGGATTTTTTGCAGAAAACTTAGTAAATATAAAATCCACAAGACTTAATTTCTCAAAATCCCCAACTGAAAATCCCAATATAAAATACAGTAAAACCCGCTTAAGAGAAACGTCAAAATGTCACAGTATTTCTTTCACTTAAGCGGGATTTTCACTTAAAAGAAACCCCGCTTAGGTGAAAAAAAAATTTCACTTAAGCGGAGTCCGGATTAGTGAGAAAAAAATTTCACTTAAGTGGATCTAAAAATTCCTAAAACGGTTGTGACACATCAGAAATTCAAAAGTAATTTTCGTGGGGAAAATTCGGTGGAGCTGAAAAATAAAAAAAAACGTAAAATTGTTCAGCAAATTTTTTTTTCTGTTCGATTCAATTTTTTTCTCACTTAAGAGAGTTTTTTTTTAATGAAAAATATAAAATTTGACTGAAAAATATGTTTCAGGTATCCGGGTTTTTCATTTAAGCAAGTTTTGCTTAAGCGGAGTTTTTTCAAGGGAATTGGTCGATAAATACTCGGGGATGAAAAAAGTGTTTCAAATAAGCGGGTTTTTGTCTTAAACAGGTTCTCTTAAGCGGGTTTTACTGTATGTCTGGGATCATTGGTGCTTTTTGGAAATTTCGGTAAAAGAAAATATTAATTGGGGACATTATACATAAGCCATAAGGCGCCTTTCCCATTTGGGGATGTCGTTGAGATTTTGGGTTTGGTATGTTTCCCTTCGGAACGAAAAGGCGGGTTAGTGATGTTTTCCCAAAAGCCATAATACCAAATGGAAAATATCCAAAGCGAAGATTCTGGAGTGAAAACTTAGTAAACTCAAAATCCACAAGACCAAATTTCTTAAAATCCCCAACTTAAAATCCCAATATAAAATATGTCTGGGATTATTGATGATTTTTAAAAATTTTGGTAAAAAAATATAAATCAATTGGGGATTTTGTACATAAAGCCCCTTTCCCCATTGGGGATTTGGGCTTGTGGGGTTGCAGTTTATTGGAAATTTCGGCAAGATTTTAGTTTTTGGATTACGTATGTTTTCCTACAAATCGAAAGGGAGGGTAAGTGATGTTTGCCCAAAAGCAATAATCCCAAAAAGAAAATGTCCGAAGCCAAAATCCCCAAGTGGAATCATAGTAAACACAAAATCCCCAAGAAATTACATGAGAAAATCTAAAAAATAGAGAAAGGAAACATACGCAATCCCCAAAAACCAAATCTCAATCGGATAAAATCCCCAAAAAAAATGCATTCCAACAAATCCAAAATTCCCATGGAGAAAGGAAATATTTGTTGGGGACTATGTTCATAAGGCGGATTTCCCAATGGACATTTTTCGGGGTATTGAATTTTTGTCGTTTTGGGGATTATGCACATACTAATGTTTTCCCGACAAGGAATCATATCGACTTTTTTTTAGAAAAGATCGCACGTTATATCAACCGACCATAGCGGGCAATTTAATGAATTTTTATTGAATTTCTTTACTCCTTTTTATAATAATGCGACGAAATGTCAATTTTTTTATTATACGTTTCTACTGTAGATTTTTCCACCTGGAACCAATTTTTCAAAAGCCTGCACTTAGAAGCTTTTCTTAAAAATATCAAATAAGTTTGACAAAAATCTGATGCTTATACAAGGTGTCCCGAAATCACCGCCTGAGAAGAAAACCATGAGTTCCAATCCAGAGGTCATTTCAAGTCGAAAAACTTGAGAGGTTATTTTCTCGTTTTCGACTTATAACGGTTTTTATGATTTTTATTCTTTTTTCTTTGACTGGCTCTAACTTTGCCAAACTATTTTTGCCAATAAATTTTTTTTTATTTAAACAAAAACAGTTAGAAATTTGTATCTGCCATACGACTTTTTTCTGTGTGGATAACGGTTTTCCCGCAATTTATTATCAAACACTTTTTTAACTTTGATATGATTTTTTTCTAAAAAACACGTCATTAAGTATAAGTTTTTTCTTTTTATTATGAAAGTGCAATATGTGTTCTTAAAAATACTTAACATTTTTTTACGTAAAAATACATTATAAAATTATTAAAAAATAGAAAATAAAAAATAAAAGATAATCAAAAAGTATGAATATTTGATGTAAACGAATAAAAAACTACGCTTTGCGTTGAATGTTAGAAAGGATAAAGTAAGAGTAAGATGGTTTTCTTCTGAGGCGGTGATTTTGGGACACCCTGTATAGTTAAGAGGTCAATATTTTCTTATAACATTTCTTTGCTATAGCATATATTTATTCAGAAAATTCAGTGGAGCAGGTGTTATTTTTTTTCAGGGGTACTTCATGATAAAGTACTTCTGAACTTAGCCCTTTGGAATTGGCCGAAAATTGTAAGCTCCCTTCTTTCCGCCTAAATACAACACGCTCACAATATTGGTTGAGAGGGTATATGGTTCTACAGACCCTGACTCCCAAGAGGTGTGCCACAACATATTTATTTATTTTTTATTTAAGTTAAACCAAAATTTAAAGGCAATGAGTTTTTGAGAAAAAAAAATCAAAAATTTTTGTCGGTGAAATTCGACTAAAAAAACATGGTGATAGGCTGAGTGTCACAAACACCTCAAACCCCTTGGCAATAAAGTAGAGAAAATCTCGAAAAAAATATTTGTTTTTTTTGTCGACCTTCGGGTTATTTATAGCCAACCCATCGTTAATCCCGTGTAGGTATTTGCTCTTGGGATATACTATACGTATATATAACGATGAGGTCCAATGGAATATGGGAAAGAAGTCGAGGAGGTAGCCATGGTCACAACAGTGTAGAGTGGACATGGACGGCAAGATTCGATCCATAAATACTCCTGATGCAGTGCTTATGGCATATATACTCCTCGTATATGCATACATATATATGAGGAACGGCCCATCCATCCATATGAGAGAGACACTTGTTGGCCCCCGGAGCCACATGTTAAGTCATGCCATTGTAATATTGGACTTTATTTGTTTTTTCCTAAAGCGCTTCCAAGAAATTCAGGCACAGAGGATGACTGGGACACAAAAGGATGACTATACGACGACGACACAACACCAAAACCAATTTACCTGCCTCATGATTTTGGGTCACCATGATCGACACATTTGTACATAGCATGAGCATAGCAATAACAACAGCAGTAGCAGTTTAGAGCTGGACTAGGCAAACACCTATATACCAATGTATAGGGTTGAGAGTAAAGGACCTTTGGGAGTTATCCGAACGCACTGCGGGCTGGACGTGATGGTGTCTGCTGGTGGAAGGATTATGGAGAAAGATGAGAAAAGGACGAGCTGTGAAAAAGGTGAAAAGTCAAAAATTCTTTTTCTTCTCCTTCAGCTTCTTTTGTTGTTGGGTGTTGGGATGGACATTGCTATGAACAGCTTCAGATGATATTCTAGGACACAGAAGAGTTAGTCGAGTGTGAAAAGTAAATTTTAGGATCGGTTTAAGTAACCATACCAAAAAAGGGACCATCAGGGAAAAGTATGTAGGTTGAGACTTTAGGAGTGCGATAGTAAGAGTAAGAGGCAGACCGACACCACACCGAAAAGTATGAGAGTTGGACGATACGATATGGTATGCCCAAGTGACAGCAGAAAATTAATTTTGTTTGCGTTTTTACTTGTGAGTTGCTTTAGGGATTTATTTCAACAATTTACCTGGCCACGTACGACATAAGGACGACAAGGACGACAACGACAACGACGACGACGGTTTTCCTCTTAAACGGACAGAATTCATTGGGCCAGCAAATTATTATACCTACTCGAGGCTAACTTTCAAGTTGTTTCTTCTTAAAAGCAAGGTTACAAGAAAAGTGGAACGAAGGTAGGTATATGTATATAGGGCGCATCAACGAGGCTTTAAGTGCCTCTTGATAAAATTAATGTTAATCTATGAATCTTACTGCATTGCATTCGTTGAAACCTAGAAAGAAAAAAAACCTAAAATATCTTCGAAAAGGAGACTTCAAAAAAATGTAAAACATAATAATATAAGATAGCGAAAAATGTGTGTACTTGCGAAATGTTCAATAAATCACTGAAAATAAACGTAAATCATGAAATTGCAGTGGAGCTTAAGGAATTTTAGAATGTCTTGTTTTAAACCAGACATATATAGGTTATTGTAGAATTTCTTTATATGGGTGATTCTCCGCCAACTGTGATTCTTGGTGTCCTCGCGGATATCATTTTATTTTTGAATTCAAAAGATTTCCCGCTGAACCGCCATCTTGGTTTTAGTTTGATGGCGTTTGTGTAGTGCAGTTTGAAAGAGACACTATTTATTTATTGTTAACAAAAGTCAATTTATTTTACTAACATAATTTTGCTGTAAGAGTGAAGTGTTTTTATTTTAAAATCGTGTGTCACAAAATTACCTGCAGTCAAAACAGAGGTAGTGCTATCCGAGCGTGTTACGAAGTTTTTTTGGGGTGATTTTTAGAATATTGTGTTTCTTTTTAAGTCATAAAAGTTCCCGGGTAGAATTTGCGACTCGGTATTGCCTTGGCCCCAGCTAGTTTCGCCTTGTTTATGTCATGGGCCTATCGAGCAGTAACTAGCTTGGCCCTTTCTAATTTGTTAATGCTCTGTATTCCGTGGGCCTTGCTAGTGGTTCCCATATGGGCCCTAGATAGATCTTCCAAGTCAGGAATGGGCCTCTTGAGCAGTAACTAGCTTGGCCCTTGCTAATTTGTTAATGCTCTGTATTCTGTGGGCCTTGCTAGCGGTTCCCATATAGGCCCTAGATAGATCTTCCAAGTCAGGCTTTGGATAACTAAAAATTTAGAGATGTTTAGTCACTAGCTAGGGCCTAGGTAGATTTTTACTGAAACCCATATAGCCCCCACCCCTCTCATATTAGGGGTGTTTGAGACGGCTTTTCTCTTTAACTGAAATGTATAGAATTTAATTTATTTAATTAATTTTAAAAAAACTTCACTTTTACTTACTTGGTTTCTCCGAGATTTGAACTCGCGTTCCTCCAATCAAAGATCCAGCACGCTACCCACCGGGCTGATTTGCGATACAGAATAGGGATGTAAAAATGTTTATGAGTTGATACTTCACGCATTTGCTATATGGACCTTACACAAGTTAAATTGGTCGTTGGGAATGCCAATTAAGAGGCGACACTATCTAAGACCATTATAACGCCAAGAAAAAGTTCCATGTCTAGGCTAGATCAAGTCTAAACTATCTAGGCCCAGTCTTAGTTACACCTGATAACGCCAATAAAGAGGTGACACTGTCTAACGCCAAGATAACGCCCAGATATAATTCCTTATCCAGGCTACACCAAGGGAAAACTATTTGGGTCCCTTCCTGTTTTTATGAGACAGCGCCAATAAGGTGGCGACACTAGCTAGGGCCAAAATGACACCAACAAAAGTTTTCATATCTAGGCTATGTCAAGTTAAAACTATCTAGGCCCAGTCTAAGTTACATCTGACAAAGCCAATAAATAGGCAATTCTAGCCAGGGCCAAGATAAAGCCAGAATAAGATAAATTAGTCAAGATCACCCAGACCTGCGCCTGTCTAGGCCCAGCATAGGATTTACTATATAATGGCCAATCTAGCTAGGGCCACGCTTAAAAATAGTTTTTTCTAGATAATTTTTTACCCGGGTTAAAATTATAACGGATTTTTATTTTCTCAGAAGCTTTGAAATATGAGATTATATTAAAACCTAAATGTCAATACCGTGGGTTTTAGTACCGTGGTATATTAATTTATAATAAATTTAAATTAAATGATTTTAAGCAATAGTGCAAAATACCTTGTTAATTTTTTTTATTAAGAATGGTACCAAAACTTCGGACAAAACAAATAAAACAAATCCTTGCAATAAATGCTGATTTATATAATCCAGCATAAAAATTAAGGCTGAAATCTCGAAAAAACGGATTTCAAAAACTATAAAACATAGAATTTTGAAGAAAACATTGCCTTTCAAAGTTAAACACGTAAAAAAGGCAGGAGGGAATTCAGAAACTAGCCAACAAAATTTTCAAAAAGAGTTAGAACGTATTTTTTGAAATTGAAAATCAAAAAATCAGTGTCAGCACCATTTCTTCGAGATTTAATACTTTTCACGATTTTTTTTGTTCCTCAAAAGGTGTGGTTAATGCTTAGACATATTTAAAACCATGTCTCTTTAAAGACAAAAAAAAATAAAAAAAATAATTTTCAATGATTTTTAATTTTAGCAAAATTTTTATTTAAAGAATCACAGTTGGCAGAGAAACACCCATATAATCTGAAATTTTATTATTATTTGGGGAACCTAAATAGAAATTCGCTGTCATATTATATTAAAAGATATAGGAATACGATGTTGGCAGTAACCAATTTCAAGTCTCGATTGCGGAAATATCGCCACCCAAATAATTATTTTGAACAAATTCAATTGGATTGGCCAAGAAATAAGGTAATATCGTTTTGGATGAAAATATTTTCAGAACTAGACGTCGTAAAATTCTTTTGTTTTCAGTTTAAGAAAGGTCTTAACAAACTTATATATAAATAATTTTGAAATTAGCCAAAACTCGAGTCTGGAATGCAGAAATATCGCCATCCAACCACTTTTTTAGGGTTACATCCACGGCCGTTGCAAGGACCTAATGTATGGGTGAGCTCCAAGTTTTTTTGGGTGAGCTAAAATGTTTGTTTAATCAAAGTCAAAATATGTATATACATACCTAATACCTAATCATAGAAAAAATAAAATGTTTATTAAAACTTAATAAGCAATATCACATTCATGTTTTTTAAACTAAGAATTAAAGCCTAGTACGCACTTCCGGGAAAAATTTTAATTTTTTCCCAGGACAAATTTTGTCTCCGATTTTTGTTGAACAGTACGCAGCTCAAACGCAAAAACCAAACTTTTTTTTCAAACTGTACATGCAAAAGTCTCCACGTAATTTTTCCAAGACAAATAAAGCATCATTATGCTAGACAAATGTTGACGTTTCATGAATATCACGGTTTTTATAAACCAAGAACATATTTTCGTTTTAACATTTCCAATATTGAAAGGTGTTATGTGAATGATGACCAAAAAAACATAAAACAAAGTTACGGGAATAGGTTATATAAAACAGCTGTTTTCACTTAGTCAGTGCGGCGTAGCTAAATGAAAGGGATCAAGAGTACCAATTAGTATTACTAATGCTGCAATATAATTTTAAAGTATGAAAATATACTAAAATTTAATAGGAATGATTTTTCTATGAAAACATTTACTCGCATTAAAGGCTGCAAACCCTTTTTTGCACTTATTTTTTTGTTTGCAGTGTAGATTTACAAAATCCAAAAAAATGTTTCTAGCTACGTTACTGCCCTTGTTTGAATTTTATTTTGATCTCTACAACATCATAATTTATCTTGAGCAAAAAATGTAGAGATAAAATTTAGTATTGCTCGATCTCGCGTACTAGGCTTAAAAGTATAGGAGATTAAGATTATATACATAAGTAAGTACAAATATCTATTTAGAATTAAAAAAGCTGTATTCTTGGTTTTTTTTTCGGCAAATTTACGCAATATACCATTTATTTCCAAAGAATTCAAACGTTTTTTTTTAAATGATACAATAGAAAAATTTCGCAGTAGTTGATTAGACTATTCTCGAAAGTGCTGAAAATGATGATGCGTTCACCATATGTCTCGACAGCTTCAAAGAGGCGATAACTTGTAGGAAAAGCGCTTTTAAGAGGAAACAACGTCTGAAGTATATTTTAATTTTCCAATCCAGAGCTATTTCGTTGAGCAAAAAATTTTGAAAACTTAAATTTCTTCGTTTGAGGGCAATATTATAATTCCATTCCATCAATGTTGTTGTAGTTTATATTTTCACTCAAAAAGTCTGTAGCAGGTTCGACCAGCATTCAATACGTTATTATAATGCTCAAACCGATCATTTTTCTCTGAAATAACTGAGTCGATAATTTCAAAATAAATAATCTGCTGTATTCAAAAATTGTTTAAATGATTCATCCCTTCCCAAATATTTTACTACTTCGTTAAATGGCCGAATAATTGGCATAGCACTGCGATACCTGATTTCACGTTGTTGCAAAGTTCTATTAGCCGGTGCAATTATTCCCAATAATTTAAATAAAAATCCAATCAAAATAATAAATTTGAACAAGAATTCGAACGAAATGATAGAAACTAATGAGAATAGGAATGGTTAAAGTGAAATGTGAAAACTGTGTAGGTATTCCATACTTCCAATCTGCTCCAAAGTATTAGCGCATTTGACTTTTCACTAAAAAAAAAAAAAAAAATAAGGAAGGCGACAACGAAAGCACATATAATGGGAATCTTGAAGGGAAATACCGCGGATTTGTTGTTGAAAGAAATAAATATGCGGATTAAAACGGGAAAAATTAAACCAGTGGTGCACATTATTTGATACGAAAAAAATACTTTGTCTCTCAAGTTTAAAATATGGAAAATGATAAAATGTATCAAATTTTTTTTGGGTGAGCTCAAATATTTTTTGGGTGAGCTGAGCTCACCCTAGCGTATAGCTGGCTACGGCCGTGTTTACATCGACACAGAGTAATTACACTTTGGAAATATTTCGAGAACCAGACCTCGTAAATTTTTGTGGATTTCAGTTTTAGAAAGATCTTTTAACAAACTAACTTAATTTAGAAATTTACAGTGCCTTACGAGTCTCGATTGTAGAAACATCGCCATCCAAACTTATTATTTAACAAATTTTAATTGAATTGGGCAGAAATAAGGTAATATCACTTTGGATGAAAATTTTCGAGAACCAGACTTCGTAAGATTTTTTGGTTTTCAGTTTTAGAAAGGTCTTACAAAACTATTGTAAGTACTATAAATATTGCCATCCAAATACATTTTGCTGACCAAATTAATTTAAATTCAATTAAATTGTGCAGAAATAAGTTAAAATCACTTTGGATGAAAATATTTCAAGAACCACACCTCGCAAAATTCGTTGGTTTTCAATTTTAGAAAGATCTTAAAAAATTAATAAGCCATTATGACATTTGTACCCACTTACGAATCTCGAATGCAAAAATATCGCCATCCAAACATGTTTTTTGGGTTGATTCTCGAACTGAGTCCGAAATATAACTTTGGATGTAATATTGTGAGAACCAGACAGAATCTGGCTTGCAGTTACGGATACAGTTTTTAAAGACCTTAATTTTGATGTATATTTCTTGGGTTTTGGAATGTTTGAAAAAAAATTCATTTTGGAGCAAAAAGTAGCAAGGTTTAGGCCATTCTTTTTTCAAAAAGTCAATAAAATTTGATTTGATTAATATTTACACTGGATGAAAGGTCTGTGAATTTCTAATTCAGAAATCAAAACCGCAACCATTTACAAGTCTCGATTGCAGAAATATCGCTATCCACAAAATTTGTTTGGGTTTAGTCCATTCGTTTTGCCAAAAGTCAATAAATTTTGTCTGGCAATATCGAAATATTTTCATAATATCTTTCTTATTTTTTTAAATTATTTACCCAAACATTCCGAAAAAAACAAAGCCCTTGTATGAAAAAACAAAATGTCATTGAAATAAATTCATTTTTTTAAATTAATAATTAAATTGAACATCCATATTCAGGGTCTTCTACTAATGGATCCAACTTTAGATACCTACCTTCTATTTTAATTTTATTCAAAATACTAAAGCCCATTCGCACCCTTAGAATGAAAGTGACCTAACTAAAAATTTATATATAACTTCAGATGTTTCAATAAACTGACCTTTAAAAGCGAAATGAACTCTAAAACTAGGTTTTAAAAAAGATGCCGAATTTTTTCGTTAGGTCAGTTTCATTCTAAGGGTGCGATTATTTACCCGATACATCCAGATTGAAATTTAAATCCGGATGTATTTACATTGAATTTTTATACTTTATATCTGGATTAAAGTTTTGATCTGGATGTATCGACTGAATAATATAGGCGTAAATCATGATTTGAGTTATTAAACATTTCATTCTCTCGACTCCCATGTCACTAAATTTCATCTCTATCGTTATAGGTACATACTAAATGAAACAAAATTTATCGAACGTTTAGGATTTTATTTTAAAACTCAATTTTAAACAAAAGAATATAATGTATGTACCTACATATTTTATATTTTCAAAAATGCAACTCAATTAGTGTCAAAATTTATGATCCTTTATTGAGAATGAGTGAAAATTCAAACAACATAGAATCGTTCACACGTCGTTTTCTCTTACAATTCCTAATAAATAAAATTAAACAAACATGCGAAACTCCCTTGATTCTATATTTGATTCTTCAAATATCTATAAAACAAAAACAATTCAAAACAAACATCTATAACCATTTTACCCCTCTAACTAACTTTCTTTCAGAAAAAAAAAATAATAATGTTCAATAAAAGAAACCCCTCTAATAAGAACAAAAAAAAGGTGACAAATGTCCAATTTCATTACAAGAAAAATACCCAATTATACCATCCACACTATCAAAGACATCTCGCATTCGTATTCACATTCGCATCCATTTATCTTATTCACAAATCGAAAAAGATGCATTATAGATATTTTGCGCGGCGAAGACAATTTCGAAATGATTTCCCGTCCATGAATAAATACACTTATCAGCTGGCAGATGAGAGGACGACAAAAATCACCCGACAAGAAGACTCTCCAAAGAAACACACAAAAAAAAATAGAAGAAGAAGAGGAGACACAAAATCCTCGAACAAAACGTCACTTATTTCACCCCTGAAATAGCAACAGCAACAGCAACAGTAGACAGCAGACAGCAGGGGTAAATATCAATTTAAGTGAATTATTTATTTCGGTGTCATTAATAAGGGTGACCTAAGTATCGAAACAACGAAAAATAAAAAAAAGAAGAATATTTCCATCCAAAGTACTTATCTGTCTCCTGTCAGCCGAAATAAAAAAAAAATCGCATACTCCTATATACAACAAGCACAGAAAACCCCAGCCACATCCGGTGACTTTTATTTGTGTGTCACGGAAATGGTTAAGGAATTATTGCCCCACAGTTGTTATAGATACTGTCACAAAGCTGACAGTTATTTTGGGTGGGAGAGGGGGGAGGGGGAAAACAAACCCCATGGGGGTTTCGGCCGATTTTGGATGGCTCACAGCAGGTGCGTACCGTACGCCTTCGCAAAAGCATATATACAACTATACCATCGATGTCGTCGTCGTCGATGTCCTTGTTACCCAAAGGCTATAAAAAAGGGCTGGAACGAAAACAAACTGCTGATAGGGCGAATATTGAGGTACCTATCCCAACCTATCCCTATCCCACCCACTTGAACGGAATGATGAAATATAACGGTAAACAAGTTATTAATCACCTGTTACAACATTGTGTAGTAGTTCTGGTTCTAGCTGCAAAGCATGCGAACATGCTTACATGTCTCACACATCCGACATACAACTGAGGACTCTCTCTATACGAGTATTACGACAAGTTTTAGCGGCAGGAGGTGTTTCTCGCATGTGTCACTGCGACAAGCGACAAAGGAACTCATTAAACTCTGCCGCCGCTGCCGCCGCCAACTCCAACGCCACCGACCATCAGTGCATTAGTAGGTGTATGTTAGGTATACACGAGTCCTTATAGCTATACGTCAACTCTCAACCTCTATAGATAGATATGCTCCATGTGGCACGACTGGCAAGCAATGGTGCGGTGCCAAAAATGCACTCTGTTGCGGGACAGCAACAAGTCCTTGTAAGAGGCAAATTTATTCCACGTATTGGTTTATGTCTGTTATTAGACTGTCGAATGGTGGTGCGCGACATCGGTGAAGGTGCTACCTATATACCATAGGGCACTGTTTCTAATGCAGCAACAATTTGTGGCATGCAAGATGCGGCAACACATACATATACACATAGTTATGCATTATGGGAAGTAATCAGTGATGACTATACGACTACGACTTGTAGTGTACACTCCACAGTGACTGGGGGGTCTTGAGGAAGTATCCGCAAAACCTCCCACAATGCGCGGGCTAGGGTGGCAATAAACTTTCCTTAAGAAGTTAATGACTTCAAACGAGAGTTGCGGTTCCATAAATAGGGTTGGGTCTCTGCCCACTGTAGGAATAGTACTGTACATTGAGTCAATTTGTTATAATTTTTCTTTTGAGTTTGGAGCTCGAGTCTTATAGTCTCGAGGGAGGGTTTGAATATAATCGATTCATTTGTAATATTTTCTTTTGATGCATTTATGGGGAGGAGTCGCATTTGGTTTTCAAAATAAAGGATTTCTGCGAAGTGCATAATCATCATTGACTACAACAAGGTGAATGGTTTTGATTTAAAAGGCTGTTCGTGGTAAATTAAAGAAGTCGAAGAAGTAAATCAGAGATAAAACAAGGTTTAAATAATAAATGGGTCAAAATAAGTTCTGATTTAACATTACTGTATTAAAATATATGCACATAAATGATATAGGATTTAATTTTTACTCGCGATATATGTATATGTAGGTACTATATGGCAAGTTATGGATTCGTAAAAAAAATCGAACTCGGGATTTTGATCAGAGTTGACATTAAGATGATAGCGAAGTCTGTCTGTCCTTTCGACTGCAGCCTAAACGGGTCGGTCGATTTTCTTCAAAAATGGTACGTAGCGTTTTTTGGGCATCCCCCCCACACGTTTTTTTTCATTTTTTTTCTAAGACCAAAAATAACGGTACCTGCGGTACAAATTTTTGTTAGCAAGAAATGAAAATCTTATTTTTCTCAAAAAAGTACCCATAACTTTTTTTTTTTTAAATTCATTATATTTTTTTGCGAAAAGGCAAACCATTTTATATAAAAAAAATTCCGAAAAATGGTTAAAATGGTACCTCCCATAGAACCATTGTTTGAAATGTTTGAAAAGGTTTTGTATACTAAAATTTTCCAAAAATTTTTTTTTGGATTTTTAAAAAAAGTCAACATTTTTTTTGAGAACTTAATAATTCGAAAATGACTCGGTCAATTTTTATTAGACTTGCCACCCAGCAGCTTTTTAACATTATCTAGCAGATTTTAAATGAAAATTTCTCTTATCACAAAAAATAACGGTACCTTCCATACAAATGTTTAAAAACCGGTATTGAAAATCTCATTTTTCTCAAAAACAGCTCCTACCATTTTGATAAAAAAATTTGTGTGAACTAATATCTGTCCGATCTACCACCTTATTGAAAAAAATTATTTCTATCGTTTAAAAATGGTATCTCTCATAGAACCATTAATTTATTGATTTTCGATTATCTCATTATCAGTTGGACTGATTTTAATGAATTTTTTTTGCACAAAAGCTTCAAATAAGTTCTAATAATATTGCATACCAAAAATTTTAAAAGGATAAATAACTGATTTTTAAAAAAAATTTCAAAATAATTTTTTCAAAATTCCATATTTCGAAAATGGGTTAATGATATTTTCTTTTAATTAATTTTTTAACTCCGCAATAATAAAAGCTAAAAAGTTGCAAACTATTTTTTTTTAATTTTTTCAAAATTTTATATGTAGGTAGGTACATATGTGTGTTTATAAAAAAATATTTTTTTTAAAAACCGCTCCAACGATTTTCAATTTTTTTTTCTCATAAATTGAGATTTCCTTAAGAAATCGGATGATGTACATCGAATTGTTGTCAAAAAAATTTTAGAGGTTGTTAAATCAATTTACATAATATGTTTAATTACATATTTCATTTTTACAAATTTTCAGTCTAAACTCTAAGTTCCATGCATATTTGTAACACGGTGATATATTGCTCATAAATAATTGTACCTACTTGAATAATACTACCTTAAACTTAACTACGTTTTAAGCAGGTTATATATACAATATATAGGCTCCCGTAACTAATTTATTTCTTTTATAAGATAAATATAGTTTTTGAAGTACCTATTAAAACTTTAAAAATACAATAAAGATATTCATTCAACAACGTCTTAAACTTTACGATGTCGTAAAATCGTAAAGTTTCCGACACACGTTTCATGAACGCACCAAAAAACATTTTGCGTAAATGTGGTAAACAATATGGTAAACAACTCAGCTGTTCGTTAAACGTCAACCAGCTTAAAATATTTAATTTAATTTTAACATTCGTAAAATTTATCATCCGTAATTTAAAAATGCCCAAAGTATAAGCCAAAAAGTATATATTTATACAATTGTGTGAACAAATTGCTTTCAATGATTTTTTAATTCTCGAGTTATTTGGCAAAAATGATGGTAAGTATGTTTATTGTTGTGATCAACATATACATAAGTTCATGTGTGAATGCATTTGTGTTTGTGTAACTCACACTATTTTGGAAAAAAACCTCATTTTTCCACGAAATGCCCGTTGCTCTATTTTTTCTTCTAAGGTTACAAGAGTTTACCATGTATACGATGTTTACGATGTTTACCATCTTCGTTTAACACACAAATTTGTGTCTTAAAGTTTAAGAATTGTTTGAAAAGATTTCCCATACAAATTTTGACAGTTCGTTTACGACGTCGTACAGTTTAAGACGTTTAACACGTTTACGATGCTTTCCCGACGTTGCATGAATACCCTTAATGTATTGTATTGTGTTGTATTGCCTCCCCTTAGGGTTACAAGTCTCCCATCCGTCCCTCCTTACTCCTTCTCACAACCTCTAGTGCCTTTATCCATCACGCACACAGTGTGATCGCACATAAGAGCAAGTCGTGCGACCCAATCGTGCACCAATTTTTTTTTTTAATTAAAATAGTAAACTAATTTATTTAAAGGATATCATACGTTTCATTTTATAGATGAATTCAATAGACTAATTTATTACATAACTAAGAATATTGTATGACAAATATTAAAATAATGAGTATCAACCCTATATATATAAAAACGGGAAAACCCAGCTACATTAAAACCCGCTTAAGAGAAACCCGCTTAAGAGAAACCCGCTTAAGATAAACCCGCTTAAGAGGAAAACCCACTTATCTGAAACACTTTTTTCATCCCCGAGTATTTGTCGACCAATTTACCTTTATAACACTCCGCTTAAGCGAAATTCGCTTAAATGAAAAACCGGGATACCTCAAACATATTTTTAGTTAAATTTAATATTTTTAATTGAAAAAAACTCTCTTTAGTGAAAAAAAATTTAATAGGAAAAACAAAAAAAAATTGCTCAACGCTTTTTACTTCTTTTTTATTTTTCACCTCCACCAAATTTTCCTCACGAAAATGACATTTGAATTTCTGATATGTCAGAACCCTTTTTGGAATTTTTAAATCCGCTTAAGTGCAATTTTTTTTTCACTTATCCGGACTCCGCTTAAGTGAAATTTTTTTTCACTTAAACGGGGTTCGTTTAAGTGAAAAACATTTTAAGTGAAAGAAAGACTGTGACATTTTATAGTTTCTCTTAAGCGGGTTTTACTGTATTACAAATATTAAGGAATGGTGTGGGAGGGTTGCTCTGCTAAAATTAACATTTTGGAAAAACTAATACATGTACTTATTTTCTAATCTATCACAAAAATGCCATCTAATGCCGCCCTCTGTCTGTGGCACTGCAATCGCTAAGAAATGTCATCCTTCAAGTGTCGTATACTTGGCATTGGCGCGGAAAACGTATTATTAAAAAAAAATTCAACCTCAAAATCGCTTCTCTCAGAAATACAACCATCATACTGCCACTATATTATGCAAATGCAAATTAGGCACATACATATACAATCAACGACACTCAGTTTACAAATATTATTAAAGAGACTTTCATAAAAATATTTTTGTTTTCATATATAGCTTACCTAACTTAAAACCCATACCAAACTAAGTTTAGAGTTAGAACTGTTTTCTCATTTTTATTTTTGAGGTTTATATGTGAGCAATTTACTTTCAAGCAGGGTTGCAAAAGCTTAAGCTCTTTTTTAGCTTAAGCCTTCGTTCAATTCAGAAGTCAGTAATGAACTCGCGAATTGAAAAATATTCAATTCACAAAATTTTTTGGAATTTGTGAATTGAGAAATTTCTAATTCTCAAGCTCTTTTGCAATTGTGAATTGAAGAATATTTAATTTAAGGCTCTCCCAAACCAACGCGAAATCGTAGCGAATCATTCACAATAACACAAAATATGACAAATACACAACGCTAAACAACAACAAAAATCTGTCGTCGGCGAATGTTTCGTGTTGGTTTGGGAGAGCCTTTAGATACAAGCTCTTTGGGATTTTTGAATTTTTTGTTGGATTTGGAATCGATTTCAATTTAGAAGCCATTTTCGGCTCGTGATTTGTGAATTGAAAAATATTTCATTCACATGATGATGATGATGCAAGTGTGGCTTGTTGCATTTGGCATGTCATCAGTCATGTGTTATCGTAAAGAAAATTGATCGTCCCTACCCCAGTTTAGAGAATTTTCAACTTCTATACCAAATAAAAACAAAGATTTATTTAAGCTGGATTTTATTAAAAAATATTGATTGAATTCCATAGCTAAATAAACAAACGAGCACAATCTTTAAGAAAATAAAAATTCAATAAACAAATCACGATCCGAAAAGGGCCTATGAATCAAATCTCATTCAATTCCCAAATCCTAAGGAGCTTGTGAATTAAATTCGTCTCAATTATGCTTGTGAATTGAATATTTATGTAATTCATAAATCAAAAAGAGGTAGCGGACACAAGTCCCAAAAAAGCTTATGACTTAACGTTTTTTTTTTTTAAATCATAAACTCACAAACCTGCTTAAAGCATGAATATCTTTTAGAATTTTTATATGTCGGGTATAAAAAGATCAAAATATTTTTTTTTTAAACAAAATTTCGTAGAATTTACATATGTATTATGTACCTATGTGTATGTACATGAAAAGCCATATTTGGCTTCATATGCAATAAAAATATTTCTTGATATACAATTTAGGACTTAACTATTTAAAAGCCTTTTTCTTACAATTATAAAATAAACAATTTACTCAAAACAACAAAAGCTTATTTTGTTACAATTAAAATAAACAACAACCTTTTTATTAAATATTTTGCAGTTTTTTTGTTTTTTTTTCCAGCTTTGCTTTGTTCAAATTTTAAAACATTGTTTTCAAATTTTCAATATAGGTAGGCTATACTTCAGAAAAGGACTAAAAACTACTAAATGTTTTCGACAGCACTGGCTTATTGGAGAGGTGCATGTGGTGTATGGTGTAGCGTTGCCGATGTGGCAAGATCGTGTTTTTATGTCGCGATAATTTCCTCGGGGCATGAACAAATAAAATATGGTAAGTTTTTTAATTACCTACATTATTTGACTATGAATTAAGTAAATTTTGTTGAAATTTGATATAAAGAAGCGTACAAATATCCAAAAAATGCCAATTCATTAATAGAGGAAATTATCAAATATCATGAAACTAAATTTTGTACCACTGTATTTGTTTTTGTAAATTTTAGTTGGAAAAATTCAGTTTTTTTTAATATCTAAATATTTCGGAATTTATTAAATTTTTTGTCAAATACATTTTTGTGTAATAAAATAAAATAATAAGCTGCAAATTATTGACTTGACTTATATTACAACAAAATGCATAGCTTATGTACAGGAATTTAAAAAAAAATGCTCATTTCATTGTACCAAATCAAAAAACCATTTCCAAGTTAAGAGTTATCTTTAAGAGATGCTTATTCACATAAAAATATAGCTCTCCACCAATATTCAGCGTTGTCGAAATTTTTTTCGAAAAGAAATTCCAATGTTATTGGGCTTACCTACTATATGGAACAAAATACATAGTTTTTTTTTCAAATTTCTTCATGTCTCTTAAATTACCTAGAATTCTAGAATTTGGGGAGTGTATGATAAAAATTGATAACAGTTTCTGGTAGTGGGGTCAAAAACAAGCATTTTTTATCATGGGAGGGGGGGGGGTGTTTATCTGTGACTGGACGCTTACAGTAAAATTTTAGTGAATTGAAATGTTAAATTGTGCAAGGCCAAGACAAGACAAGGTTTTTATTTGTATATGAAGGGGGTCAGTTTTAGTATACACCCCATTTTCCAGAAAAACCTTGTCAACATACACCGGTCTACCTGGAGGGTCGAATTTTTTTACTGCGTTGTCTGCAATTTCTGAATATCCCTCACATTAATGGTTTTAACAAAAAATCTAGTTCTTTTTCCTGGAAAAATAAAACAATGTCATGGATATGGGTACCTATAGGTATATACCTTATCATACCCTTTTAAATTCAAAATGATATTCCCCGATGAAAAGCTCACCTCACAAATTCCAATCAATTCAATCGAATTTACTTTAATTTATAGCAATTAAAATCATCATCATCATCCTTTATATGTACATAATTCGTCTCTTGGAATTTAGGTATTAAACCAATTTCTATCACAACAACAACAACAACAAAAAGCTATCAGATCCAGTCGTAAAATTAGACGCAACAACTACCTATACCACCTGTGCAATATTCATATGCAACAGACTGTCATAAGCAGATTTCATCCCCTTTCTCACTGACCCGACTGTCGTCGTCGCTCCCTCGCCACCCATCACCCATATAATTTCGCGAAAAAAAACAGGTGGAACGAGAATTCTATAAGCTATACAACTGCATGCCATCTATAACTGCAAAAACTTTTCCCCTCAAAATATACAGTGTGCAAGTGCATTCCATTAAAAAAAAAAATCAGAAAAAAAAAAAAAATCACACAAATCACCACGATTCTGGTGAAAGCTATAAAGCTGTTCATATTAAATAAAAAAAAAAGGACGACCAACCAACCTCCCGCATCAGCTTTTGATGACACTATAGGTAAAGCTGTATATACGATAGAAGTGAGGAGGATGGATGGGGGAAATTGTGAAATATTATAAGAAAAAGAAAACAACAACAACAAATCCGGAATTAAAACTTCGATTAGGTGAATAAAAACTTTAGAAACTAAATGAGAACAAGATTCTGCAGATATATGTACCTACATATGTATATATGAAAAGAAGAAGAAGAAGAAGCAGAAAGACAAGTACCAAGGGATGCATTCAATATAAACACCACCACCACCCACCATCATCATTCTGCACCACCCATTCAGCTCGAAAATGAAAACCACCAAAAGCAACTTTCCGCACATCACCAATACATCTACACAATATTATAAGAGCATGCACAAGTGTGCTGGATTCTGACATGCGCATCTCCAAAACTGGCTAACTGGTGGTTGTGATGACTCAATATTCGAGCAACAGCAACGACAACGACGACGAGCAACAAGACCATATCATCAGCCAGCAAGCAACAGCACAAGCAACCTTAATAAAAAAAAAAAAAAAATTCTCAAAAAAAAAAAAACGCTATAGTTTCTATTCATACCCACAGACCCACAGATGAGAAAAGCTGAAGCCAAACACCGATACGCCGACACAAAATGTGAAGCTCTAACAAGTGTGCGTGTGCATAGAGCCATCACATAACCAAGGGGTAACAACATAACATAACAGGCATCGTTAATATCAGTAGAAGGGAGTGGTACGTCAAAAACTGACGCACATCCAGGACAAAACTGCAGACGACATTTTTCCAATTTTTTTTATTTATATTTATACAAAAAAAATCATTGCTGCAATATAAAAAAATACATATATAAATATTCATATATGTAAAAAAAAAAATAAATAAAGTTCTATTCGATTCTATATTCTATTCCTGTGCAATTATCCTGTCAACTAATACAACTTAACTGTATTCTATAACTTAACTAAGACTCTGCTTGTTTGTTTCCAAATTAAATACTACTTAACACCGACCGACGAAAAATTTTAAAAACGACGAAACGTCAAAAAAAAAGAAGAAAATAAATTTCAAGAGACCGCGCGGAACAAATCTCGAGAGTTGTGAATATAATTCTATGCGTTAACTGCTGCAGTGAGTGTCCTTTTTTCCATCTATTCCTTTTTTTTTTGTTAATATAATATAAAATTAGTTGGTATTTAAATTGGTGGTGCGTCCATTTTGAAAAGTGATTTTTCTGAATTAAAATCAGTGTTTTTGGATATTTTCGAAATGTAAAATAGGTCAAAAACGGTTGATTTTCCCAAGATGATTTTATGTGTTTTTTTTTTTGGTTTTTTGCAAGTGTTATTCAACCGATTTTGACACAAAGAGAGGGAAGTTTTTTTTTTTACTTATAAAAAGGAAAAAATCGGATTACGTGAGTAGCAGTGGAAAATTCAGCAGCAGCAGCGGTGGCGGCAGAGAGACCTTCGCACATTAAAAAAAGCCAAAACAATGAGGATATACCCATAAGTAATTGGTGGACCGTTTTTTTTTGTTTTTATCGCTGACTTTGTGTCATCTGTGTGTGGTGGTGTCTTGATCGAAGAATATTTATTGTGTTTCTCAAAAAAGAAAAGCCCTTGTCTTCCTTTACAAACAAAAAAAAAAAACAAAAAGTACGAAAAAGTAAGATTTTTCTAAGAGTTTTTCTCCCAAAAGGATACAGGACACACACATACACACAAAACATAGGCGCAACCAAACCACCCATCACCGTCTAACACATACACATACACACACAATATACACGAAACGAACAGAATTAAGCTTCGATATAAGTTTAAAAAAATAATGATGGGAGAAAACACTTGTTTGCTACAACACAACACACCACAACGTGCAAATGTCCTTTATTTGTTTACACTATAGTTGTATGCGTGTGTGTGGCTGTGTATATATAGTGCATGGTCTGTGATGGTATAAGTGAGTGTGTGTTTTCTATGATAATATAATGTCAGCCACAAAAAGCATGGCTGCCGCGCCAATAATTTTTTTTTCTTTTCTTTTCTATTCTACTTTTTTTGTTCAGTGGAAAAAGTGGGAAAAATCGTTTTCTGTGGCCTTTTCCACACTGTTAAGAAAATCTAATGGCTAATCTTGTCTTCAAGGATCATTTTCAAAAAAAGAAGAATATGTAGGTACTTATACAACTCTGTGATTACTGTGTGTATAGGAATATTAAAGAAAGATAGTTTTGGAGATTCAAAGTTTATGATGCGGCAAGTTAGAGTTGAAATTTTTGTCAACCTACTTATAGATCTATCTTTATACCTATACAGAGGATGCTGGAAGAAAGAGAGAGGTAGAGAGAGAGAGAGGAGGTGATGTGGGAGCTCGACTAACTTACTTTATTTTTTGGTACTTCGAGCAAAACAAACACAAAAAAAAATAAAATAAAAAGGAAGGAAAAAAAATTCGTTCTTGCGAAAAAACCACCTGAAGATTTTATGAATCGTTGACCCACCAACATCATGGTTCCTTATAACTTGCTTATACAATTTTTTTTGGGTATTGTAGCTTTTCCTTTTTTTTATTCACACAAATATAACACACACACACATACCAGTTAAGGATCTATTTTTAAGAGTTTTTTGGAGTCATTATATTTTTTGTGGGTGATGAGGGAGGGAGTCAGTTTGTAGAAAAACTATCCAAGAAAATCGACAAAAGCAATTTTCATTCATTTATTCATGTTTGCAGTTCATGCTTACCGCGTGCAAAGCATACATATATGTGATTACTATGAATATGAACTTTCGAGTATATAGGTACTCATATATGTATAAAGAAACCTGATGATTCTTTTTTAGTGCGTGTGTCGAATTCATTGTTCTTTTTTCATATGAACCATGCGTCTTTGCTTTTTCTCTTTTTTTTTTTTCTGTGTTTGTTTGTTTCAACTGTAATCCTTAATTTGCATGGAAACTAATATACCTTTGTACCTTTATAGAACTTGGTCTCTATATAACTGAATTCCTGAAACCTAAATGACGGTTGACGAGATAGAACGTGATGATTGTAGATTAGCAACAGGACGTAGGTACACACAGGGGCGAACTGGGCAACCGGGCTTTTGCCCGATGGGCCCCTGGCAGAATTAAAAGTGCATGAAAGATCCTGCAGTACTTTCTGCTCTTCTAAAAGAATACTTTCCGGTAAAATTTGGTTTCTAAGGGTCTTACAGTAAATATACAGCATTTGTGGCCGCAAAAGGATTTCAGAAAGCCCCACATAGCTCTGTTATAGGAGCCCCGACAATGAGGATGACGGTGTTGGGTCCCTACAAAATTATTTTAACTAGAACTATAGTTTGTCACTAATAAAACTGAGCTGTTGTAGGCCTAAGGGGGCCCTCACAGTACTCTTAAACGAAGTTACATTTTTTGTTAACTCAAATACATAATAATTTCGGAGTTGACTGTTTATGGCTTCAATTATTAGTCTAAAGCTCGCAGCATATTTTTGGCGTGAAAGGAAACTCAAACTATATTTATACCATATGTAGTCCTGGGGAAGGTAATAACGAATACGTTCGTCTGCCAGTACCTAGTAGCAGCGTCAAAAGTACAACTTTTCTGAAAAAAAAAATAGTGAGTGAAACCACTAAAAATTCCATCGCATCCCAACGCCCTCGATTCCCTGATTACAAATATGCTTTCGACGGACGGTGGCCGCAAAACCACCGACAGACGTCGCCGAAAATTCATTTTTAGACTTTTGGGAAACCACTTGAAATCGATGGCATCCGAAAGTCCTCGACTCCCTGAGTGCGAATATGGCCACGACAGACGTCTAAGTGGCCACCATTGGCATTTTCGGAATTTTAGGAAACCACCTGAAATGTATATCAAATGAAAGGTCTTGACTTCCGATTGCAATGCATTTTGGTGTGTTTTATCAGTTATACAAAAATTTCAATAAAAAATCCGCGATTTCATTCTCGTCTGTCACGGGTTTTCGTTTACATATTATTTGCACTCAGGGGGTCAAGACCTTTCATTTGATATACATTTCAGGTGGTTTCCCAAAATTCCGAAAATGCCAAATAAAAAGGATATTCGGCGCATCTGTCGGTGGTTTTGCGGCTGACTTGATGTCGGCCGAAACCATATTTGTAATCAGGTAATCGAGGGCGTTGGGATGCGATGCATTTGAAGTGGTTTCTCTCAATATTTCTATTTCAGAAAAGTTGTACGTTTGATGCACTTTTTCTCGGAGACGCTGCCTCTACGTACTGGCAGACGAACGTATTCGTTGCTATCTTCCCCAGGACTACATATGGTAAAAATATCGTTTGGTTTCCTTACACGCCAAAAATCTGCTGCGAGCTCTCGGTCTATATACAACGATCAAATTTTTTACAGTCGTTTCAGAACTAATTCTTTCTTTTTCCTTCTACTCATTTTATTATTTTGTGGCCCTTTTTCTTAAAGTTCCGGGAAGCCCTTTGACTCCCAGTCCGCTCCTTGGTACATAGGACGAATAGCCAATGCTATTCCACAAGGGTGGTATTCATAGTCAACAAAGAGAAATTTCATTTCCATATATGAACCTTCTAGAATAGTTCCGGATGATGCTAGAAGAAAAAAGGAGTACCAATATATAATATAATATTATGTTGTATATAAGGAACGTCTTAAACTATCTCAAGTGTAACAGTGAATTTTTCTATACCTATAGCTAAGCATGTTATAAGGAATCCATGTCTCCATTAAGAGAATTAATAAAAACGTACATGCTCTGATGAACCAAAAAGCGTTAAATGAATAATAGAAGATGATGGGCATGCGGGAGAGATTTTACTCTATATAGGTCTTCCCGCTTCCGTGATCTTAAAGTTGCTAGAAGAAAAAATAAAATTATTTCTTTATTTCTTAAAGAATCAACCGGTATTTCCTATAAGGAAAAGTGTTGGCGAGAACGTCATTTGACGAGCCTTTTGACTTTGCCTTATAATTGTAGTTTCCTATAAGAAGTATTCTGAACTCTAAACAAAGAAAAAGGGCACAAAAACTAAAGGCGGTTTATAAAGCAGCGTTAAAGATTATTTCCGAACATTATCTCGTTCATTTAAGAGAGTATTTATTTCAGATTTAGAATGACTTTGCAGTCGCTGTTTGTGTCACACAGAGTGTTTTCTATAACCACTTCTGTAATCGCTATTTCTAATATAACAAGAGGCATTTATTGTTCCACGAATGAATTGTTTTTGAAATTTTTGGATGGTTTTGGCATTTTGTTTTCTTTGTTCAGCCCCACATTTGGATGCCATGAGTCCGAATGGGTTTAAGTTAAGTACTTCTTTGTATAGCATTATTTTGTTCTGTGCCTACGTTCTGTTACTCTCGCATCTATAAAATTGGTCAAGAAACGGTGGAAAATGGAACAAAACTCATATGATTTGTTTCAAATTTCATCGTTTCTCGACTGTTTTTATCCATGCGAGAGTTACTGAACGTAGGCCTGGATAGAGACTTCTTATACCCAGTAACCAATACATTTTTTCTATATATTTCAGATTTATTTCTTCTCTTTTCTTTTTGATTTGCTCTTTCCGTTTTATCTTGGGAACCAAGATATTTGGCAGTATTGGCGTAAGGCACAGCTTTTCTTTTGTTAAAAATTGGAACATTTAGTTTATTTTTTTTCATTGAGTTCATTGGTTGCATTTGGCAGTTTTTCTGTAGCATTTATACGGCACTAATGTAGCAGTATCATGTCCAAAGGTTTCCATCATAGCATTGGAATATCCCTTGTATAAAAAATACAGTGTTGATTCCTTCCTTCCACATCTTTTTCAATTTTATTATATTCCGAATACTCTTGCTTGTAACGGGTGATTTTTTAGCTGGTTTGGTTTTGGCAACACTGGTTTTGACAGCTGACGTGTGTTTAGTACCTTGTGTCACTGTCAAACAGCTTCAGTTTGGTTTGCAATTTAACCATGGATCGTCTTACAAATGAACAACGCTTGCAAATTATTGAATTTTACTATCAAAAAAAGCTGGCCGATGATCCGCTTTTTTATCGAAAAATTGTGTTCAGCGATGAGGCTCATTTTTGGTTGAATGGGTACGTAAATAAGCACAATTGCCGCATTTGGAGTGAAGATCAGCCAGAAGCATTGCAACAGCTACCAATGCATCCCGAAAAAGCCACTGTTTGGTGCGGTTTATGGGCCGGCAGCATTATTGGGCCATATTTCTTCAAAGATGATGCGAATCGCAGCGTTACTGTCAATGGTGAACGCTACCGAGCGATGATAACAAACTTTTTTTTGCCCGAAATGGAAGTTCTTGACTTGCATGATATGTGGTTTCAACAAGACGGTGCCACATGCCACACAGCACGCGAAACAATGGCGCAATTGCGAGGCGAGTTTGGTGAACAGTTAATTTCACGTTTCGGGCCGGTCAATTGGCCGCCTAGATCGTGCGATTTGACACCATTAGACTATTTTTTGTGGGGGTATGTCAAGGCTAATGTCTATAGGGACAAGCCCGCTTCGATTGACGCACTGGAAGCCAACATCCATGCATTCATTCGTGAGATACCGGCCGATATGTGTGAAAGAGTATGCCAAAATTGGACTCAGCGGATGGGCTACCTGAGACGCAGCCGCGGTCAACATTTGCATGAAATTATCTTTAAACATTAAATTGCAAGGTTCAAACTATCGATTCAAATAAATATTTCATTCATTTTTTCGAATTGTTTGTGTTTTTTTTTTAAAAAAAGTTCTAAACCTCTTAAAAAATCACCCGTTACAATAAACTCTAAAGTCTAAAGAGTCGGTTGGTAACATAAGATTTGTGTATTTTGTAGAACTGCCTTGGGAGATCTCACAGTTTTTAATCAAGTCCCAAATGCCAAACCTTGTGAAAAGGCTTGAGAAACACCTAAAAATAGAGCCGAACATACTTGTTTTTCTTCAAGATGCCTTTTCAACAACATTCGATGCCCAAAGCATTTTAAGGAGCAGTTTTTCGAAAAATTTTTTTATAATTGGCATAAGCGAAGAACTGATTGTTCAATAAGAAAATAATTAATGTTGGTGGCGTACATTGCTTGGGAATTACAATGACTTCTGAAAATTTTCAATGATGTAGCACATAATATTGGAGCTGAAAGCATTTACATTTATTATATATATTGGAGTTTTGAAGACATTTCTTTCAAAACCTGTGGAGTATTTAGATTATACCCAAGTGTATTTTTGTTTGAAAGCTTATGTTGGCCCATACTTCTTACTACTTTGAGAGTGAAGAAGTCAATAGCAAATTCGTTGTTTCTATCAACAAAATGTAAGTTATTTGTCACTGCACTTGCTTGGAAAGGCTTAAAAACATTTGAGAGATATTCTGCGAAGAGTTCACGCTCAAAATTTATGAATAAACAGAAAGCGGATTCTGTACTTAAGACAATATTTTGACATAATTATTTGTTTAATTTAAAGGGAAATTAATTTTGACTTTAAAATATTATTTTTTATGAGAAGCAAATTTTATCGATTTATTCCAAAACATAACCCGATTGGTTCAAAATAGCTTTTAACGGCCTTTAAGTCCTACAAAAATTGTCATTTCGTCCCGGCGATCTCACTTGGACTCATCAGTTGACTCAGGGCCTTTGTCAATACGCAATTTTTGCTAAGTTCAGTTCATCTTACATAGATTTCGTGACGAATACCTAGTGTGAACTATATCCAACAAGACTATAGGCTGATGTATTTCAGTAGTATAGTATATAGAACTTGTATTATTAAAAAAACCTTCTTATAACCCGATTGGGTTTAGTTAACTTATGATTCTGCGGGAAATTGGGCGCGGCGTTGTTGTATTTTGAAGACAAAAATAATGTAACATGAAAATTCTGGATATAAACTAATAAAGTACACTTAATGATTTGGGAACGTTAATTTTAGTGGCACTGTTTATTTTCGTGTAGGGTAATTGCGGGAGTGATACCGCGTCGGGAGAGATGCCGCATGTCCCAAAAGTCACATTTGTAGTCAACCGTTCCAAACAATTTTTTTTTGTTTTTTGTTCATTTGGATTCAAAACACAAACGAGAGAAATAAAAAAGTTCACTTATTAAAGTTAACGGGAGTTATTGCGATCTGTTTTGTTTTACATTCTCTTTCGTAGCCTATTAACCAGAATCCCGGTGCCCTTTAACATAAAAAAAAAAAACAGTTCGCAGAGGTTCTGATGTTACCAGAAACTATAATGTAAAAAAAAAATTGATAAAAGGAAGATTGAGTCAGTTGTTTATCAAAATTTTAGTGCAGAATGCTGGGAAAACTATTTTTCAATAAAAAAAAAAGAAGATTGAGTATAATGCAGCAAATGCTGTAAATGGTTGAATGAAAACTGTATACAATTTGCAAAAAGGACAAATTTGTCTTTTGTACTGACTGTGGATCAAGAAGAACGTAAAAACATATACGTCTTAGATGAAATAAATCTTTTTTTGCAATGATCTTACACTGCGGCATCTCTCCCTCAATTGTTGGGAGAAACGCCACATTCAATATAATTTTTTTTTAATTATTTATTATTTAAAAAATACGTTTTTTTTTGTTAAGTCTTTTTTTTTATGGTAAAATACAAATTCCATTTTTAAGCTTTATACAAAGAAAATAAATTGTTTTTTTTATTAATAACACAACAAAAAATTGAGTTTTTAAAAAGCGCGTCATCTCTCCCGCAATTACCCTATTAAAAATGTGAACTTCACAATTTAAGTCCAAAATTATGGTACGAAAATTAAAATTAATAAAAAAGCACTGTCAATGTCTAGAAATTATAGTCAAATTAACATATGAATTGGTTTAAAAGAATTATTTTTAGGTTTGGTTCCATATGATGGTGCCAAAGCTTGGCAGCCTAACTGCAAGATGTGTTATCAAACAAAAACCCCTGATGATTATAAATAATTTTTGTGATATTGTTTCCGCATATTGTAATTTTTTTGAAATGGTATATTCGCACCCTTAGAATGAAAGTGACCTTACTCAAAATTTCTGTCACTTCTGATTTTTCAATAAACTGGCCTTTAAAAGCGAAATAGACTCTAAAACTTGGCTGTAAAAAAGATGTCGAATTTTTTAGTTAGGTCACTTTCATTCTAAGGGTGCGATGATCAATTTTAATAAAATTTCGACAATTTCGATGGTAAAATATTGACGACCAAATTTTAGATTATATTGTCTCTAAATAATCTAAAATATAGCTACTAGTTTTAAAAATGTTGTTAATTTTTCTGGTTGGTGCATTTGTGAAATCAGAATAAGAATTCTGACAGTTGAAAATTGTATAACAACAGTTAAGTTACAATTGTTAATTAGTGAACAGTTCAAATAATCTTATATATAATGTCTCGTTTAACAAAGAAGCTCTTCATTCTTCAAGTTACAATTTTTTTAAAAAAACCAAATCAAATGAAGACTGAGTAAAGTATATTCGGTCAAATTTAAGGAAGATTAAAGATGGACCACCATTCTCACCACGTTAAGGTCTTTTGAGTTTTTTTTACCATTTACCTATAATAATAATAATTTAACTATTGTTTTACAACTATCAGTTTTCTATGGATGGGATCTTAAATTTTTTTAATGTCCTGAAATTGAATCGGTCCTTGGAATTATTCAATTAGTTCTGGGGTGACATTCTGTATGGCAAAAGCGAACTATCGTTTTCGTTTTTGCTTATGTTCGTTTATGAAAAACGAAAGATCGCTTTCGGTTATTACAGAATCTGGCCCCTGGTTTTCAAGATACTCTAACTGAAGAGCGCAAATAAAAGTAAGCGATGTAAAGTAAAGTCCAATAGTTTAATAGAGACTGACTTCAGAATAGTATAAATGTATAAAAGTATAAATGTGTGGTATATGAGTAATGAGTATGAAAGTATGAACGGTGATAAAGGAAAAGAAATCTAAAAAGAACCTACATACACAATAATTACAATGGTCAACCCTGATTTTGCCCAATTTGACCGCTAATTCTGTTATATAAATCTACCCTCATTATTAAATCACAGTAAGTGTTAATTAGTGTCATTTAAAAATTAAATTAATTTAACTGATTGCAAGAAAGGATCACGACCTATACCGTTTCCTGTACCCATGATTTGGACTGAACCGCGAGATCACTTTTCAGACTGCTATTTTTCTCTCATTGACAGAAATAATAAAAATTTCAAGAAAAAACACTCACTTTTTAGCTTGCACAGCTATGTGAAGTGCTTCTACCACTGTTGCATATCAAATTAGGGCTAATGACAAACTTGGGTCGATTTCTGTATATAAAAGAAAAATTTCCCCAAAATAAGTGATGCAAAGATAAAAGAGGGTTTATTTGTAGGACCTCAAATTAGGGATTAAACTCAACACCGAAATATTTTACTAAATGTTTAAGCACATATTTGCTATTAATATCTAATAAACTACTAAATTAAAACTATCCGAATTGTTATTTACATATTTATTTCGCAACATTTCACTCCAAATTCGATTTTCAAATTTATATTAAAATTCAAAATCAGTCATGACAGTCCCTCTAAACAAATCTAAAAATCATTTACCTTTTTAATAGTAATTTTTGTTTGTTTCATTAATCACATCCCTCGCACAATTATTTATATTATTTTATATTTTAGAACAACAAAAAGAACTCAAATATAATATCAAACCCCTAAATATATAAAAAAAAAAACACTGCCTCAGTCAATGCCAAAACCCGACAAGCTAAAATAATAATAATAATAATAATATACTAAAAGGACATCACAAGACTCGTCACCATGGACAAATTTTAATTGAATTTTTAACGAATACCAAACTAACATTTTAGTTGCGTTTTATTTATGTGAATGATGCGAATTGAGTTCCTGTATATCCGCCACCCCTCTGTTGAACCAAACCAACCCAACCACCCATCCGCCATACTTCAGGATTCTCTATAGTTGTGTATACTATATTCGTATAACAACCCTCGTCCTTTTTCAAAGCTATATTAAAACGCGCTACACAGACGACACACAAACTAACGCACGTGATGGCGGGCGCGCTTCTGATGATGATTCTCTCCTCTCGAATTGCGTTAATTTTTAATGATGATACCTCAAACCAAATTAGGAAATTTAATTAAGTGCTGAAAAGCAATACGTTGCGCGCTGCTCCACGTTGCCATTTATAATAATAAAATTCCCCTCTCTGTGTGTAGTGCTAGATATGATGACTGTATATATATATGTATAACGGTTGGCAACGATACACGCGCAACAATCGGTGTATCTATATACATATTATACATTTTTTGTTAATGCAACAACAAACTAGTTGCTTATTAATATTTCCATTTTCCCATTATTTTCAGCCTGCATTAAAACAACTATAAATCAAATTAAACAAAAATATAAAAAAATGTATAAATATATTATTATATAAAAAAAAAATAAACAAAAATAAAAAACTCAAAACAACGAAAGCAATATATACATAACTGTGAACATAAATAATAACAAAATAACAAAAAAAAAAAAAAACATAAATTATTCCCAAGGATACAAAATTCAAAATTAAAAAAAAATAAAAACAAAAATTTCTCTAAAAGCAATTTTCGATCTTAAGGACAAAAAATATTTATCAATCAAATTTTAAAATTAACAATTTATTTATTAGAAGAAAAATTAAAAATTATGAAAATATTTTTTAACTAAAAAACTTTCAAAAAAAAAAAAATTTCTTAAAAAAATCTAAAAAATTATATAAAACTTAAATAAATATTTTGTAACAAAAAAAATGCCACTGGACTATGTTCAAGCTAAGAACACAACTTATATCTTCGGAGGCAGATCGAAAGCAACAACAGCAGGTGCAGCAGTGGCATCGTCATCATCAACATCATCGTCAGTTGGGGATTACGAACAGGCTGAGGTGTATTTGAGGGCCTTTGAGGATGAGGAGAACCATTACCACCATCACCAACAGCATCAGCATCAGAATAGTCGAAGCAATGAAGTCCTTAATCAGCAAGCAACAATTTTTATTGTAAAGAAACCGGCCAGCAACGGAACTCACCACCACCACCAGCATCAGAATCAGCACCAGAACCAGCATCACCATCAACATTACCAGACAGCCCTTACACTCGATTGTGACCGTGTGGAGCTGCTAAAGTCACCCAATCATCAATTTTCGGCTTCCGTTGCAGCACAAAGCTCCTCCAGCAACATCTCGTATAGCAACAACAACAACAAAAAAACCAACGACAGGAAGCACAACAACAACAGCAGCGAAGCCGAGCGACGGACTCCACAACAGCATCAGCAGCAGGATAACCCCCATTCTACATCATCAGGACAACGTGGAGTTGAATCAATAGAAAACAACAAATACAAAAGCACTAACCGAAGCAATTTCAATGGCAAGGCTGTTGAAAGAGCATCAGCAGGAGCAGGAATAGCAGCAGTGGTAGATCCTGCTGCTAGCAACAACCGCATTAGAAGCCATTGTGGCAACAGCGATACCGGCACTGAAACGGCCAGTGGAAATGGGATGCTCTGCGGGCGACTCGAATGGACTGCAGCTCAATCACTGGTTGAATTGAATGGCAAGGATAATAATAACATGGCAACAGTAGTGGTGGCAGCAACAACTGTTGCACCAATACCACCAATATCAACTGCTGCATCCATTCAGCCTTTGCCGCCAACAATATCGAGGGACCAAAAACAGCAACAACAACAACAACAAAGGGAGCCTCCTGCTTTCGGTAAGTGTGGCAAAATATTTTAAACCTTGTTGTATCTTTGTTATTTCTATTTTCTGGATGCTTTATCCATATTCAGAGCTTTTGTCTGTTTTTCTATATATATATATGAGTTTCTCCAGAGAGGGTCGGTCGTCCTTTTGGTGGAAAATAATCTTCTATATATGTGTATGTATATTATAGAGGATGAGAATACATTTCGAGTGAGTATCTATACATGAATGTGTCTATATCGACATCGAATCACTGTATGGTTTCGAAAATCTCAAATTTCGACCATTTTTTAAACAACTGATATATTTGGTATCAGCTTTTGTTGTGGTTGTTGGGGAGAAAATAGGTGTTTTAAATTGATAAGCTATCAATTCTTAAGAAAGTCAAAAATATATCAAAATTCACAACTTAGTCTTATGTCCTTCTTATTTAAGTTCAAGAGGCTAAAAAATTTTTAATAGATTTTTTAAAAGTAATCCCAGAAAAATATTCAAAGGAACTTTTAAATTGCCTAAATCAATATTACTCTTAGTTCAAGCTTGGAAAAAATATGTTTTCTAGAATAAATATAGCATACAAACAGAATTTTTTAAGTCTTTATTTACCTTTAGGGAAAATTTTGGTATAAAGTATTTAGTAATATATCCTTTCAAACGAATTCATCTTGTCTTCGAGAGTTTTATCGAAATGATATTTTTTTTCGAAAAATACAAAATATATAGTTTGAAAAACACTAAAAAAAATCTGGTTCATTATTAGCTTTATGACATTTTCACCTAGGGTGACCAGATTTATCCTCAATGAAAAAAGGACATCCGAAAAAATCTCAAACGAAAACTAAAAATAAACAAATATTTTTTTGATTTATTGGATCAAAAAGGATTTTATAATGATATTTTTCATAACACAAAAACTGCTTTTTTCAAGAACTATTTAACCATTCTTCGATTGTAAAGGGTGTCCCAAATTTCACACATGGTGTTGGGAATAGAAAGACAGAAAATCCCCAAATGGATTATTGCACTACGAACCCCGAAAAAAAGGATTCTCAAAATCCGAATGGAATCGAAAAAAGCAATGCCTTATTAAAAAATTAATTCTGAAATTCGAAATCAGCTTTCCTATTTCATACCAATACTCGGAGCCTTTAAAAACAAAAATCCCTTCAACTTTCCAATAAGTCCAATTTTGTTCTCTTTTTTTCCACAAAAAAAGCTGAACATTTGTAATTATTGTATTATGGCTACAAAGACATAATTTTTCTCCATTTGTGTATTGTCAAAAATTGGATTTTCTGCCATTTGGATTTGTACGCCATTTTGGGATCAAATTTCATCAAAATTCGTTTTATTTTAAGTAAAACTATGGGAATAAGAAAAAGCGTGCCATGTTTTTTTTTTCGTGCTACCGTGCAGTGAAAAAATTGTCGTGTCAAATAAGTACAATCGAGTCACATTGGCAACGCTGCATTTGGGTTTTATTTCCCAAATTAAAATGAAATAATTTCTGAAATGGAAATAAAAGCTGTGGGTTTTGATTCCTTTTTCTTGTGGAATGGAAATAAAACGCATTCAATATACCCTTTTTATAAGGGTGGTTCAAAATAACACCTTTCTAGAAATTCAACTGATACCGGGCGAAATTATGAAACTTAGATTGAAACCAAAAAATTGAGACTAGGGCCAGTTTCAGTTTATCGGAATAAGTAACACTTAAGTCTCCCATATTGGCCACTTAAATTCCACTTACTCAGACAGTAAAACTACGGATAAAGTCCATGAATAGGAAAATTAAGTGCCACTTATTTTGTCAAGTGTGCACTGTGAAACTGGCCCTAAACAATTCAAAATCGAACACCACTTAGGGCCATTTGCTGAAACGAAACAAATGTTTAAGTTCTACATACTGGCTTAAGTTCCTCTTATTTGTTTGCACCAACAAAAATCTTAAACTTAAAAGTTGCTATGTAGAACATATGTAACTTAGGGGGAAGAAAAAGTAGAACCTAATTTTCCTAAGTAGTACATAAAGCAAAAAATAATTTTGTTGTCAATTTTGATTTAAATTTGTCAGAACAAGAAACAAATTTTTAAATTGAAAATGAATTTCGAAACGCTGCTGGACGTAATTGAGAATGATGTTGAAGTCCTCGAGTTAATAGAACGCCCCAGATCCTTGACGGTGTATGGATTCCCACCTCCTGTTTGAAGTGCTGCATATTTTTCAGCAGCAGCTTCCTTTCTTACTTCATTCTTGTAAAGGTTGTACAATTTTTTTGATGCTTCGCATCTTCTGTAGCATGTAACCCCAGATTGGGAAGCTGTCGGTGATTCTACTCCAGGCTAATTTCTTCTCCTTCCAAGTGGTCCCGTCCGTTTTTTTTATTTCTAAGGATGTAGGTAAATAATATTTTTTTTTTCAGTTTTGATGAAAATAATTATTGAGTTTGACACTCAATTAATTCATACATAGCTAAGATGAAATTTTATTTTTGTTAGCAACGTAAAACAAGTAAAGTTAATCTTAAGAACTAAGTTCCACATAGAGCTAAGCTGAGAATAGTTAAAATCCAGATTTATGACTCGTTTCAGCAAATGGCCCTTAAAGGTCGCTACCAGCGCTTCTTCAATAATTTTGCTTGAAAATCGGAATTTTTCTCAAATGTTAAAAGCTGCACAACTTTTCGAGTTTTGGTGCTAAAAGCATGGAATTTTCAGGAATTGTTCATAATTTTATGTAATTTAGAAATTTAATTTTTATAACTTTTTTGTTTGTAAATAAAAAGAAAACGTCTACAGAAAAAAACTGCAAGGGATCTGGGACTTGGAGTTTAACCAGAAATACATTTAAATAGCCAAGAACCTGTCCCAAAGTTTCCTAACGTAAATTCCTGAAATTGTGAGTTGATTTCTCAATATTTCTGACGACTTCTTGATTTGTCGTCTAAACAGATTTGGCTTTGAGTTACATAATGCTTGTTGAACCTGTGAGTAGATCAAATCAACATTCAATTTAAGTAAAAAGTGCTGATCTTTTAGTCTTTGTAAGCCCAAGTAATGGAGGACGCAGGTTAAATTGCTCTGAATTCTTTTGTTTAAGAATGAGTATATTTTTGCCGGTTCTTGGTTTCTTTCCTATACTATATAGAGGCAACATACCTAGATGATGTTCAAACTTCCCGTAACTATCAATAAGAAATTTTAAAATTATTTCTTTAGATTTTTGTAACTAAATCGAATCATTCCATTTTGGGCCATGTTTAAGACTTTTGCAGAAAGAAGGAGCTAATTAATGACACAAGCCATTTTCCTGATATCTAAATGGAATTCAATTACTAATTTCTTAAACCGCACTTGTGTTAAGGGCTCTTTCAACAGAAGAAGAGGGAAATGAACTTGAACTTAATACTGACTCAGAGCAAAGTTCAATCCAGGTTTTATGCAAATGAAGTCTGGATCTAGAAGTGTGTAAACCCCGGACCTTTGAGTTCAGCAGTATTATACTTCCATATTAACTCTGGTGCGTATTTCTTTGATTTCAAGGCTTGATCTTACAGACTTATTCTGAAAATATAATTTTTTTTTTAGGACAACGTCGTTGGCGTCATGCTTCGTAACCGTTTAGTGATGCTATCATCATCATTTTCGAATAAAAAATTTTATTCAAAAGCTGCAACCTATATAAAGGGTGTTTTTTTAGACGTTTGGTTTTCAAGAAGAAATAAAACGCATATAATTTAATGTTATGGCCAAGAATTTAGCTTTATTATAAAGATAAGGGTTTGCCATTATGTTTTAAAAATGATTTCAGGCAAGTGGCCACCGCGGCTGGCTCGAATAAATTCCAGCCGAGAGGCCCAATTTTCGACCACGTTTTGCAGCAATTGGGGCCGTATGTCAGCAATAGCGCGCCGACTATTCTCTTCCAAGGCGTCAATCGTCTAGGGCTTATCTTCTTAGACAAGCGACTTCACTTAACCCCAGAAAAAATAGTCCAGCGGTGTTAAATCGCACGATCTTGAAGGCCACGCCCCAGATCCACGACGCATGCGAGATAATGCGCTCACCAAAAGTTTCCTTCAATAAATTGATTGTTTCGTTGGCTGTATATGGCATGTAGCGCCATCTTGTTGGAACCAAAGGTCGTCCACATCAACATCCTCCAATTCAGGCACGAAAAAGTCATTAATCATGGCTCTATAGCGTTCCCCATTGACTGTAACATTATGGCCGGCTTCATTTTTTGAAGAAATATGGACCAAAGATTCCCTCTGCCCATAGGGCACACCAAAAAATGACTTTTTGAGGATGTAACGGCGCGGCGGGCGTCTCAACGATGGCTTGTGGATTATGATCACTCCAAATTCGACAATTTTGCTTATAAACGTACCCATTCAACCAAAAGTGAGCTTCATCGCTGAACAAAATTTTCTTATGAAAATCGGGATCGCGATCGGTGGCAATCTCGTTGCGCGAACCGAACTATTATTTTGGTAATAAATTTGCACGATTTGCAAACGTTGTTCAGGAGTAAGTCTTTTCATTATGAAATGGCAAACCAAACTGAGCATAAATCAAGTGACAGCTGTCAAAAAGACCGACTCCGAAAAAAGTATTGCCAGATTGAAAACCCCACGTCTTAAAAAAACACCCTTTACAACCAATCTAATGGCTGGAATGTTTATTTTGTTAAGTAGATAAAAGTACATTTAAGAAAATTTCGCGTTTTAAGTACCATCCTTAAAAATGATTATTACATCGTGACAGAACCTAAGCGTCTTCACCACATCCTTCCCCACAACCCTGCCATATATAAAAACTCTGGGATATGCACGTTATATACATGATGATGCCACTATTGATTCTCAGTAAAGCCCGTAGGCACCCGCATTTACTCATTAATCGAAATAAAATCAATGACTAACAAATACCACGTGCTGCAAAAATTATAGATCCCCTGGAGAAAGTATATAGAAATAAAAACAAAAAAAAAACTCATATTGTTGTCGGGGCCCAGAAAGATATAATAATAAATAAATTCTCTCGCTCCCGAATCTCATATAATAATTGAACCTTCAAACAAAAACACGCGCGCCATTAAGTCGGAGCGGAGCCTTTATAAGTAAGTAGGTTCCATTGGGCTAAGGGAAATATGTGCAAATGGCATTTAGATACTTTCCCAAGAGATTGTAGAGTGCGAGTGTGACAGAGGCAAATAGCTTAAACCCCAAAATATACTTATAAATGTTAAAGAGTAAACATACACACACACATACAAATGGTACTTAAAGTCACATATTATATGAACAACATGATGCCACAGGATATGGGATATATCCTTTCTTTACCTTTCTACTGTTGCTGACTGAAATGTATTCAACATCATGCAAACTCTCTCAGACTTATATTATAGCCCTGCCATCGACCCGGTATCGGCTCGGCATCGGCATCGGGTATGGCATCGGCATCGAAAAAGGAAACAACAGGTTGCGGTGGTTGAATCTCACTCTCAAGGGTCGGGAATTTAAAGCCGAAAACTCCATCCAAATTGATTTGTTAACTATCTCTCTGCGATGCTATACGATGCTACGGTACGGCTGCTGTGTGTCGAACGTCATCTGCGCTACCTATCACACATGTCTTCTTATAAATATAGTTGGTTCGTCTTTTGGTCCTTTTACGATTTGCATGAATTTTTGATTATCCAAGGTGGGAAGGTTGATTCGACCCAAACTTTCGAGCCTTAGCCCGACCTCACAGCTTTGAGAGGTTTATCCCATGGTAAAGGACCCCAAAGATGGTCATGCAACAAATGAGGGGACGAACCAAGTATACACCTAGTCGTATCACCAAGCCGAGCGAGACCGTACAAATATATGGTGGTGCGGTTGTGTATGTATAATTTATGATAATAGCTTTGAAGGTATCCCCTTTAGTGTTGTCAGTTACGCATAGCAATCAGGACATGAGCACCGATCAATTTTTGATACATTTCAAGTGTTATCCTTCAAGTTAGGCAAAACTTTGCCTGAGAAACATACAAATGAGGGTGTAATATTGGGCCTAAAGTTGAGTTAAGTTGAGTGAATGTAGAATGTATGTATATGGAACACGGTGTGTGGTGTAGTTCGGCTGGCATAAGGATATAAGTAGCATATCCTTTTCATGGAATAAATAAATTAATACATAATGTTTCGATGTCAAAATCCTGCTCAGGTTTTTTTCTTTTTTTTTTTTTTTTGCTCATAAATAGGTATGATTTTGTTGTTGTTTTTTTTTTTGTATTTATACTTATTTTTGAAAAGCTGCCTGCTGTTGCTTTATCACATCGGGTGTCCCTCATGGGTTTCAAAGGGATTTACTCCTAAAATATGTAATAAATTGCGGGGATTGTGTGTAAGCTTGCAAAGTGTCGTTTAGAATCGTTAAATGAGATTTGTTATTAGAAATTATTTTTCGTTTAAATAATATATGGATATGGGGAGCCATCATTTTGAGAAAGATTTAAAAAAAAATAATTCGATTTGGAAAGGTTGTATTTATTAAATAGAAATGGTTTTAAGAAGAGTTACCTACTCAATATACTAAAAATTTTTATAAAAATAAAAAAAAATAAAATTTATTTTGGGTTGGACCTTGATAAATTTCTTCTACCAAACTTTATGGAAATTTTACACAGGGGTTTGATTGGCAAAGTATGGAGACAACTAGAGCTTAATTGAACAACTACCTTTCAATGGCTATAGCTGTGAAATGGTTTGCCGCAGAACTTTGGAAGAAGTCGTCTTCATATTTTGAGAATTATACTGCCATTTAATAAAAACATCAATCAATTTGAAATTTTACGGTTCAAAAAGTCTCAAAATTTGAGAGGGCATATGAAAGTTATTCTTATTCAAAAATAAATCAAAATTAAAAAGAACAAAAATTAATCAATGAGATAGAGCTGATCAAGTGACTTCGGTAGTGTGATGGGTAGTGTATCGGCTTCTAAAACCATTCACAGATTATTGTTATATGTTCGTGTCCACTTAGCGAACAAAATTTTTGTAATTAAAAACAGAATGAACAAACTAAAGACTAAACGTTTACTTTAAAGATGATCCTGTTGATGATGTTGGTCCAAGATAATAAAACCATAAATAAAATTGTAACTTTGTGGTATAGCACCGTTAAGTTTCTGTTGTTTTATTCAAAATGTTCACTACTAAAAAAACACAACACGATAATCTTGTATATTGTGTGTGTAACAAATTCAGTGCCAGTAAACTGCAAATATTTTTGAGAGAACTTTTCGCATAGAAGTCAAGGGTCACTCCAGCCACAATTTTTTATTTTTGATCTAAGCTGAAAATTTAATTAAAATAAAACCGTGGGCTGGATTTTACATCTGCGTACTTTAGAAAAGGTGTCATAGCTTACAGAGGCGAATCGACCGATAGATTTTCTGTGGCATGAAAGGAACAGTCCAAGTGAGGCAGTAACCAATTTTAAAAGATCAAGTTCTCGCTAGGTAGGTATATTTTAGATTTATAATTAATATCAACACAAAAATTAAAAACAAAAGTCATTAAGCATAAAAAAAGGACCCTAGCCCCTTAACCATTTTAATATTTTTCAAAAAATTATTTTGCTAAAACAATGTGTATTCATGTACATACATATGTTGGTGCTGTTTTCCAAGAAATCTGTTGATATAATATATGGAGTCAGCCTGGTGACTAACAGATAGATAGATATGCAGGCTTGTATCAATTTCAATCCAAAAAAAAATTCATTTTGCTTAAAAAAAATTTTAATGCAAGTTTAAAATATTTTGCAATAAAAAAAAATTTAATACAAGCTGAAAATATTTTGCATTGAAAAAATGCTAATTTAGTTAGTTACTTGCATTAAAAAAATACAAATTTTATCGAAAATTTTTTGTATTAAACAAAATGATAATTTTATTGGATTATTTTTTGCATTAAAAAAAATGCAAATTTTGTTGTAACATTTTTTGTATTAAAAAAAATTAAAATTTCTTTAGAACATTTTTTTCATTAAAAAAATTTTTTTTCGAAATATTTTTTTTGAATTAAAAAAAAACTGCGAATTTTTTTCGATTTTTTGCATACAAAAAAAATTCACGTCTGGGTGCACTGAACCAAAAACCGTAGTCCTATTGACAATTTTGGTAGTAAATGTAACAATAAAGTTTTAAATTTTCAACCGATGTAGCAATATGAAGATTTCGGATTGCTATCGTCAATTTGATCAAACCCTTGGCTTTCAATTTGACAACCGCATGGTTTTCAATTTAACTACCGTGATTTTACATTTAAAAACCGAAGTTGCAATATGTTTACCAAAATTCACTCGCGATAAAATTGACAATCCGAAATCTTCATATTGACTACTGCGGTCATCGGTTGAAAATTTAAAACTTTATTGTTACATTTACATCCAAAATTGTTTATAGGACTACGGTTTTTGGTTCAGTGCACTCAGACGTGAGTTTAATTTTTTTGTATGCAAAACAAATTCGCTTTTTTTTTTTAAATGCAAAAAAATTGCATTTTTTTAATGCAAAAAATTTTCGAATAAAATTTGCATTTTTTTTTTTTAATGCAAAATATTTTCAACCTGCATTTGAAATTTTGTTTTAATGTAAAAATATTTCAATTTGAATTAAAAATTTTATTTTTAATGAAAATTATTTTTACATTGCATTAAAATTTTATCTTTAGTAAGAAATGCAATAAAAAATGCATTTTTACATGATGGATATTATTTATTAATTCTTTTCTCTTTGTATAAATTAAACTAACTTAAACTTTAGTTTAAAAAAAAAATATTTTTATTTTTTTTCTTTGAGGATGAACCTGTTTATTTCAAATCAAACTTAGATATAACTTACAAATAATTTTTCTTGAAATATTCTAACCTCTATGTATACCTAGCCTCTATGCTGCTGGTAGCGGATGTTCCCAAAGGTTTAGGTGTTGTGTTACACCCGCTGCTACGTGCTGGAATGCAGCTTTTTGTCTGGCTGTTGGTTCGTCGCCAGCCGCAGCGTCAGCGAAAGTGTGGGAATGATAATAAATCATTCTCCACTTAAATTACATATATAAAAGTATATATTACGTAGTTATTTGAAAAACCACTTTAGCATGGGATTGCCGTCAGCCTGGTGACTGAACGTACCCTAAGTGGAGAAATGGGAGTTGCATGAGCAGGACAGAGGACCCAAAAGGGGAGCTATGAATACTTCGAAACGGCCATGCAGCTGGTCACCTAAACAAAAAAAAATTTGTTAAAAATTAAAAAAGTCTCCAAATTTCGGGATCTACATATTTCGTAGTTCATTTTGAAATAACCACCCAATTTAAGAAGTAAATAAGTCCTCAAAAACATATGAGATACATTTTGGTGATATATAAAATTTTTATAACTAAAACTCTCCAAATTAAGGGATGTTATTTAATTTTTTGTTTGTGAAGAGTTATTTCTCGGTAAAACAGTATACCAGATCTGATGTAGATTGTAGACGTAGTAAAGTCAGTCAGTAAATGATCCTTCAGAGCTGCACACACATTATGCATACCTTACATTATACCTACATTGGACAAATAAGGGGCCCTACTATGTAACTTGCTTCTACTTTCGAATCCATTCGAAAGTTGTTTTCAATGCTTATTATAAGTGGTAATATGTATGAAAGTGGGATTAAATTTTGGGGCTTTCGACTTTTTGCCACAGAATCTTCAACTAGCGATGTTCTATTTCCGTTTATATGCGTTTGCTAAAGAATTAGCGAGCTGAGATTTTGCGAATTCCAACATTTTTATTGTAGAATCGAGTTACATAGTTGGGCCCAAGGTATATTTTATGAATTTTACTTGCATAATGTTGAAACCTTCTCGACTTCTTCACTATTTTTTTGATGAATTTTTTTAATTCCAGACTTAAATATCAGATTTTGTTTTCGAAGGCTCATTAAGTATTTTTTTTTTTACACAACTTCTCACTCCTCACTTAAACGTTTAATCTCAAAACTTTAATAAAATTTCGATTATAATATCAATCAGACTTCTTCTAAGAAAGTATGTATACATATATAGATCAAAGAAAACATAAAATTCGTCCAACCCCATATACCCATACCCTATCACAAATTCAAAAACAACTTCACTGCAAAAATATATAAAACACAACCCTCATTTTTTCAAATTAATTTAAACTTTAATTTAACTATAATAACGTAGGTACATATACATATACCTACTTCCGCATAAACCTTAACTTATCCAAGTAATGCGTAACAGGTCTTCCTTATATCAACAAAAACAAGAACCTAAACATTACAAGAAGAAGAACAATAATAACAATAACAACAACAACAACAAAAAACAACCGAATTTATTCTCCTTTATTTCAATTGAGGCACGTTTCCCAAGCTAACAAACCCATTTCGCCAGCACCACCTTGAATATATAATTAAATTTTCTTTAAGAAAATCATCCTCCATTTTCATTTAAGGTTTTATACATTTTTCCCACAGTCCTCATATATAGACTAAAGGTATAGGATGGTACAAGGTAGGCACAATGCTATATTCCAGGATCAACAAAAATCAAATTTCCCATTTATGCTCCCCCTTAATCTGAGATATTCTCAGTACTGTGTGCTTTTTTTTATATAGTCCTGCCCACCTGTTTCTGAATGTTGTTCTTTTAAGTTTGGAAAGACAGAGATGTATAAGGTATGTAGGTTAGGTAGGTATATTTCTTTCTTTTTCTAAGTCGAAAAGTGCTTAAGAAGAAGAAATCATAAAGCCAAATAAGATTAAATTTAAATATTCTGGCAATTTTTTTTTCTTATTTTTCTTGTTTTTTTTTTTTTTACATACAAACGTATACTAAAGTGAAATCTACTCAGACAACAGTGTCAGTCAGTGGGATATTCTCAAAAAAAAAGAAGAAGAAAATATGAAAACTGGTGCACAATGATTACCACAGAAGACGACTTTTCGTCGTTGTCGTCCTCGTCTTCGTCCTCGAGAAAAGAGACGCGCGATGAAATTGGAAATCCTTGGCGAATCTATTATTCACCTGTTGATGGTATTATACTTCTCTATGTGGACAGGAAAAAAAAACTCCTGTTCTCATTTTACTCCTGTTTAGTGTATCCCAAAAATACACCCTCACACAAACAACACACAATCATACAAATCATTCCCAAAAAAAAAAAAAATGGTATCTTGAAGCTAATACCTGTTGCAGGTGGTGCGGGTGTTTTTTTCTTTCCAAGAGGGATATATACCGACTATCAAGGGTATCATCTTAAAAAAGTTTTTTTGGTTCCCTCTTATCCCCTTTCTATACGTGTGTTATTGTTGTTTGTCAGAACTTAAAAGGAATCTTTTTTGGTAAGTTCTTTTTTTTTTTTTTTTTTTTTGGGTGAAATGGAAATCGCACAACAGAAAAAGGACTCTCTTTCTCTCTCTCTTTGTATAGCCAATCGATATCAGTGAAATATTGTGATTCCTTTTTGCAAAAGTAAAATATATATTCAAGGACTTGCAATTTGATGTGATTTGCTTAAAGTTTGGTAACAGGAAACGCTAACACCGTGTTGCTTGCATGACTCTTTTTTTCAACCTACATATAGAGAGAGTCCTTTAAATGGATAAAGAATAAATGGCTTGGCTACCTATATACTGTGACGGGTTGGATAAATCCCATGTTGTGTTGGATAAACATGATCACATAAAGTGCTTGCTTTAGGGTGTGTTTTATTGAATTAAATTATATAAATAGCTTACTCAGGCGAGTACACTTAACCCACACCCAATAAAATTTGTTTTTATTATGAAATATTCAAAAGGTTTAAAATATGTTCATATTTTTTTTTTTAAACACAAAATAAGGCATCTAATCACTAGCAGCCTTATTTATTAGATTTCACTAATACTCGTTTCAACCTCGGAATAGTTGAACCGAGTCGAAGCACTTACTCCGTCTTTACGCCACGTCAAACAAATTCTTATTTATTAAGTCGTTTTAGCGACGGAGTAAATTTACTCCGACTTTACTTCGCCTCTAATCCTGAAAAACTTATTAATAAAAAAATAAACGATGATTAGAGGCGGAGTAAGCTAAAACTGGTACATAGTAGGATTAAAGCCGTTGTAAAGCCGTTTTAGTATCTAAATGACATGACATTTAGTAACTAAAAAGGAGTGTAGAAGACGTTTTTTTTTATCCATTCGTTACTCATTGTAAGGCAAAATGGATAGTTATTTTGCATTTATAAATGATTTAAATTCTTTAAACGCTTTAGTTGCAGTACAAAACTCGTTTAATCCCATATTATAATAACCAGAGAGATTGTTTTTTTTTTTTTGATAATATATTCGATATAAGGAGGGTGTAGCTAAAACCGTTCGACGTGGCGTTAAGACGGAGTAAGTGCTTCGACTCCGTTTAACTATTCCGAGGTTGAAACGAGTATTAGTGAAATCTAATAAATAAGGCTGTAGGTGCGTAGAAAGCTTTTAGGTTTTCATCAATAACTACCTCATTGGACTTGACCACTGCTGAAAAAGTGCCGAAAAAGTCATGGCAAAGTAGTTTTGAGATTATCATTCATATTAAATTTTATTTTTCTCAACAAATTTCCCACCACTTTTTCATTAAGTTTTTGTTTATAAAAAGGCTACCAAATTTCAGTAAAATGATTCCTTCCATAGGATCACTTTTTGATTTTCGATTTTCTCAAAAACCATTCAACTGATTTGTATCATAATTTTTTTTTATAGAAAATGTTTCAAAAATATTTAAAAAGTAGATATTATGTATTGTATAACAACATTTAAATTTTTTTTTTAAATAGATTCAATTTTGTTTTGAGAATTTAATAATTCGAAAACGACTTGTCGATCGGTGGGTTTTTATTAAACATTTCGAGAAGATTAAAAAAAAATATTTTTATAACCAAACATAACGGTACAAACAAATGTTTAAAAACAAGAATAAGGAACATCTCATTTTTCTCAAAAACGACTCCTACAATTTTGGTAAAAAAAAATTTGAGAGCCATTATCAGTAAGATCTACCATACTATTGGAAAAAAAATTATTATTTTTTTTTTGGTTTTTGATTATCTAATTATCTGTATAAATAATATCAATAATATCAAGACAAATTTTGGATTAAAAAAAAAAAATTTTCATTCGATATACCTAGATGTTTTTTTTTTAAATTAATGTTTTAACTCTGCATTAAAAAATGCAAAAAAATTGCGTACCAATTTTTGTTCTTACAATTTTTACTTGCGATAAATAGGAACTATAATGGGAAAATCGGACTCGGGATTTTGATCAAAGTTGACATTACGATGATAGCGAAGTCGAAAAAAGTGGGTCTCGCAATTCTGTCCGTCTGTCTGTCTGTCCCTTCGGCTGCAGAATAAACGGTTCGGTAGATTTTCTTCAAAGTTAGTACCTAGCGTTTTTTTGGCACTATCCCACCCGCTTTTTTTATTTTTTTTTTAGACCAAAAGCAACGTTACCTGCCATACAAATTTTTTTACCAAAAACTGAAAATATTATTTTTCACAACTTTTTTTAAAAAAAATTTAATAGTTTTTTTTTAAAAAAGGTTATTTTGTAAAAAAAATTTTCGAAAAATTTTTACAAATGGTACCTCCTATATAGAACCATTTTTTTGTTTTCGATTTTCTCAAAAACGGTTGAACTGATATTCACCATTTTTATTTGGAGAATGTTTGAAGAAGGTTTAAAAGTTTTGTATACCAAAATTTTCAAACAAATTTTTTTTGGATTTTAAAAAAAGTTTCAAATTTCTGAAAACTTTATAACTTTAAAACGACTCGGTCAATTTTTATTAAACTTGGTACCCAGCAGTTTTTTTTTTACATTTTCTAGCAGATTTTTAATTAAAATTATTCTTATAACCAAAAATATCGGTACCTCCCATACAAATGTTTAAAAACCGGTATTGGAAATCTCATTTTTCTCAAAAACGGCTCCTACGATTTTGATAAAAAATTTTGTGTGAACTAAAATCTGTACGATCTACCATATAATTGAAAAGAAATGTCTATCGTTTAAAAATGGTATCTCTCATAGAACAATTTTTTTGATTTTCGATTATCTCATTATCAGTCGAAATGATTTTAATGAATTTTTTTGCGCAAAAGCTTCAAATAAGTTCTAATAATATTGCATATCAAAATTTTTAACAAAATAAATTATTGATTTAAAAAAAAAACTTTCAAAATTATTTTTTGAAAATTCCATATTTCGAAAATGGGTGGATGATATTTTTTTTAATTAATTTTTTAATTCCACAATAATAAAGGCTACAAAATTGCGTACCATTATTTTTTTTTATTTTTTCAAAATTTCATATACATACATACATACATATTAAAAACTATTTAAAATAAAACCGCTCCAACGATTTTCAATTTTTTTTCTCATAAATTCAGATTTTTTTAAGAAATCGGATGATCTTCATCGCATTGATGTCAATTTCAGAGGTTCTTTAATCAATTTATGTTTAATTATATATTTTTTTCTTCAATTTTTCATTCTAAACTGTAAGTTCCATGCATATTTGCAACACGGTGCTATATTGTTCATAAATAAATGTACCTTCTCGCATAAAACAACCTTAAACTTAACTACGTTTTAAGCAGGTAGTATAACTAATTTATTTCTTTTATAAGATAAAATATAGTTTTTGTAATATTAAAACTTTAAAAAACACAGTGTGATCGCATCATAAGAGCAAGTTCGTGCGACCCAGTCGTGAACATATTTTTTTTTTTCTGAAAATCGGTCTTCTGCCACGACCGTCCACAAACCCCTACCTGTGATTTTTTTGTGGAAATCCACTAAAATCTTAAAAATTGTAAAAATCGTGCAAAACTTAAATTGAACTTTTAAATTCTCAGTTATTCACATGTTCTGATTAACACATAATATTATATTTATTGATATTATCTTTTGTAAATTCTGTACCGTGCAAAGCAAGGGTGGGTCAGCTAGTTTTTTTTTATATAAACAAACAATAATTAACCATTGAAATGCATAATTCATTTCAGTTTTAAACCACAAGAACAAATTCTGCGATCCATTCGTAGAATTATTTTTTATGAAAGTAGACTTGAAATTAAAAGGAAGAAAATCGTCATAAGATATTTGTTCACATAATTCTAAAAATTCAGCCATTCATTTTTTTTTCAAAATTTTGAGTCTGAAAATGTATTTTTCCAAAACTATTCACAAAAAAAATTAATTTAAAAACAGAATTAATAGATGGATATCCGGGTGTAAAAAAAGGTATAACATTGTAAGTGTTGCCATTGATTTTTAATATTTTTTTTTCTAATTCAAGTCAATTTTTTTATAAAATTACCCTTCCCGCCTAAACGGGGGGAAATAGACCACCCTCCCATACGATTTTTTTCTTGTCTCAACCTAACCTAAACGCTCTAGCCTTTTTTTGTATCTTTTACAAAACACCCTGTATATTTTTGGTTTGTTTATTTTTTACACTCTTTCATGCCAAAGAATTAAAATATACGCTTATTAAACAAACAATAAAAATACTATTTAAAAAAATGGTTTATTTTCTTTTTTTCCCACTGTCTAGCTGATATTGGTTAGTTTATTTTGTTTTTTCCCCTCTGTTTCACTCAAATAGGCTTCAAAACACTCTGCTGTTACTCGAAATCTAAACTTTACACCTTTGTAAAGTGAAATACAAACTATGTCTATCGCTTTAAGTAAAAATTATTTTTTCAACAGAAAATTCTGAAACACCCTGTGTAGATATTTTTTGTCAAACTCAACAGCTTGATAGCCTCAAAAATTTATAAGATATCTTTATTCGTTTAAGAGTTATGATTTTAGCAATCAAAAAAGCCGAGCAGCGTTACAACAATACAATGTCTCTGGTCGGGTGACTTCTGCAGTGGTGTCAATTTACAAATCAAAAAGAGTCCTTGTTTTGTGAATCCTGTATGAAACCTTATGTAAAACAAAACAAGGCGAAAAAAAAGATTAAAAAAAAAAACTAAACTAAACTAGGCTCTTAAAGGCCTGTAGAACATTTATAACAATCAGAACATGGAATGCCATATAAATGTTCATGGCAAAACGATTCTCGTACCAAGTCGTACCAAGATTGAGAGCAGCTCGCAATATAGTCCTCCCCGCATAATATTCTATTACCCTCTACCTACCCTATGTCTCTTCTATAACCTAAATATCTAGATATTAGATATAGGTATATCTGCCATTTTGATTCCAAAAATTCAACTTGTCTGTTCGATGGAAACCCATATCATAGCAATAATATATCCAGGACGAATCAACAAAGCAACGAAGAAAACGAAAACGACCGAAAAAAGCCATGAATAAAATTGGGGCTCCAACTTAAATAGATTAACAATCAGAATTGATGAGCAGCTGGCGTGCAAAATGTAGTAGAAGAACCATAGATAGGTAGGTTCATATAGGCTCAAAGACCAAACGCCGCCGCCGCCGCCGCCGCCGCTGCCGCCGACGACGACGATGATGGTGATGCCACCGAACTCTGGTGCCTTCAAAATGCCACTCTCTCTCCATATACCTACCTATACCTATACCACTGTATATACCACAATTCCGTTCATCGTTAACAGGTAATGAGATGGGGTATATAGGGTGCGCTAGGAGTTGGCAATGGAGCCAAAGCCGGATCCGTACCGTATGTATGTAGGTATGCTTTTCTGCAATCCTATTTAGAATGCTTAATAAGAAAAATGATAATATGCCTCCTGATTTGCCTCCTTCCTCTTTCGACGACGGCAAGCTATCGGTGGCATTAGACAAGCAGTGCGGCTGGAAGAACTATATACCTATGGAACTGGAAACAGGGAAAGAGAAGATTTGCAGCGTTTTGTTGGCGAAATTTTGTGCGCCTTTATTACATTTTAGTTGTTACGTTTCGGAGTTTATTGTCGTCCTTGCTGGAGGTATAGCATATAGCTGGCTGGGAAATGAGCATTTGTAAATGAGTGCCTATATTCCTCTGGTCCTATATGTACATTGTAGGTACCCACATCCATACCTCCCTACATATTATATTTTTTTTTTTTCATTTTCCAAATAAATGGAAAATATCATAAAAATATGGTGCATGATGGCAAATAATATACTTAAAGGAGCAAACGGAAAAAAAATAAGAAATAAATTCTTTCCGTTGTAGTTTGTGCTGCGTCATACTGAAATTTAGAAATGAAGGCAATTTACTACCAAAGTACCCAATCCGAGCCAAAGCCACCTACAACTACTTACATATTATATGATTTGGCAATGCGCAATGATTCTATTCAATTTATATACTCTCGTTCAATCTTGGCAAAGGCAGAAAAAACAACGAAGAAGTATTAAGTTAATATATGCGAGATGCTGTTGCGACAGTAAATATGTCAGAATTGTCTACATAGGCGTGATGATTATTCCTTTGTCTATAATAATCTTGAATTTGTTTCTTTTCTTTTTGCAGTTTTCAATGAAAATTAACAAAGCTTAATGAAGAAATCTATGCATAAAGTTTGACTGAATTATAATTTTTTTGTTTTTTTTTTTTCAAATTCAATTCAAATACAGTAGATGACGGATATAAGAAAGTCCAAAAATCCAAAGAATTCCTTTCTTATATCCATGTTTTCTTATACAAAACAATTGATATAAGAAAGAAAATTTCTTATATAAAAAAATTTTTTTTAAAAAAGCAAATTTCTTATATAAAAACAATATACAATATTAAGCCAGCAGTTGTGGAATGTGTTAATAAGGAGGGCTTTTTTCTTTCTCGATCATCTTCAATCTGTCACTTCTTTGACAATTCAGTAAGGATGGGTTCCCCAAATTTTGTAAAAGTTAGGTGGCGCATCATTAAACACAAACGTGTTTCTTATAAGAGGTAAAATTTAATACTTGTCTTAATGGGAATGTGCAGTGTCTTTTGGAATGTCTGTTTTATAAGCGTTTTTTTCTTATATGAGACTTATATCCGTCATTTACTGTATAAATTGACGAAGTTTCATTTTATTTTTAAATCGGTAGCTCCGCAAAAGCCGTTTTAATGCTGCATCATTAAATTAAAAAAAAAAGATTTTTACTTCTAAAGTGTATCTTTACAGAATTTTCAAAGGATTTTCCGTTGTTTTATAGTCTTGATAGCCATGTAAATTTCAGAAACCCTGAGAGTGCATAATAATTAAAACTATAGATTTTGATAAAAGAAAAACATATCTAACCAGCAAAAAAGGCAATGTTTTCGAATTGAGACAAAAATTCAATAAAATCAGTTAATAATAATAAAAAAAGCTATTCGTTGTGAAAACTCGGAAATTCAAGTAAACCATTTTATTTTAAGCTCTTTAAGCTTAAACATAATCAAACGAACGAATATCGAGTTCTTGAAAAATGATATCGATAGCCAATTGTTTTTACGTCGATGATGGTCGAATATTTAAATACGGCTTCGCGGCAACTTTTAGATGTAACCTCAAATTAAGCCAAGACAAAATTTATTACAACAAATTTATTACCGCAAGACAATTTATTATTTCTTCATAATTTATTTTTTATTAAAAGTTATTTGTTTCAGTATAACGGAAAAATGAAAAAAAAAAATTATAATAAATCCGATTATACTGGATATACTCTCTGAAGGTATTTTACAATCAAAATAATACTTACCTATTTATTTTTTGTTGGAAATATAATTTTTTCAAATAGATACTAAGGAACTCTGGATCAGCTTTAGGTTTTATGAAAATTAGTGCTTAAAAATCAGGATATTAAATATATTATTTTCATTCTTTTAGCCAATCAGAAAGACTAGAAAATAAGATGTTATTAGAAATGTTATTAGAAATACAACTTCTAAAATTATTTGGACACCAACCAACGCTTGGTACACCATTTAATTTCTTTAAAAAAAATGAATTCATAAAGAAACAAATTTTAAATCGTTGGTTTAAAAAAAGGTTGGTTTTAAAGGTTCAAAATTTTAAACGATTTAGATACGATGTTAAAGCATTTTTATCAAACAGGGTCATTGATTTCGTGGTTTCGAGTTGGTAGCGCTGGCATTTGACACCTGTCGAACCCAGCTGTCATTTGAAGTGTCATAATGTTAGTTGAATGTTTGCCATTTACGATAATGGATCGCTTAACAATCGAACAACGCGTTAAAATTATTAAAACTTTCTACAAAAGTGGTGATTGAAACGTAGCCACTTTTCGCGCATTACGCGATGAATATGGTCGTCATAATCGACCGCCACTACGCAAGCAATCGGTAAAATTGTGAAAAAATTTGGAGAGAGTGGAAGCATTACTGATGTCGTAAGGCTTGTGCATTATCGTATTGTACGCTCAGTCGAAAATATTGCTGCTGCAAGTGCAAGTGTTGCTGATAAACCGAATTTATCGATTTCCCAGAGTTCGCAGCAATTGAACTTGTCGTACTTGGCGTATTTTGCATTTGGATTTGCATCTCCATCCTTATAAAGTTAAAATTACGCAACAATTGAAGCCTGCTGACCATTCACAACGCCGTAGATACTCTTGTTGGGTGTTGATACAACAAGCAATAAACACCGATTTTTCGAACAACATTTTCTTCAGAGCGATGAGGCACATTTCTCACTAGGTGGGTATGTAAACAAACAAAATTGCCGCATGTGGGGTTCAGAAAACGCACAAGTGATCAAAGAGGTGCCGTTGCATCCAGACAAAGTGACTGTTTGGTGTGCTCTATAGTCGAAAGGTGTCATTGGTCCGTTGTTCATTGATAAAACTATATAAATTCTTAAAAAAAATATTATTTTCTCTTATTGATCTGCTTGTTGATGATTAAAGTCACATTTCTTTATTCCAGTTTTATTTTATTATTATTTTTTTTATAAAAATTGTTTGATTTAAAATTCTAATAGATCGATAGTAAATTGATTAATATTTCGTAATTATTCTATTTGACCGATTCAAATTCAGTCGTTGTAAGCTTCTATATAAAGAATTAATGGTATATATATTTTTATATAATAAAAAAAAACAATTTAACTTTTCCATAATCGTAATAATGAATACCTAATGATAATGATTTTTAATGCGATAAAAAATGCTATTTTGATAAGAAAGCAAATGCTTCTTACCAAAACTGAGAATCAACACGAACGAACATTTTGTATAAAAATGGAACGAATAATAAATTAATTTCAAAATTTCAGTTTTCTGATTAGTAAAAAAAAATAGGAAAATTTAAATGTAAACTTTTTTCATAAATGTATGTCTTCGTTATCAACTCACTCAACACAATAAAACATATATATATTATATAGAACCTAAATGAAATGTCTATTTTGGCAGGTGTAACATTCCAAAAAACACAAGAACAATACAAAAAAAAAATACTAAATTTTTTTTTTTAATTTACAAGGAGGATTACCCAGGTGAGATTAAATCCAAATACATCTGACACAAAAGGATCTTCCTCTCTGAAGCATATTTTATGCTGAAAATTTCAATTTTCCTCTAATCCACTTTGCCTCGAAATGGTTCGTTCTGTCTTCTTTACTTTCTGTAGGTACATATACGTATACCTACTTCCCTCATAAAACAAACCTCCACTCATTTATCGTTGGAAAACTGAAAATATTTTATACAAAATAAAATACAATTTGCAACTATAATAATCCCATTAAACTGAGGAAACATTTCATTTCGTACTCAAATCCATACAAATGACGTTTTAAAAGCACTCCACTCTGTTCAACGATGATGATGATGATTATGATGCTGATGATGATGATGATGGCGACAAAAAGGACGTTGAGTCGTTGTCCTCGTTCGTCGTTCACCGATGAGGCCGAGTCAGGCTATATCCTTTCAGAGCTATATATACGTATGTAGTTGTACACAAGTTCACGAACATCATGACGACGACTATGACGACTACTACGAAGAACAAGTATATACTTTAAGTTTCAACTCTCCATTTGGGAGCTGGCTGCTCCGAGGCCGAGAGTATAAATGTTAGAAAATTAATAAAAATGGCATCCTTTACGGAATGTCCGAAAATATTGCCCTCCCCATTTATAAAGTGGATCCAACTCCACTTGGTCTCAAATGGAACCACACACCATCCAACACCAAGAATACGGAGGAATGAGAATGAGGAAACTCTCAACATAATGGCTTCGGACCATTTATTCAATCCAAATGTGAACATTTTCGGGGTCAGGGCACAGCTTTGCTACTATACTGCCACTTGCATTGCCACTGCCACTACTTCTATTGCTATTGCTGCTCTGCCCTGCTCTGCCCTGCTGACAATCCACGCGATGGCAATGACGATGGAACGAATGCATGGCATTTATAAACCAATCTCCATCTTGATATTTATTACACAGGAGATAGGACAAGGATGAGAAGGAGGAGGGTGATTTCAAGAGAAACAAATCATTTGCTACTATTTCCGTTGTTGGCTACAACTGGCACACACATGCGATTCCAGTCTGACTGAGTGTGCATCAGAACCGCGCTTATATTATATCCTTGCTGATGCAGCCATATTATAGAGCTCCAGCATCCTGATGATGAGCTGGGTGGGTATCATCTCTTTATATACCTTACCTACTCTGTAAAGCTCACTATACCGCCATAATGTGATTTCACATTATTTCAACTTTTCAAGAGCGAATAGAAGAGGAGATGGTTAATGTCCGACGTGCCAGACATATGGCCCTAGCACATGCTTTGCCCAATGACGACATAGTCAATGGTAATATTTAAGTTTTTCTTCTTGCTAAATTTAGTGAATTCAATTTTAACCAAAATTGAAGGACTTCCTGATTCCTATGGAAGCGAGGTTAAAGCCCAACATGCTAGACCATAAAATAAGAACGAGTATGTGGGTATACTATATGTTCTCAAAACTAACTGGTGGCAGATTTGGTAAGGTCACATCGATGCGGGAATGTTTTATTCATTTGAATTTTGTGACCCGAAATGGGTTAGTTTTGATTCAAATCAACGATTTATCTAAAGTTATACATATCTTAAATTGTTTATATTCCTTTTTTTGGAAAAATAGGTGTCTGTCAGAAAGTTAATTTTGTGATTTTTCGCTAAATAATCTCAATTTTTTACAAAAAATGCATAAAACAAAAACTGAATATGGTTATAATAGTTTTTCCTCTACAATTTATATTTTTTGAAATAATCGCGTAAATAAGAATATTATCGTATACCTAGCTATTATTTACTTATAAAGTTAAATCATAAAGTTTGAAAGTTTTCATCAAATTCTTCTGAAAAATAATAAAAATATTCAAATTACAGAAACAAAAGTTTGCCACTCCGGTTCAGTCGATTAGGTCATTATTTTTTGTTAATAAATACAAATCTAATCTCTAAACCAGAGTGTATTACATGGCTATAAATCTTTTTTTTTACCAAAGTTTCAGCCCTTATTAAATTTTTTGTATGACTTAAATTAAAACAAATAAAAATGTTTGTTGATGCGCGGTACATAATTCTAATCTTTTTTCCTGCTAAAGTCGAAAAATATAAATCGTGGAGAAAAAAAAAACAAAGTTTTATGAAATTTTATTTTAAACAACTTTTGTTATGCGCATTTTTGTCAAAAGTTGAAAATGAGCGAGTCATTTAATAAAAATTACAAAAAAAACACTATCTAATTTTTTCCATTTGAAATGTAAATTTAGAATGGGCTAATAGAAAAACGTAAGAAGCTTCCCATCTATCGTGCGTTGCGACACTCATAAATTTTTTTTTCTTTCAAATAGCTACATAGTGATGGAATGATGCCAAAAGGAGGAGAATGATAGTATTTGGGGCCCCACTACTAGGGATATGTTGGCCGCCATTTTGAATTTAAGTCAAATTTGATTTTGTCAATAAACTCAACCAGCTTTTGATTTATTTATTCAGCTACTAATTACAAATTATTAGCTTTGAGATTGAAAAATTCTATATAGATGTTTTTTTAAATAATATTTTTATACATTAAAATCAATAACATTAAAAATTTTATTAGAAGCTGCACACGCAGAAAACAAAGGTTCATGAATTCCAAAATTCGTTCTTTTATATTTTATTTACAAAATCTATAGATCTTTAGGATCTTGGATTAATACAAATTTAGGTTGAGCTATGACAAAAGATATTCTCAATCAATTGTCGTAATAAAAATATCGTTACTAAATAATATTTTCGAAACTGTTCTTCTGTTATTCAATGATGGTAAATTTATTAAGACCGGGCGTTGCAGTTGGTTGTATGGTGGTAGATGCGTGTTGACATTCTATATGGAAGATAACGGAGGGCATAAAGAAGAAATAGTTTGATATTTAATTGGTGACGTACAGCTCTGAACCATTCCTGTATGAGTTTTATTGGCAGGAATTTTAGTTTGGTAGTTTGGATAAAAAATGTGTGCATGCGGAGAATCTACAAATTTAAATTTTCTACAACTTAAGTAAGGATCGTTTTCGATGCGATTAAATTTTTGTGATTTATAAGCTATGGACGGTTAATGTGTAGGACCTCGTAGGTAAGTCAAAAAAATCCAAAAAAGTATTATTAATCCAAAAAATAAGCAGAATCAGAGTCACCATTTTTTAGTTCCAATGTTTAAAAGTTTTTCTAAACATTTTACAGAAAAAGACACCATTCAGAACCTTTAACTATAAATCGTCATACAAAATCTGACAGGTTTTCTGATTTCTGAAAAACATGCAAACACGACTTATGAGGTTCTTTAACCATCGATATTATCTTAATCCCTTAAACGAGCATATTTATTTATAATTAAAGTTTTTTCTTGATAGCTTTAGTCCAATGCGTTTCGCCCAGGCACGACAGTTGGGCTCAACAAAAATAATAGTTCTCTTATTATTTGTATTTTTCTTCTTCTTGATATATTTATTTTTATATAATTGATTTCTTGGAAATGGCTCTTAGGGTTTTGATGAATTTCGAAAATAATAAAATCTACTTTACAACTAACTAAGTGAAAATAAGATTCTTAAACCAACTAAAACAACAGATCAAAAAACCAGAAGATATTTTTAGTTTGGCTTTTAACTTGAAAATAAAAAAACAAAAATACTAACTTAGTAATTTAAAATTTTGAAAAAAATTTGTTTGAATGAATTTTTTTTTGAATTTTTTTTTCTCAAAATCTTGAGTTTGAAATTGTTGTATTTCCAAAGCTTTAAACTTCTTTAATTTAATTTTAAAACAGAATTTAAAGATGAATTTCTTTTAAAACAGTTAAATCATAATATTGTTACTTGTTAGTGGTGTGGTTCATTTTTAAAAGTTTTTTTTTTCTATTTCAATTAATTTTTTAGAAAATTTCTCCTTCTGTCTAAGAGAAATAGACCCTTGAATATGATTTATTTCTTGTCTTGACCCAACCTACACGCATTTTCCTTTTGTCGGTTATAATGCAAAACACCCTCTATATACCTACATTCGTTACTTTTTTATACCATTTTATTACTCCGAAACGCGTAGCTTCAATTTTATTTATTTATTGTTGTAAAAACTCGGTATATTCCAAAATAAAGTTTAATTTTAAATATAAAAATTTTTCTTTAATTCTTTATAATTTACATATTACAACATGGAGACAAAAACAATAACACATTTTATTTTTTATTATTTTTTAACAACTTAAGTTCTTAAAAAATTTATTCTTTTGACAAATTTTTTTTCTAAGAAAAACCTTTTATTTTAGTTTTTACGTTGTTGGATTTTTAGGTGAATTTACGAATTTACTATTTTTTTATTATTAATACTTAATTACGTAAAATTTTGAAAAAAAAAAATAGTTTAAAAAAAATTCATTTTTTTTTCAAAATTTTGAGATTGAAAATTAATTTTTCAAAAACTATTCACTCGATCAACTTTATTTAAAAATAAAATTAAAGAATTTATTTCTGGCTTTTCATAGTGCTTTATCATGACTCTGTAGAACGCAATTTTTTAATATTTTTTTTTTCTGTTTTAAGTTATTTTTTTTGAAAATTGCCCCTCCCGCCTAAACGGGGGGAAATAGACCCACCCCTCCTATACAATTGTTTTCTTGTAAAAGTCCAACCTACACGTCCTAGCTTTTTGTCACACCTTATGCAAACCACCCTATATAACAACATACTAACAAAAAAGTACGTATACGCCACGGTGTACCATTTTTTATTTAATCCACATTTGTACATTTAAAATATTTAAACTTAATGGCTCGATTTAAGACTTCATTTGGTTTAAAAAGCTTAACATTTTGAGACTTTAGATGCGGTTGTTTGGTAATCGTTCTTAAAATAACTGCTAAAATGAGAGCACTTTTTCATACTTTGTAGGTTTTTCTTCTGTTTTATTTAATTGTGAAAGAGTCAAAAGGGTGGTAGAGCACTGTGTTTTTATACGAAAAATATTTTTAAAAAATATGAAAAATCCAAAAGAAAAAATATTTTTCAAAAATGATTTACCATTAGGGTGCTGACTGTTTGAGTTATATTTTATACTATTGGAAAAGGTAATACAAAACAATAAAAAAAATCACCCGATTTTTCTGGGATTTTTTTTTTACTTTTGTGTAGTTTTTTGTTCTTTGTTTTTGTTCTTTTAGTAAGGTGGTTTCAAAAATTTCAAAATCTTGCACCTGCTTTAGATTTATATTTGTATGTTACTGCAAAACTTCGAATTAATTCCTCAGGATAGGAAATGGGGACTACTACTATGTATATTTACTATATCCCTGATTTTAATTTGAAAAAAAATCAAAATCTGAAAAGAACGTCGATATGAGTGAAGGGGCTAGAGGGTCTTTTGTCTTTAGTTATATTAATCGTATAAAATTTTGGGCTACTCAAAAAGTTGATTAAAAATTTTAGAATTTTATAAGATAATTATGGCTGCGCTTTAAAAAAACCGAATTTTGTTTAGGAAAATTTTATATTCGGTTTTGTGGCAATAAAATAAAATTGTTTTTAATATATTGAAATTCAGTATGACTGTAACTTAACTAATTTGTAGTTTATTAGAAAACACACTTTTGAAAGTGGATTTTGAGTTTTTCAAAAATAGAATTTTAACTTATTTAAGGCTTTAAGATGAGATTCGATTTTTTATAAGTAACGCTGGAATTATGCCATAGATATTCATTGTAAAACTCGTTTCTCCAGATAGGCAACCCATGGTCGATAGGATAGGAGTATGTATGTAGGATGTCACTATAACTAAACAAAACTATAGCGAAAGAGTGTTTCCATCAAGATACTTTTGTAGGGACAGTAGCGGAAGAATTCTCTAAAGAGAATATAAACGGTGTGGGATCACCAGTTTCATTATAATTTCAAAATAATTTATGAACACCTTATATGTCAAGCTGATCAATTTCGGCAGAATCAACATGGCAAGCACTTGATTCCAACATCTAAGTCAACAAAAGGAGACCTGATGGACGCGCAAACGGAAGTTTTTGCTTACCCAGTCTCTTTTAATCTTTCAGCAAGCTCGCCGCTTGTGGAAGTACTGCTATCATGACATCAGAAGAACCGCGCTGGGATTTCTGGTTTTTACAACAGGTGTACACAACGAAACCCCTGGTTCGATAAAAAATTAATGTTGCAGTCAAAAGTTGCTGATAAAGCTCTACGGGTAAAAAGAAGAGAGGAACGCCAACTTCTCAGGCGGAAAAAGAGAGATGGTGAGAAACGGAAGGTTGAGTGAGATATTGAGGGTTGAAGCGGCACAGGTGATGTTCAAAAATTCTATAAAATTTTGTAACAATCTATACACATGCCTACAATTCCAAGACAGAAGACAGCTGATATGTGATTGGGAATAGGGTACCTATAGTAGTTACATATTCGGTGCTAAAGAATAAATGTCGAAGAAAGCCAACAACAACAATTGTTAGACATGAACACTTAAACGTATGTATACAATTACAAACAATTCTGGGAAGAGAATTTATATAGAAATAAACGTATGGATACAAAAATCAAAAATTTCCTAAAGAATTTTTTTTGGAAATTTTTATTTTAAATTCAATTCAGAAAATCATTAAATTTTATCCATTTTCAATTAGGAAAAAACTATACCTAATCTAACACAACGTGATCAACAAAAAAAAAACTCATTTGAAATTTAATATCAGGTAAAAGGCACCCTGCGCAAGATTTAACTTTCACCAAATCATAATATTGACTGTGATGGCATGGCTGTGACGGTATAATGGTATGCAATGTATGTACCTACATGTTCATCCAGCCCATCATTTGCATCCGTAAATCATCGCCATCGCTATACACAATCCGATAAGCTATTTTAACCTTCCAAATACGCTAGACAAATGCGACAGCCGGCCATGGCCTCGTATATACGCTCGCACATATATACAATTTCAAATTAAGATTATATTCCTAGTCCCATTTGATACGATGACACTGGCCCCCAACCACCATCACCACCGCGCCGATCATCCCGAAAACTAAGTACCACTTGGTGCTCGAAATGACCTATACGCCACATCCACCCACCCCGAACCCACAATGGCTCATAACGCTCGCTAATCGGGATCGGGATACATCGTCGCATGCCACTCGAGAGTCGAAACCCATGCCATCCGCAGTCCAGATGCTGAAGGATTTTAAGGTCCGCATCATGATGGTGTGTCCACTGTGGATATGTGGATATTTTTATATATGTACGTATGTTTATATAATAACACTCATATGGTGTATCAAAATGGCTCCGAAACTGGAAACGCAGAGCAGAGCTACACCACTATCGCTAGTCGGTTGCGCCTCCGGCCGGGGGAGCGCAACAAATTTATCGCATTTGTGGGACGACTGAAGCAGCGAAAGGCCTCTTTAATGTTATTATCAGAACGTTCAGCGATGATTAGTGCGTCATAATGCGTAATTGTTATTTGAATGTTACCGTATTTTGAGCTTAAAATATACCCGCTGCCGCCACCCCGCCGCTACTCAATGCAAACTCCCTCTTTTTGTCGAGTATCTACATAGTTTAGGGAGTTTTAGTGTAATTATATAGGAAAAGAGGTTTAGTTTAAATATATAAAAATTCCAGCCTATAGCCCAAGGATTGCCATTAAGTGCAGGCAATATGGTGGCAAACTATCATTGTTTTTAGATAAATATTAAAAGATTATTATTAATTTTATGTTATAAATAGAAATATTTTTAAAATCTAATCTGAGCTACAAAATTTTGCGATTTCAAAAATAAAAACAAATAACATGTACATATATATATATATATGGCGATGGTGATGATGGTAAAAGGAGTGAAAGTATTACAGGCTTTTGCACCGAATACATAATTATTATGTACCTATTATACGTATAAGTATTGTAAAATATAAAAATCAAACAAATGCAATTTTCAACAAATTATTATCATTTTTAAAATCAAGTCAGCAGGAAATTTCGCTTCGTTTGACACCTCATTTGTCAAAATCGGTGTAATATGAAAGACGGAATAGATATAATCAACCTTATCGCCAACTTATGGGAATTTTTTTTTCCTTTAAAAACAAAAAAAATTCCGGGGAAAAAATATTTCCAATCGCGAATCTCCCAAGAAATGATTTTTTTCCAAATTTTTGCGTTGACATAAGGAAAAAGGTCCTTAGAACAATTTATCCACTTTAGCTTTTTTGCTGAAAGGAATATTTTCGCAAGATGATTCGTGATAGCAAATTTCCCAAAATGCGAAAAAAAAACTCCGGGGAAATTTCTTTCGCGATAGGGCTGAATATAGGTGTGTTTTATTCATGGCTGCATAGCCAGTGCAGCATTCAAGTCTGAATAAAATTTCCTAAATATAATATTTAACAAACAAATACAGTTTTTGAACAAATTATTAACATTTTTAAAATAAAATTAAAATCCCTCAAATCAACAGGTAATTCCGCTTCGATGGAAACCTAATTTTTCAAAATCGGTGTAGCATGAGAGTCGGAGAGTGAGCCTAGACTATAGCAATAGCATATGTTACGATAATAAATTAACCCTGATAAAATTTTAACAAAAATAAAATCACCAAAAAGTTAACTAAACAAAATTGCCTTAAAAAAAAGTTATGGCCAAAAGATTAAAAAAACACTAAAAAATTAACTAAAAAAACTTTGGCCTTCAGACACAACGGTAATTTTCGTCGCATTTTAATAAAAATTACGGCAATCGCTTCGTCCGGCGTGAAGCAACATTTTTACGATACGGTACTGTACTTAATATAAGTACTAATAATATGCAGCTAATATTTTATATGGAGAATCGAAAAGTCGAACTGGATTCTCAAGCTAGAATAGCAAAGTTTCAACTTAACTAAACGAAGGCGAACTCGAAACACATTTCAACTCGATTTTGTTTAACAGATTGAAATTCTGTGTGATGTTGAATTAATACCATTGATTGCTATTATAGGTAAACGAAAAAAGTTGTTTCAGGGGAAGGTTATAAAGATTTTTTCAACAAAAAAGAGAATTTATTTTTTCATGCATTTTTCTAGAGATGGGGTCAGAATAGTCGCAAGATTTTTGAAAAAAGGTCAAAGTCACTTTTTTAAAAAGCCGTATCATGTTCGCATGAGCCGAAAAAAGGGGTCAAAATACGACTAAAGTCGCATAGCGGTAAAACTGGATAATCCTAACTTTAAATCGTTCATGTTGAAGTCTGCGAACGGCCAAGTTCTTGAGCACCTTGGGTTTTCTTGCACACTTTCACGGACAGCGGGTATGTTCTCAGCCAATCAGGCATTTCTTTGACGTACGAGTGCTAAAGCTGATTACTTACCGAACTAGTCTTCTCGAATTTGGACATCGAAGGTTCTTACTAACAAAAACTTGTTTTGAAAATAAAGTTTTATCAATTGGACGTTTAACTCACCTTGGTGATTTTGACATCAATGACTGAGATATACAGTCATTGCAACAGGGCATCATTTATAACTTTTTCAATGCTTCTCATATATTGAAGCATATTGAAGCAGTAATGCCAACTTAAAAAATTGTTTGAAAAAACTCTCATCAACAAAGGAATAAATATTAAACTCGGTTAATTTAATACCTACCACTTAAAAAAAAAAACAATCAAAAATCATATAAAACTCATCTGCAACAGCTTCAAACAATACCACAACAATTAATCCTTCACCTACTGGTTGCTATAGCTTACTCTATTCAGGAGTTTAAAAAAAAAAAAATAAAGTAAAATTTACTTACACAATGAACAAAAATGGCCGTTTCTTCGTTGATATGCCATCATCATCATGGTATAGAAAGTTACACCGGATGCACCCCAACGGGATTACAACACGAAATTCAATTTGTGTACGCAAAACTATGGCGAAGTCAAAAGTCGACGAGTGTTTAATTTATTCTTTATGGCAGATGCATTGGCCTGTGAAACGCATCAACTCTTGCGAAAATCACAGTAGACTGGACTTCGGGGCTTTGATATGAAACATGGACAATATATATATACGAGGGCAGCGCTGCCGGAAGGGTATACCTACCTATGTATATACATACCGCGCCATTCAGCGCGGGAGTTGTTATATTCCTTCTATTTTGTTCTTTGTTTTGTTGTTGTTTTTTTTTTTTTTTTTTTAATGGGTGCAGCCTTAAAATGCATGAAACAAACAATAATAAATCAGGGAGTAAAGGGCGGAAAAAAGGTATTAAAACACATATAACACAAGTCGACGCTCATTTTATATTCGCTTATACTCGCAGTTTAACCGCACAAGCAATCTCTCTGCCTTTGCAGCGTGGAGTTGTTGCTAAGGACAAAGGGAAGCGTCTGATATTGCTCTCCTGGCAGGCATGTCCTGGTAAAGCATTCATCAACCCCCCTCCCCTTTCTCCACCTCACTCTCAACCATCAAAGAATATAACCAGTAATTGCCTTTCCAGTAACTGATGCAAAAAACTGGCTTGTTATACGTACCTACGCACAAATTCACATATTCACGCAGGGGTATAGGTATAGCCATAGGAGAGAAGGAACAAGTGAGGTAAACGTATACACGGCGAATATGGAAAACAATAAATGAAAATAATTAAAAACGATGAATCGAATACTTAAGCTTTGGACGGACAAAGTTAGGAAAGTTTTCTCCGGCCAACTCAACGACGACGACGACGACGATGACGCTAAGTGGCTTCACCAGTATCGTCGATTTTTTTTTTTTTTATAAATATTTCGTAGTCTCAATATAGTACTAAGAAGAGAGAGAGAGATAGAAAGCAAAAGAGCAAAAAAACAAAACACTTCAAAAGTTAATAAATATTCCCGAACAAGTTTTAGTGGGAGGGCGAGATATATTTTAATGGATGGGGTCGGGGTTTAGTTTGGTTGGGTTTCATACATCGATTTTAAACAAAAAGTACTTAAAACTCTCCCCCCCTACCGTGCCCTACCCTACCCTATATAACTACGAAAAAGTGGAATCAAATTAAACGGTCAATTACAAGTGTAAGCTGCCAATTATATGGAAAACATTTTCGACTTCGATGATGGTAAAGTCAAAGATTTTTAAGAACCTTCTTTGAAAGAGAGTTTAAAATACATGAAAAGTTTTTTTGTTCCTTTTCTTGTTATAGTTAATGAATCGTTCAGAGCTTAAAACTGCTGAGGTCCTTTTAGAATTATATCAGGGTTTGGTTGTTCTTGATAAAAAAAAATACAATAATACATTATTTGATTAAATACATTTAGGTACCATCTTCTTGAGTAAAAAATCAATTGATCTTAATTTTAATTTGCAGAATGAGTTTCTCCCATCATATTACGTTTCTGTTTTTATTTTATTAAATTAGCTAGAAAACGGGTGATTATGATTAAATTTCGTACCTTCAATGTAGTATTATTTAATGGCTTCAGTTTACCTAACTATACCAAAAAGCTGAAGATATTTAGCGACCTAACTTAAAAGAACAACAAAAATAACAACCTTTAATATATTTAATCAACCCTGATATTAAGATGATACAAAATATGAAAATATGGATTTGTAGGTATATTGTGTCCATCTGGCATCTGTGCTTCAATTCAGACTGCACACAAAACTGTTGAAGCAATTTTCTTCAAAATTGTGACTATAAATTCAAATTCTATTAGGTTTTTCTTTATATTGTAATTATTTTTTTAATTGAATCAAAATGTACACATAAAAACGGTTATGTATGAAATAGCACATGGGAAAAATGGCCTAAACGACATTCATGGCACTGTTTTTTCGAAATTTTCTATTACACTCGAAATGTGGCCACCAAACTTTCATCATATTTTACGTTGTTCTCTTGTGTAATGCTTCTTACTAACCCTAAACTGTCAATTGTCAAAATTTTTCTACACAAATGGTGACAATTTCAAAATTTTTATTAATTAATTGGACACTCTTTATACAGGGTGTTTTGCATAGGATACGAAAAAATGCTTGGGCACACGCCTTGAGTTGAGTTGAGACAAGAAAAAAAATCGTATTTGAGCGGGAGGTCTATTTCGTCCCGTTTAGACAGGAGGGGCAGTTTTCTAAAAACTCGACTTGATTTAGATACACATTATTGAAAATCCTTACCTTTTGTTCAAAACAGAAATACATCCATTCTGTTTTAAAATTAAATTATTTTAGTGAATAGTTTTCGAAAAATAAATTTCTTAAACAAAATTTGGAAAAAAAAGAAGTTAAACAAATTTTATTCAATTTTTTGGTAAAACACTAAAAATCATATCTTTGGCGCTAAAAATGTAAAACTGCTAAGTCCACTTTTTGGAAATTTTGCATGCGAGCACTACACCAACTAAACGATACTACGGGACAAAAGTGATTGAAGCAATTTGTGCAGAATGTATTTCTTACAAAAATTGTATCAAAATCTCAGTTTCGTTCAAAAGTGGACTTAGTAGCTTTATGTATTTAGCCGAAAATATGCTTAAATGCCTTGTAATTTTTGAGAAAATTTAAATGCAAGTTTTGGATTTGAACTCGAGATTTTGATCAAACTTGACATTACGGTGATAGCGAAGTCAAAAAAAAGTAGGTCTCGCAATTATATCCGTCTGTCAGTAAGCCTAAACAGGTGTTACGTTTTTTTCACAATTTTTAGTATCGAAAATAACGATACCTGACGTGCAATTTTTTTCAGCAATTAATGGAAATCTGTTTTGTCTCAAAAACGTGGCCACATCTAATTTTTTCAACATAAAGAACTTATTTGTAAAAAAAAAAACATAAATGGTTATAAATGGCACCTCTTACAGATCTTTTTTATTTATTTTCGATTTTCTCAAAATAGTCCAACTGTTTTTGATAAATTTTTTCATCCAGAATGTTCTAAAAAAATTTAAAAGTATTCCCTACCATTTTTTTTTTGCTTTAAAAAAAATTATTATAAAATTTATAAAACATAAATAATAAAATATAAATAAAAAGGATTGGGTCGATTTTCATTAAACTTGGGACCCAGGAGTTTTTAACATTACATTATCAGATTTGAAAAAAATTATTCTTTTAACAAAAATCAACGGAACCTACCATAGAAGATTTTTTTCAAAATAGTCAAAAACTTATTAGAACTAAATAAATAAAATTCACAAATGTAAATTTCAAAATTAAGTTTGTGTGCACGTCAAAATAAACATAATAATACGTAACATGTAAAAGATAGAAAATTTGTAAATTGTATTTGTTAAAAGGTTCAATGAATTAATAAACTTATTATTAGAAGTGTTAAAAAGGCATTAAGGCATCTCTTATTTTTCTCAAAAACGACTTCTACGATTTTGTTTCAATTTTATGAGCTTATATCAGTACGCTTCTACCATAATGTTCGTTATCTTACGAACTGACCTAACGCCTTCTAAAAGTGTTGGGTTTTGTTAAAATGATTTGTTTCTAATAATTGTTTTGTAAACTGTTGGATTTCTTTTTTTCGAGTTAAATGATCAATTGAGGTTTAAAGAAGGTATATAGCTAAAATATCCTGCTTCCCAAGATGTTGAAAAAGCAGTTACGTCAGTTCGTGAGATGAGGGAATATATAATTCGAACTAATTTTAAATTAATACATTATTAAAGTTATTTCTCATAGAACCATATTTTTGGTTTTCAATTACCGGTAACGGCTGTTCATCTGTTCAACCGATTTTAATGGAATGTTTTATACAGGTACTTCTAATAAGTTTAAATAATATTGCATATCAAATTTTCAATAAAAAAAATAAAGTTTTAAAACAAAATTTAAATATTTTTTTTTGAAAATTCGATATTTCAAAAACGGCTGTATGTTTTTTTTTTTTTAAATTCAATTTTTAACTCTACTTTGATAAATATTTATAATTGTTGTACCATAATCTGTGTTTCCCAAAACTGAGTTTTTTTTTTATAAGTTTTGACAGCAAATTGTGAGCATTTTTGAAAATTTGTGCAAACTCCCAAGAAATTGTACCTATGTTACCAAGCAGACCAACTGTTTGAAATGGGTTCTCATTCAGATCTTTTCTTAAGAACTTTCAAATAATATTTTTTCACACTTTTATACAATATGTTTGAAAGAGATTTAAAAATAATTTCAAGGATTTAAGCGGATGCAACCCACTCTATATAAAATTTTAATTTAAATTTCATTCAATACAGTCCACACGCAAAACAATAAAAATTAATTCTGTTATATTAATTGTGTTTTTTTGACTTTTCACTTTTCAATTTTTCAGTGAAAAGTAAAAGTGTTTCACAAATTCACAAATCACTTTAGATCAATTAAGCTACGATATCTACAAACACTTTCAGCGTTGACGCCGAGTTGATTAGAGCAAAAATTAACCATTTTACTCGTTGACGACCACACGATGTAAAAACATTAAATTAGTCAAGCTATATAGGTAAACTCGCAAATTCCGCTGAAGGATGAATATACGATGTTGATAAATAGATTAAAAAACCTTTACACAAAATTCAAGCTCCGGAAAAAGGAGTTTTTAGGACTTTTGGATGACATTTGGATCGAAATATTCAATATACGTTACAAAAATGGTTTCTTGCCTATCTGCCAAATTATTAACTGTGAAATTCCATTTAGGGATGGCTACGATTTCGATGGATTAAAAATTCAATGAAATTATGAAATTTTATTTTGTACTTCTGAAAAATACGATTTTAAGACTTTCAGGTGACATTTGAAATATTCAATTTACCACAAAATATAATTTGTTATCTATCTATCAAGCTATAAAATTTAAAAAAAACCTCTACAAAATCAGATGTTTTTGAAATTGAGATGAAGGTCAACTTAGGCTGCGTTGAACCAAAGAATAAGCTGTTGTGGGTGTGTCAACGTTGAGATACATTCAAAACGCTCTGACGAGCATTCTGTCAATGTGCCCATTTGCATTGACAGAGTGATTACACGGTCACACAAAATTACCAACGCATAGACCTTAAAACACATGTTCTTTGGTAAGGTCGTCAAAAATAGCCCAATAACCATTGTTTTGTTAACTACTTATTATTCACTCCTTCATTTTCAAAATGTTTTTTTTTTAATGCTTTTTTCATTTCTAATGTACCTGTACTATGCTGGAATGGCAAATGGGGTACATTTTTTTATCAACTGTGACACATTACTGTCTTCTATTAGCATACGATAAATTATAGTCACTGTTGTGAAAATTATATTTTTTAAAGTGATAATCGACTGTTATATTTATGTTATAGCTTAAACACTATGCTTGTGTAGTTCACGAACGAACTAGTTCAAAAAGCAGTTCCTGCAAATGAACTAAGTGAACTAGTTCACCATCTCATAGTTCAACTAGTTCAGTAGTTCAATTCAATAACGAACTAAAGAGCACAAATTTAATCAACCAACAAAAAAAAAACAAAGATCAACGAACAACGAAAAATGCAGAATTCCTCATTTTTAACATCATGTGCTTGTCATTGTATGTAGCTGCTTTACTCTACTCTACGCCACGCAGAGCTAACGAAATAAAGAGCTAACGCCAACGGAGAGCGAACTACATTTACAGAACTACAAAAAGGGAACTACAAAGGTAGATCAGTTGTAGTTCTCAAACGAACTAAGAAGCTGAAGAGCTAATGAACTAACGGACTATATGAACTAGTGAACTATGTGAACTAGGCGAGCTATATGAACTATATGAACTGTATGAACTATGTGAAATATATGAACTAGGTAGTCCAAGACCGAACTAAAGACCTAACGAACTAGGTAGGTAGTTCTAGTTCAATAGAAATAGTTCAGTAGATCCCCAAGGAAAGATCGAACTAGAGACAGAGGAATACGTGAGTGGTAAGTGCTGACTGGTGAGCCAGATAATGGAGAAGGTTTCTCTAATTGCTTGATTTGAGCACATTTTTTCGAAGCAGAAAATAAAGTTTTCGTATTTTTCAGAGGTTTTTTAATCCAACGTCATCAAAGCCATCCTTCGATGGAATTTGACAGTTGATGGCTTGACAGATAGGTGACATCCTATATTTTAAGGCATAGTAAATATTTCGTTCCAAATATCAACAGATTGCCCTTAAAAAGCATTTTTCCGGAGCAGAAAAAAAAAATCCAAATTTTTCGTATTTTTCAGAGGTTTTTCAATCCATCGTCATTGTACCATCCTTCGATGGAATTTGGCAATTGATGGCTTGACGGATAGATGACAACCTATATTTTGAGGCGTCTAGAATATTTCGTTCCAAATGTCAACGCAATGCGCTAAAAAGCATTTTTCCGAAGCAAAAAGAAAATCGAAATTTTTCGTATTTTTCAGAGGTTTTTTAATATATCGCTTCGTTGTCATCCTGTAATGGAATTTGGCAGATAGATATATATTTTGTTCCAAATGAATTGCCGTAAAAAGCAAGCAACGAAAATAAATTTTATATTACCTATACAAAAATCCAAATTTTAATTTTTTAAGATGTAGATTGTATTTAACTAGTGAACTTGTGAGCTAATGAACTAGAAGAGCGAACTAGTTCACTAAATATTTTTGAACTAGACTGACCGCTCTTTGAAGTGAACTAAAACGCACAAGCCTATTAAACACTCATCTTCTTCCTCAGCGTAAACTGTCACATAACCTCTGATATTGAACTCTTAAATAATATGTAAGTACTTATGTTTCGTTTTATCAAATGGATCTTAATACGAACTACACATAAATATTTTTGAATAATCAAAAACCCAAAAGTATGAATTCTATGTTAATGCATACACAGATTAAACTAGTTATTTATTTTTTTTTTTTTTAAATCAAAATAACATAACATCAGTGAAAGTTCCCATATTATAGCGAGCTACCCAGTTGTTTATTGATCGCAAAAAAAAGACGTCTAACACAAAAAAAATCATAACCTAAAAATATCAAAAAAAAACTAATAAATTTTTACTCGCGTGACCAATGGCAATGACACTCTCCGCATGTACATTAAGTACCAATATGATATGTGACATAGACATGTTAGACTATAAAATGTCAAACAAATCCTATTATCAATATCCAAACTGAATCTTCATGTAATTGTTGTATATCTACCAACATTTAATACAAAATATCATAATCGGCTCTAAATGGAAAGTACCTTTATACTTACATATACTTTCGCAATGGCTTGTTTCATGACTATTTATATACAAAGTAGGTTCGTTCAACAAGGGTTGTTAAGGTATATCTAGATAACTATTTATAAGGTTGGATTGTAGGGTTTGAGTTTTGGTAGCCAAAGCAACCTTCAAATATACTTAGTGGTTTTGTTTTTGTTTAATAGTTTCTAAGGCTGCTAACGCAGGCATTCACATTATTTTAGCTTTGACAACTGTTGCATTATTTTGCATTAATGTTCTAGTATAGACACCTAGGAAGAAGAACAAAATAAAAAAAAAAACTTTATGGTTGGTGTGTAGGTATAAACGAATAAAAAATTATACGAATTAAAAAGAAAACACACAATAGGAGTGTTTTCAAGCCCCCCTTCTTAACAAAACATGCTTAGATCGAAGAAAAAAAAAACACGACTTTTCTGCTAAAAACAAAAACACAAAATAAAAGCTATTCTCCATCACGTATAGGAAAAATATGTGCTCACAGTCCTTTTTTATAGCAGCAAGGAATGACGATGATGGCATCCCATTTCTCAAACTACCCTTCCCAAAAAAAAAGCTAATAAAAGTCTGCTTGCTGATGAAATGTGTTGGGATCCAAAAAAAAAAAAAATATAGGGACAAAAAAAACTCTGAAAATGACGACCAAACTAAACGAAACGAAGGCTGTTGCTCTATAACGTCGTCGTTGTCGGTCGTCATCGACCATCGTCATATCGTATAGTCATCCCGATATATTCCTTTTCTTTGACCCTTGCAGCACAAGGACTGCGTGAGTGTCTTCATAAATCATGTTGGCTTAAGAGCTAACTTCACACACTCAATGCAATTACTTATGATTTCCCAGCAATTTGTGAACTCATTTATAAAAATGACCACTTTTCCGCCTCCCGTTTTGTGTTGTTGTTGTTGTTGTTATATTCATATATATAAAATATATGTATGTCGGTGTGCTTTGAAGGATCTTTATTTTTTTGCCTTTGCTTTTGCTTTAGCTTTTTTTTTATTTTATTCTTTATACTTTTTGCTCCAAACTCTATTTTTCTTTCTTTTGTTCCTCCTACTTTTTCGCACAGGATGTGAACTCTTAAAAGGAAATAATTTGTAAATTTTTCTGGACTCTATTTGTTTAACGACTTTGTTAGCGTAGAGTACTTAGTTAAAGATTGTATAAATACGAATATATATAAGGAAAAAGTTCTTAAGAGTTTTAATGGCATAGCTATCGTACATCGGAAATTGAATGCACGAGAATTCATTTATGCAAGAAAAATGCTTAGAAAAAGAAATAAATTTGTATTGCACTTAAAATTATATATCTAAAAAAAAGCAAAAAAAAACTACCTACATACTCGTATGTATGTAGTTACCTAAGCAAATACCCAGAGCCTCTCTCATCCACTGCATATACACTCTTCCATATAGAAAAGTTGCGTCATTTTTTTACAAGCGTAATGACCTCAACCACCAGGGCTAATTAATGAGAATTCAGATTCCAACCCCAACAGCCAACCCCAACAGCCTCATATCATAAAAGATATGTCGAATTTTTCGACAAATCAGAACTTTTGCAATAACTTCCAATTTATGAAGTTAAAAAGAAAACAATTTATTGAAAACCAAAAAAATTATAAAATGTTCGTTCTTGTTGATTCTCAGATTTTCATGGGATAGATAGATATTATTAACATACTTATGCTGGATTCAAACGACTGAGAATTTATCTTAATTTTTGTTACAAAACTGACAAAATAATTTTAAAAATCGTTTGTAAATGACATAAATGTACAAAAAGTCAAATAATAGCGCACGGAAAGTATTTTTTTAAATTAAATAAAAGTCTTTTCCCAGTTGCTTTTCCTTCTACAAAAAAATTGAATCTTTTTAAATTCTACAATTTACTTTTATATTTTGTCATAATTTACAAAATGATGCCAGCACAATATTTTACAAGATACCAGGATAATGGCAAAATTAAACGTCAGTTGCACCTGTCATTTTTTTTGTATAAGGAAAATACTGGCAGATTTTAGACCACTTACCAGGGACCTATTTCACCAAACACTTTTCACTTTTCACTTTGCAACTTTGCACTTTTACTTTGCAAATTTTGTTTCACCAAACACAAATTTGCAAAGAGGAAATTATTGAATTGAAAAGTCTTTGCACTTTGCAAATTTTGTGAAACACTTTGCACTTTTAATTTGCAGGAAATTATTTTTTTGCAAAGTTGGAAAGTGAAAAGTGTTTGGTGAAATAGGCCCCAGATATGTTTCTTTTAATAGTTTAAAATTTGCAAGAAATAATCGTATTTTGACTGTAAGTCCAGCATTGATAACACTATAATTTTATGTTATCTAAACGATCAACCATTAATTAAGTAATTTTTAGTAAATACTGAAAAATGTATTTGATACAAAATGAAGATAAACAAGAGCAAGGTCACTGGCGTGATTTTATGTTTGTGATCCAGTTATCTTCATTGAATTACCCCAACATTGGTTGCCAGTTGTGTAATGATGCAAGGTAAAAATTCAGTAAGATCTTGTGTCAAAATATTGGTAACTATTGCCACTTATTATTTTAAATATACCGCATTAATGAGTGGCAATTAATACAAATCAAGTTTTATTCGATTCAACTTTAAAAGAGTTTCATAAAAAAAAGGTATATTCGTCAGCAACGTTTATTATTGGTATTTTTAGACTTCTCCCGAATCTCATAAAGATTGCAACAGCTTACGAATTCTTCTTGAATATTCCAAACAGTGGCAGCTGCGCTTATTAAACACTCCCATTCACCACCAGGCAAATCTTTCAATATCGACTCTGATGCAAATGAAGACGACTTGGGGTTATATAGGTATACTGTCACAAATTCATGAAGAAGATGAAATTTTTTATTAATGTCAAACTCTCAAAAAATTTTACCGATCTTTAAAAACCGCTACATGTGATGCAAGAAGGGAAAAAAAGCGAGAAGAACTCAGTAAATTTTTTATTTTGGATCCAAAATATAGTTTTTGGACCCAGGTATTTGATGCCCTGAATTTGAATCCGACCTCAGAATTGTTGCATCACACCGTTGTTGTTCTGTTATATGTTTTAAATTGTATTACATTCAGTCTTGTTTTACTTTTTTACTTTAGGTTTTTTACATTATTTTTTACTTGTTGTATTTTAATTATGCTTATGTAAAACAGGTTTAAAAGTAAAAAAAAAAGCGAAAATTAATAAAAATCGGTTGCCTTCAAGATTGAAGATGACAGTTGGATATAAAACTATTAGGTTTTTATTTTATTTTCGAGGAAATGATTAAAACATAGATTCTCTTATCTATTTCAGTCCTAGTTTTTCAATATAAAATGCTTCAATTATTTATTTTGTTCTTTCGATATTTTTGAACGTTTGCCAAATTTTTTTTATTTACTTAAATTTTGACAGATGCCTCTCATTTTTTATCATTTTTTACCTCTTCTTTACCTTTTTTACAATTTTTTTACGTTTTTTACGGGATTTTTACGTTATTTTACCTACTTTTACGTAGAAAAGGTAAAAAATAGTTTTTTTTACATGGATTTGAACAGCACTTATTACATTACGAAATAGTTTTTCTCCAAAAATTCCTTACAGTGAGGAATTCATTATTGTTCAAATATTCTATTATTTCGGAGGAATGATATACAAGTTTAAATTTGTGAGTTTAGCAAAATAGTGCATATTTTCGGGAACTAAGTAGGGCGTTTCTTAAAAAGTTGAGATAAAATAAAAAGCCGCATTGGAGTTAAGACATATTATAGACAATTATCAAGGTAACCAGAGATCGAATTAAAACACGAAATGATGACATTTTATTCAAGCAACAACAACTTAAAAGGAATTTTCACTGAAAATCTACAAAAAAAGCCTTTCCTAAATTATTGTGAAAAGAATATATGGTGAGACTTATTGAAAGAATACCTTTTACATTTTATAATTTTTTTTATTTTCAATAAATTGTTTTCTTTTTATCTTTCTATTGGAAGTTATTGCAGATATTCTCTGATTTGTTGAAATTAAATAGATATACTTCGGTTACTTCCCAAAACTGACAATTTTTTACCAGTTTTAATCCAATATTTATATCTCACGAATAAAATTATTAGCTATTATTATTTTTAGTTCGAAACAAAAAAATTTCAACAAATTTAGAGAATGTCCAAAAAATTTTAGTTTCCAAGTCTATATAGAATCCAAGAAGAGAAAAAATAAAGGTTTACAGCATTCTTTGGCCATGCAGAAATGTTTTTCGACCCAAAGTAAAATAGAATTAGCTCGAAGTCAATTTCATTATTCTCTCTTTCTTCTCAAGATATTCGAGCTGAAAAAAATGTTTCAAAAATTTTAAGCTATATTAAAAAAAAAAAAAAAAATATAATAAGAAAGAAATTAATTAATTAATTTCTGAATTTTAAAACTTTTTTGACGACAACTCGATGTTATTCTACATCATATCTGACTTTCTTATTAAATCTTTATTTTTGAGTAAATCAAAATTTTAATCGTTGCCAGCGGTTTCTTAAGAAAATAATTTTGTTTACCCAACTTTTGCAAAATTTTTAGTACGTCAATTTTAGATTAAAAATTTCTTATTATAAATTGTAATTTTAATTGACAATTATATAAAAATTTGTTATATATTATATTATTATATTATAAAGATATACTTTATATTTTTTCATTAAAAAATCCCTGATGAAGAGTGTATTCATGCTCGAAACATCGCATATATCTACACTACATATAGGTTAGGTTAGGTTTATGTGGTTGTCAAGCAGGACGCTGGACACACTTAGACCATTGGTTGGCCCATTGTGATACCACAGAAATCTAGAAAACTTTCTTCCTACTCGTTGAACCATTTAGAGCTTCTTACGAAGCGAGCGAGACTATTAATGTCAAGACCTCCCAGATCACTAAGATCATTGTAGTAAAATTCTCCTAAGTGGAGCCTACGTCGTTGAGATAGAGCAGGGCATGTACAGAGAAGGTGAGGAATCGATTCTTCCTCTTCTTCGTCCATACAACTCCTGCAGAAGTCGTTAGAAAATACACCAAGCCTTGTTGCATGCTTGCCTACTAGACAGTGTCCAGTAATGACACCTATGACGGAGCTAATGTGCAGTCTGCTTAGAGATAACAAGTTCCTAGAGCGCTTCAGATCCAGCACAGGCCAGATCTGTTTTGTGGCCTGACATGTGGCAATATTACTCCACCTAAGGTTTGTACTCTCTATTGCATCTTGCTTTAGCAAAAGTTTACAGGTAGCAATGGGTATACCAATATTTGTCTGATTTGACGGTATAGGTAGTAAAGTTCCACTTTTGGTATCTACATATAACATCTTTTTTTTTTCATTGACCTTGAGCCTACTTAAAGACTTTTTTTTGTATAACATTCAAGAGGTCACCTATATTATAAAAAATCATCTGCCCATTTTCGGAAAATCGATTTTTTAAAAATACGTAATTTTGAAATTGTTTTTTTAAAATAAATTTATTTTTTTGAAAATTTTGGTATGCAATATTATTCAAACTTATTAGAAACTCTTGTGTAAAAAATTTAATTATTTAATTAAAATCCGATAAACAGATATTGAGAAAAAAGTTGTTCTATCAGATATACAATTTTTAATCGATAGGCACAATTTTTTTACAAAAGTTTTAATCAAAATCGTATAGGAGTCGTTTTTGAGAAAAATGAGATTTTCCTTACCGGTGCTATTATTTTTGGTTATAAGAATATTTTTTATTTAAAATTTGATATATATATAATGTCAAAAATCTGCTGGGCAACGTTGCCGCAAAGTGCCCGATCGGGCCTTTTGGCCCCTGTTTTACATTTTGGCCCTTTGCCTGGGCCAATTAGAAATGGTCCCAAATCTTTATTTAAGAAGTTAAAAAGTAGATTAAATTTGTGTGACAATTTGTTAACAGCTTTTCAAATTTTAAATGTTAATTATTTGAAGCAAAAAAGTGACAATTTTATATTGATTTCTGATCATTTGACAATTCTTTTAATAAAATTTCCAAACTTATTCAGTTGCACTAAAAATATAAGGGCTGAAGAGCTACAAAAATGTTTAGAAGAAATAAATAAAGAAGATCATGATATTGACGCTGTTAAATGGTTGGTTCAGTTGAACGAAATGAAAAAATTTGCTGGTGATCATTTATTTAAAAATATTTCTTCTTTTGCAATTAATTTATTGACGCTTCCACATAGCAGTGCATCTGTTGAGCGGGTTTTTTCATCTCTGAATAATATAAAAACTGGTAGTCAAAATAGCGTTATCGTATGAAATTATTCATTCGTTAATATGAGCCTTAAATATTTTATGTAGGACAACTTGACTAACTGTGGAAATTTTATTCCATTAAGATGTAATGTGATTAGGTACATTTAAATATTACTAAATTTTGAGTTATTTTTTTACTTTTATTTAATGGCTCAAAACTAAAAGATGTTTATGAATGAATGTGATTTTTTTTTAATTATTTTTTTTAAACTAAATGTAAGAAATTTAATGATAAATAAATTACAAGAATAAATACCAATATTAATAAATTGTAGTTTAATTTTTTAAGGAAGGATTTTTATGTAAAATATTTGGCCCCAGCTTTTGTCAAATGGCCCAATAAAAATTTCGAATTGGCCCTCACTTCTTTCTTCGCGGCATCGCTGCTGCTGGGTAACATCGACCCACCCGTTTAGGCTGCAGTCGAAATCACAGACAGACATATAGACGAACAGACAGACAAACAAAAGTCTATTTTTTAATTTTAGGCTTTCAAACCATCATATATCTATAGAGTTTTAGATTTCTTCGAAATATTTTACTTATTATCAACAATTTACTCGAAGGTCTGATGTCATAAAAAAAAATATTTCAATGGAAAATCCAATTCTGTTCTTTAACCCTTTTTAACCTTTTTCTCCATATTTACTATATTTAACATTCGAGTGAAAAATAAAATCCGTTCTGTTGCGCATAAATATATAAAAAATTTTTTTGTTTGCAATTTTTGAATATACATATGTATGTATTTGTTTACGACTAAATAGTTAGTTAGATAGATTGCCTTATAACGGGTGATTTTTTAAGAGGTTTAGAACTTTTAAAAAAAAAAAAACACAAAAAATTCGAAAAAATGAATGAAATATTTATTTGAATCGATAGTTTGAACCTTGCAATTTAATGTTTAAAGATAATTTCATGCAAATGTTGACCGCGGCTGCGTCTCAGGTAGCCCATCCGCTGAGTCCAATTTTGGCATACTCTTTCACACATATCAGCCGGTATCTCACGAATGAATGCATGGATGTTGGCTTCCAGTGCGTCAATCGAAGCGGGCTTGTCCCTATAGACATTAGCCTTGACATACCCCCACAAAAAATAGTCTAATGGTGTCAAATCGCACGATCTAGGCGGCCAATTGACCGGCCCGAAACGTGAAATTAACTGTTCACCAAACTCGCCTCGCAATTGCGCCATTGTTTCGCGTGCTGTGTGGCATGTGGCACCGTCTTGTTGAAACCACATATCATGCAAGTCAAGAACTTCCATTTTGGGCAAAAAAAAGTTTGTTATCATCGCTCGGTAGCGTTCACCATTGACAGTAACGCTGCGATTCGCATCATCTTTGAAGAAATATGGCCCAATTATGCCGCCGGCCCATAAACCGCACCAAACAGTGGCTTTTTCGGGATGCATTGGTAGCTGTTGCAATGCTTCTGGCTGATCTTCACTCCAAATGCGGCAATTGTGCTTATTTACGTACCCATTCAACCAAAAATGAGCCTCATCGCTGAACACAATTTTTCGATAAAAAAGCGGATCCTCGGCCAGCTTTCCAAGAGCCCATTCACCAAAAATTCGGCGTTGTGGTAGGTCGGCTGGCTTTAGTTCTTGCACCAGCTGTATCTTAAAAGGCTTTACGCCCAAATCCTTCCGCAAAATTTTCCACGTAGTGCTGTAACAAAGGCCTAACTGCTGGGAACGGCGCCGAATCGACATTTCGCGGTCTTCTGTCACACTAGCTGATACGGCCGCAATTTTTTCTTCACTACGCACAGTACGTAAACGTGTTGGTGGTTTAATGTCCAACAAAGTAAATTTGGTGCGAAATTTGGTCACAATCTTCCGAATAGACTGCTCAGAAGGTCGAGAATGCCGACCATAAAATGGAAGCAGCGCGCAATGAACATTTCGAACCGAGCACGAATTTTGATAGTAAAATTCAATAATTTGCAAGCGTTGTTCATTTGTAAGACGATCCATGGTTAAATTGCAAACCAAACTGAAGCTGTTTGACAGTGACACAAGGTACTAAACACACGTCAGCTGTCAAAACCAGTGTTGCCAAAACCAAACCAGCTAAAAAATCACCCTTTATATAAATATAAATTGTTCATACCTGTCAAAGAGAAGTTATTATGGACTTAATTTGTATAGTCGTGTCTCTTCTTATCCAAGACTGTCTTATTCCAAGAACAACAAAAATACTTTTTCCACGAATTTCTAAAAAAACTGCAATTCATTAAAATGTATTTGCTGAAATAAATTTATAATTCCATCATGAGTACCTATGTATGTCTCTAGAATAATTTCCTCCATTTCACTTAAAAACCTATTCAATAAGGCTGGAAGTTCAAAAGTTATATTCCTATACTTAATACTATACCATACTATTTTAACAAGGTTCTTTTAAACTTTTTCTCTCCCAAAAAAATATATCAATTAAAGCAGGTCTGCTACTGGCATATTGGTATTAGTCTTCCTTTTCAAAACTCATTAAAATTCAATGCAAGATCTTGTGTATATTTATATAAATATTTTGTAAAATGTTGTATAAAAGGCTCCGATTTTATAATATACCAATACAGTCCAGCCTCATTTGCCTTAACGAGGCCTTTAATCCTTTTTTATTGTTATTATAGCATGGACCACAAACTTAAATACAAAAACACGTATTAAAAAGTCCTTTAGTGATTAAGTCAAAATATAAATTCCAAGTATACAAGAATCTATACAACTCACATTCTATCCCATTCAACCAACTCCCATCCCACCCCTATACTCTGAGGTGAAGGTTATGTTTTTGCACAAAAAGGGAATGTCCTGTTGTGTAGTTGGTATATGCTTATAGCTTATTTATTTATATGAGTGAGTGTGTGCTCGATGTGGATTTGTATTTGGAGAAATTTACAACTCTTCTAACCGGATACAACTTTATAACAGTGTTTATGTATCATGTTTGGATTTTTATGGCCATTTATTTTGTTATACCAGGATCAACAGAAAAAAAAATGAACAACAACAAAAAAAAATAAAGGCCTCAATGGTCCTGAATTTATTTTGCCTATACACAAAAACATTTATGCTGCAGTGTGTTTTGTATGTATAATATGTATTTGTATTTATTTTTCCGATTCACTCATGTTTGCCAATTTAGTCGTTACCCTATCCCCCCTTTTCTATACCCCTCTAACTCTTAAAAACCACTTTTTGTATTTGCCCAACCAAAAGCACACATTTTTTTACTGCGGCGCTTTGGTGGGCGGTGGTTCTGCCCACAAATAATATATGGCATAGAATACGAACCAGAATTAACACACACAAAAAAAAAGAAAACACGGTTGTTGCATGTGGCGACGGATCTGGCATGAGGAACCACTCGCATACGAATTACTATATTAACCAAATGTTATACCAATTCTAATCAACTTTGGGGTGTATGGTTATATTTTACCAGGCCAGGCCAAAAGCATTGCGCAGTGCTCTCGCTGGTTTAGGATGTTGGTTTGGTATAGTGGGGGGGTATAGTGAAACTATATACAATCCCTGGGGCTGAAACTCTTATAAAGAAAACCCATGGGATGAGGAATTTATGAAAACGAAAAAAAAAAAAAAATATAACTTATTCGTTAAAATCTACACAGGAAAAAATAAATATACATACATTCCATATGTAATTGAATCAAAAAGATGACTGTTTAAATTGTGAATCTTCAAATAGGCAATTATTTATTTTAAATAAAAAAACCAATTGAATTTAATTAAATCTTGTTTGATTTTCAAATGCAGAGTACATTTAGGTGGTACTTTATTTTTTCAAATATGAATCAGCTAGTTTTGAAAATGAATTAGCCTGGCGATTTGATTTCGAAATTAAAATTTCGAGAGGCACGTCATTATAAGCTATCCCTGGTGCTTATAAACACATTTGATATATTAATCTAAAATTATAAACCAGTAAACAGCCTACATGAGATTAGTCTCAAAGGCATTAATATATTAATAAATAAATTTAAAAAAAATCCAAACAAACCATGGGTATTTTGAATAAGCTCCACATTATTAGCTTTCGTTTGTTAATGGCTTATCGACGGCTAAAGTTCAGAGCCTTGCAAGTCGTTTTTGCATGTTTTTTCAGAACCTGTAAAATTTTGCATAGTGATCTATAACAATTGAGGTTTTTAATCCTGGCTTTTTCTTTAAACTATTCAGACGCTGAAACTGCTAAAAGGTGGCTTTGATTCTGCAGTTTTTTTGCATTAATAATATTTGTGATACTTGTGATATTACAATGAGTGCCGGACTGGACCACCGGGAAACCAGGATTTTGTCTGGTGTGCCGCTGGGAGAACAAAAAGGGGATGAAAGCCCCTGCAGTACAGTGTCATATTAACTTTATATGGAAATTATGGCAACTCTTTTTTACCATTTCCAGGAAAACCAATAGAGCGGCAATTTTTTTGTTTTTACGGCAGTTAATTGGCAATTTCTTGGCTAGTCAAAAATAATTTTCGACCAAAAATAAAAAAATATCATGCTAACTTTACATATAAAGTTATCACGACAACCCTTTTCTGGAGAGCAAAGTTAGCATGACAACACTTTTTGGGAAAACCAATAGAGCAGCGATTTTTTTGATTTCACGGCATATTTACGGAAATTAATCGGCAATTTCATGGGCTACTCAAAATTAACTTTTTCGAAAGTTGTCATGCACGTCTGATAATTTCTTCAATTTTAAAAGTTCCAAAATTGATAAAACTGTAATAGTTTGATGAGGTCGGAAAGTCTTTAAAAATTGCCATAACATTGATCATTTCATTTTGCCAACAAAAATCAATTACTTCCTTAAGTTCCGTTTCATTTCTATAGAACTGCTGAGAAGAAATATAATTTTACAAGACCGCATACGTTTAAGATATTCCAAAATTCGTTGAAGAAGGTTTTCATTATTACAATTAGGATCAGGAAATGTTCGTTGAATTTTTCCTTCAATGAGAAAGACTTTGTTTCCGCGTCGACGAAATAACTGGAATTCGAAGTGAAGACCAAACATTCTTTACGAAATTGTCATAGAAATCGAGAGTTTTCAAAAGAAACAATTTTCAAATTTTTCGGTTTCTTGAATATCCTGAAGAAATCTTTCAAATTGACCATTAGATTTGGTTTTGAAGAATTCACCGGAAACAATTGCAACGAATGCAAAACAGACTTATACAAATCAAATCATAACTGATAGCTCAAGTGGAAGATCAAGTGGAATATTTTCAAAGAGTCAAGTACACAAATGTTATACTTTCTTAACAAGGTGCTTTAACTTAGAATTTTATTATTACAAGGAAATTATATAAGCATAGATAGACGAGCAAATTCGATGCTTCTACTTGAATCAAACTCATATAAACTTCAATCAAATAATGTCAACAAAGTTACTGCTAAAATAAATGAATTATACAGCAGTTTTCTAATATGTAGTAATTTTTTATTTTTTTTTTAATCAAATTATCTATATTGGATAAACTTTTCAGTTGAACGCCAATAGCCGTGTTTTTTTGGGATTTTATATAAAGTAAATCAGAAATTCCGAATTCCCATTCGCAGTAGGATTCAACTTCTGCTTTTATTTGTAGTAATTCTACTGTAGGTGTTGTATTTGTAACTTGTGTAAAATCCTACTGTACTGTGAATAGCTTTCCCAAAAAAACCCGACTAATGTTAGTTTCTGAGTACAAAAGTATTTAGATTTAATGTTCAAGTAAATCGTTGAAAATGTTATTTTAATTAAACTATTCGTGCCACATGCATGAATGTACACGTATAACTCTACAGTTAAATAGTGTTTTTAAATATAGTTCATTTCGTTGTGAGTTTATTTATTTATTTATACATCTAATATTCCCAGATTACCAAAGTGTCAAATAGCTATATTCGCGGATAATACAGGCATCTTTTCATTGCATGAATTTAGTTCTAACAAGTCTCCCATCCGTCCCTCCATACTCTTTCTCGCAACCTCTAGTGCCTTTATTCATTCTTATCTCTCCCTCATTCGTCCATTATATCCCTCATTTTTTCCCCTATTGATCTCCCTTATCTCCACCTGACCTGGATCTTTCTATCACATGTTCCCACGGCTCTGGCTCACCTTCACACACTCTGCACATTCTCTCTTCTTCTATTTTCCAGTACCATCTTTCTCTCACCTCATTCCCTAGCTTGACTCCTGCTATTCTCTTTCTTCTGTCTGCCTTCCACCCCGCTTTCAAATATTGCGGGATCCCCTCGGTCATTACTTCCTTATACCACCTGTTATATCTGGGTTCCATTATTAAATCCCGTCTTTTCTTCTCCTGCTCTCTTCTGTCTTCCCATTCTACTCTCTCGTATCCTCTCATACTGTCTCCTCTTCCTTCCCTTCCTCTCATTCCCATTCTCCATTGTTCCCAATGATGTCCTTTTAAAAATCTCTACTTACTTTGTGACTGTCCTTTTGCCACCTTTTCAACATGACACGCCTCTTAAAGAGTTAGTCCATAAACTGTTTAAATTAAAACCAAAAAAGTATGCACACATCAAAAGTCAACTTTTATTCAACAAACCAGAAAGACGTGCGTTTTAGAAAAGAAATAAAATTATCAATCAAGGTTTTTATGACATATTCATTCAAGTATGATGAATTATAATAAAAAAAAAATGCACAAAATGTATGTGTTATATTGAATAAGTTCCCCAAGTTCACCAGAACTTTAGAGAAATCAGCTTCTCCTGTACTACAACTTTCCACTTGAAAATACAAATTTCAGCAACAAAACAAAAAGTACAAATAACAAACGCCACACCCATTGCAATCCAAATCCATTTGAAATCTTCAACTTTCATTGCACGCACTCTCGGTTTCGCCTCAAAATCCTTCAATTTTATCCTTCCAATTTCAATCAACTCATAGAATGATTTTCTATTCCAATATTTCCATAATCCAGCTGAATGTATTTCCATTATATGAGAATTAATAATACCTCTGTATATTGAATTTTCATTAATAGGAAAAGCCCATGGAAATTTATTTATAAAACACATTTCCTCCGACCAACGAAACAATCTTCTTCCCAGAAAATTTTGCAGATTTTCATATGTTTGCCATTCTGTACTAGATACTGTGAAAGCATACTTTGTATTAAGTTCATCACGTAATTTTAAAAACTTTTCAACATCCTTTTCCATTTGAAAAACTTCGGAATATGTTTCTTTTAAATATGGTTTGTAATCATATATCAAATCGATATGCAATTGACAGATGTAAATTTTTATATTTGATGTCAGGAGGTCTGAAAAGGATTTTATGTAAATTTCCTTCGGAGGTTCTGTCATAAAAGTCTGAAGAAATGCATCATATGAAGTTACCAACATGATTCCAAGGAAAAATATGAGCAAGTAGATGATTTTGGTGCTATAAGTAGTTGTTGTTCTTTCAATAAATGATTGTCCAAGTATTCCACGCAAACAGTTCAATTCAAAGAAGAAATTAAGAAGAAAAGTCCTTCGTCCTAATAGAAATTCAGCTGTCTCAAGCAAAGCTGAAAAAACCACCACAATCGCAATTAATATGGGAACAACTTCCCAATGAAATAACCGCGTGAAAACTTTGAAAATGGCAATAGTTGGTTCAGTTGGTAGCATTAAACCCAAATCATATGAAGAATATGGATACGAATACGATTCAATTGGATATTTTAGACTGTAACCAGAAGCTGATATCTCCACGGATTTATTCAGAACCATCTTGAACATTTCTGGAGCAGAAAGTGAAAATTTATGGTTAGATGTATTTAATCTGGCATTGTGCTTCTTAGCTAGATTATTGAAAAAATTACCCACAGGTCCACCAAATTCTTCTCCATTTTTTAAGACGATAACTAGTGGTTCTGTTCCTCCAAATAAAATTGGCAAAGTTGTTCCATTTAAATTTTGCATGCGTTTCGGAAAATATCTCAATGTTAGTCCGTCTCGTTTCCAGATGATTTCTTCAATTTTAAAAACTCCAAAATTGGTATAGCTGTAATAGGTTGTCGAGCTTGGGAAGTCTTGAAAAACTGCCATAACATTGATCATTCCATTCTGCCAACAAAAATCAAACAATTCCTTAAGTTTCTTTTCATTTCTCGATGAGCTGTTGAGAAGAAATATAATTTTACAAGACCGCATTCGGTGAAGATATTCCAGAAGTCGTTGAAGAAGGTTTTCATTACTGCGACCATCTAGTTGGACTAAGATCAGAAAATTTTCGTTGAATTTTTCCTTCAAGGAGAAAGACTTTGTTTCCCCATTTGACGAAATAACAGGAATACCAAGTGAAGTCCATACATTCTTTACGAAATTGTTATCGAAGTCGAGAGTTTTCAAAAGAAAGACATTTTCAAATCTTTCGGTTTCTTGAATATCCTGAAGAAATCTTTGAAATTGACCATTAGATTTGGTTTTGAAGAATTCACCGGAAACAATTGCAATGAATGCAAACAAACTTGCAGAAATCAAATTCATAACTGATGGTTCAACTTGGATTTTATTTGTTTTGAACGAACAAAATGGTGTGAAGTTATACTTTCGTTACAGGGTGTTTGCAATTCGGATTTCACAAGGAATTTCAAGGAATTCATAATTTGGGTTTTTAATCAGGAAAATTGCTTATCAGCTGATTTAATTGCTTATCAGCTCATTTAATTAGAACCTTTGATAGTCATGGTAAAAATTTAACTCTCTCTGAACAAACAGTGCAATAAAATCAATATATTATAACATTATACTTTGTTAAATCTCAGTGTTCGAAAAATTGGCTATTTATAGACCAATTAAGACAGAACTGAGGCTTCACATTTGAACGCTCTTCGTCCATCATAATTTTAAAAATACAATCAAGTTTTTAAGGAACGAAAATTTTTCTAACGCTCGTTGTTCGAAAAGTCAAAAATTCATCGATTATTTGATTTGTCATTTCGATAAACAGTTCGAGAGTTTCTGGTGTAGAGATGCGCTAAGAAGGCTTAATATTTCGAATTACACCTTATATTTTTATTAAGTTTAGTTTAAATAAATTCTACGTTTTCTTGTGAGAAATTATTGTAAACAACTTTCCATAAAAAAAAACACCCTGTGTCCATGTCAACAAAATTACAATTTTATTGATATTTGTTTTTTTTTACTTAAGTGCAGCAGTTTTGTCGTTACATTTTTTTTTGTTTCAGAAATCAATTTGTCAATCTTCGATAAAATTTTCCATTTAATGTTAGTTTCTGAGTATAAAAGCTTTTAAATTTAATGTTCATGTAAATATAAATCGTTGAAAATCTTCTTTTAATGAAATTATTCGTTGCACATGTCATCATTTTTCCTTATAGTTCTACTGCAGTAAAATTATCAATTTTAGCCAAATTCATTCATTTAGTTTAATTAAAATTAATTCATCGCTTTTGGCATAAACTCTTAACACTCATGTCCTTGAAACTTGTTTAGGTATTGAGTAATCTTTTGTTTTATATCTAAATTTCGTGGTCGGTTTACAAATCTCTTCCATATATCAATGGGTTCCAGTTGTTTGACTTTTTATTTAAGTGTCTTCTTCTAGATTGAAGGAAATATCAGATGTTTGAAAATGTCAATTCACAAATTCAAAAATTTTCACACGGGAAGCATTACGAACCCCTGGGATTCAATACCTAGACCTGTGGCGTGGTATGATAGCCCAAGAAATGTGTAGTACATTTTAATTTCCTTCGGTGGTTCGGTTATAAAAGTCTGAAGAAATGCATTATATGAAGTAACGATCATGATTCCAAGGAAAAATTTCAGAAAATAGATAAGTTTGGTGCTGTATAAGTGGCTGTATTGTCTTTCAATGAAAGATTGTCCACGTATTGGGTTGGCTACGTTTTCCCCCGGCACGTTTTCCCGCGTCATGTTTTCCTGCGTCACGTTTTCCCGCGTACGTTTTCCCGCAAAACGTTTTCCCGCAGAACGATATCCCGAATCAAAGTTTCCCGTGTAACGTGCCCACCGATTCCTACTTTTTCAATACTAATCGACAGCGCATGAACAAAATACATTTCAATAGAAGTTTTCTTGTACAAAAGTCTTTTCTTGTGCCAAGGTGAGGTATGTAGGGGGGGGGGGGCATGCTGCCCCCCTGCAACCCCCCTGCTTAGCACACTATAGGATTTGGGCTAGGTGCGAGGTTGAGTGTATGAATAGTTTCTTTTTATCATTTGGTAGTTTTTTTTATGAAAATTGCCAAATTGCCCTTTTAAGCGTATGAAATAAAAAACCGCTTAAAATGAAAATAAAATATTAAATATTTTAACAAACATTAAATATTTATTGCATAAATGCAAAATATAGTACTGTCAAAAAGTACTAATTAGTATTGCCTATCCCGCCGCCAATCCCGTGGAAAATTTTATAGGCAATCGTTCCGCGGGATATCGTGCTGCGGGATTGTAGCAAAAAAAATTACCTTTCAAATCGGTGGGCAAACGAAAAATTGTAGTTAATAACGGAACAACTTCCCAATTTAATACCCGTGTGAAGACTTTGAAAATGGGAATATTTTTTTCAATGGGCAGCATCACACCCCAACTAAATAAAGGTATGCGAAAAAAATTCAATCGGGAATTGTAGATTTGCGCACGATCCTGAAATTTCGGCGGTTTTGTTCGACACTAACTTAAACATGGTTTTCGTTGGAATCGAATCTATAAATTTTTTTGTTTGTAATCTTGCATTGTGCTTCTTGGGTAAACTCTTAAAAAAATTACCCATTGTTCCACCGATTACTTTTCCTACTTTTTTATTTTTTAAAACAACCAATTCTGGTTCAGTTCCTCCAAACAAAATTAGCAAAGTTCTGCATGTGATTAATTTCAAAAAAATATATCGCGTTGGTGTCAAAACAATTTTAGGAGTTATTTAATGAATTTATCTCCAATTATACCTTGACGGTTAAAGTGTAGGACCTCGTTAGTGGAAAAATTCAACAAAAAAAAATATTTATTCAAAAAAACAACAGAATCAGAGCCACCTTTTAGCGTAACAATGTTGCTCTGAATATTTTATAGAAAAAGGCAGAATTAAAAACCTCTTACCATAGATTGCCATACAAAATTTGGCCGTTTTTTTTTGTATTTCTCAAAAAACATGCAAAAACGACTAAAGAGCTTTCTGCGCTTTAATCGTCGATATGGTACGATTATTAACAATTTTCCTGTTTTAACAGCATGTATAATGTAATATTATGGGTCAAACGGTGCTGTATATTATTTATCTTTGAGAACCTACTCACATAATAAAGTTAAGTATATTTTTGGCTGGTGGCATTAAATATATAGCTCTATTTTCAATTGTTAAAATATGTATGTCAATTAACAATTGATAGATAATAAGTATTAAAAATTGAAAACCCAACTGCACCCAATTGATTATAGTTGATCATAATTTTAATAAATTGAGTTTTAATCTTCTGAATTTCAATATTGATCAACTATCAATTGATAATTGAAAACCGTAATGAGGCTCATAAAACGATTTTTTTTTATCAGATGAATGACTTAATCGTACATTTTAAATAGACCAGCCTACCCGTGCTAGAATTCTCGCAATTACATACAAATAAAAGACGCACGAAAACAAACCAATGCAGTTTTTGAACAAATTATTAAAAATTTTTAAATAAATTTATAATTCGCCAAATTAGCAGGTCGCTTCGTTTGACACCTCATTTGTCAAAATCGGAGTAGTATGAGAGTCCGAAAGTGAGTCTAGACTTAGAAATAATATATATAAGATGATTTTTTCTTTTTATTTTTTTTTTCAGTGTATTCTATTATCATTTGTTTTTTTTTTTTTATATTTATTTTGCTCAACGTTTTTGCTCCCTCTGTTGCTTGTTATTATTTTTTGAGAGCTGTTACACTGTGCGTGAGGAGGATGCATGGGCTTTGGGATGCTATATAGTATAGCACTGGTACATTTAGCGTAGCGTCTATATAGTATATTGGAGTGTTTATCATACTTTAAATGTTAAATTTATTGGATTGTTGCTTCCCTGTGTAGAATAGATAGGTACTACATATATTCTTTCTTTACTTTGTGCAATTTGGTATTTTTTTTTTCTTTAGAATTTGTTTGCAAAATTCTAGCATTCCTTACTTAAGAATTAGGATGACGGAAAAGTTATAACAAAAAAATGCAGATATTACTTTATGAATATTTATTTTTTCTGTCTTAAAATGTATTCGAAAATAAAAAAAATATAGTACCTAGGACATTTACCCGACATTTTCCAAAGAGTGTACATATATTATGTGTGGACTTAAAAATTATGGATAACCGATTCAATAATTAAATCAATACGGCGGGAACCCTGCAAGGAGTACAAAAACTTGAATTTAACCTTCCTATATGCAGGGCCGGGCCAACCATATGTGCAAGATGTGCAAATGCACAGGACGCAAAATTCTGGGGGCGCATTACCAGGAACAAGAAAATGTAATTGTCGTTAGGCAATAACGCCCAAATTAATTTGGAAATATCGAAAAAAGAAATTCTGAACAATTGTTGTTGTTTTTTTTTTTTTGCTCGATTTGGGCGTTATTCCAATTTTTTTTAATTTTTTTAAAGGAAAGAACGCCCAAAATACAAATTTTAAAAGTCAAATGGGAAATAACGCCCAAAATTGAAAATATCGCCCAAAAAAAATCCAGAAAAAACTGTTTATGAGCCGCGATTTTTTTTAAGATTATTTTATCATTGAAATTTCACTTTGGAAATATCGTCCAAAATTTAGGAAAGAACGTCCAAATTAAAAAAAAATTTTTGATCGCCCAAAATTGAAGAAATAACACCAAAATTTTACAAAACCAATTAACATTGAAAATATTTGGCGATATTTCCAACTTAATATTTCGAAAAACTTAAATTTCGGCGATAAAAAAAAAATTGTGCGATATTTCCAAATCGATTTGGGAGTTATTTCTTTTGGCGTTTTGGCCTAACACCAATGTAATCTGATCTGGCGCAAACAAATTTGTACTACCATTTGCCATGTGTATGTATGTGTGCACATATAAAAAGTGGCGCTTGCTACAAATCTTGCACAGGGCGCAAGTTTGGCTGAGGCCGGCCCTGCCTATATGAGTTACTATTTCGATGGTATACCCTAGTACGCTGCTGATGCGAAACGAAAATTTCCTGTGATCTCCAAACAGACAACGAAACGCTTGCGAAAACAAAACGGAAAATATCCTTGGAGAGTTTCATTAATTCAAAAACAAAATCAAACATAAACGCAAAAAATCAGAGAAACCCATGATGTAAGAAAATGATAAACAAAAAAAATACAAATAAAACTCAAATGTCATTTTTCCGCACGCAGTAAATAGTCTGTATAATTAATTCAGTGCGAAAAAGGAGCGGAGACTTCTCCAAATAATCTGCTACAATTATAAATTTCGCTCTTCGAACAGCGTACTGCAAAACGAAAAGCAGAACGAAATTTTCCGTTTATGATTTCGTTGTGCCATTTTTGTATGGGATTTTTCGTTTCGCATCAGCAGCGTACTAGGCTTATAAAACAAAATTTTCACATTCTCACGTTAAAGATTAAATATTAATTCAAAATAGCTTTTAACAGCCTTTAGTCAAACAAAAATTGAACGTTTCGTCCCAGCGATATCACTTGGACTCATCAGGTGACTAGTGAGGGCCTTTGTCAATACGCAATTTTTTGTTAAGTGCAGTTCATCATACATAGATTTTGTGACGAATATCTAGTGTATCCAACAAGACTTTAATTCCTAATCATTAAATTGGAAGTTTTTGTTTTTTGCCCGGGGCCAAGTCCAAATAAAATAGTGCTAGGTCTTCTACTTGGCTGATGTATTTCAGTAGATAGTATGTATATAGAATTTGTATTATTAAACAAAATATTAAATATTTTCAAACTAAAAATCAAAGCGTTCTGTGTTAGTACAATGCCAACAACTTCATACTTAAGGTGGCACAAAAGTCCAGACCAGTGCCCTAGCCAGCTGTTTCCAGTTTCTTGATGACACTTTAATATACTTAGTCTTTCCCTCACTGACCATTTCGTCACATACATACATTTATTCTTGATATCAAAGGTATCGTTGAGGTCTTTGCAGACCTTGATGGAGTAGCGTAAGTTATCTGGCGTAATCCTGCACAAATGGACGAGTGTGGCATATGGATGCCAAAACTAGACACTGCCTCATTTATCTGTCATAGGTGGCTTTAAAATCGATGAAAAGATGGTTCTTGGGTTTTTTGCACGATCTGCCTTAATGCAAATATTTGGTCATTAGTGAACTTTCCTGGTCTAAAGCCACACTGATATATGGACCAATGAGGTTGTTAGGCCTTCACATTATATGGCAGAAAAGATGTTGAAATCGAAGTTAAGGAGACTGATACCTCTGTATCTTGGCGCAGTTTAGAGGGTCTCCCTTTTTCAGGATCGGGAAAACAATACTGAAGTTCAACTCATCGGCTATTCTTTACTTCGCCCATCGCTTGCTGCTTTGAACAGCTCAGCAGCAAGGCCATCGCAGCTCCAGCTGCTTCATTGGACTCAAGTTTAGATATTGCTAGGGTTTCCAATTGTAGGTAGGTAGGTAGGTAGAAATGGCGGCCACGAGCGCCTAGCTCCGCGACCCAATTAGCGACTGATTGCGCAGTTTTGATACCACAACTCGTTTGACCTGTTTCAATAAAGAATTGTTGAAACGAATTGTGGAATCATCATTACACTCCCCTTACCACAGTATACTGAAGTAGGTAGGTAAATTGATTTCCGGTTAAAGTGAAACTATGACATTCAGAAGAAAACATCGTTTGGTGGTTCACACTGTCAATTTTTCAAAACGTTTTGAATTGTGAGTAATTAAAAGAAAACTTGCCAAGTAACCCCCAAATTTTAGTCAGTAATCATTAAGTAATAAATTTCTCTCATAACTTGGTGTTGTTTCAATATTACTCTTCTTAAAATATTTGATATTAAACCTTCATAAAGTTAGAACTTGGCATACTTTTAGATCTCACTACTTTTCACGGCTGAGTTGTTAAATATACAGATTTTTATATAGAAGAACTTGGCTGTTTTTTTAACATTTATGTTTTTTGTTGTGATTGCAATATTTACCATTAATGCCTTAATCCAGAATACAGTACCACAATTAAAAGAAAAAACTTTCTTAATCTTATTTTGGGTTGAAAAAAATTTCTTTGAAGCAATGATTTCAAGTCTTTTATACGTATTTGCGCATTTGAATGAATTATACCTATTTCTATAGAATGTCTTTGTTTAAACAACAAAAACACGATTATGTGCATTCAATCAAGTCTATCAGAATAGTTAATTTGTATTCATTCTTTGTTCTACTAATTCAGATACCAAATTCCCATAAATTAACTTTCTTCTTTTTTTTTTTATTTGATTAGCAATAATCACAAGATGCAATTCTATTTTGTTCAAACAAACAACCCAGTCTTCATTTAGACTCTTTCCGAGTTCCTTCTTTTCAGTAAATATCTTAATCAGACGAGGAACTCCCATTTCCTCGGAGTAAAAAAAAAATAAAACAGTTTTGCTTACGGTCGTTTGCATTGAATTAGAATAATTTGCGAGCAAATATTACAATGAAACAAATTCCATCATCCTTTCCAAGAGTTTTTTTTTTGTTTTTCTCTTCGAAAATGAAATCATATTATTTGTCAGATGAAGAAAAAAAAAACAACTGTGCAATTAGATGTTGCCGCATAAACGATTCACAAACGGACCCAATATCACAAATTGCCTCATGAACATTTTTCGGACGCTTATTGATTGGGAAACAGAGAGAGAGGGAGGAACTTAGAGAAAAAAAAATATTTACTCAGCAGTCCATCCAGTTCCAGTCACAGCCATCATCCATCCATCCATCGATTCCGACGAAGAATCGAAGCTGTAATGTCCTGATTAACCATTACCAAAGCGCACATATCGAATTCTGAAATTCTGATCTTTTAGCCAAACCATTGCCGATTGCCCACCCTGCTACGCATAAAAACTCCCCTTCTTTCGTCCCCTTCTAGACACAAAAAAAAATAGGCTGGCGATGATGAGGTTAGAAAAAAGAAATTTATGAAAACAAACCCAAACATGAGTCGAAGAAAAAAACTAAATAAATAAATTTATCGATGTCGTTGTCGAATTTACCAAAAGTCCTGGACAATTGAGCAAATTCACCTTACCTAAGCATAATAATTCCCAACAACAACAACGACACAATAATTATTCACATACAGGCCTCAGGGGGGGGGGGGGGTGAAAAGCTTATTACTGTAATAACCGATTTGTGTGTATTATACGTTAACCACCCCCGGAATACCAGTACCCCATATCTATACCCTGTATCCACCAGCAATGGACGTCAGTCGTGCCAAGCAGCTAAACAAGCATCCCCCCTTCCACCCATCAACCGCAATTGGCCACCCCCTGTAGCTATTTGTAATGCTACACTATAACCAAGACCGACTTCGACTACAATAACCAGCGATTGCTGTTTGCCTTCGGGCAAAAATTACGAAGGTACCCGTATTATGCGATCCGTTTATTTTTTTTTTTTTCTTATGTTATTTGCTATTCTTTGCTTTTCTTTTTCGCTAATACTACTTATACTCTACTTGTAGATACTATTCTTGGAAAATTCTTATGTTTCTTCTTGGATTTCTGTCTTTTCTTGTTTTTTTTTTTTTTTTTTTTTTTGTTCTTCGGTTTAAGTAGGAAAACAGAAGCTGCTATTATTGAAAAGACGAGGCCAAGGTGGGTTTCGGTTGCTACATCAAGTATAAGGGTGCGTTATTTGGAATAGAAGTTTTTCACCAATCCGACTTATCTTTTAGAAAAGCAAATAGAGACGATTTTGTTTTTGGCTAAGAGGATGTGGGTGGAGAACGCATTAAAAAAATTAAATTGGGTTAACCCAGGGCAAAATAATTTAAAAAAAAATTATTTTTTTTTATTTTAAGCTCAGAGTTGGGTTATGATATGCATCATTAAGTTAATGTGTATACCTCTGATAGTTACATACCTGGAGACCGAAGAGTCAAACGTACCTACTTAAACTCCAGGAGATATTCATAAATTTCTAAGATAGAACACTCGTATATTAATGCCTAATAGCTATAAAGTCAAGAAATAAGTCTTTTGAACAAAAAGTGCCTTCATGTAGGTTTGTAACTACAATTTCACTCGAACCAAAGAGCTTTTTATTCTTAAATGGCTGTCCACTATCAATCGCGCTTGAAAAAAAAAAATGTACCCAGGTGTTATATGATAAAAAGCCATAAATTATTTGGTCTACATAGTTTTATATTGCTGAAACATCAAGAGTCAGTAAAGTATAGGTATCAACAATTTTTCAAATAATTCATCTTTAAAGAAAAAAGGATTTATGGGGAGTATGCTGCCCCCCTGCAACCCCCCTGCAACCTCCCCTGCAACCCCCCCTGCAACCCCCCCTGCAACCCATCTGCTTAGACAGGGTGTTTGCAAAGTTTCTTTAAAACCAGATTCTTTAAATGCAAGAGACTTTGCATACAACCAGCCTCGCACCTACCCCAAACCCTATACTGTGCCCAAGCAGGGAGGTTGCAGGGGGGCAACATGCCCCCCATACATACTTCACTGTTTATGCGGCGCGATTTTTGTTTAAGATTTTCTTATCATTGAAAGTTCACTTTGGAAATATCGCCTACAATTTAGGAAAGAATTGGGAAAGCAATTTAAAAAATGTTTGGAAAAATCGCCCAAAATTGAGGAAATAACACCCAAATTTTACAAAAACAATTTGCATTGAAAATATTTGGGCGATATTTCCAATTTAAGATTTGGAAAAATATAAATTTCCAATTTTTTTTTTCGGCGATAAAAAAATTTGCCAATTTTTACAAATCGATTTGGGCGTTACTTCCTTGGGGGTTATTGCCTAACGCCGCTACAAGCGTTTTTTCAATAATTTTGCTTGAAAATCTTTGAAAATCTGAATTTTTCTCAAATATTAAAAGCTGCATAACTTTTCGAGTTTTGGTGCTAAAAGCATGAAAATTTCAGGGATTGTTCGTAATTTTATGTTATTTATGAATATCAATTTTTTAAATACTTTTTTATAATTTTTTTGTTTATAAATGAAAAGAAAACGTCTACAGAAAAAAATCGCAAGGGATCTGGGACTTGGTGTGGACTTCAAATTACGTAAGTGTAGTTTAACCAAAAATGGATTTCAATGACCAAAAACCTGCCCCTTGTTTAAACTTGTTTAAACAATATTTTCAAAAAAAAAACACTTTAACCACGAAAATTTGAAAAATAATGCAGTTTTTAAAATTTGAGAAAAATTCTGATTTTCAAATATTTTCAATCAAAATTATTGAAAAAAAAACGCTGGTAGCGACCTCTAAATGGTGTTCGATGTTGAATTGTCTTGTCTTAATTTTTTGGTTTCAATCTAAGCTTCATAATTTCGCCCGGTCCCCATTGAATTTCGAGAAAGATGTTTTTTTTTGTTTTTTTTAATCACCCTAGTACCTACCCATTATAAACATTTTTACATTAGAATAAAAAAAAAAATCAATAAATTCCACAACTTTTTGGTTGAAAGACCAATTTGAAAAATTCTTTTTTTTAACACCTGTAGGTAGGTTCCTGTGGGTATACCTACATGAAAACTAAATTCACAAGATTTGCATAACATTTTGTATTAAAAAATGCCTCAGATTCAATGTCTCTTTTGTACAGCAAATCATTTGATTATAAATGACCTTCCCACCTCTGTGCAAGACTATTCCAGTAAAATAATGTTTTTTTAAGAAGGTTTTTTTTTTTAAATAATACAAATTCTATATACTACTGAAATACATGAGCCAAGTAGAAGACTTAGCACTATTTTATTCGGACTTTGTTGAATTATTGATTCAAAATATTTTTTAACGGCCTTTGAGTCCTACAAAAAGTCCAAGTGATATAGCTGGGACGAAACGCCAATTTTTGGAACCCTTAAAGGCCGTAAAAAAAATTTATCTTTACTTCCTCAAAAATAAAAATAAAACAATTTTACCAAAAATTAAAACCAACCTTCTTGCCATCCCAAAAGAAAATATCACTTTCAACTTAACTTTTCCCAAAAACGAAACAGAGAAAAAAATACCACAATCATCATGATATAATATACACAGAGACTCCTTATGCTAGATTTTCGAGAGTCCCTGCAGAGTTCTCATTCAACAAAATAAACAAAAAATAATTCACACAAACAACAACAACAAGAAAAAAGAATAAAAACCACGAAACGATTAAAAGCCATATATACAAATGTGGGTTGCCACAGCCAAAGTAATGGATATTCTAATGCTGTTTATCCTTTAAAGCCTTCTTTAAGCTGTTTACAGCACAATTTTGAACAATACAAAAACCGTTTTTAATGTCCCTTTTTTTGCTGCCACCACGTCACGCCGCGCCATCGAAATCTCGATTGTGCCTCTAGTTTGTTCCTTAAGCAAAATTACACTCTTCTTTGCCTCTGTGATGTGAAAATCACTTGATGTTGGTTCATGTTTTCCCTTTGCCATAACACACACATCACCTTAAGTTGCAATGGGAGGTGAGCAACCCTCTCTTGCACCCTTCTAGAAACCCCCGCTTCACCCTCCCTCCCTCCTAACGCTATGAAACATTCAATTTAAGAGAAGGTTCCTCAAAATTATAGGTGTATACGTACGATGGGTATTATATTCTTCGTCGAGGTGTATTAATGGAATCTTAAATGAAAATAACATACTCCGTATATACTTATGTACGACGATATACCCCGCACCACCACCGTCAGACTCAACCTATTGTGCCTTCAGGCACATTATAAAGATGACTCTCTCTTCTTGAAATGCCGGTACGCACGGCAGCGAAAACGAAAACGAAAACACTTAAGATATCACATAAACAGGATTTTTGTCGTGTCCTTAGCTTGTTCCTTCATCTTTTACCTCATCCAGCACCCGCACCCACACACCAAACACCCAACACACGCAAAACGGAAATTGGAACATTTGCAGTACAAACTGGATGTTAAAATTTGCTGCTAAAGCTTAATATGCGCAGAGAGGGGAAGGAGCGGGTGGGCAGGCCGTGCGTTGTTCGGTTGGTATAGAGAGCTCTGTGGTTGTAATATGTCGGTCGGTGGGTATTACAAGCGATGCTTTTGTGTTATCTCACACGCATGATAAATACGAATCGTAACGATTGCAAAATGAGTGTGTGAATTCACACCACTTCCCTGAAAAGAGTCCCCACTTTACCGTTGCTGCGCGCAGTTAACCGTCATAAAACGCACATTTCGCATAAAACGTTTCGTCGAAATCACTTACCTTCCTGTGTTGTGGGCCCCGACCATCTCTCTCTCTCTCCCTTTTTCTTTCAAAAGTAGTTAGTTGATGATGGCATTAGGCAAAGGCTTCTAGGGTATATATGTATATATGGTTTCTTGGGTGATGGGATGGCGGTGGGTTATAGGTTGTAGCTGGCAGTGGTGCGTAGATGGTGGTAGTGGTGGTGGTGAGTAAATGAGAAATTATTCCCTAATCTAGAATCAAACCGGAAATTTCAAACTCGAAAATAATTCCCTTATTCCCGTTCTTAAGCCTAAAAGACCACCTCATGTGGGGTTAGATGAATTTTACTTCGCTCTTCTTAAAAACAGTGCGGTGAAAAAAATTTAATTTCCGAAATTACTTCATTTTCAAACTGTGATGATGCGGCGTAAATCAACTGATGAAAATGTTAATGCGACAAGACGCAGGTTACTAAAGTTGCAAGGCCCAATGAGGAATTTTGACTTGTTAATTTTTGAGTTTTTGTGGTAAACGTTTTTTTTTTTAGTGATTTTAGTCAAATTTGGCAAATTCTGTGATGGTGTGATGCGCCAAGGTGCATAATTCTAGGAGGGGACAGCAATGCAAAATTCGACTCGTATAAATTCAGTATTAAGGGTTTGTGGCATGCAAATAATTTATGTTTAACCCTATTCCATCCATAGTTCAAACAAGTTATAGTAACAAAACGGTGGCTTTGCAGACTCCAGAGCTATATATTATTATAATATTGGGGCACCAAGCCAGATTGCTAGTGGAAGCTATTTCTACTTCCCAAAAGGATATCAATTATGTACACAGCTCCTGCACTGCGTTCTTGTCTGTAACTCGTAAGTTTCAGATTTGTTTCAACCAAAATGCTGGTCCCAAATGCGATTGTCGTTCCAACGTTCGATGTGTTAAATGTCTTTCAAATTAAAAAAAAACTTGGGAGCGTTCAAATTTGTATGCAAATCTATGTGGATAGCTAGCTATGTTTTCACAAGAGATTAGGTACAACAACATAAAGTTATCCAGATAGATTTGTATGCAAATTTTAATGCTCCTATAAGTTTGTTTTGATTCGAACGACATTTATCGGATCGAACGTTGGAACGACAATCACAATAAGGAATAGTATTTTGGATCAAACTTAGACATAGACAATATCTTATTCAACAACAACTTAAGATACATCTTAATTTTCCGTTTATCGACTACGATAAAAAATCGTTCATTAATGAAAACAAACGACTTTTTCTATAATAATGCGCATATCGGAAATTAAAGGATTGCAGGTGAGTGGTTTCGGTGGTCACTTTTCCAAATAATTCACCCACATAGGCTTTCCAATTCTGTTGCATTCAATGAGTTTAGAACCGCTGCGCCACACAGTGGTTCGTTTGTTAAATTTTGTCGACAAAAATCATTATACGAACCAATTTCTTACTAACATGAATGGAATTTTGGTATACTAAATAATTTGGAAACGCTAAACTCAGTGGCTCTGCCTATTTTTGTTTGTATTCAAAATGGCGGCTTCACAATTTAGGTCAGAATTTAATAAAAAAAAATCATAATTCATAAAACAGCCGGCAATTTATAGTTAAATTAATGTTTGAAATGGTTTAAAATAATATGCTTAAATGTGTATTTTAACATGACAGTGATTTCAATGCAGATATTTAACAAATTTAGAAAAACAAGTCCAAAAAGTTGCACTGTAATTTTCCCATACAGATTTGAATTTTCATATGAACTCCCAATAACGTCTTCTAGAAAATGATTCAAAATAGGGGGAGCGGAAAAATAAGTTCGAAGTATTGCTCTACAGGTATCTACTAATTGGTAGGTCTAGAGCTTGTTTGACATCGAGGGTTCAGTCTTTATTGCGGTGCTTTTTGGAACCTGTTCAGTTCCAGAAATTACTTCGTTATTGTTTTTCGACAGTTTGACAATGATTCCTTGAAGAAAATACAATACAAATTTAGTGGCACGTGAGCTTGTTTAGAACCAGTGACTTACAACTCTCAGTCATTCCTGTAGGCGGGTCGTCGATAGGAATTAAGGGTACCTACAATTTTCTAACGAATCCGTAAGGCTTAGTTGCGTTGCAATGACAAAACATACTTTTAGTAGATTTTTCAATTCCTCCCTGGAGACATTACCTCTACTTTGTTTAGATGGCATAAGCTAAGACTCGGTCCCAAGACCGTGGGAGTCCTAAGCACTAACCATCATCATGCCATGGGCTACTAAGTATCCTGGATTGGCCTTGCTATTATACTGGCTATTGACGGAAGAACGAATTGCTTCCGCAAGTTTTCCCAATCCATCCACTTTGTAGTGTTTTTATTGAACTTTTTGAATTCATCTTTTTTTCTAATTTTTACACACAAATCTGGTCGATAAAATTTGGTCCTTCGAGCCGGATAAAATGTTTTTGTGTATGACAATCAATCCGGGAATTGTTCAACTTTAAAGATATTTTTGTAATAGGAAATTTCTTAACTGACTTTGGCAAATATTACTTAACTCAAATTCTGACTAAGAATTTTAACAATTTGTATACAGAATATGATTTTTAATAAATTCTTTACACAGCACTGTAATTGAATAGCATGCTGTGAATGGCCCAAAACTTTACCTCGGGATAAAATCACTCAAAGCAAGGGTTGTGGGACAACAACTTAACTTGCTTCTGGTTACCACCGCCGCCGCCTCCGCCGCACCACACCTCAAGTCAAAGACGAAATAGAAAAAAAAAAAAAAAAAAAAACTCCTTGCAGCTCTACGATATAAGGTTTATCCCCATCTAATAGCCTGTTGCGTGAGATATTTATGGCATTAGGATATAACGTCGAATGTATATCTTTTGTAAGCAATTAAAGCTTATTTTTTTCCATTTCCTTAAACCCCCTGTGTATTCGTATATGATGCCCTTAGTGAAATTTTGTGCGTAGGTATACGTACATAAGTCTCACAGAGAAAAAAAAAGAAACTCCTGGAGAAGGCAATTAGTGCCGGAAGGGTGTTGTGCTACTAGTGCTACTCGTTTTTTTTTTCTCGTGTGAGAAGACAAATGGATAAAGACACGAACACAAGGACACATTTTTCCTGTTTAAATGTTTGTATTTCTCTGTGTTTTTTTATTTCGTGTAAAAAAACCTTAAAGGCGCGATTCTGTCACAAAATATTTTTTTTTCTTTTCCAAAAAGAAACAAAATTAAGAAAATATACAATTTTATTTATTATTTGACTTTAACACTGTGTCGTTCGTCGTGGCAAAATAAAGAAGAAGAAGATTCTGACTATACCTACGACTCTCTCTCTGTGAGTCTCTGGGAATTATTTTATGTCGGATTAATTGTCATGCTCATAACGTTAATGATTATGAGTATTTTGAAAAATTTACGGGCTGTTTCTTCTTCTTCTTCTTGGCAGCTTAATGCGTGGTAATAATAATTAGATATGAAAACGAAAAACACGATTTTGTCATTAAAGCTGTGCCACTGTGGCTCCAGAGTGACACCAACCAACGTTATCCTTTGGAGCTGTTGTATATATATAATTTTTTTTTCTGTAAGGTCTTATAGTAAAAATTGACTACTTATTCCAAAGAGGCGTGCATATAGATATAACCTCTATACCTATATAGAGGGATAAAAAGTAACAAACCTTTTCTATGTTAGATATCACTATGCTAAATAATCATCATGGCATTTTTTCTATAGGCATTCCTCTTTTGATTAATTTTTTTTTTTTTTTTTGACAAAGCTTTCGAAGTTGTAAAGGCTGATAAAGTTGTTTTAGGAATGGAATAGTACCTATTGTTCAAAGTCCAAATAGACACATTGAGAGGCTATAATTCACGCCATGGCATTGTCTAAAGAAAAAATATTGGTCGAACAAGAAGGCGTGGTATTCTGTGGCAGTATTGTCAATTCTTTTGTGACAATGCATTGCGTGTTTAAGTGTGACTTGTGGGGCGAGATATCTTAATACATATTATATAGATATGTATTTTTATAACGGTGTAATTTTTATGGTTATGATCTGTTGCTGATAGCAGCAAAACATGTCAATTATACATGTTTAGAAAATATTTTTCATATAATAAAAGATGTTTCATGTCACTTAACATTTAATCGAAAGTAATTCAAAAAAATTATATTTTTAAGATACCAGTTAGTAAATTAGTGGTTGAATCGATTTTATATAAAAAAAAACAAACAAGCAAGGAATTTCTATTCAAAAATTTCGATGAAGTCATATATAATTATGAAAACATTCACAAACAAGCATGAAAACACTAAAGTAGTCTAGTTTATAGGAGAATTTTATATTTTATTAGGTAAGCAAATTATTGTTCGCTTTCGTTGAAATATACATTTTTTTGTCCCAAATATTTTGAAAAACTGATTAAAAACCGAAACAATGAGTTCCACAGAAAATCATGCAAATGATTGCATGTTTTTCCAGATTTTTTTGTCCCAAACATTTTTGAGAATTTATTTAAAAATAAAAATAAAAGAAAATTTAAAAAAGTTAACACCATGAGAAATTATTATAACTATTGTATAAACAATCTCATATTTTCTTTTTTTATTTTTTTATAAAATTTAAAAAAAACAAATGATTATATCTATCGAACTGCATTTCCAGATTTTTGGAGCGATATATTGAGTTGGCCAAACTCCATTTTTGGGTCCTAAAAGTTTTTGAATAGTTTATTAAAAATAAAAGGAAATTTGAAAAATGAGTACCATAAATAATCATTATAACTTATGAAAAAACAATTGTATATTTTTTCAAAAACTTTATGAAATTTTTTAATACACAAATTTTGTATTAAAAAAAAATTGGGACATGCAAAAACAAAAAAAAAAACAGAGCAAAACAGACGAGCATGAATTGAGTGGAACAAACTCCGTCTTTTGTGTCCCAAATATTTTTGAATAATTTATTAAAAAAAGAAATCAAAGATAATTTAAAATATTTGTATGTACAAAATTGGGAATTGTAAAAACAAAGAAAAAACCTATAAAAGCGATTATCATATTGATCATTTTTCATATTTTTTCTAGCTGTTAAGAGAGTGGGCCAAACCCCATTTCTTTGTCCCAACATTTTTGGAATATATAATTAAAAATAGAAATAAAAGAAAATTTATGAAACAAACACCATGAAAAATCATTATAACTAATGCAAAAACGATTGCATATTTTTCAAGAAAATTTAAAATATTTTAATACAAAAATTTGTTGTTCAAAAAATTGGGACATCGAAAACGGAAAATAAGACCAACGTGTGCAAACGATTATTTATCAAATTGCATGTACTTATTCCCAGAGCTTAATTACATAAGTGGGGCAACTCCGTTTTTTTGTCACAATTTTTTTTCAATTATTAATTAAAAATACTAATATGTACATAATATAAATATAAAAAAAAAATGTTCCATGAAAAATCATTATAAAAAAGTACAAAGGGTTGTGTTTTTTTTTTAATATTTTATAAATTAAAAAAAAAGTATTTAACAAAATTGGGACATGCAAAAACGTAAAATAGACCAGCTTGAAAACTTCATTTACATAATATTATTTTGCAAGCGCTTAAGTGAGTGGGCCAAATTTGGTTGTTTTTTTGTCCCAAATTGAATAATTTATTAAAAATCCAAATAATAGAAAATCTAAAAAACTAATTCTATGAAAATTCATTATAAAATTTTGCATTTTTTTTTTTTAAATTGTATTTGTAAAATTGGGACATCCAGAAATAAAAAAAAATGATTATTTATCGAGCGCAGAATTTAAAGATTTTACGAGCAATAAAGTGAGTAGACCATACCTACTCCGTAAGTTTTTTTTTTTACTTCTCTTTTTTTCAGGCACAATATGTATGTATTCTTTTGTTGACATTTTCAATCATCGTTCCTCTTAAAATTGACTGAATATCTTTGGTTAAGTTCTCAATTTCCTCCTTGTCGTGGGCTTGTTGGCATAAACTTTAGACAATCAATCGTGTATTTTTTGAACCCCAAATGCGATAATTTTGAAGTCATCAATATGAAAATATGTAAGTCTCATCACTGAAATAGATTTTGTTCGAAAAACCACCACTAAACCTTTATTATTATTTTTTTTTTCAAAATCTTGCTTAACAATTAAAACGCATTGTTATTTCGTTTATCGATCCAATTTTAATTACTCTCAACTGTCAGTTGTCAAGCTGTCTATTTTATTTTCGGTTGCAACACCTTATAGCTCAAACGGGGTCAAATTCAAATCTTGTGTGAATTTTGGGACAGCCTTACAGAACACAACAATTAATTTCATTTGTGCAGTGAAAGCTAATTCTTAGTAAATACTTCAATTTTTGTATGCATTTCAGCCCACTTGCAAAAGTATGGAGGTATAGCATAAATTATTTAATCCTTTTTTATTCGGTTTAAAAACCTGGTATTTAAAACAAATTTTTATTATTATTTAATTAATTATTTTCTATAAATTTTTAATTCCACTAAATTTAAGTAATAAATAATTAAATAGGTTTTCTGTTTAAAAATATAATTCACTGATTTAACAAAAAATCACGATTTTGCAATAAAAAAGCATTTTTAAACCCATATGCACGCAGTCATATCAATAACACTCTGAAATCGCTGGTTGATTTATCCTATCAGTTTTTATATTGATTCATATTTTATTGCTTACAAAAAAAGAGCTATATATAACCTTATTATAACATCCTACTGAATATGAGATATAGAAGAACGTACATACATAACATAGAAATAGATATTCCAACATAGGATGAAATTCATTTAAAATTTCACAAAAGTATAAAAAAGACCGATTAATTCGATTCAGTATTCTATTTTCACGGTCTTATGGTTTCCAAAGTTGAATGCGTTTTGAATTTATGATGACCTTATATTATAACAACTGTGTCCAACATCTATACACTTCCCACTTGGTATGGTACATATAGTGATGAGAATACCAACTGGCCCCATTACCGTCAAAGGTCAATCTGCAGTTAAATCAGGTTTGACGATTCATTTTCATAAGTTCGCAAGTTGAACGTGCGATACAGTCTTATATTTTATTTTGTTTCGCAATATTTCATTTAAATTTCATTCATTTCAATTAAGGTTCTAAATAAAATAAAAAAAAAAAACAATTTGCGATACTTAAAATTTGCGAGATTTATGTAAAATTTTGCGATAAAATTCAATACAAAATGAAAATAATTAAATGACATGCAAACCATCGTTATCGCAAAATCATGGACGATTTTTATCGCTCTACGAGATATCAATTGTCGACTCCTATAAAAGCGATATTCCGTTTTTCGACAAAAAACTAAACGAGTTTCACATTAACGAGGTTTCTATTTCACAAGTTGAACGTGCTATGCATGTCTTACATTTAAATTTCACTAAAATTCTATTAATTCTTATTAAGTTGATGAAGAAAATAAAAAAAATTTACTTTTGATATTTAAAATTTGCAAAATTTAAGTTAAATTTTGCGAAAAAAATCAATGCGAAATGAAAATAATTGAAAGCACACATACCTTCCTTATCGCTAGATCATAGAAGATATTTAACCATTTACGAGATATCCATTGTCGACTCCTATAAAAGCGATATTCCGTTTTTCGACTAAAAAAAAACGAGTTTCCGATTTACGATATTACTATTTCGCATTAAAAAAATTGACTGTAAATTGGCCTTTGACTATGACACAAACATCAAATTTTGTGAATCCTTTAAACAGTCTACAAGGCAATCTGATAGATAGAAATAGATAGATAGATATTTTGATAAAGCAAATTGAAGAGCTTAAATTAAAAATTCACCCCATATAGCCGTACTTATATTCGTATATACATATATATGAGTAAGCACACACAGTGCAACAGGATGCGTAAATATTCATAACACGCGCAGACAATCATCCTTCTCCCTTCACACCAATAAACTTAGCACAAAATCACTAAAAGACCCCCTCAAGTATATCGCAAAACTTAGGTTATATAGATATATAGATATATAAATACAAGATGGGCATTATTAAGTATGCTCAAGGATAATTCGTGAAGCGTAAACTTTGCAGACAACGCTCCAAGGATGCCATTAGCAGGTGGAGGTGGCAGAAGTGTGTACAAGGTATGCATAGCCCCATCACTTTTCTTTAGCTGCCGCTTGGATCTTTATATAGCTTATGCCGATTGGACAGGATATGGCGCGGGCAAGTTAGTGTCCCTGTCGATGAAGCAAAAGGGGTGTTATTGAATTTTAAATCAGAGAGAAGAACATTGAACAATGCAGCAACATTATACTTATCACCCCTTGGGTTGAAAATTCATGACTAGCTCTTTTGACCAACGGAATCCACGGCATCGAGAGACATGCAGAGAAGACTCCTTTAAAATCGCACTTATATATACCTACCTATAGGATAACATTATCACCATCAGCTGTCATTTGAATTGTAAATGAAGGAAATGTAAATCAAATTACTTGTGCTCTGATTGACATGAATCCTCCACAAAAAGGACACGAAGTGTTGTGAATGGCGGTCGAATCGATTGACGCGACGCGCACCCCATATAATTAACCTTATTATATGAGGACATTTAGCTGCCCAATGATGGTTTTTTTATACATTGATTAAGTTCAATGTTATGTTTGTCCATTATACATATTACTGTCTGAGTCAAATGTCAGTTTTGTTGTGCCTTTGGGCTTGTAACACCATCATCTCATCTCGCTCATCAAAATGTAACATTGCAAAAGTGTCAATTGATCACTCCCAGGTATGGGTACACACATATATTGCCAAAGGATATTTGTTGCACATCTTATACCTCAACTCATGCAGTCAGAGAGGGTTAATGCTACAAGCTTGTGTCATGGCGCTGCACAGTGGATCCAATTGTATGGAGAGGCTGTCATAATTCAATAAAATTTGAAAAAAATTATCCGCTTTTTATGAAAGTTTCAGCAACAATACGAAATGGCACATTAAATCATTAAAATAATTTTTCGCCCAATGACACGCCTACTTTATAAAAATAGTAACATTACTTCCAAAATTAACTTATAATTTGGTTGTGTTCTTATAAAATTATATAGATTATGTTATTTTTATCGATTCTCCTTTACAATATTTTGTGCCACGCCCAATTTTTCGTTTTTTTTTTATATATTTTTTTTTTGTATTGAGTTATAGTCTTAGATCTATAAAAGTTGAACGATACAAGCTATTTTTATTAAATTTTCAGACATGATAAAAGAAAGTATAACAAAGTGTTGCAGACAAAACAGTATAGGAGAAATATTTTAGTAAATGAGCATTTTATGTTAGGCCCTGAAATAAAAACCATAAAATAAATAAAAAAAATAAAAGCGAATACGCAAGTTAAAGCAGTTGATTCAACATGCATTCAAAAAAACTTTAATTTACCTTTTTTAACAATATATAACATTGTTGGAGCTTAGCGGGGCGTAAAAGTTAAAAGTTTAAAACAAATCTCAAAACTCAATTTTATATTAATTTTATTTAAGCCCAATTTCAAAGCGACACCACTTTTATATTCAGTCAAATAATAGCTCAAAAAATAAATAACGGAACTCTTAACATTAAATATTTTTTTAATTAAAAATCCAAAAGCCATACAAACGGGGAAAAAATAAGTAACCCAAATGTTATGACTTATGAGTTTACGATGGTGACCTCTGTAATGATAAAAACTTAACTGTATTGACTAAAGTTATCATTTTCTTTATGATTAATAATATGAGTTTGGGTTTCGCTCAACTAATTTAGGTGGTTTTTGGGACACACTATTACAACGAATTTTTTTAATTATATGGCCTACTATGGAACCACTGTGTGCTATGAATTAATTTACTTTAGTCAATTTATCGAACAGGTAAAGTTAAATGATTAATAGATCCAGATTTTATATACTACTGTTGGTGTATGTTTAAAGCTTTATATGCACTAAATGAAATGCTTAAATTAAGGACAATATAATTGGAATATATCAAAGGTTACTTTCCGCAGATATGAATGAACACAAAAAAACTTTGAAAATATCAATTAATTATAATAGGTGTGAGTGATAGCAAAAATTCAGTGGTATTTTTAGATATAACGGGTGATTTTTTAGCTGGTTTGGTTTTGGCAACACTGGTTTTGACAGCTGACGTGTGTTTAGTACCTTGTGTCACTGTCAAACAGCTTCAGTTTGGTTTGCAATTTGACCATGGATCGTCTTACAAATGAACAACGCTTGCAAATTATTGAATTTTACTATCAAAATTCGTGCTCGGTTCGAAATGTTCATCGCGCGCTGCTTCCATTTTATGGTCGGCATTCTCGACCTTCTGAGCAGTCTATTCGGAAGATTGTGACCAAATTTCGCACCAAATTTACTTTGTTGGACATTAAACCACCAACACGTTTACGTACTGTACGTAGTGAAGAAAATATTGCGGCCGTATCAGCTAGTGTGACAGAAGACCGCGAAATGTCGATTCGGCGCCGTTCCCAGCAGTTAGGCCTTTGTTACAGCACTACGTGGAAAATTTTGCGGAAGGATTTGGGCGTAAAGCCTTTTAAGATACAGCTGGTGCAAGAACTAAAGCCAGCCGACCTACCACAACGCCGAATTTTTGGTGAATGGGCTCTTGGAAAGCTGGCCGAGGATCCGCTTTTTTATCGAAAAATTGTGTTCAGCGATGAGGCTCATTTTTGGTTGAATGGGTACGTAAATAAGCACAATTGCCGCATTTGGAGTGAAGATCAGCCAGAAGCATTGCAACAGCTACCAATGCATCCCGAAAAAGCCACTGTTTGGTGCGGTTTATGGGCCGGCGGCATTATTGGGCCATATTTCTTCAAAGATGATGCGAATCGCAGCGTTACTGTCAATGGTGAACGCTACCGAGCGATGATAACAAACTTTTTTTTGCCCGAAATGGAAGTTCTTGACTTGCATGATATGTGGTTTCAACAAGACGGTGCCACATGCCACACAGCACGCGAAACAATGGCGCAATTGCGAGGCGAGTTTGGTGAACAGTTAATTTCACGTTTCGGGCCGGTCAATTGGCCGCCTAGATCGTGCGATTTGACACCATTAGACTATTTTTTGTGGGGGTATGTCAAGGCTAATGTCTATAGGGACAAGCCCGCTTCGATTGACGCACTGGAAGCCAACATCCATGCATTCATTCGTGAGATACCGGCTGATATGTGTGAAAGAGTATGCCAAAATTGGACTCAGCGGATGGGCTACCTGAGACGCAGCCGCGGTCAACATTTGCATGAAATTATCTTTAAACATTAAATTGCAAGGTTCAAACTATCGATTCAAATAAATATTTCATTCATTTTTTCGAATTTTTTGTGTTTTTTTTTTTTAAAAAGTTCTAAACCTCTTAAAAAATCACCCGTTAGATCTTTACTTTTCATATCCAAATATGAAAGTCTTGCATGCCGTAGTTGAAGCCTTTGTCGGTAAACTGCATTATTTTAGTACATCATGGTAAACAAGCGGCCCATAGAAAAAGTTTTGGATTACCACATTATGTTATCAGAGGGGAAGCTTATATCAGTGAGAACATATTATTTCTAAATGTTATCACATTTTATTTAGAGACCGGTTTCATACTATAAATCTTTGGGTTCATCTTGGATGCAGAAGACCCCATCTAAGACGTCTTGGACCCCCATTTTCATGTCTAGACCGCTCAAATATTTTATTAAAAATAATTATTTAGTTGCTATACTTTTTATTTGAGATTTAAAAAGAACGCATTTTCAATGCACCATTAAGGTCAAAAGCCATGAAATGAGAGACTTTCATATTTGCTTATAAACTAGGTTAAGATTTTTATAAAAACACAAATTAATTTCTGCTCACATTCACACCCAAAATTTGATGTGGGCTCTCGGTCTATAAGGCAATCAGAGTTACCACTGGGATACAATTGTATCCCGGGGGATTCTTTTTTTTCAGTGTGATTCGGGGATACATTTTTTTAAAATGGACACATTTTTCCACAATCGCTTTTAACTCAAATAAGGTTAAGTTTTTTTTATGAAAATTAAAACGTTATTGTATTCTTCTACCATATTTTGTTATAATATATTAATGAATGAATGTATTTAATTTTTGTTTTATAAAATTAAAAAGCTTTGATAATACTTAAAATCGGTCATTTTGAAAAGTTTTGCATTCACTTTGAAAAGAACTCTTTTATTTTCAAAAGCACTCTTTTTTTCAATCGTAGGGATTCATAAATAATTTTGGCTGCGGTAACACTGAAGGCAATAGATTTATTAGTTGCAAATTTTAATAAATGGCTCCTATCGTGGGTGTACAGGTCTATTTTTACAATTTCATATTTTGATACAAAGTGAACCAGAATGATGGTATCTATTTATTGCAAACTTGTCCTATGTAATAGGTGAAAGTTAAATTTGAATTATTTCAGTTAAATCTTTGCACTAAATCAGTTAAATAATTTTGAGACTGATAAAATGCACTAAGTTCAAAATGATTTTTAGGATACGAATTGCAGTAAGAAATCTTCCACAGAAATTCAGATTTGATCCAATTTTTGTTGTTGTGAAAGTTGAATTTTACAAATATATACCTTCGAATATCAATAATAAAAATAAACGGGTTATAATAGAAACATCTGGATCTTATTTTATTTTATATTGTTTTTTTCAAGATTTTCAAAGGAATGTGTTACTTTAATATTAAAAAAAAATACGGAACTAAATTTAAATTATTTTAAAAAATATGGATACCTAAATTAAATCTTCTTATTCTCACGTAAAAAAGAAGAATAAAAAGCTTTATAATTTATCCATAGTTAAAAAACAACTCGAAAAGTAATTCCACTACGTTAATTATTTTATTTAACATTAAAATTAATTATTTTTAATAATTATACGCTTTCACAAAATTCAATCTATATTTTTGTTGACTTAAATACGGTATCAGAAATTCACAAATTACCTCTGGTTTTTGGAAGGTAAAATTTTCATAAACACTGTTTTTCACCACGAAAACATTGTTTTCCCACCAACTAGTAAAAAATTCATGTGTATTTTTTCAAATATTTATATTCTACTCTCGGGGATATTCTTACTTGCGTTAGATGAATAAAAATAAATTTTACAGACTAAGGGCCAGTTTCACAGTGCACACTTAACAAAATAAGTGGCACTTAATTTTCCCATTTTGGCACTTAAGCCGCAGTTTTACTACCTGAGTAAGTGGAACTTAAGTGGCCAACATCGGAGACTTAGGCCTGTATTCACCGAGCGCTCATATGAGCCTCATAAGTTTATGAGGCTCATAACATTGGGGTATTCACCAACCACTCATAAATATGTTTCGAATTTCGAAAAAGAGAGCCACTCTCTGTCAACCAGGCACTCCCAAACTTTAAAATCAAACTTTTTTAGGTAGATGGAGTGGTAGCGATGGAGATGTTTGTGTTTGTGGGGGTGGTGGTTGTGGAAGTAGTTTCGAAAATGTCGGACTATTTTTCGAAGAGAGCGCTCATAAGTTATGAGTGGTCGGGACCACTCATAACTTTTATGAGCGCTCATAAATATCCACTTATTATTGCTTGGTGAATAGGTTTATGAGGCTCATAAGTTATGAGTGCTCGGTGAATACCGGCCTTACTGTTAATACTAAAAGTAACAAAAATATAAATTTTGCTTACATTTTGTACAAAGAAATACAAACCTTTCTGGAAATCAATTTTTAATTTTGAAATTCCAATTCACTATTAGCATTTCCAACGAATTGTGGAACACCCAAATTTAATTTCGTCATGGGAATTCACAATAAGTAGAATGCAGATCATAGTAGTAATAAGTCTTTTGTTGAAGGTTTAAATGAAACAACAACACTTTGATGAGCAATCACCAAACTTCTATAAGCTGGAGTTACATTATATCAATTTCACGAATGTAACTTGTCAGACTTCTTTGGTCTAATTTGTCACTATTAATCACTTTCAGATATTTCTCTTCTTTTTTGTTAAATTTTAACTTTTCACTTAAAAATAGTTAAAATATATTTATAAATAATTAAAAAATAAATAGAAAAACGCCATTAGCTTAAAAGTTGAGCAACCAATCGAGCTAACTAACAAACGAGGAGTATTTGTTCCCCTTGATAGAACACACGTGCTTCGGTTTACTCATATCTATAACAATAAAGATGGTACTTACCTTGAAAAAGTTCTCATCAAACATGTAGATTGTAAAATCTTAATGCTTTGAGTTTCATTTTTCTTATTAAATGAAGTTGAGTTTTGAGAAGTTGCTCTGTTTTATTCATATCAACCAAAATAAACTATTTTTAAGTCAAGGTCACTTTTGATTTGCATACAAAATTTACATTTTGTAACAAAGCCTACTCTTTTGAGATTTTTATGGGTTGGGGAAATAATTCGGTATTTGTCAGAATTAGCTGTTTCCAAAATTCTGTAAATTAAAAATTCTGTATTCCAAAATTCGAAAAATTCAGAATTCTGTTTTTCAAAATTCTGTTAATCCAAAATTCTGTATTTCAAAATTCTGTATTCCAAAAATTTGAAAAATCCAAAATTCTGTATTCCAAAATTCTGTAAATTATAAAGGAAAAATTGTTTTGATAATGAAAAAAAAAGTGCGCACTTTTTTTCATTATCAAAATAATTGTTCTTTTATAATTTACAAAATTTTGAAATTATGAATTCATAATTATGGAATACCAAGAACAAGGAAAAATTGTTTATAAGTACTAAGCTTTCATTAAAGTACACATAAGTTAATTTCAACATTTTCAGAAATAGTGTTTTTATCTCAAGCAGGGTTGCAAAAGCTTAAGTCACTTTCTAGCTTAAGCTTGGCTTTAATTCACAAGCTAGTGGTTGACTTATGAATTAAAAAAAATGTAATTCAGCAGCTAGTTACTGACTTATGAATTATAAAAAATTTAAGTCATGAGCAAGTTAGTGACTTATGAATTAAAAAAAATTTAATTCACTATTTACTAAGTGACTTATGAATTAAAAAAAATTTAATTCACTACCTACTAAGTGGCTTATGAATTAAATTTTTTTTAATTCATAAGTCACTTAGTAGGAAGTGAATTAAATTTTTTTTTATTTCACAAGTCACTTAGTAGGTATAGTGAATTAAATTTTTTTAATTCATAGTCACCAACTAGCTTATGACTTAAATTGTTTTAATTCACAAGTCACCAACTGACTTATGAATTAAACTTTTTTTAAATCATAAGTCACTAACTAGCTATAGAATTATTTTTTTTTAATTCATAAGTAACTAACTAACTTATGAATTAAATTTTTTTAATTCACAAGTCATCTACTAACTTATGACTTAATGATCTTTTTAATTCACAAACTCGCAACCCTGATTCAAGTTTGTAAATTTTGTTCATAGGTGACAAAACTTCCAAATTCTCTTCGATATTGATTGCATATATGGATTTGTTTTTTGCCTATTTCCGTTTGGAACTCAATGTATAGGTGGGTTGGCGTTGTCGACAAAAGGTGTTTTCAAGTTTCAAGTATCCAAGTATGGTACTGTTTATATAATTTTCAAGAATTTTATATTTATAGAATTTTGGATTTACAGAATTTTTATGATACACAGAATTCTGGATTTACAGAATTTTGGATTTTTCGAATACGCAGAATTATGTTCTCTTCTGAATTTTCAATTCATTTACAGAATTTTGGTCAAAAAGAATTTTTGAATACAAAATAACGTCCCGTTTCCATTTTTTTATTTTTAATGTTAATTTAAATTTATTCGAAACTAAACCGTTTTTATGACTTTATTAAAAAGTTTGGAGCTATTTTTGAAAGTCTTCTAAAAGCAAACCGCACTAATGAAATAACTTTTCCCTATGCCTACAGTCTCTTTATTGTTTTTGTTTTTGTAGGACCCTTTAACTTCAATCTTTGATCAATCTTCGTTACAAATCGAGTCACACCCAGTATTATTTTCATTTTTTGTTTGTTGTTGTTTTGTTTCAAAATGACAAATCACCACCTGAGCTGTTATTCAATTAGCACTTGTTCCAGATTATAAACGTGTAAACACTAATTATTTTCTAATTCCTCATAAATCCCCTTAATAGAAAACCTCACACCAGAGAAAATTTTCCATTTGAAAACCGCTTATAAATGGTTTATTGGAAGTTTTTTTTTTTCCTTTTTTTCAACTCCCAGTCTATCCATCCTTTAATCCACCAACCAATCCACCCACCACAAGGTGAAATAAATAATTTGCGTTTGGCCAGGACGAACATGGGTGTCGTGGCAAACACAGAGCAGAATGTAAAAATAAAAAAAAAATAAAAAAAAAGCATACCCAACATTGGTGCAATGCAAATGGCATTTAACCAAAGCCACCGCCATCACTATACTGCAAACTGCACAACTGCTGCTGTTGCTGCACACAGAAATTAAATTAATTGGCTACGTGCAATATAAACACCCACGTCGGCATAAAAACGAAAGTTATGGCTGCGTGTCCTTTTTTTTTGCTTCCTGTATTGAATTGGTTTGGTGTTGGCTGCATACACGAAAACCATCCCTACACGGTTGGGGGTTCGTTTTTTCATCTGTTTTTTTTTTTTTTTTAAACGAACAAAGCCTTTTTATTAAAAAAGAGTGTAGGCCATATTTTTATTTGCCAATAATTTCGGTAACGACCAAAAGAAGAAATTCAGTCTGAAATATTCTGAAGCACATGAACATTGAACAGCTCAGTTAAAACAATATTTAAACAAACAACAACAAAAAAAAATCATAAAAATAAAAATACAAATAATAAAAAAAAAAAAAACGGACTCATTTGTGGTCAGAAAATATTTACACATGCATATCCTAGTGAATTATTGGAAGAGCCTGTTGTGCAGCACGGCATGGCGCCCAACTACTGTTATACTGGAGTGCTCGGTGTTGGTTCTATTAATTACACGAATGCAGCTATTTGTTTCGATAGAGAGGAAAAAGAGGTGTTTCGAAAATTGAATGCATTATTGTTCGAACAAAAAAAATAATGAAAAAATCAACGATGAGTCCTTTCTAGGATGATGTTGGGACCAAAGAATATAGCGATGATGTCGAACGTAGGGTTTTTGTTTTATTTTAATAAAGTTAGGACTTTTAAATCCATTCAATTTACAGTATTTTCACTTATCCTGCAATGAATGCGATGCGTAGAGACGGAGGCAAAATATTAATTTCAGTTTTATTGTTTAATAAAATAACACGCGATTTTATTGAATAGTTTTAAATTTAACAACATAATTTATTGGACACGCACTGATATATAAAATCACCACTGAACTGATTGTTAAATATTTAATTTTAATTTTTTTAATTGTCCTGTTATTGCAAAGGAAATAACCCTTAAGTAGTTCAATATAATTTATTTAAAAACGACAAATTACTATTGTTAAGCTTTTGTGTGTGTATGATTCAATTTATTTTTACAAAATCAAGGTTTCCTGTAAAAATCAGATAATGACATGACACAACTTCAGAATAATTTTGGAACCGAAAGCAGCATGGCTGCCCAAAAAAGAAATATTTTATTTTATGTTTTAAACGTTTCTTTATATTTTGTGGAAGAAATTTCAAACTTAAGTTTCAATCTTAAAGCTGCCTTATTTTTAAACTGCGAAGCCGAGACTTGCGGTTTTTAGTTAAAAAAAAATACGTTCGTGGGCTCTTTTTCGATCCTTTGGAGATAGGTATTTAAAGACAAAACCCAGATTTCTCTCGTGTGTCGTCTACAAATGGTGAGGTGCACCATTTTAAAGATCTTTAATGACATATACCTACACGAAACACAATTTTGTATGTATCTTCAACTCAATTTTAAGAGTTATGGTGAATTTGTTTTGATTTGAATAAAAAAAAAATAATAATCTTCAGTGTATTGTCTAGTGCACATGAAGGTGCACTAGGGCGTATGTGGAATATAAATAAATATTGCGAAAGTAAGGAAAAGTTAATTCTAAATAAAGCTGATATTAAATATTGTATGAGGAAAATTATAGAATTTAGAAGAAGAGTTTTTACTCTTGTGTTTTCTCTTTTTTGACCATTCATGTTTTTAATGTTTTTATTAATCTAAGCACTCGGTTTGGGACTAACGAAGGAAAATGCGCATTTCTATTTTTTTCTTTTTCCACAGAAAGAAATTCAAAATTTTAAAAACATCAGTTGTGTTTATTACTTTTGAAATTTTTGAAGGTTTATTGATTTCAAAAAAAAAAAAAATTCAAAATCAATGGGGCCACTGTCAATTTTGCGCTTTTCACACAAATTTATTTCGGTTACTCTACCCTACAAAACTGGCTTCCACGAAATTAGGCCCCAAGAAATATGGCCCCAAAGAAAAATGGAAAAAGGCCCAAAAAATATGCATACCTTTACAAATCAATAAGAACGAAAATTCTGAAATTTTGGAGTGTTATTTAATTTTTTTGAGGATTTATTTCATATTTTTTTTATTGGGACCTTATTTCATAAGGAAACAAAGCCCGTACGAAATATCACTCGAACATAAATTTTGGTGCCTTATTTCGTTTTTTTTTTTTTGAAAACCAGTTTGCTATAACATCATTGTGGGGTATTGTTTCATTTTCAAAAATAAACTTTAATATGAACCAAAACAAATTGAGGAAGTATTTAATTTTTGAAAAATAAAATAAAAATAATGTCAAAACAAATTGAGGTCATATTTCATTATTTTTTGGGGCTTGTTTTTCATTTCATTGGGGCTGTGTTGCATGGAGCATAATTTCATAATGAAAAATGGCCCCATTTTTAATTCATTTTAACTTTTTGGACATTTTGAAAAAAGCCTTTAGTCGTAAAGTCTTAACTTCAAGGTTAATTTGGAATTTTTCAAATCAAAGTAAAACAAAAAGTGAATATTGATAAATTATTAAAAATTTATACTAAAAGAATGTGTGAACAAGTTGTTGAAAAAAAGTTTGAGAATTTAAAAAAACAGTATACAAACATTTTTGTCTATAATTGGTTCAAGATGAATTGGTTGGATTTATCGAAATTAATTAATGATTGAAAAAACAAATATGGTCATTAAGACACTTTGCATGGAAATTTGATTTTCGACCTTATCGAAAACATTTCAACTGATTTCGATCATATTTTGAATGCTGAAGCTTATGGAAAATATAAAAATTATTACCTACATATATTGTAAAAAGAATATAATTTTTTTTTTTTGACAAATCAATATTTTGAAATCGACGAACTCGATTTTTCTGGAAGTTGAGCGGTTGTTTAAAATTATTAATTACCTACCATGCAAATGCTAAAAATTATTATATAAAATATTAGTTATGTCTTAAACAACAGCTAAGATGTTGGAAAAAATTGTATTGTAAATCCGATACTAACGGTACCTTCCATAGAATGTTCTTTTCAACTTTTTCATTAAAATCTTAACAATATTCTTGGAAACTTTCAAAATTTAATTTAATTAAATTTAAATTTAATTTAAATTTTTCAGAAGCTATTAATAAGTATAAAGAATATTGCTTACATCCAAATATTCAAAATATTTGTTTTGAAAGTTTCCAAGAATATTGTTAAGATTTTAACTTTTTAGTTAACTTAAGTTCTTTTGGTTAAGGAAAAAAAAAGTGTGTAAGCAAAAAATATTCATTTTAAAATTTTTTTCCCTAGGGTATCTATTTGGACATTTACTATAAAGAGTCGAACCCAAAAAATTAACTTTTCAATAAATTTCAAGCCGAATATCTTTTCTCTCTTGTCATTAGAAATTTAAATAAAATTAAAAAAAAAGTTTAACTCGTATGGAGCTTCTTCGAACTTAGTACTTAATGATTTTAGATGATTCTCTAGAGGCGAAATAACGGTACCTGCCATACAATCATTATAAAACAAATTATGTATCTCAAAAACGACTCAAGAGATTTTGGTAAAAAAAAAGGTATGTAAGGTATGTATGTATAGGTATGGTTTTCGTTTTTTTCATTTTAAAGTTAATCGATAATGACTTAACTTACTTCGATAGAAGTCCTTTAAAATCGAAATAATATTGCATTTACAAGTTTTCAAACAAATATTTTGTTTAGATTTCACAAAAAAAAACCAAATTTTTTTTTTCTGGATTATGAGTACATATTTTGAAAACAGTTTAATTTTTTTTTTAAATAAGGTTTTAAGATGTATATTATTAAATACTTAAAAATGGCAAATCAGTTGTTTTTTTAAATAAGTTAAAGAAATTTTATATATGGAAATTATATTTTAACAAAATTGTTTCAATTATTTTTGAAAATTCGTTTGCATAAATAAAAAAAAAAAATCCGAAAAATGGTTATAAATGGTACCTCCCATAGAACCATTTTTTATTTCTATTTCATCAAAAATGGTTCAATTGATTTTGATCAATTTTTTATGGAGAATGTTTCAAAAAGGATTGTATATCAAAATATTGAAAAAAAATGTTTGGGACTTTTAAAGAAAGATAAAGAATTTTTGTTTGGAAACTTAATAATTCGAAAACGACTTGATCGATTTTTATTAAACTTGGCAAACAGCAATTTTTTTAAGATTATCTGGGAGTTTTGAAATAAAAAATATTCTTTTAACCAAAAATAACGTTACCTACCATACATGTGTTCAAAAACCGGTAAGGAAAATCTCATTTTTCTCAAAAACAGCTGCTACGATTTTGATTAAAATTTGTATACGACCTAATTTAAATACGATCTACCATATTAGTGGAAAAAAATGTATCTATCGATTAAAAACTGTATCTCTCATAGAACCAATTTTTTATTTTTTGATCTAGGTATTTTCAAATTTTGAATTCAAAAGAAAAATACAAAATTAGTTTTTCAAAATTCGATATTTCCAAAATGGGCAAATGGTTTTTCTCAAAATTAATTTTTTAAGAATAACTAAAATTAAAAATGTTTATAACATTTTTTATAAAACCGCTCCAACGATTTTAATTTTTTTCTATTTTATTTTCTCTTAAATTGATATCTGTTTAAGAAATCACGCATGGTGTACATCGCCTTGGTGTTAAAACAACTTCACTTTAATTATGATTATATTGATTTTTAAACAATTTTTCAGTCTAAACTTTAGGTTCCATGCATATATATATGTACAGCACGGTGCTATATTGCAACTTTTCCTTTTGTCCCCTTATTTTTATATACAGAATGCTAAAATTTCCCTTAGAGATGATCGGCTATACATCGAGGGAAACTTTTTTACTTGGGACAACAACCAAGGTCTGAGATGTGGAGGTACCGATGGATTTACGCGATTGAGTGAAATGTTTCCAATTTTAAAGGAATTACATTTACACTTCAAGCCGAAATCTATGTTAACGACAAAAGAAAATAAAGCACATGAAATTGAAATGTCATCAAGAAAAGTTGTCAAAAAATTCTCCAATTCTAACACAGCGCCACCTAGTAGTAGTACTATAAATTTATCATCTCCCGGATGTTCCCACCATTAACATCCAACCGTCGGTCAGCCGTTGATTTCAAATAATGATTTTTAAAATAATAATTCTTTTAATTTAAAAATACTATGTTACAGTATAACAGGACTTAAAAACAAACTAATCTTTCCTGATTTTTTCAACTTTGTACGAGAATTTGATATATTTATTCTAATAGAAACTTTCTTAGAAGAACACCAGTACGATATGTTTAATAACGTTTTAAGAGGATATGAATTAGCGTGGACATCTGCAATTAGGAGGCATAACGTTGGAAGAGCAAGTGGAGGAATGGTGATAGGCTTTAAAAAGGAATATAAAAACTTGTTAAAATTTGAAAGGCATGAGGAGTCCTACGTCATTACGCTTCAAGAGCAAGGAGTAAAACATGTAATTGTCCCAGTCTATCTCAATTGTAATCACTGGTCTGATGATTTTTCCTGCTTAGAAGACTTACTAGCACAACTATCAGAACCTAATCTTCTTTTGGTGGGAGACTTCAACGCGCGTATAGGTAACGAACAAGGATGGCCGCTCTTTCCTTCAGTATATCCTTATGAGCTCACTTACTCTCGTTCTTCGAAAGACAATCGAAAGGATGCCAAAGGTAATCACTTCCTAGAACTCTGTGATTCATATAACTTCGTTGTGTTAAATGGAAGAGGCCCCAGCGATAAATCGGGAGAATATACTTATATTCGCTCTTCAGCTCGCTCTGTTATTGATTATGGTGTCGCCACAGGGAGCTGGTTAAACAAAAACTTGGATTTTAACGTTGGTATTAAAACATTCTCCGAGCACATGCCACTAATTTTGTCATTTGGTAGCAACGCATCCGTTACTAATACTGAGTTTAATCTCCCGCCTAAACTAAAATGGAACGACCACTTTTGTCAGGAATATAAACGAAACCTGAACATGGAACTAAATTCACTCAATAACGTGACACCGACCCCATCATTGGAGGAACTACTCGATATTGTGAAAAAGTCAAATCCTTCTAAACCAAGCCCTAGGAAAAAAACTCAAATTCATAAAGAAAAGTGGTTCGATAAGGATTGTGAAGCAGCCAGAAAGCGTAAGTGTAAGCTCATCTACCGAATTTTGGAAGATAATGAAAAAGATCAGCGGATCTAATCTGACAATTGGATGCCAGCTGAAAGCAGCGGAATTGAAAAATCATTTCGCGTCTCTGCTAAATACTGAATTTACATCTCTTAGAGTTCAATATGCGATGCCATACGTTGAGGAAAGCTTTTTAGATGCCAATTTTTCTGTAGAAGAGCTTCTTCTTGTCTTAGATGAAGTCAAGGTTAAAAAAAACACCGGGATTAGATAGAATTCCCTATGAGTACTTCAAATTCGCTACAATAGAATTTATAATTAGCCTCAAAAACTGCTACAATGAAATTTTCAACTCTCGTGACATTCCTTCAACCTTCAAGTCTTCTATAATATTTCCATTATTCAAGAAAAGAGATGCTTTAGCTGTTGAAAACTACAGAGGGATTTCATTTTTGAATACTTCCATGAAACTTTTTGCGAGTTTGATATTTCGGAGACTTGTCACCTGGACAAATGAGAAGTCAGTACTAAGTGAGTTCCAAGCTGGCTTTCGATCGTGTTATTCTACAATAGATCAAGTATTCCTCTTGGTAAACATAGCAGAAGTATATTTGCAACAAGGAAAAAAATTGTACGCTTTCTACATAGACTTCAAAGCAGCTTCTGACAGCATTGACAGAGAGTCTCTTTTTTTCAAACTCGCTGGTATCGGCGTGTCCTCAAAAATAATTGAAATTCTAAGAGCACTTTACGCGAATGACTCTATATCAGTTTGGGATGGAGAGAGTCTCTCAGAGGAATTCAGTTCATCAATGGGTTTAAAGCAAGGATGCGCCCTAAGTACTCTTTTATTTACCATCTTTATTAATGATTTAGTGGATTGCATTGGTGGTGGTGTTACTGTTGGAGGGGAAGAAATTCCGGTTCTAATGTACGCCGACGACATTGTTCTCTTAGCGGAATCACCTCACCAATTGCAGAGGATGATTAATGTTCTCGAAAGGTATTGCGACAGGTGGAACCTTACAGTTAATCTTGCCAAATCCAAGATAATGATATTCAGAAAAGGGCATGGAAGATACGCATCGTATGAACAATGGAAGTTCAAATCACTTGAGATTGATGTCGTTAAAGAATTCAAATATCTAGGAGTCACAATAACCAGCAATCTTTGTTTTAAAAACCATGTCCAAGCTAAACTAAAAGAAGCCATATCTGCACTATGTGTTTCTTGGAAGAAATGCATTGAAAACAAGGCAATTCATCACTCAGATAAATACAAAATTTTTCAAGCTGTTTCAAAATCCATAATGTTTTACTCAGCACAAGTTTGGGGCTACAAGCACTACAATGATGTGGAAAAATTGTTAAGATTTTTTTTAAAACGCGTTTTTAAACTACCATCTACGACGCCAAACTATATGCTTCACATTGAAACTGGTATAGCACCAATGTTCATCGATTCGTTAAAGATTCACTTTGATTATATTTTAAGAATACTTCAAATGGACTCGTTGAGGCTAGTAAAGAAGATTACAAACTACCTGATCATAAATAATTTGAATTTTCTAAAAGACTGGTCAACAATGTCTGCATCAGTCGGAGAAACATTCAATCTGAGTTCAATAAGTATACCAGACCTTAAGAAAACTCTGTATATCATCCTTACAAAATTGGATACAAAACATCACGAGGACTGCATAAATCAGGCTAAATCTTCACAATACAGGGATTACTACAGCAGGCTTAATTTTGATCTTGGTGCAGCAAACTATTTCCTCGATAAAAACTCTACAGAATTGATTTCGACAATTTTTCGTACTAGAGGAGAAATATTACAATTAAATTTTATACCGCACAGACCAGACCTTCCCCTTCTATGTGAATAGGGCAATACAAGGGAAAGAGAAGACATTTTTCATTTTTTGGGTTCCTGTCCGATCCTGCGAGAACATAGGCGACTTGTTTTTGGAACAAACTACTTGGAAAAAGAAGAAGTTTTACATATCATGAATATGTCAAATGGGTGGGATAAACTATACAGCTATATTAAATCAGCCTCCGAGTATAGAAAAAAAATAATATCAGAGAATTTTTAAAGTTTAAGTCCTAATAAATTTAAAAAAACTCTTTATTTGCATTAAACATTGTTTAAGTACTATTTTCCTATGTAAATTAGTTCAATTAATTTTCTTTTTATTATTTGTTTGCTAAAATCATGCTTTATTTAATTTTATATATATTTGTCAATCTGACCGACGGTTATAAAACCAGGTCAAAAAAGACTTGTAAAATTTAATTATATGTATATTCGATATTGTTATCAATAAAGTCAATTTTCTATTCTCTATTTCTATTCTACAGAACATATACAGAAGCAATTATAATCTAGATGGAGCAAATTAATCATAATCAGAGAAAAGCTATAGTAAACTATGTCAATCAATGCCTGTCTAATCCGTATAGATGTCCTTCAACAAAGACAACCTTATAACAAAATCTCTGACCTTTAACAAAATCAAAACTCTGCCAAATTTCAATACCCATAATAAGTCTTCTTCTTTCATCCGCCCAATATCACAATTAAATTTCCAATACATTTTTCTGATTACTTTATTGTTCAAAAAACAAACATAAAAAAAAAAAAAAAAACAAAATACAATCCCATGTTACCTATTTTGGCTTTGCTCCTGCACAAGGACATTCTAAAATCCACACAAAATATAACAGAAAACTATTCCTGATTACTTTTTATATGATGGTTGAACTTGTTTTGTTTTTCTTTTTTAATTCAGAGTCATTTTAAATATATTTCGGTGAAAATTTAACAGCCCATGTCATTTTTTGTGTTGTGAACCATGATTGTAGAAAAACAGAACACTGTTATATGCATGCGCTACTGCATGCATCTTTTTATATAAGAAAAGAATAATTTTTTATGATATTGACAGGGATATAAAATCACATATGAATTAATTGAAATAAATTATTTGTTTTAAAACAATGATTAGAACCAAAATCGTGTGTGAAAACTCAATCCACAACAACATAAATTGTCTCAGACGTTTCTAATGTTGTCAAATACAAGCTTAAATATGAAAAATCATAGTTAAATATTTTTATTGTAAATTTCGCCATCCATCCAAATTTTTTTCAACAGTGTTTGGGTCTTTCTAAGTACGAAATAGGGGTCGAACACATTTAAAAGCTGCCAGACGTATGACAAATTAAATATAAATAAAAAAAAATGCCATCTACATTTCCTTTTTTAATTTAAGGTCGCTCACTAATAAACGATCATACTTTGTCCAGAAACATAGATTTTTGATTTTTCTGAGAAGACATATTAAATTAAAATTTTAAATTTGCTTTTTTACACTAACCTCGCATTAAACGTTAATTTTGGAAAATAAGAAATCTTTTGACCAGCGTTTTTCTATTTAAGAATAAACCTTCCTTTCAGGTGATAAATTGGATAGGATGTTAAAAGTTCTATTTAAGGGAGCATTTGGCAGGCGTTTGACGCTCATTTGATAGGAATTTTAAAGGCATTTGGCAGACATTTGAAACGCATTTGGCAGGCATTTGAAAGACATTTTACAGGCATTTGAAGGGCATTTTACAGGCATTTTAAAGGCAATTAGAAGGCATTTGCCACGCATTTGATAGGCATTTGAAAGGAATTTGGCAGGCATTTGACAGGCAATTGAAAAGCATTTTACAGGCATTTGACAGGAATTTGACAGGAAATTGAACAGCATTATACAGGCATTTGAGAGGCATTTGACAGGCAATTAAAAGACATTTGACATGGCATTTGATAATCATGTGAAAAGCATTTGATAGGCATTTTAAAGCCATTTTGCAGGCATTTGGCAGGCATTTTATAGGCGGATTCAACGTCTTGAAAATCCCTTTAGACCTATTTTTCATTATATGATTGGTTCGAAATTTGTTTTGGAAAAAATATAGGACTCTGAATAAATCTGACATCTGGCATCTGGTAGACATTTGGAAACTCTTTTAAACGTCTGGAGCTCCTAATGTACACTCAAAGGTAGTTTCAATACAAACACTTAAAATCGGTTTCTATAATTTTTGGGGGTGATTTATTTTAATTTTTCAACACTTCTGACAATCGTAGGATTCAGAATAATTTTTATTTTCGCGTCTGGCAGACATTTGAAACCTTTATAACCTCTTATTTTGCACGTAAAATTAGTTCCAATTTCTTATCTAAACATACTAAAAATCAATATAGACAAATTTTGGGGAAGTTTATAAAAAACGCTTTCTGAGAATATAGATATTTTGCATTCTCTTACTACTGAGAAGAAAATCGTATAAGTGCAATCCCAATTTTTTGCACACAAGAAGGTTTGGTAGTTTTTTTCATCACTCGAGTGTATTTTGACTAACAAAACATTACTTCGACGGATGTTCTGGTAACATGAATGATTATTATTATTCTAGTTGTTGTTGTTTTTGTGTTATTTTGTGTGCTAAAAAACCAGTTGCGACACAAGGATTCACCACATTGAATTCAAAAAGTGGATGATAATGCTTGTGAACATATTTCCACCCAACTACCGTTATATTACCCTTCTCCCACTCATCCACTGCTATTATATATCCTTCCGCCCGCCATTTTTATAAGTAATCCATCCATGATGTTTGTCGTCGCTCTTTTGTGTGCTTATAATTTTTTTTGTATCTTGTGCCAAATTTGTTGTATTTATTTCTTTTTTTGTTTTAGAGACAGAGAGTTCACTATACAACTATGGATTTCCTTTTTTTTTGGTATTTTTTTTCTATATTTTGCCCTCCTTTCTGTGTTTGGAAAATCTTTCAACTCTGGGGCAGGATGAAACAGTTTATTTAACACAAAACAGAGAATGAACAAAAAAAAATAACTGTAATTATCCTCGTTTCCGCTGTATAGCAGCAGCAGAAGCAGCAGTGGTGGTGGTTGCGGCTCCAGTTTACTTTGTCTTCCCTTTTTAGGTTTTTATCACTTTTCTGCTATTTTAATTTTCACCGGAAAATCCTCTTATCTTGTTGTTCATTTTTTTTTTGTTTTCTTTTTTTTTGCAGAGGATTCACCACAGCGTTTGAAGGGTGGTTACGGTGGCGCCATGCTTACCGCTGTCAACAAAGAAAAGTTATCCAGAATTTATTCCAACTCTTCATCCTCATCTTCAACCACAACCTCATCGTCATCCTCATCGTCCTCGAAATCACTGTCGGTAACAGAAGTCGTCGTGCCAAAGCAGCAACAGCAAAGGGATGGAGAAGAAGCAGCAGCATCATCATTAAAAGAGACGATAATAACAGCAGCATCAACCCATGACTTGCCGGAGTTGATGAAACGAAGCGGACTTCCTCCTATCGCAGGAGATGGTCCACCGAATCCCAAAGTGATCGCGGTTAGTGCCATTAAGAGCACCACCACCAACAATAACCGCCTCTTTCCATCGAGAGTTGATGGAGCAAGTTCATCAGGAGGGCAAGTCATTTTCTATGCCCCACCCGCACAAAAATCCACTCCCCAGCATCAGCAGCCAGACACTCCAACAGTGACCATCAAACATGAACCCCAGTCAATATACCGCGAGAGGAGCATCGAAGAAACCGAAGCTGCTCATGATTTGCTGTCGCTGTCTCAGAGTCTACCTCCGTTGCCGGCACCATGTGTGGTCACAATTCTGCAGCAGGAGAACGGAATCCCAAATTATGTCGTCACACATGCTCCGGTCATGCAAGAGATCTCAAATTCTTCCAACAGTGACTATCGTCACCATCATCATCACCCAAACCATCATCACTCAGCCATCAGTGGCACAACCAAGTCAATTGCAACATCATCCAAAATCCGCTACATCAGTAGTTCTTATGAGAGCAACAATGCCGAAAACTGCTCACCGCTTACGCCGCCAAATTCCGACCATTCCTCAGATGTTGACATCGATATGTCCTCGTCGTCCTCCACCTGTTCGGCCCTGACATCATCATCGGAATCATCATCCAATCGTGGGGGACACAGCCTCTGGGGCACGGAGTTGTTAAAAGTCAAGAAGGAGAAACCGATAATTTCGTCGATGACTGATGGGCGCTCAAAAGGCCGCAAACCCATTAATATGGAACTCTATTTGAAGAAGAAGCGTGGCTCCTACAAGTGCAATGATTGTGGCAGGCAGTATGCCACCTCGAGTAACTTGTCCCGCCACAGACAGACCCATCGCAGTCTGGACTCTCAGTCGGCCAAAAAGTGCAATACATGTGGGAAGGCATATGTGTCAATGCCGGCCCTGGCCATGCACCTCCTTACCCATAAGTTGTCGCACAGCTGTGAAATTTGTGGAAAACTGTTCTCAAGACCCTGGCTTTTACAGGGCCATCTGCGTTCGCACACTGGCGAGAAGCCCTACGGCTGTGTCCATTGCGGCAAAGCCTTTGCCGACAGATCAAACCTAAGGGCCCACATGCAGACCCATTCGGGTTGCAAGAATTTCAAATGTCACCGATGTAACAAAACCTTTGCCCTCAAGTCCTATCTCAATAAGCACCTCGAGTCAGCATGCCAAAAGGATCAGAGTGGAAGTGAGAATAGCAGTGAAGACAACGATGATGACATCATTGTGGCGTAATCCCAAGAGCCAATAGTTAGCGCAGGTAAGTCGAACCTCCTTAGGAAAACAAAAACGGTTCAATAATGTCAAAGCAATAAAATCCAGCGAATTGCGGTTAATCACTGTAAATACTAGGGCACATACACACAATTAAGTGAAATATTTTAAGACACAAAATAACAAACACATACACACGCAAATCCCTATGTTTCGTTTTGGAAATTAAAAAAACAAAATATTTAGATTATATACAAAAAAATTATTAAAAAAAATAAAAAAAAAAATATTTACATATTTAAATTAATAAAAAAAACAAATATTTTTCAGAAAAATTAAAAACAGTTTTAAAAAATTTAAAAAAAAATGCTAACAATTAGCGTGTAGTTTAGGAAGTCTATAGCTAGTAGTCCACAATGAATGATATATAGAAGAAAAATTATTATTTTTTACATTAAAACAAATATATTTTATTTTTTCATTTAATTTTTTTTTATATTTTTTATTAACCAACATCAAAAAAATATTTAAAAAAAATTAAAATTAAGAAGAATCTCATGCAACGAATATTTATGGAACATAAAAGTAGAAATTTAAAATACAAAACAGAAAAAAAAATACAAAATTTTAAGAAAATATAAAATTATATTGCCGAGAAAGTGTAAGCAAAACAAAAATATATAAAGAAATCGTAATAATATTATTATTTTTGATTTTTGTTTAGTAAAACAATTTTTGTTTTTTTCAATTCAGAAAAGAATATAAAAAGAAAAGTTAGTGAAATGTCAAAATTATAAGAGAAATCATAAGTACTAAGGTGATACCGTGAATTAGAGATTTGTTGAGTTCCAAAACACATATCAGATACGTATTCGATGCAAATTCATGAGTTCCGAAATTTAACAGAGAAAATGGTGACAAAGTCAGAGTTTCTGAACGCATCCCAAACGTCAGTGATGGGCATTGACTGAGCAGCAAATGCATCCAATTTTGGTTGGGTGCTTTCATTTCATTTTCAAATTGACGTTTGAACTCAAAGTGAAATAAAAATATGGGGTCTCGATCGAAGTAAGTTTGTTTGTCTATTGTTATTGTTTTTTCATAAATTATTGTTTGTCATTTTAAGGAAACCCATCCGCTCTTTTATTTAAAGTTGCATTTCGAAATGTCAAACTGATGCCAAATAAATATACATATTATGTGTTTCAGAGGCGCATGAATAATAGGTCTGTCCGTTAACTTTTACAAAACTGCCAGTTTTTACAACTTTAATTTTTTGTATATGAATTCTTTGACAGTCTTTTGACTAAAAATGATAGAAATGGGCAGTTTTAGGAAATAAACTTACAAGGTTAATGTAATACTAACACATCAAAACATTTGACGTTTTTAAACTCAGCCATTTTTTTTTTTGGTCAGGACTGCAGCTAGATTGGATAAAAATTTCCAAATTCGGTTTGAAAATATATTTCAATTTCCATAGAAATTCATTAAAAAAAAACATTTAAAAAAAATTTGCAAGAAATTATTCTTGGAAATTACGTGATAACCTAGATAACTAGACATCATTTAAAAAAAATGTATGTAAATGTCAAAAATCAATGCCTACGAAATATAGACAGAAAGAGACACCCAAATAAAAACCTTGGTAGACTCAAGTACGTTTCTTGTTTGTTTTTGCATCAGCCACGTTCGATTTTATTTTATAAATTTTTTGTAAGAACCGTACAACGTTCATTGTCAATTTCATAAACTATCACAAATCATACTTGGATCAGTATGTTCGTTTTCGCGAGCGGTGCGAGGCTGATTGATTGAACACAATCATTGTATGGCAACAATGTTCATGATGTTTTGGAATATGAAAAACGTGTTGCATTAACAATGAACGTGTTCCCTTTTAAATCGTGGTGCTTGCATGTACTTGAAAGGCTCTTTGATTGATCACGATCGTTGTTTGGCAACAACGTTCATGATGTTTGAAATATGAAAAACGTGTTGCATTAACAATGAACGTGTTCCCTTTTAAATCGTGGTGCTTGCATGTACTTGAAAGGCTCTTTGATTGATCACGATAATTGTTTGGCAACAACGTTCACGATGCTAGGAACGTGTTGCTTTGAAAATGAACGTATTTCTGTTTAAATCCTGGTGCTTCCCTGAATATGAGACCCTGCTTGACTGACTATCATTATTAATAACCAACACTTTTTACTTTTAATATCATCACATTATTGTTGTCATTTTACCACATAAACTTTCAGTTAAGAATACTTCATGTTCCGTTGATAATTATTCAAAGATACTTACGCTGCTGCTTGTGATCTGAAAATCCTATTGAAACGTTATAACTTAATTTATGTTTTTTTTGCAAATTTTTATTGATTTTTTTAGTTATTTTCTAAATCACATTTTTAAATTAAAAAAAATATGTTTACGTTGATAAGCAGGAATTTTTTTAATTAACTTACATTGTATTTAATTGATTTCCTCATATATGATGGTCTTTCTTGGTATTTACCTATACATAAATTTTTTTTAAACAACCTATTGTTAAGGGCTTAGCATATTACTAGTTAGCAATTCGCTAAACATTTAATAATTTACTAGCTAACTAATTAAATACTAATTCCCTTTTATTAAAAATGGTGCATCTGAAAACGTCTAAACAATGACAGTTCGTGAAAGAAAAACAAAGCAAACAAACCTAAATCTAGGGAACGGACCTAATAATTTGAAATTTCAAAAGTCAAATTGACAACCTAACCTACAATTTATTTTGTTATTTGTTTATTTGTGACAACCTACAATTAATTTTGTTATTTTTTTATTTTGCCAAGTTGCTGTTCGTTGTAGGTTTGGATTTATTTTATAATATTATTTCAATTTCCTGTTTTAGAGGCAGAGAAGAATGGAGCAGAAGAAGAATACAATAATAAAGTTAGGATTTAGCAAGTTACTAAAAGTTAAAGTAGCCATTTTGTGATTTTAACTTTAGTAAAATGTTAAGAGATAGTAAGTTCCTAAGATCGTTTAAAACTGGCAAAATCTTCTTTTTGAATTATTGACTTACTAAAATGGCTTAAACATTTAACTAAATCGTTTACAATTTTGCGGCATTTTTTTAAATCAATAAAAACAAACCATGTTTTTGTAGCTTCATTAAAGTTGTTAGAAACAAGAAAAAGTTCGTAGAATCTAGTTTTTTTTTTAAATCAAACAAGAATTTAGTCCTGTATATGTTAAATAATGACCAAATATAAATGTCATAATATATAAGTTTTTTAATAATTAGATAATTATAATAAACTCCTTTCGCCTTCTTCCAAATCATCCATCGTTTCATAATCTTTATATTCTTTTTATTATCTCATGAATCATGATATCACCTTGATGTCAATTTTAATAGAACACATAACTCTATAAATTTTCATCCACCGCATAAATCCTGACATCGATATAGCGCCAGAGCTTCAATGTCATCATATTGGATAGAACGCACTAATGACACTCTGATGGAATCCCTAACCAAACACTGAATCAAGAACTTTAACCATGTTGCTTGGGGTGCACGAATGTACAATACACATTCACATATCTATACACATATTTTATATGTATTGACATCCAAGCAAACTCAAACTTTAAGGCTATAGGGCCACATATATATGTACATAGATATATAGCTCTACACAAACACAAGCATCACGTATACATCACTTGAGTTTGTGTAAAAAAAAAAAAAAAAAAAATAGAGAAATCTCTAAATGCACTTGTAAACCTACAGATGTAATTTCATCCTTAAACTACACTTTGAAAGATAGACACTACAATGACAGGCTACACTGCCTCTCCTCAACCATCAACGGTGCAGCACAGAAGATGGGTTGGTTTCTATATGTTAAGGAAGGGCGCACATATATAGGTGTCCCCTGAAGCTGGGCCACACCACTCCCCCCTCCCCCCCCCCCTACATCTTTGAGTTTGATGAGGGAAAATGTTGGTGGATGCTTGAATGAGATTTAATGCTGATGCTGCAACAAGCTTTTAATAATGAAGCGAAGGATAAGATGAAGACTGCGTGCTCCACCTCGTCTCTGGTCTTGCCTGGATTTCTGGGTGGTTGTATATATATGCAATAGCGGCAGCAGCAGCATTCACAACTTTTGCTATTATGCTGTTACGCTTTTGTTTCATGTCGTCGTTGTCGTTGTCGTTGTCGTCGTTGGCTGTTGATATACCCACATACACACTTTAACAGCCTGAAGGGGGAGGTGGTGGTGAGGCGCTGCTGCTTGGAAGGTGATTGTATAGGGCTTTTCACGTGGCAAGGGTCCATTGTATACCTCCTCAACAACGACGACTATACGACGACGACGACGACGACGACGACGATGTTGTCTTAATAAAAACATGGTATTTCTGATTATTACTGTGTATCGCATTGAAATGTTGCATTTGTGTCTTTTCTCATTGCGTAGTGAAATGTGAAAAGAAAATTTATTCCGTTGCTTATAAAGGGTTTGGGGAGGGAGGTACGCCACCAGAGTGGGTGGGAAACATATTATCCTTGTGGAGAAAAAAAAAAAACTGTTGCACACGAAATGAAGAAGTGGCACTGAATGGAGAAGGAAACAGTTCCTTCGCGGTGTATGTTAATGGTTCTTCCTCTGCTCAACAAGCCATCATACTGCTTCTTCCATACATATATTACTATAACAACACAAGAGGCAACATTTTCCTTTTCTTATATTGTTTTCGACAACGACACAAGGACTTACTATCGTCATGAGAAAGACCAGGGACGACTATATAACATCTACGTCGACTTGTATACCTACGACCGACGACGACGACGACTCGGTGACGGAAGGAAAAACCCAAGGAAGTTATATTCTATACTCAATGCAGGTGCATGCGGGATAGGGGTTGGTTCGTTGGTTGGTTGATGATGGAGCTTAGAGAGAGGATTGGTATATTTTCTTTGTGCGAGATGAGATTACCCAGCGAGTTTGGATAATTTTATGAAAACGACTGAATTTTAATGCAGCAAAAGCTATATGTAAGCAAGAATTTATTATACCTTATACCTACCTACCTACTTTGTGGTTTTGTATTTTGATCATAAATTTATTATTGTTGCAACTTTTCTAACAATTGAGAGTTTGTTTGTGTTTTTTTATTTTTTTTTTTTAATTGAAAGCAATTATGTATTGCTTCCTTTTTTTGTTTGACTGAATTAAAATTATATGATGAATTCATCTTAAAGTATTTTTTAATTTTTGAAGCTATGTAAGTGAGATGGCTTTTTTTTAATTTATTTTTACCATAAACCACAAAGAAGGTACCTAGAATTTGTTAAAAAGTTAAAGTTAAAAATTTTTAAAGTTTGCAATTTTAGTAAAATGTTCACACTTAAAAAGATCGTAGAATGCTATATTTGTTAAGTCATATTTTTCAAACAATTGGAACAAATCGTTGAAAATATTATGACATTTCTTCTCCATTTGAAATGACAAAAAATTTTGTTTGTAGTTTTCTTTTAAAGTCTCTTGTTTAATGAAAGCACACAGCACAATTAGTATAAAATGTGCAAATAAATGTCAAAAAATGCTCTTCAATTTGATTTTGTTCACTCCCCTTATACTTGCTTCACGACCTTTTCTTACAAATAAGAAGAGAATTATAGAAAGAAAATGAAAAAAAGTTACAATTTGAAAAACCAAGAAATCAATGCAAGACAAGCATTGTTCATTTGACAATAGCAAATATCAATTTTTAATTCTACATTTGCAAACTGCAATTCGCTTCAAACAGTTCAGCACCAGTGATGCCAGACTTGGGGATAAGGTTTTTCCGCATATAGTGATACCAGAAAATTCCCTTTTTTCCACGTACTTGTTAAAAATATTCCACATTTTACCCATGACTAAATATGTATATAAAAAAATATATATATGTATTTTATTGTTATTCACTTTCATTCTGTGTATTTTAGTAAGAAAAATATAATCCCATACATTTTGATTACGCAGTAAAGTTTAGAAAAAAAATATGCAGTCCAAATTGGTAAAAAATATAAATTTTGAAAATTTACATTGAATGCACGAGTTTTGCAACAAAAAAAAAATCAAACATATAAGCACAGAAATTAATAAGAACAAAAAAAAAAAACCCAATGACATTTATTATCGAAAAGCATAGTTTTCGTTCATAATTTAGTTGTGTAATTTGTGTATGGGATTTTAAGTTTCGCATCAGCAGCGTCGACCGTGTGAAATGGATTAAAATTTCGAATAAATTTTATCCGAGGTTAAAATTTGATGTTTTCACTAGAGCCTACGATTCAGTCCGTGTATTTGAAAAACACGGGTACACGGACTCTGTGTAATTATTACACGCAAATAAAAATCCGTTCTCTTAAAACACGTGTATTTATTTGCTTAATATCCGTGTATTCGGATATTAAGCATACACGGGTCTTTATTATACACGGATTCTTAATACACGGAATGGTTTTTGATTTTTATCTTTTCAAGGGGTGGGCTTACAAGCTCAACATTTTGAGGGATAGTGGATATTATAGATTTTTATTTTTGGTGATTTTCCAAAAAAAAATCGATTTTAAAGAAAAAATTAAATAATTCTAAATTTAAATCCACTGACAGATTCGACTACCAAGTCGTTGTCGTATTTTTATCAAAAAAATCCCATAAATTTGGTCCTCTCCAGTGATGATTGGATTATTTAAAATACACGGATCTTCGGATACACGGATACATGGACACATGGACGCACGGATGCACGGATACAAGAAATACACGGATTCAAATGCGGATATTATAAGAACACGTGTATCCGTGTTTTTAAATATCCGTGTAATAGGGAGCTCTAGTTTTCACGTATAGATTCACTATTAAATTTGACGCGTTTTAAATACAACTTACACATGGTTTAAGAAGTTAAATGCCAAAATGAAAATGGATGCATCCAGATATTTAGAATGAGTTTTTCCTAGGCATGATAATGTTTTATTTGACCCTATATCTACGACAGAATAGGGTTGTGGCTTTTCATGCCATGACGATGATTTTGTGGGTGAGGAGCTCTGTTTCCTTCACCGATCTCACTATCAGCATAGCGTAGTGAAAAGTTACAATCTAAATAGGGTCTTTGTTCATAGTTCGATACAATTTTTTTTTTTAAATAAAATGAACAATTTAGGAAAAAACTTAAGCATAACGTAAAATCCCATATTTTTATACTATGAGGTGTGAAAAATTTCTTTTTCCCTTTTAGCTTATTTTAAACGTGAAATTCCCACAAAAAAGGGATAAATCCCACGATCTGGCATCGCTGGTCAGCACAAAAATTGGTTAAAACTTTTAATGTAAAAGAAGAAACGGTCCTACGGATAACTTTTTGTTTTTTTTTTTTATAAAGGTTATACATCATGCCTGCAACTGTATCTCCAATCTACGTTGCACTGATAAAATATAATTTTCCTTTCCATTATAATGTATGACATGATGTTTCGTTATTTTAAGAAATAAGAAAAAACCTAAAAAACCTCAAAAACATTTTTTTTTTTTATAAAAAGGGAACAGAATTAAGGATTAAAATTTTTGTTGATATTCGCCTTCGCCATCATGTAAGTCATTTTTTCAGCTTTGATTTAAATTCCAAAATCGATTGATTTTGTCAACAACAATGCCTAACTTGTATCTCTTTGCCCATAAACATTTATTACATACAAATTAAAGCGAAGTTCTTTTTGACACTTACTGACTACTGTCAACGTAAATAATCAATGCGTTGACTATTTCATGTCACCAAAAAAATCTTCAATACATACATATAGTACAGGCAATGGATCATTTACATAAATCTAAGAAAAGTTATGAAGTGGTTTTAGTTTGAATTACCACTGTCATACATTTGTATCACGGGCGATTCTTTCTTTCTTCTTTTTTGTGGGATTCGGATTTTTATTAAAATGGGCACATTTTTTCACAATTATTTTCACTGAAAAAATGTTAAGCATTTTTTAAAAAGTAAAACTTTACTGTATTTTATTACAATATTTATTTGTATGAATAAATGAATTAATGTTTTCAATTTTTGTTTTATAAAATAAAAACACTTTGATGATTCTTAAAATTATGCATTTATTTTCAAAAAGATTCATTTATTTTGAAAATGACTCTTTTTTTTAATTCGGAAAGATTCACATTCATGAAAATAAAACAACCCAAGATCACAGTGCCAGTATTGTTATATACCCATCTCTTTTTTCATTTTTTTTTTTATATTGATGTACCCCTTATCTTTTTTCTTTACATTACTGACGCCATTTACAAATTAAGGGTGTGTGTTCATTTAGAAATCCCAATTCAAAAGTTCCAGTTGGATCTTGTGTTGTTTTTTCGTAGGCAAATCCAATAGGGTTCAGATGTGGAAAAAAATAAAACACAACTACATTATTTTTATTTTAAATCTACCAAATAGTTCTTCTTTGTTAAATTTTAGCTTGTACTCACAAATCAGTTGAAACTTTGACATTTCTTTGGTTGTTCTAAACTCTTGTGGACAACTTCATGGAACATCAAAAACACAATATCCTGATTCATTAAACACACCTACTGATTGTTTTGCGATGGCTTCAGAACAAAATACTTTATTATTCACGTTAAAATACAATGGCCCATCACACAATGGATGAATTTTGAACGAGAATAAATTCTTGGTTATTTTTGCTTCAATTGCACAAGAAGTATATACATTAAGTTGGCGGAAAATTGTGTGTACATGTAATGGCTTTCATTTTATTGGAGTGTCTATTTTTTTTTTTTCAATTTGACACTTTGAACAACAAAAAATTATTTGGTTTTAGAAAAATAACAATTGAAGTGCTCATGTAAATAGATTGTTTTTTTTTTCGTCTGAAAACAACTTATTTGTGTTAGTAAGATCCAATTTCACACTCGATTAAGTGTCATTTAAGTGCCAAATATGAAAAACTAATGCACTACTTCACAGTCGGAATAAATGACACTTATGTCTCCCATGTTGGTCACTTAAGGGGCCAGTTATCGCTTCCATTGAAACTAATCATTGAAGAATTTAATTTTAATTTTTGAGGCCCTAAATAAGCGATATCAGTGATTATTTTGATGCCAATAAAACAGGGTTGCAAAAGCTTAAGTCACTTTCTAGCTTAAGCTTGGCTTTAATTCACAAGCTAGTGGGTGACTTATGAATTAAAAAAAATGTAATTCAGCAGCTAGTTACTGACTTATGAATTATAAAAAATTTAAGTCATGAGCAAGTTAGTGACTTATGAATTAAAAAATTGTAATTCATGAGCAAGGAAATGACTTATGAATTAAAAAAAAATTAATTCACAACCTAATAAGTGACTTATGAATTAAAATCAATTTAAGTCATGAGAAAGTTAGTGACTTATGAATTAAAAAAAATTTATTTACTACGTAATCTTTTTACCTTTAGTATTTAAAAACATAATTTTTTTAATCAGAATTCATCCATTAGCTTATGAATTAATTTTTTTTAATTCATAAGTCACTTAGTAGGTAGTGAATTAAATTTTTTTTTAATTCATAAGTCATTTCCTTGCTCGTGAATTACAATTTTTTAATTCATAAGTCACTAACTTGCTCATGACTTAAATTTTTTTTAATTCATAAGTCACTTAGTAGGTAGTGAATTAATTTTTTTTAATTCATAAGTCACTTAGTAGGTAGTGAATTTAATTTTTTTTAATTCATAAGTCACCAACTAGCTTATGACTTAAATTGTTTTAATTCACAAGTCACCAACTGACTTATGAATTAAACTTTTTTTAAATCATAAGTCACTAACTAGCTATAGAATTATTTTTTTTTAATTCATAAGTAACTCACTAACTTATGAATTAAATTTTTTTAATTCACAAGTCATCTACTAACTTATGACTTAATGATTTTTTTAATTCACAAACTCGCAACCCTGCTGAGACAGTAAAACTGCGACTAAAGTGCCAGAATGGTAAAAATAAGTGCCACTTATTTTGTTAAGTGTGCACTGTGAAACTGATCCTAATTAAACTTGTTTATACTTCTCGAAACAAGGAGGAACATTTTGGTCCTTTCATTCCGCATCCTTCAGCTCCCTCGACTGCAAACTTCCATTTCTCTAGATTGAATTGCTCTAGTGTGTGATGGCCCAATTAAGTAACATTGGTTCCCATATCGGTCAAGTAATACTGTCACATTGAAACGTCAGAAATAGTTTAAGCAAAAGCGAAGAAATGTCATTCCCAACAAAAACACTATATTACATACTATATGATTTCGACGACTGGTATGTTTTCATAATGTCTTTCATTTCATAAGATTCATCGTGGAAATGGTCATCCATCTGACAAGAAACAACTGACGTTTAATCTAGACAGATCACAGAACACTGGTGTCGCGTTCAATAATTGATGACACTGTTTTACAAATGCGCTTAATACTTTAACAAAAGACTAATTAAAATCGTAGAACAGCTATTTTCATAAACATAGGTGGTCACGAAACTATTAAGGCAATTGACAACACGTCTTATTAATTGTTACATCGATTCCAAGATAAGCTCACAAATCAAACAGGGCTATTCTGCCGTTGTTGTAAGCGCTCGCAAGTCAAAAGCTCTTGTGAAGCAGAACTGTCAATGATCTGACAATAGCTAACAATTAGCTGACAATTGACATATTTCTTACAATGAAAAATTGTCCGTTCACACGGTTGGTAGATTTCTTCCCAATTTGATTGTCAGCTATTTTTCTATCTCTCTTTAACCAACTCATTGACATTTCGAACAATGAAGAAATTGTCAGCAATTGTAAGATGTTTTCAATTAAAACATCTGACAATGACCAATGAGTCTGGCAATGTCCTAATCGACTGACAATGATAAAAATTGTGTGTTCAGACGATTGTAAGATACCTGACAATTTTTTGTCAGATTGTTTTCTGACAATGACATGTCTGACAATATTGTCAGACAAAATTGTGTGTTCAGACGATTGTAAGACATTTGGAACAGTTTTTTCACTGACAGATCTGCCAAAATTGTAAGATCTGACAATCGTCTGTACTTACATAGCTTCAGTTTGATTTCTAGTGAGATTGTTGTGATTCGATAACATTTTCAGTTTTTTTTAGACAGTTATCACAAGAAACCTCACAAAAAACTCACCACAGCAAGGTGATTTTTTTATTTGATTGTGATGTTTATTTTATTTATGATGAAATGGTCAGACAAAAATCATAACTAAATCGTGGAAAGGATATAGGTAGGTAAAAATTGTGTATAGAATTCTCATTACAAGTGAAAAAGTTTCAATAGTTGCATTATCCTATAACTAAAATAAATCTGAGACAGATTATCTAGTTCCTATACTATACAAGTCCGGGCAAGACATACCTAACTAAGATCTTTCAAACCTCTGTAAGACACTGGAATTGACAATTTGGAGAGCATGCAACAAAGTTTTGCATTCATAATGATAATCATTTCCGAAGTTGTATAAACTGGTCTCCCTAGATCATTGAAACGGTAAATTTTTAACAAATTAAGAATTGTCACTCCATCATTAGTTCATGGAGACCTCACTCGGCCGCAATAAATTCGTTTTAGAATACCTACTGGTATTGGGGGTCATTTAGAGACCTTGAAATTTAAAGATTTTGTTAATTTCTTTCGTTTAAAATTTCAATTTTTTAATTTTGAAGTTTTAAGTAATTAGAGACAAATATATACATATGTATGTATGAACAATATTTTATCCTTTGAAATCCATCTGTGGAGTGATTGTCCTTGGCTTTATGTTGCAGACTTATGAATTATAAAGGTAAAGTCTGTTTTCTTGGAATCTCCATGCAATTTGATTCCATCTGCATTTCTGCGTGTGAATATTTGATGGCACTGTTTAAGCATGTACTCAAATATGTCACGCAAAATAAATTCATCTCTGCCACCAACTTCAACAACAGTATAAAATACAAATGTACTGATATATATGTAGGTATTTAAAGTACAGGGTTACCCTAGTTATAGAACACATGCGTTGAGGAACCTTAAGAAGGCCATAATCTTCAACAAGCGAAGCGGAATTTGCTGACATACATGAGAAGTAATTTAAGTGCCACTTGGTGTCGCCGAGAAATGTAGCAACTCCACCGCGGCGCATAGGTACTCGCTTGTTCGTATATTTCGTTGAGGAAAAACTTGACACACATACCTACACACAATCCTGATATTCTGGGTCCTGTTGATGGGTGTTTTTTTCCTTGAAGGAAACAAGATGTCGTCCTAATGACATCCTCTTCTATGCGTATTTGCTCGGTGTGTATTTACTGTTCTTTTTTGCTGTTGCTTCTTTTGATTTGCTTGTTGCTGGCTGAAACTTGGTAACGCGAAGTGACGATGCAATTTGCTGCATCGTCCTTTCCCTTATTTCGCGGCCCAAACAAATATAAAATTAAAAAACTCAGGAACACGATGCGAATAACTGAATGTGAATGACGAAGTGAAAAAAAAAGTAGGAAATTATAACACACGAAAGGCGTTTTATGAAAAATGGGGCTGCGCCTACTTCTAAAATGTGCACTTTTTCTCTTTTCTTTTTCAAATGTACAAAATTAAATTAAAGAATTTGTCAAGCACTTGTGGAGCTGTCGGATGTGTGTACTTCGAAGGTTTTTATTTTTCTTCACATATTTTATGACTCCTTATACACTGAATATATAATGTCGCTTAAGCTGCGTTAGATTAATTATCATGCGTGTCTTCGTTGTGAGGATGTGCATTTTTTTTTTTTTTTTTTTTCTAAATTATTTTTTCCTCGCTGAAAGACAATTAAGATTTAAGTGTTGATGAGTGTTGGTGAAGCGTTGTTGATGGAAAAGAGGTGGGAAATTAATGAATTATTTTTATGATGCTGTAATTTTTCATTTCCCTTTCCTTGCTGCTTAAAGGATTAAAATTGCGTGCCCATTATTTGATGACTTGAAATAAAAAAAAATTAATACTGATGTTGACGCACACAATTTTATTTAAAAATACTAAAACTCACCAGTGGCTAACGCAGGGAGAGCTTAAGGTTGGCATTTCTAAATAAATATTCTTAAAAACTAGAACAACTAACGACTGGAAGGAATTTTGACTTGCTCTATAGGTTTCGTGTGAACAAAAATTCGAGGTTGTAATCAGAATTTACACTATGATTATGGATAAGTCGGAAAAAGTTGGTTTCATCATAACTTCCGTCGGTCTATGCATCTTTGTGTCCATGAGTCCATGCGTCCATGCCTTCGTCCGTCAAAGCATCCATGCGTCTTTACGTTCGTGCGTTCGTACATCCATGAACCCATGCGTACATGGGTCCAAGTGTACATGGGCGTTCGTGCGCCCAGGTGTTGATGCGCCCGTGCGTCCGTGAATCCCCGTGTTATCGGGCATTTGTGCATTCCCTGTCATTTGAGCTGGAGCCTAAACGGGTCAATCGATTTACTTCAAATTTGAAATCATCTTTCTGTGATCTCCTAGAATATAGCTTAAATAAATATTTTTATTTTAGCTCAATTTTGGATTTTTCAAATTTTCTCGAAAACAAACTTATCGATTTTGATTAAACTTCGCACAATGAATGACCGAAATAGTTGTAAGAAAACTGCGTTTCAGACTTTTTTCTAAACAAAATCATATTACGGAAATAAGGCTTTGACGTTTTTTGAGAACATTTTCTTATTTTTGAATTATTTCCCAATAGCTTTTTTAGATTTTGTTAAAATTTTGCGATCTGGTACTTCTATTTCAACAATATTAAATTTAAAAATTTTGAAAAAAAAATTTAAACAAAAGAAAAATGAAACAAAAAATCCATTTTGTTCGTATCTTTGATTTCTTTAACATTTTTTGTTGAAATAAAGCTTCCATTATACTTCTTAATCACAAGAGCAAAATTCTGTGATTCTGTTCTTATTTTGTACGTCACATTTCATTGACCAAAAAATGTTTAAATATTTCCCAATAAAAAGGATACATTTTTGAAAAATCATTAAATCCTTCTGACGCTTCTATAACTATAGCGGTTAGACTTTAACAATTCCCGGTAACCTTAGTACTTTAAAAGAAACATCAATCTTACGAAAACAATTTTTCTGTTTTTTTAAATAAAATTTCAGGATTTAAGAAAACCAAAATAAATCAATTTTTTTAATTTTATTTAATTTTCTTCTTTTTTTAATATAAAGTGAAAAAAAATATTAGAAACATATCACAATGACAATACTTAAAATTAATATTAAAAAATTTAAACTATAGAAAACAAAACAAAAATAAAAAAAAAACTAATAAATAAATAATAAAATATTTAATTAAAAAAAAAGAAATCAATTATCTTTTTTTAGTTTTATTTTATTAACTTAAATGAAATTTTTAAAAAGAAAATACTTAAGGAAAAATGATATTGTTTTACAATTTTAAAATAAAAAATAAAAACCAAGCATATTTTTATATATTAAATAAGAAAATTAAAAATAATACTCTTAAATACTAAGAGAATTTAAAATTTAAATAAAAAAAAAAAAAACAAAAGAAGGAAAGAAGAAAAAAAGACAAACAAAAAATGAAAACAACCCAAAAGCAATTGCAATTACAAATGAAAAAAAAAAAAATAAAATATTTACAAAGATTTGTTCATGGTTATAGAAGCTCAACAACCATAACCAAACACATTATTATATATATATATATGATATATAAATTAATTATTATTTTATAAAAATTTGAAAAAAAAAACTACTATATATTTAAAAAAAAAAAAAAGAAATTATGAAAAAAATTATTAAAAATAAATTAATTAACTAGAAATTACGGTCAATTAATTTTGGAAATACAAATTTGAGTTTTAAAAATCGAAATAAAATTCTATATATACATATATATAAATATATAAATCATTATACTGTCCCAAAAAGAACAGATTCCATGCGTAAGAAATAACAAATCTTAAAAAAAAAATTCATTAAAAAAAAAACATTTATACAAAAGAAAAATTATTAAAAAATTGCAATAAAATACAGAATACAAAACAAAACTGCAAATTAGTAAACTTTCGAACTTAAAACATACAACGATTTGAAAATTTTTCAAAAAAAAAATTATAAACATAAATAAAAGAAAAAAAGAATTACAATTTATATAAATTAATAACAAATCGTAATTTATTTAAAAAAAAAAATATATAATTAAAATTTTATTCGGATAGAAAGTTTTGTGATTTAAGAAAAAATTAAAATATATAAACAGAATTTGCACGTCACAAGGACACCAGAAAGGATGATGTAAAACTGAAAAAATATATTGCATGTTGTTGGATGGAAAAGCAAAATGTAGATTTTTTTGTTTTGCATTATATTTTTTATACAAGAAAAACTATAATTGAGAAAAAAATTAAATTATTAAAAAATATTTATTTACATACATTTTTGGGGAAAGTGATTTTTTTAAAAAAGTTCTTTGGGGACGTGCTAAATTGTGTATATTTCATATACGTATGAGGAAAAAAGATTTAAATTTAAAATTAAATTAAAAAAAGAAAACTAAATTCAAGCAATACATTAAATTATTTTTAATTTTTTTAATTTTAAGAAAAACTAAAATAAAGTACTTTGAAAAAATGATTTTTGAAAAAAAAAATACATATATATTATTACTATATGAAGTAAGATGTAGACATTTAAAACAACAACAAGAAAATTAAGTATACATAATATTTATTAACTATATATGTATACATATATATAAAAAAATATATACATACATAAATATTAAGCATAATTTATAAACTAGAAACAGACCAATAATATTTATATATATTATTAAATAAAAAATTATAATGTAAATACAATTTTTACAAAATATAATATTATATATAAACAAAAATTAAATCAAAACAAAATACAATTTCAATTATATATTATATATTCACCATATATTTAATATAAAATTGTATATAATATTATATACAATATACACACACATAAAATATTTAAAAAAAAAACAAAACAAGAACACTGTGTATTCCAGTATCTAGTCAACATTTATAATGTGAAACTATTAAAAAATATACATAAATAAAATTATATCGATTTAATAATTTATTTACTTTAACAAAAAAAAAATATTTAAAATTTTTAAAAAATAAGCTTTCAGTTGTTCAAAGCTTTCATATAATCCCAAATAAAATAAAAAAAAACTCGGCTGTTTTTGTAGATATCTCAGTAAAAATAAAAAACACAGAAAAAGTTTTTTTTTTGTGGCATATTTTCAAAAGGGAGTAACCAATTTTGTTTAGATAAAACATTAATTTATCATAATTATATTGCATATAAAGGACACCAAAAACCAATTTTTAATTATACAAAATTAAATAAACAAAAAAAAAATTGCAAAGACTTGAAAAAATATTGATAAATAAGAAAATGTACCACTTAAGCATAAAAAAAAACATACATACCATATATACATGAAAATATAAAATTTAAAATAAGAATTGAAAATAAAAATAAAACTTTTCTCCTATTTAAACCAAAAACAAAATAATAAAGCTCTCTCCTTTACTCTGCCCCTTTTCTCGCAGCTCTCTACCACTCAATCAAATATTTATGAAAAATAGAAAGAAAACAAAATATTAGATATAAAAATAACTTACAATTATTTTTAAATTTAATAAAAATAAAGCAACTACAATAAATGGTACTTTGAAAAAAAAAAACATTATATTTATTCTTTCCACAACAGTTAAAAAAAATTAAAACAAACGAATAAAATATACAAAAATAATAGATTCGTAACTCATAAATCTAGAAAGAAAAATAACTTACTTTTTTCAACAATAGTGTATGCTTATAAGTGCGAAAATTAAATTTAAAAAAATACAATATTATAGATTTATAATTTTTTTTTCTCTCTTCTTTCATCTTATTTTTTAATATTATATATGAATATAAAAAATCTATTTTCCTCCTATAGCAGCAAAGCAAACAAACATAAAAAAAAATGAAGAAAGAAAAATATATACGTACTTAAAATGAAAAAAAAATTAACATGAATAATTATGGAAAATTTATGGAATGAATCTTTTATTTAAATAATGAATGATAATTATATATTGAAAAAAAAAATAAAATATACTCTCCACTCAAGTGTATAATTCTTTGATGTGTAAATGGAGTGTAATGGATTACATTTTTATTGTATGTAAGGCATTAAAACACTATAATACTATACTTAAAAATCTAAAAAAAAAATAAAAAAAAACATTTTAGGTGATGATTGTAAAACTATTTTTAGAGCCTTCAAGCAATAAAGAAGAAAAAAAAATTCAATTTATATTTAATTTTATTTCAAAAATTTAAAGTGAAATTTATTACTGCACAAGAGGTGAGTATTGAAGAAGAAAATTAACTCAAAAAAAATATAAAACATTTATTTCCCAATTTATTCATCGTCTATTAAATTTGAAGGTTCCCAGTAAAAATAAGTAATTTATAAAATTTATTATGAATTTTCCTTTTTTTTTATGGTGACTATAAATTTAATGGAGATAAAATAAATTGGTTCTAAATATATCAGATTTGGCCAGTCAAAAACTTAGACAAATGCCGTTTTCAATAAACCAACATAACTAAATAAATTAGTGACGCGACAACTCGAAAAGAATTGGGCCTATAATGACATACAATTTTAATCATTCCTGAAATCGGTATTTGTTAATTCGGCAAGAATAAAGGAGACCTACAATTTTCTGCTGAACCTGAAGGGTTAAAATAAGAGACACTTCATCATGATAAGAAAAACAAATTATCTTCGATGAATTGTATCGTTGTGCAACAGATCGTAAGTAGCCTTGATGGATCATCAAATCAAAACTCGGAGTTTTTTCTTCAAGAAGATATTTACTTCCGATGAAAACGTAGTACAAGGTGACGCAAAATTGTCATCCGTTGCAAATGTCAAAATCGAAACAATTCTACCGCGTTCTTTATCGCTGTGCACATTGGATTGCCTCCTCCGATACCTATTTGTTGACGTATCTGTACTGTATCTCACTCCCACTTCATGTCGAGAAAGAGATGTTCGTTGAATTTTGTTTTCTCTTTTTTATAATCGGTTGGAAGTAGCTAATCTAATTGGTAAGAGTAGCCAATCTACTTGGTTGTAGTAGCTAATCTACTCGGTTGTAGTAGCCTATCTACTCAGTTGGTATAGCTTATCTACTCGGTTGCTGTAGCCTTTCTACTCACTTTACTCAGTTTTAACAAACATCACTGAGTTAAAATAAACAGTTATAGTATTATTATTTAAAGTTCAAAATTCTAACCCATTTATTTGTTAATATTGAATATATGTGGTTGATTGTTTTAACCAGATAGGAGTGTAATTTTGACCATTAAGATTCTGGTAAATCAATCAAGAAGATTGTTTAATATTCAAATTTCTTACCCATCCATTGGAAAAGTTAAATAATTGTATTGATTATTTTAGCCTAATATCAATTTAATTTTAAAAAGGCATCTCATTTAAAATTAACAGTTGGTTGTGTAGTTTTGATTATCATCATTCGGTTAAAATAAACGAATAGATTATTTAATTTTCGAAATTTTAACTCATTTACTTTATAAGATTAAATGATTATTATTGATTGGATTTATCTAATTACTCGGTAAATTTCAATTTCAGACAGGAAGATTGTTATACTAAACATAATTATTTAATCTAAGCAAGTTACTCCTGTAACACAAACGATCTTCAAAACTGCGAATCCTAACCAAGTTTCTCCAATAAAATAACCTTTTAGGTTTTTATTTTAAACAATTTATTTTAATCGAGTTTTTAACACATTTTATGTCTAACCCACAAAAAAAACGCTCTCGGTTAAAATTTTTTCGGGGTTTATATGTGCAGACTACATAATACTCTATAGCGACAACAGAGTTCTTGTTGAATGTAGAAGATTTTGGTCCAAATTTGCCATTTAACGTATATTTGAACTCGTGAATTTGTACTGATTAACGTTTAAGTTAATTTGTGAATTAAAAGATAACTGAGCATTTTTTATCAATTGGAGTGTAACTATAAAGAAGGTCAAATTTTCGCAAGGTATTGAAGTATTCATTCAAAATATTATTAGCTATAGTACCTACTGATAATTAAAGTAACACCTATGTATGTATTTAAAATAGGTTAAAGAGGTCTCATAATTCTAGCCTGAGATAATAGTTTTGATCTCGTTCTCAAGTAGTCTATAGCCATGATTTCAACAAAAATGCCTTTAAATTCTGATAATATTTTGCCAAGATAATAAACACACAGCTCTTATTAGAAATTTTGAGACTTTTATAAACCATCACGTCATGTTTAACGAGACAAGCATCCCACACCATATGGTGTTGTATTGTGATAAGCTTAATTATTTATACATTATTTTTTTTTTTTATTTCTTTGAACTATTTATTAATGTTGCGATAACTCTATGGCGACTCCATGATAAGCGAAGTGACTGAATCATAATGAAAATGGTGATGTAGTGGCAAGCGATCTATTAAAAGCGATATAGCTTAGGTATTTCAAAACAGTGTTAGGGTAACAATGTGACATTTGAACTTAAAGCCAGATAAATACCTTTATGCCATATAGAAGTAAATTCCACCATCCATAAGTCTTGTTAAATGACAAATGGTAGTGAAATTCGAAATTGACGTTTCCAAACAAAATTATCGATACACACCTTTAACACAGTTTTTCTGCGAAATCAAAGTTCAACCCCGAAAACTTTCTGCGCTATAAACTAAGCTCGATAAGTTAATTATAATTGTTGATAAGATTATATTGCCGGTGATATGCCATTCATTGTTCTGTGATGAAAAAGTAATAGTGTGAACAAGCCATAATTTTTGCAAATGGCGTCAAATGTCTTCAGACAGATTTCAAAATAGTTTTTTTTTTGCCGAAAATTATTAAATTGAGTCCCGAGCATTAATTCTTTTAGTAGGACAGAGCACTCATTCAGCCCGGTCAACGATGGAAATTTTTAAAAAACAATTTATGACACTCAGCCTTATTGTGAATTTCATCCGAAAAATATTTCACCTTAAAATTTTTTGTTCACCCGGAATTTTAAAAGCTATTTTTAATTTTGCCCAAACGAAATTTTGTTCGCATACTAAAAATGTGTAAACATTAAGGTTGTCAATGGCATTATCTACATTTCGCCCGAAATGAATGTTCACAATAAGTGGAATTTTTCGTACATGAAATTTCAGATGAAATTATCAATAGGCAAAAAGACGAAATGTAAAATTTTCTTGAAGGAATATTGTTCGAATGAAACTCACAATAAGGTTAATTATTACTTTTGACTCACCCTGTAAGTTTTATTGAAACAACTTTTTTTTTGATGAAAAAGTGTAAAGGCAGCCTTTGCACTCTTTAGAATTTTGCAGAAGTACAGTAATTGCACTTTGGATGCAAATATCTCGAGAACCACGGGTGGTAAAAAAAATGTGTTTACAGTTTTAGAAAGGTCTCAAAAAAATTATAAATAATTTTGAAATTTTCAATTTTCTACGAGTCTCTATGTCAGAAAAATCACCACCCAAACAATTTTTTGGGTCGATTTTTGAAATAAAACTTTAAACGCAAATATCTCGAGAACTAGGGCACATAGAAAAATTTTGGTCATTTTTGTGCATACAGTTTTTAAAGACCTTTTTTGTGATGTATAATTCGATGGGTTTTGAAACAACTCTTTTTTTTGATGAAAAAGTGTAAAGGCAGCCTTTGCACTCTTTAGAATTTTGCAGAAGTACAGTAATTGCACTTTGGATGCAAATATCTCGAGAACCACGGGTGGTAAAAAAATGTGTTTACAGTTTTAGAAAGGACTCAGAAAAATAATAAATAATTTTGAAATTTTCAATTTTTTACGAGTCTCTATATCAGAAAAATCGCCACCCAAAAATTTTTGGGTCGATTTTTGAAATAAAACTTTAAACGCAAATATCTCGAGAACTAGGGCACATAGAAAAATTTTGGTCATTTTTGTGCAAACAGTTTTTAAAGATCTTTTTTGTGATGTATAATTCGATGGGTTTTGAAACAACTTTTTTTTTTTGATGAAAAAGTGTAAAGGCTATACCTTTGCAGTTTTTAGAATTTTGCAGAAGTACAGTAATTGCACTTTGGATGAAAATATCTAGAGAACCAAAGGTGGTAAAAAAAATTTGTTTACAGTTTTAGAAAGGTCTCAAAAAAATTATAAATAATTTCGAAATTTTCAATTTTCTACGAGTCTCTATGTCAGAAAAATCACCACCAAAACAATTTTTTGGGTCGATTTTTGAAATAAAACTTTAAACGCAAATATCTCGAAAACTAGGACACATAGAAAAATTTTGGGTTTTTAAAGACCTTTTAAGTGATGTATAATTCGATGGGTTTTGAAACAACTTTTTTTTTTTGATGAAAAAGTGTAAAGGCTATAGCCTTTGCACTTTTTAGAATTTTGCAGAAGTTCAGTAATTGCACTTTGGATGCAAATATCTCGAAAGCCAGGGGTGGTTAAAAAAATTTGTTTTCAGTATTAGAAAGGTCTTAGAAAAATAATAAATAATTTTGAAATTTTCAATTTTTAACAGTCTCTATGTCAGAAAAATCCCCACCAAAACAATTTTTTGGGTCGATTTTTGAAATAAAACCTTAAACGCAAATATCTCGAGAACTAGGGCACATAGAAAAATGTTGGTCATTTTTGTGCAAACAGTTTTTAAAGACCTTTTTTGTGATGTGTAATTCGATGGGTTTTGAAACAACTTTTTTTTTTTCTGAAAAAGTGTAAAGGCTGCCTTTGCACTCTTTAGAGTTTTGCAGAAGTACAATAATTGCACTTTGGATGCAAATATCTCGAGAACCAGGGGTGGTAAAAAAATGTGTTTACAGTTTTAGAAAGGTCTCAGAAAAATAATAAATAATTTTGAAATTTTCAATTTTTTACGAGTGTCTATGTCAGAAAAATCGCCACCCAAACAATTTTTTGGGTCGATTTTTGTAATAAATTTAAACGCAAATATCTCGAGAACTAGGGCACATAGAAAAATTTTGGTAATTTTTGTGCATACAGTTTTTAAAGACCTTTTTTGTGATGTATAGTTCGATGGGTTTTGAAACAACTTTTTTTTTTTGATGAAAAAGTGTAAAGGCTACAGCCTTTGCACTTTTTAGAATTTTGCAGAAGTACAGTTATTGCACTTTGGATTGAAATATCTCGAGAACCAGGGGTGGTAAAAAAAATGAGTTTACAGTTTTAGAAAGGTCGCAGAAAAATAATAAATAATTTTGAAATTTTCAATTTTTTACGAGTCTCTATGTCAGAAAAATTTCCACCCAAACAATTTTTTGGGTCGATTTTTGTAATAACTTTAAACGCAAATATCCCGAGAACTAGAACACATAGAAAAATTTTGGTCATTTTTGTGCAAACAGTTTTTAAAGACCTTTTTTGTGATGTATAATGCGATGGGTTTTGAAACAACTTTTTTTTTTGATGAAAAAGTGTAAAGGACTTTGCACTTTTTAGAATTTTGCAGAAGTACAGTAATTGCACTTTGGATGCAAATATCTCGAGAACCAGGGGTGTTAAAAAAAATGTGTTTAGAGTTTTAGAAAGGTCTCAAAAAAATTATAAATAATTTTGAAATTTTCAATTTTCTACGAGTCTCTATGTCAGAAAAATCGCCACCCAAACAATTTTTTGGGTCGATTTTTGTAATAAATTTAAACGCAAATATCTCGAGAACTAGGGCACATAGAAAAATTTTGGTAATTTTTGTGCATACAGTTTTTAAAGACCTTTTTTGTGATGTATAGTTCGATGGGTTTTTAAACAACTTTTTTTTTTTGATGAAAAAGTGTAAAGGCTACAGCCTTTGCACTTTTTAGAATTTTGCAGAAGTACAGTTATTGCACTTTGGATTGAAATATCTCGAGAACCAGGGGTGGTAAAAAAAATGAGTTTACAGTTTTAGAAAGGTCGCAGAAAAATAATAAATAATTTTGAAATTTTCAATTTTTTACGAGTCTCTATGTCAGAAAAATTTCCACCCAAACAATTTTTTGGGTCGATTTTTGTAATAACTTTAAACGCAAATATCCCGAGAACTAGAGCACATAGAAAAATTTTGGTCATTTTTGTGCAAACAGTTTTTAAAGACCTTTTTTGTGATGTATAATGCGATGGGTTTTGAAACAACTTTTTTTTTGATGAAAAAGTGTAAAGGCTATAGCCTTTGCAATTTTTAGAATTTTGCAGAAGTACAGTAATTGCACTTTGGATGCAAATATCTCGAGAACCAGGAGTGTTAAAAAAAATTTGTTTAAAGTTTTAGAAAGGTCTCAGAAAAATAATAAATAATTTTGAAATTTTCAATTTTTTACGAGTCTCTATGTCAGAAAAATCACCACCCAAACAATCTTTGGGTCGATTTTTGAAATAAAACTTTAAACGCAAATATATCGAGAACTAGGGCACATAGAAAAATTTTGGTCATTTTTGTGCAAACAGTTTTTAAAGACCTTTTTTGTGATGTATAATGCGATGGGTTTTGAAACAACTTTTTTTTTTTGATGAAAAAGTGTAAAGGCTATATAGCCTTTGCACTTTTTAGAATTTTGCAGAAGTACAGTAATTGCACTTTGGATGCAAATATCTCGAGAACCAGGAGTGTTAACAAAAATTTGTTTACAGTTTTAGAAAGGTCTCAAAAAAATTATAAATAATTTTGAAATTTTCAATTTTCTACGAGTCTCTATGTCAGAAAAATCGCCACCCAAACAATTTTTTGGGTCGATTTTTGAAATAAAACTTTAAACGCAAATATCTCGAAAACAAGGGCACATAGAATAATTTTGGTCATTTTTGTGCAAACAGTTTTTAAAGATCTTCTTTGTGATGTATAATTCGATGGGTTTTGAAACAACTTTTTTTTTTATGAAAAAGTGTAAAGGCTTATAGCCTTTGCTTTTTTTAGAATTTTGCAGAAGTACAGTAATTGCACTTTGGATGCAAATATCTCGAGAACCAGGGGTGGTAAAAAAAATGTGTTTAGAGTTTTAGAAAGGTCTCAGAAAAATAATAAATAATTTTGAAATTTTCAATTTTTTACGAGTCTCTATGTCAGAAAAATCACCACCCAAACAATCTTTGGGTCGATTTTTGAAATAAAACTTTAAACGCAAATATATCGAGAACTAGGGCACATAGAAAAATTTTGGTCATTTTTGTGCAAACAGTTTTTAAAGACCTTTTTTGTGATGTATAATGCGATGGGTTTTGAAACAACTTTTTTTTTTTGATGAAAAAGTGTAAAGGCTATATAGCCTTTGCACTTTTTAGAATTTTGCAGAAGTACAGTAATTGCACTTTGGATGCAAATATCTCGAGAACCAGGAGTGTTAACAAAAATTTGTTTACAGTTTTAGAAAGGTCTCAAAAAAATTATAAATAATTTTGAAATTTTCAATTTTCTACGAGTCTCTATGTCAGAAAAATCGCCACCCAAACAATTTTTTGGGTCGATTTTTGAAATAAAACTTTAAACGCAAATATCTCGAGAACTAGGGCACATAGAAAAATTTTGGTCATTTTTGTGCAAACAGTTTTTAAAGACCTTTTTTTTGATATATAATTCGATGGGTTTTGAAACAACTTTTTCTTTTTGATGAAAAAGTGTAAAGACTATAGCCTTTGCACTTTTTAGAATTTTGCAGAAGTACAGTAATTGCACTTTGGATGCAAATATCTCGAGAACCAGGGGTGGTAAAAAATGTGTTTACAGTTTTAGAAAGGTCTCAGAAAAATAATAAATAATTTTGAAATTTTCAATTTTTTACGAGTCTCTATGTCAGAAAAATCCCCACCCAAACAATTTTTTGGGTCGATTTTTGAAATAAAACTTTAAACGCAAATATCTCGAGAACTAGGGCACATAGAAAAATGTTGGTCATTTTTGTGCAAACAGTTTTTAAAGACCTTTTTTGTGATGTATAATTCGATGGGTTTTGAAACAACTTTTTTTTTTTGATGAAAAAGTGTAAAGGCTATAGCCTTTGCACTTTTTAGAATTTTGCAGAAATACAGTAATTGAACCTTGCATGCAAATATCTCGAGAACCAGGGGTGTTAAAAAAAATTTGTTTACAGTTTTAGAAAGGTCTCAAAAAAATTATAAATAATTTTGAAATTTTCAATTTTCTACGAGTCTCTATGTCAGAAAAATCACCACCCAAACAATTTTTTGGGTCGATTTTTGAAATAAAACTTTAAACGCAAATATCTCGAGAACTAGGGCACATAGAAAAATGTTGGTCATTTTTGTGCAAACAGTTTTTAAAGACCTTTTTTGTGATGTATAATTCGATGGGTTTTGAAACAACTTTTTTTTTTTGATGAAAAAGTGTAAAGGCTATAGCCTTTGCACTTTTTAGAATTTTGCAGAAGTACAGTAATTGCACTTTGGATGCAAATATCTCGAGAACCAGGGGTGTTAAAAAAAATGTGTTTAGAGTTTTAGAAAGGTCTCAAAAAAATTATAAATAATTTTGAAATTTTCAATTTTCTACGATTCTCTATGTCAGAAAAATCACCACCCAAACAATCTTTGGGTCGATTTTTGAAATAAAACTTTAAACGCAAATATATCGAGAACTAGGGCACATAGAAAAATGTTGGTCATTTTTGTGCAAACAGTTTTTAAAGACCTTTTTTGTGATGTATAATTCGATGGGTTTTGAAACAACTTTTTTTTTTTGATGAAAAAGTGTAAAGGCTATAGCCTTTGCACTTTTTAGAATTTTGCAGAAATACAGTAATTGAACTTTGCATGCAAATATCTCGAGAACCAGGGGTGTTAAAAAAAATTTGTTTACAGTTTTAGAAAGGTCTCAAAAAAATAATAAATAATTTTGAAATTTTCAATTTTCTACGAGTCTCTATGTCAGAAAAATTTCCACCCAAACAATTTTTTGGGTCGATTTTTGAAATAAAACTTTAAACGCAAATATCTTTAGAACTAGGGCACATAGAAAAATGTTGGTCATTTCTGTGCAAACAGTTTTTAAAGACCTTTTTTGTGATGTATAATTCTATGGGTTTTGAAACAACTTTTTTTTTTGATGAAAAAGTGTAAAGGCTGTAGCCTTTGCAATTTTTAGAATTTTGCAGAAGTACAGTAATTGCACTTTGGATGCAAATATCTCGAGAACCAGGGGTGGTAAAAAAATGTGTTTACAGTTTTAGAAAGGTCTCAGAAAAATAATAAATAATTTTTCAATTTTCAATTTTTCAATTTTTTACGAGTCTCTATGTCAGAAAAATCCCCACCCAAACAATTTTTTGGGTCGATTTTTGAAATAAAACTTTAAACGCAAATATCTCGAGAACTAGGGCACATAGAAAAATGTTGGTCATTTTTGTGCAAACAGTTTTTAAAGACCTTTTTTGTGATGTATAATTCGATGGGTTTTGAAACAACTTTTTTTTTTTGATGAAAAAGTGTAAAGGCTATACGCCTTTGCACTTTTTAGAATTTTGCAGAAGTACAGTAATTGCACTTTGCATGCAAATATCTCGAGAACCAGGGGTGTTAAAAAAAATTTGTTTACAGTTTTAGAAAGGTCTTAAAAAAATTATAAATAATTTTGAAAATTTCAATTTTCTACGAGTCTCTATGTCAGAAAAATCACCACCCAAACAATTTTTTGGGTCGATTTTTGAAATAAAACTTTAAACGCAAATATCTCGAGAACTAGGGCACATAGAAAAATGTTGGTCATTTTTGTGCATACAGTTTTTAAAGACCTTTTTTGTGATGTATAATTCGATGGGTTTTGAAACAACTTTTTTTTTTGATGAAAAAGTGTAAAGGCTATAGCCTTTGCACTTTTTAGAATTTTGCAGAAGTTCAGTAATTGCACTTTGGATGCAAATATCTCGAGAACCAGGGGTGGTAAAAGAATGTGTTTACAGTTTTAGAAAGGTCTCAGAAAAATAATAAATAATTTTGAAATTTTCAATTTTTTACGAGTCTCTATGTCAGAAAAATCCCCACCCAAACAATTTTTTGGGTCGATTTTTGAAATAAAACTTTAAACGCAAATATCTCAAGAACTAGGGCACATAGAAAAATGTTGGTCATTTTTGTGCAAACAGTTTTTAAAGACCTTTTTTGTGATGTATAATTCGATGGGTTTTGAAACAACTTTTTTTTTTTGATGAAAAAGTGTAAAGGCTATATAGCCTTTGCACTTTTTAGAATTTTGCAGAAGTACAGTAATTGCACTTTGGATGCAAATATCTCGAGAACCAGGGGTGTTAAAAAAAATGTGTTTAGAGTTTTAGAAAGGTCTCAAAAAAATTATAAATAGTTTTGAAATTTTCAATTTTCTACGAGGTTCTATGTCAGAAAAATCACCACCCAAACAATCTTTGGGTCGATTTTTGAAATAAAACTTTAAACGCAAATATATCGAGAACTAGGGCACATAGAAAAATGTTGGTCATTTTTGTGCAAACAGTTTTTAAAGACCTTTTTTGTGATGTATAATTCGATGGGTTTTGAAACAACTTTTTTTTTTTGATGAAAAAGTGTAAAGGCTGTAGCCTTTGCAATTTTTAGAATTTTGCAGAAGTACAGTAATTGCACTTTGGATGCAAATATCTCGAGAACCAGGGGTGGTAAAAAAGTTTGTTTTCAGTTTTAGAAAGGTCTCAGAAAAATAATAAATAATTTTGAAATTTTCAATTTTTTACGAGTCTCTATGTCAGAAAAATTTCCACCCAAACAATTTTTTGGGTCGATTTTTGTAATAACTTTAAACGCAAATATCCCGAGAACTAGAGCACATAGAAAAATTTTGGTCATTTTTGTGCAAACAGTTTTTAAAGACCTTTTTTGTGATGTATAATGCGATGGGTTTTGAAACAACTTTTTTTTTGATGAAAAAGTGTAAAGGCTATAGCCTTTGCAATTTTTAGAATTTTGCAGAAGTACAGTAATTGCACTTTGGATGCAAATATCTCGAGAACCAGGAGTGTTAAAAAAAATTTGTTTACAGTTTTAGAAAGGTCTCAAAAAAATTATAAATAATTTTGAAATTTTCAATTTTCTACGAGTCTCTATGTCAGAAAAATCACCACCCAAACAATTTTTTGGGTCGATTTTTGAAATAAAACTTTAAACGCAAATATCTCGAGAACTAGGGCACATAGAAAAATGTTGGTCATTTTTGTGCATACAGTTTTTAAAGACCTTTTTTGTGATGTATAATTCGATGGGTTTTGAAACAACTTTTTTTTTTTGATGAAAAAGTGTAAGGCTGTGTAAAGGCTGCCTTTACACTTTTTAGAATTTTGCAGAAGTACAGTTATTGCAGTTTGGATGCAAATATCTCGAGAACCAGGTGTGTTAAAAAAAATTTGTTTACAGTTTTAGAAAGGTCTCAGAAAAATAATAAATAATTTTGAAATTTTCAATTTTTCAATTTTTTACGAGTCTCTATGTCAGAAAAATCCCCACCCAAACAATTTTTTGGGTCGATTTTTGAAACAAAACTTTAAACGCAAATATCTCGAGAACTAGGGCACATAGAAAAATGTTGGTCATTTTTGTGCATACAGTTTTTAAAGACCTTTTTTGTGATGTATAATTCGATGGGTTTTGAAACAACTTTTTTTTTTGATGAAAAAGTGTAAAGGCTGTAGCCTTTGCAATTTTTAGAATTTTGCAGAAGTACAGTAATTGCACTTTGGATGCAAATATCTCGAGAACCAGGGGTGGTAAAAAAATGTGTTTACAGTTTTAGAAAGGTCTCAGAAAAATAATAAATAATTTTGAAATTTTCAATTTTTTACGAGTCTCTATGTCAGAAAAATCGCCACCCAAACAATTTTTTGGGTCGATTTTTGAAATAAAACTTTAAACGCAAATATCTCGAAAACTAGGGCTCATTGAAAAATTTTGGTAATTTTTGTGCAAACAGTTTTTAAAGACCTTTTTTGTGATGTATAATTCGATGGGTTTTGAAACAACTTTTTTTTTTTGATGAAAAAGTGTAAAGGCTATAGCCTTTGCACTTTTTAGAATTTTGCAGAAGTACAGTAATTGCACTTTGGATGCAAATATCTCGAGAACCAAGGGTGGTAAAAAAATGTGTTTACAGTTTTAGAAAGGTCTCAGAAAAATAATAAATAATTTTGAAATTTTCAATTTTTTACGAGTCTCTATGTCAGAAAAATCGCCACCCAAACAATTTTTTGGGTCGATTTTTGAAATAAAACTTTAAACGCAAATATCTCGAAAACTAGGGCTCATTGAAAAATTTTGGTAATTTTTGTGCAAACAGTTTTTAAAGACCTTTTTTGTGATGTATAATTCGATGGGTTTTGAAACAACTTTTTCTTTTTGATGAAAAAGTGTAAAGGCTATAGCCTTTGCACTTTATAGAATTTTGCAGAAGTACAGTAATTGCACTTTGGATGCAAATATCTCGAGAACCAGGGGTGTTAAAAAAAATTTGTTTACAGTTTTAGAAAGGTCTCAGAAAAATAATAAATAATTTTGAAATTTTCAATTTTTCAATTTTTTACGAGTCTCTATGTCAGAAAAATCCCCACCCAAACAATTTTTTGGGTCGATTTTTGAAACAAAACTTTAAACGCAAATATCTCGAGAACTAGGGCACATAGAAAAATGTTGGTCATTTTTGTGCATACAGTTTTTAAAGACCTTTTTTGTGATGTATAATTCGATGGGTTTTGAAACAACTTTTTTTTTTGATGAAAAAGTGTAAAGGCTATAGCCTTTGCACTTTTTAGAATTTTGCAGAAGTTCAGTAATTGCACTTTGGATGCAAATATCTCGAGAACCAGGGGTGGTAAAAAAATGTGTTTACAGTTTTAGAAAGGTCTCAGAAAAATAATAAATAATTATGAAAATTTCAATTTTTTACGAGTCTCTATGTCAGAAAAATCGCCACCCAAACAATTTTTTGGGTCGATTTTTGAAATAAAACTTTAAACGCAAATATCTCGAGAACTAGGGCACATAGAAAAATGTTGGTCATTTTTGTGCATACAGTTTTTAAAGACCTTTTTTGTGATGTATAATTCGATGGGTTTTGAAACAACTTTTTTTTTTTGATGAAAAAGTGTAAAGGCGCCTTTGCAATTTTTAGAATTTTGCAGAAGTACAGTAATTGCACTTTGGATGCAAATATCTCGAGAACCAGGGGTGGTAAAAAAATGTGTTTACAGTTTTAGAAAGGTCTCAGAAAAATAATAAATAATTTTGAAATTTTCAATTTTTTACGAGTCTCTATGTCAGAAAAATCGCCACCCAAACCATTTTTTGGGTCGATTTTTGAAATAAAACTTTAAACGCAAATATCTCGAGAACTAGGGCACATAGAAAAATGTTGGTCATTTTTGTGCATACAGTTTTTAAAGACCTTTTTTGTGATGTATAATTCGATGGGTTTTGAAACAACTTTTTTTTTTTGATGAAAAAGTGTAAAGGCTATAGCCTTTGCACTTTTTAGAATTTTGCAGAAGTACAGTAATTGCACTTTGGATGCAAATATCTCGAGAACCGAGGGTGGTAAAAAAATGTGTTTACAGTTTTAGAAAGGTCTCAAAAAAATTATAAATAATTTTGAAATTTTCAATTTTCTACGAGTCTCTATGTCAGAAAAATCACCACCCAAACAATTTTTTGGGTCGATTTTTGAAATAAAACTTTAAACGCAAATATCTCGAGAACTAGGGCACATAGAAAAATGTTGGTCATTTTTTTGCATACAGTTTTTAAAGACCTTTTTTGTGATGTATAATTCGATGGGTTTTGAAACAACTTTTTTTTTTTTGATGAAAAAGTGTAAAGGCTATAGCTTTTGCACTTTTTAGAATTTTGCAGAAGTTCAGTAATTGCACTTTGGATGCAAATATCTCGAGAACCGAGGGTGGTAAAAAAATGTGTTTACAGTTTTAGAAAGGTCTCAAAAAAATTATAAATAATTTTGAAATTTTCAATTTTCTACGAGTCTCTATGTCAGAAAAATCACCACCCAAACAATTTTTTGGGTCGATTTTTGAAATAAAACTTTAAACGCAAATATCTCGAGAACTAGGGCACATAGAAAAATGTTGGTCATTTTTGTGCATACAGTTTTTAAAGACCTTTTTTGTGATGTATAATTCGATGGGTTTTGAAACAACTTTTTTTTTTTGATGAAAAAGTGTAAAGGCTATAGCCTTTGCACTTTTTAGAATTTTGCAGAAGTACAGTAATTGCACTTTGGATGCAAATATCTCGAGAACCGAGGGTGGTAAAAAAATGTGTTTACAGTTTTAGAAAGGTCTCAAAAAAATTATAAATAATTTTGAAATTTTCAATTTTCTACGAGTCTCTATGTCAGAAAAATCACCACCCAAACAATTTTTTGGGTCGATTTTTGAAATAAAACTTTAAACGCAAATATCTCGAGAACTAGGGCACATAGAAAAATGTTGGTCATTTTTGTGCATACAGTTTTTAAAGACCTTTTTTGTGATGTATAATTCGATGGGTTTTGAAACAACTTTTTTTTTTTTGATGAAAAAGTGTAAAGGCTATAGCTTTTGCACTTTTTAGAATTTTGCAGAAGTTCAGTAATTGCACTTTGGATGCAAATATCTCGAGAACCAGGGGTGGTGAAAAAAATTTGTTTTCAGTATTAGAAAGGTCTTAGAAAAATAATAAATAATTTTGAAATTTTCAATTTTTTACCAGTCTCTATGTCAGAAAAATCCCCACCCAAACAATTTTTTGGGTCGATTTTTGAAATAAAACTTTAAACGCAAATATCTCGAGAACTAGGGCACATAGAAAAATGTTGTCGATGGGTTTTGAAACAACTTTTTTTTTTGATGAAAAAGTGTAAAGGCTATAGCCTTTGCAATTTTTAGAATTTTGCAGAAGTACAGTAATTGCACTTTGGATGCAAATATCTCGAGAACCAGGGGTGGTAAAAAAATGTGTTTACAGTTTTAGAAAGGTCTCAGAAAAATAATAAATAATTTTGAAATTTTCAATTTTTTACGAGTCTCTATGTCAGAAAAATCCCCACCCAAACAATTTTTTGGGTCGATTTTTGAAACAAAACTTTAAACGCAAATATCTCGAGAACTAGGGCACATAGAAAAATGTTGGTCATTTTTGTGCATACAGTTTTTAAAGACCTTTTTTGTGATGTATAATTCGATGGGTTTTGAAACAACTTTTTTTTTTGATGAAAAAGTGTAAAGGCTATAGCCTTTGCACTTTTTAGAATTTTGCAGAAGTTCAGTAATTGCACTTTGGATGCAAATATCTCGAGAACCAGGGGTGGTACAAAAATGTGTTTACAGTTTTAGAAAGGTCTCAGAAAAATAATAAATAATTTTGAAATTTTCAATTTTTTACGAGTCTCTATGTCAGAAAAATCGCCACCCAAACAATTTTTTGGGTCGATTTTTGAAATAAAACTTTAAACGCAAATATCTCGAGAACTAGGGCACATAGAAAAATGTTGGTCATTTTTGTGCATACAGTTTTTAAAGACCTTTTTTGTGATGTATAATTCGATGGGTTTTGAAACAACTTTTTTTTTTGTTGAAAAAGTGTAAAGGCTATAGCCTTTGCACTTTTTAGAATTTTGCAGAAGTACAGTAATTGCACTTTGGATGCAAATATCTCGAGAACCGAGGGTGGTAAAAAAATGTGTTTACAGTTTTAGAAAGGTCTCAAAAAAATTATAAATAATTTTGAAATTTTCAATTTTCTACGAGTCTCTATGTCAGAAAAATCACCACCCAAACAATTTTTTGGGTCGATTTTTGAAATAAAACTTTAAACGCAAATATCTCGAGAACTAGGGCACATAGAAAAATTTTGGTCATTTTTGTGCATACAGTTTTTAAAGACCTTTTTAGTGATGTATAATTCGATGGGTTTTGAAACAACTTTTTTTTTTTGATGAAAAAGTGTAAAGGCTGCCTTTACACTTTTTAGAATTTTGCAGAAGTACAGTTATTGCAGTTTGGATGCAAATATCTCGAGAACCAGGTGTGTTAAAAAAAATTTGTTTACAGTTTTAGAAAGGTCTCAAAAAAATTATAAATAATTTTGAAATTTTCAATTTTCTACGAGTCTCTATGTCAGAAAAATCACCACCCAAACAATTTTTGGGTCGATTTTTGAAATAAAACTTTAAACGCAAATATCTCGAAAACTAGGGCACATAGAAAAATTTTGGTCATTTTTGTGCATACAGTTTTTAAAGACCTTTTTTGTGATGTATAATTCGATGGGTTTTGAAACAACTTTTTTTTTTTATGAAAAAGTGTAAAGGCTATAGCTTTTGCACTTTTTAGAATTTTGCAGAAGTTCAGTAATTGCACTTTGGATGCAAATATCTCGAGAACCAGGGGTGGTGAAAAAAATTTGTTTTCAGTATTAGAAAGGTCTTAGAAAAATAATAAATAATTTTGAAATTTTCAATTTTTTACCAGTCTCTATGTCAGAAAAATCCCCACCCAAACAATTTTTTGGGTCGATTTTTGAAATAAAACTTTAAACGCAAATATCTCGAGAACTAGGGCACATAGAAAAATGTTGGTAATTTTTGTGCAAACAGTGCCTTTGCACTTTTTAGAATTTTGCAGAAGTACAGTAATTGCACTTTGGATGCAAATATCTCGAGAACCAGGGGTGTTAAAAAAAATTTGTTTACAGTTTTAGAAAGGTCTCAAAAAATTTATAAATAATTTTGAAATTTTCAATTTTCTACGAGTCTCTATGTCAGAAAAATCACCACCCAAACAATTTTTTGGGTCGATTTTTGAAATAAAACTTTAAACGCAAATATCTCGAGAACTAGGGCACATAGAAAAATTTTGGTCATTTTTGTGCATACAGTTTTTAAAGACCTTTTTTGTGATGTATAATTCGATGGGTTTTGAAACAACTTTTTTTTTCTGATGAAAAAGTGTAAAGGTCATAGCCTTTGCACTTTTTAGAATTTTGCAGAAGTTCAGTAATTGCACTTTGGATGCAAATATCTCGAGAACCAGGGGTGGTAAAAAAATGTGTTTACAGTTTTAGAAAGGTCTCAGAAAAATAATAAATAATTTTGAAATTTTCAATTTTTTAAGACCTTTTTTGTGATGTATAATTCGATGGGTTTTGAAACAACTCTTTTTTTTGATGAAAAAGTGTAAAGGCTATACCCTTTGCACTTTTTAGAATTTTGCAGAAGTACAGTAATTAAACTTTGCATGCAAATATCTCGAGAACCAGGGGTGTTAAAAAAAATTTGTTTACAGTTTTAGAAAGGTCTTAAAAAAATTATAAATAATTTTGAAATTTTCAATTTTCTACGAGTCTCTATGTCAGAAAAATCACCACCCAAACAATTTTTTGGGTCGATTTTTGAAATAAAACTTTAAACGCAAATATCTCGAGAACTAGGGCACATAGAAAAATGTTGGTCATTTTTGTGCAAACAGTTTTTAAAGACCTTTTTTGTGATGTATAATTCGATGGGTTTTGAAACAACTTTTTTTTTTTGATGAAAAAGTGTAATTTTTAGAATTTTGCAGAAGTACAGTAATTGCACTTTGGATGCAAATATCTCGAGAACCAAGGGTGGTAAAAAAATGTGTTTACAGTTTTAGAAAGGTCTCAGAAAAATAATAAATAATTTTGAAATTTTCAATTTTTTACGAGTCTCTATGTCAGAAAAATCGCCACCCAAACAATTTTTTGGGTCGATTTTTGAAATAAAACTTTAAACGCAAATATCTCGAAAACTAGGGCTCATTGAAAAATTTTGGTAATTTTTGTGCAAACAGTTTTTAAAGACCTTTTTTGTGATGTATAATTCGATGGGTTTTGAAACAACTTTTTCTTTTTGATGAAAAAGTGTAAAGGCTATAGCCTTTGCACTTTATAGAATTTTGCAGAAGTACAGTAATTGCACTTTGGATGCAAATATCTCGAGAACCAGGGGTGTTAAAAAAAATTTGTTTACAGTTTTAGAAAGGTCTTAAAAAAATTATAAATAATTTTGAAATTTTCAATTTTCTACGAGTCTCTATGTCAGAAAAATCACCACCCAAACAATTTTTTGGGTCGATTTTTGAAATAAAACTTTAAACGCAAATATCTCGAGAACTAGAGCTCATAGAAAAATGTTGGTCATTTTTGTGCAAACAGTTTTTAAAGACCTTTTTTGTGATGTATAATTCGATGGGTTTTGAAACAACTTTTTTTTTTTGATGAAAAAGTGTAAAGGCTATAGCCTTTGCAATTTTTAGAATTTTGCAGAAGTACAGTAATTGCACTTTGGATGCAAATATCTCGAGAACCAGGGGTGGTAAAAAAATGTGTTTACAGTTTTAGAAAGGTCTCAGAAAAATAATAAATAATTTTGAAATTTTCAATTTTTTACGAGTCTCTATGTCAGAAAAATCGCCACCCAAACAATTTTTTGGGTCGATTTTTGAAATAAAACTTTAAACGCAAATATCTCGAAAACTAGGGCTCATTGAAAAATTTTGGTATTTTTTGTGCAAACAGTTTTTAAAGACCTTTTTTGTGATGTATAATTCGATGGGTTTTGAAACAACTTTTTCTTTTTGATGAAAAAGTGTAAAGGCTATAGCCTTTGCACTTTATAGAATTTTGCAGAAGTACAGTAATTGCACTTTGGATGCAAATATCTCGAGAACCAGGGGTGTTAAAAAAAATTTGTTTACAGTTTTAGAAAGGTCTCAGAAAAATAATAAATAATTTTGAAATTTTCAATTTTTCAATTTTTTACGAGTCTCTATGTCAGAAAAATCCCCACCCAAACAATTTTTTGGGTCGATTTTTGAAACAAAACTTTAAACGCAAATATCTCGAGAACTAGGGCACATAGAAAAATGTTGGTCATTTTTGTGCATACAGTTTTTAAAGACCTTTTTTGTGATGTATAATTCGATGGGTTTTGAAACAACTTTTTTTTTTGATGAAAAAGTGTAAAGGCTATAGCCTTTGCACTTTTTAGAATTTTGCAGAAGTTCAGTAATTGCACTTTGGATGCAAATATCTCGAGAACCAGGGGTGGTAAAAAAATGTGTTTACAGTTTTAGAAAGGTCTCAGAAAAATAATAAATAATTTTGAAATTTTCAATTTTTTACGAGTCTCTATGTCAGAAAAATCGCCACCCAAACAATTTTTTGGGTCGATTTTTGAAATAAAACTTTAAACGCAAATATCTCGAGAAATAGGGCCCATAGAAAAATGTTGCTCATTTTGTGCATACAGTTTTTAAAGACCTTTTTTGTGATGTATAATTCGATGGGTTTTGAAACAACTTTTTTTTTTGATGAAAAAGTGTAAAGGCCTTTGCACTTTTTAGAATTTTGCAGAAGTACAGTAATTGCACTTTGGATGCAAATATCTCGAGAACCAAGGGTGGTAAAAAAATGTGTTTACAGTTTAAGAAAGGTCTCAAAAAAATTATAAATAATTTTGAAATTTTCAATTTTCTACGAGTCTCTATGTCAGAAAAATCACCACCCAAACAATTTTTTGGGTCGATTTTTGAAATAAAACTTTAAACGCAAATATCTCGAGAACTAGGGCACATAGAAAAATGTTGGTCATTTTTGTGCAAACAGTTTTTAAAGACCTTTTTTGTGATGTATAATTCGATGGGTTTTGAAACAACTTTTTTTTTATGAAAAAGTGTAAAGGCTTATAGCCTGCACTTTTTAGAATTTTGCAGAAGTACAGTAATTGCTCTTTGGATGCAAATATCTCGAGAACCGAGGGTGGTAAAAAAATGTGTTTACAGTTTTAGAAAGGTCTCAAAAAAATTATAAATAATTTTGAAATTTTCAATTTTCTACGAGTCTCTATGTCAGAAAAATCACCACCCAAACAATTTTTTGGGTCGATTTTTGAAATAAAACTTTAAACGCAAATATCTCGAGAACTAGGGCACATAGAAAAATGTTGGTCATTTTTGTGCAAACAGTTTTTAAAGACCTTTTTTGTGATGTATAATTCGATGGGTTTTGAAACAACTTTTTTTTTTTGATGAAAAAGTGTAAAGGCGCCTTTGCAATTTTTAGAATTTTGCAGAAGTACAGTAATTGCACTTTGGATGCAAATATCTCGAGAACCAGGTGTGTTAAAAAAAATTTGTTTACAGTTTTAGAAAGGTCTCAAAAAAATTATAAATAATTTTGAAATTTTCAATTTTCTACGAGTCTCTATGTCAGAAAAATCACCACCCAAACAATTTTTTGGGTCGATTTTTGAAATAAAACTTTAAACGCAAATATCTCGAGAACTAGGGCACATAGAAAAATGTTGGTCATTTTTGTGCATACAGTTTTTAAAGACCTTTTTTGTGATGTATAATTCGATGGGTTTTGAAACAACTCTTTTTTTTTGATGAAAAAGTGTAAAGGCTATAGCCTTTGCACTTTTTAGAATTTTGCAGAAGTACAGTAATTGCACTTTGGATGCAAATATCTCGAGAACCAGGGGTAGTGAAAAAAATTTGTTTTCAGTATTAGAAAGGTCTCAAAAAAATTATAAATAATTTTGAAATTTTCAATTTTCTACGAGTCTCTATGTCAGAAAAATCACCACCCAAACAATTTTTTGGGTCGATTTTTGAAATAAAACTTTAAACGCAAATATCTCGAGAACTAGGGCACATAGAAAAATGTTGGTCATTTTTGTGCAAACAGTTTTTAAAGACCTTTTTTGTGATGTATAATTCGATGGGTTTTGAAACAACTTTTTTTTTTTTGATGAAAAAGTGTAAAGGCGCCTTTGCAATTTTTAGAATATCTCGAGAACCAGGGGTGGTAAAAAAATGTGTTTACAGTTTTAGAAAGGTCTCAGAAAAATAATAAATAATTTTGAAATTTTCAATTTTTTACGAGTCTCTATGTCAGAAAAATCCCCACCCAAACAATTTTTTGGGTCGATTTTTGAAATAAAACTTTAAACGCAAATATCTCGAGAACTAGGGCACATAGAAAAATGTTGGTCATTTTTGTGCAAACAGTTTTTAAAGACCTTTTTTGTGATGTATAATTCGATGGGTTTTGAAACAACTTTTTTTTTTTTAATGAAAAAGTGTAAAGGCGCCTTTGCAATTTTTAGAATATCTCGAGAACCAGGGGTGGTAAAAAAATGTGTTTACAGTTTTAGAAAGGTCTCAGAAAAATAATAAATAATTTTGAAATTTTCAATTTTTTACGAGTCTCTATGTCAGAAAAATCGCCACCCAAACAATTTTTTGGGTCGATTTTTGAAATAAAACTTTAAACGCAAATATCTCGAGAACTAGGGCACATAGAAAAATGTTGGTCATTTTTGTGCATACAGTTTTTAAAGACCTTTTTTGTGATGTATAATTCGATGGGTTTTGAAACAACTTTTTTTTTTTGATGAAAAAGTGTAAAGGCTATAGCCTTTGCAATTTTTAGAATTTTGCAGAAGTACAGTAATTGCACTTTGGATGCAAATATCTCGAGAACCAGGGGTGTTAAAAAAATTTGTTTACAGTTTAAGAAAGGTCTCAAAAAAATTATAAATAATTTTGAAATTTTCAATTTTCTACGAGTCTCTATGTCAGAAAAATCACCACCCAAACAATTTTTTGGGTCGATTTTTGAAATAAAACTTTAAACGCAAATATCTCGAGAACTAGGGCACATAGAAAAATGTTGGTCATTTTTGTGCATACAGTTTTTAAATATCTCGAGAACCAGGGGTGGTAAAAAAATGTGTTTACAGTTTTAGAAAGGTCTCAGAAAAATAATAAATAATTTTGAAATTTTCAATTTTTTACGAGTCTCTATGTCAGAAAAATCGCCACCCAAACAATTTTTTGGGTCGATTTTTGAAATAAAACTTTAAACGCAAATATCTCGAGAACTAGGGCACATAGAAAAATGTTGGTCATTTTTGTGCATACAGTTTTTAAAGACCTTTTTTGTGATGTATAATTCGATGGGTTTTGAAACAACTTTTTTTTTTTGATGAAAAAGTGTAAAGGCTATAGCCTTTGCAATTTTTAGAATTTTGCAGAAGTACAGTAATTGCACTTTGGATGCAAATATCTCGAGAACCAGGGGTGTTAAAAAAATTTGTTTACAGTTTAAGAAAGGTCTCAAAAAAATTATAAATAATTTTGAAATTTTCAATTTTCTACGAGTCTCTATGTCAGAAAAATCACCACCCAAACAATTTTTTGGGTCGATTTTTGAAATAAAACTTTAAACGCAAATATCTCGAGAACTAGGGCACATAGAAAAATGTTGGTCATTTTTGTGCATACAGTTTTTAAAGACCTTTTTTGTGATGTATAATTCGATGGGTTTTGAAACAACTTTTTTTTTTTTCTGAAAAAGTGTAAAGGCTATAACCCTTTGCAATTTTTAGAATTTTGCAGAAGTACAGTAATTGCACTTTGGATGCAAATATCTCGAGAACCAGGGGTGTTAAAAAAATTTGTTTACAGTTTAAGAAAGGTCTCAAAAAAATTATAAATAATTTTGAAATTTTCAATTTTCTACGAGTCTCTATGTCAGAAAAATCACCACCCAAACAATTTTTTGGGTCGATTTTTGAAATAAAACTTTAAACGCAAATATCTCGAGAACTAGGGCACATAGAAAAATGTTGGTCATTTTTGTGCATACAGTTTTTAAAGACCTTTTTTGTGATGTATAATTCGATGGGTTTTGAAACAACTTTTTTTTTTTTCTGAAAAAGTGTAAAGGCTATAGCCTTTGCAATTTTTAGAATTTTGCAGAAGTACAGTAATTGCACTTTGGATGCAAATATCTCGAGAACCAGGGGTGTTAAAAAAATTTGTTTACAGTTTAAGAAAGGTCTCAAAAAAATTATAAATAATTTTGAAATTTTCAATTTTCTACGAGTCTCTATGTCAGAAAAATCACCACCCAAACAATTTTTTGGGTCGATTTTTGAAATAAAACTTTAAACGCAAATATCTCGAGAACTAGGGCACATAGAAAAATGTTGGTCATTTTTGTGCATACAGTTTTTAAATATCTCGAGAACCAGGGGTGGTAAAAAAATGTGTTTACAGTTTTAGAAAGGTCTCAGAAAAATAATAAATAATTTTGAAATTTTCAATTTTCTACGAGTCTCTATGTCAGAAAAATCACCACCCAAACAATTTTTTGGGTCGATTTTTGAAATAAAACTTTAAACGCAAATATCTCGAGAACTAGGGCACATAGAAAAATGTTGGTCATTTTTGTGCAAACAGTTTTAAAAGACCTTTTTTGTGATGTATAATTCGATGGGTTTTGAAACAACTTTTTTTTTTTTGATGAAAAAGTGTAAAGGCGCCTTTGCAATTTTTAGAATATCTCGAGAACCAGGGGTGGTAAAAAAATGTGTTTACAGTTTTAGAAAGGTCTCAGAAAAATAATAAATAATTTTGAAATTTTAAATTTTTTACGAGTCTCTATGTCAGAAAAATCGCCACCCAAACAATTTTTTGGGTCGATTTTTGAAATAAAACTTTAAACGCAAATATCTCGAGAACTAGGGCACATAGAAAAATGTTGGTCATTTTTGTGCATACAGTTTTTAAAGACCTTTTTTGTGATGTATAATTCGATGGGTTTTGAAACAACTTTTTTTTTTTCTGAAAAAGTGTAAAGGCTATAGCCTTTGCAATTTTTAGAATTTTGCAGAAGTACAGTAATTGAACTTTGGATGCAAATATCTCGAGAACCAGGGGTGTTAAAAAAATTTGTTTACAGTTTAAGAAAGGTCTCAAAAAAATTATAAATAATTTTGAAATTTTCAATTTTCTACGAGTCTCTATGTCAGAAAAATCACCACCCAAACAATTTTTTGGGTCGATTTTTGAAATAAAACTTTAAACGCAAATATCTCGAGAACTAGGGCACATAGAAAAATGTTGGTCATTTTTGTGCATACAGTTTTTAAAGACCTTTTTTGTGATGTATAATTCGATGGGTTTTGAAACAACTTTTTTTTTTTTCTGAAAAAGTGTAAAGGCTATAACCCTTTGCAATTTTTAGAATTTTGCAGAAGTACAGTAATTGCACTTTGGATGCAAATATCTCGAGAACCAGGGGTGTTAAAAAAATTTGTTTACAGTTTAAGAAAGGTCTCAAAAAAATTATAAATAATTTTGAAATTTTCAATTTTCTACGAGTCTCTATGTCAGAAAAATCACCACCCAAACAATTTTTTGGGTCGATTTTTGAAATAAAACTTTAAACGCAAATATCTCGAGAACTAGGGCACATAGAAAAATGTTGGTCATTTTTGTGCATACAGTTTTTAAAGACCTTTTTTGTGATGTATAATTCGATGGGTTTTGAAACAACTTTTTTTTTTTTCTGAAAAAGTGTAAAGGCTATAGCCTTTGCAATTTTTAGAATTTTGCAGAAGTACAGTAATTGCACTTTGGATGCAAATATCTCGAGAACCAGGGGTGTTAAAAAAATTTGTTTACAGTTTAAGAAAGGTCTCAAAAAAATTATAAATAATTTTGAAATTTTCAATTTTCTACGAGTCTCTATGTCAGAAAAATCACCACCCAAACAATTTTTTGGGTCGATTTTTGAAATAAAACTTTAAACGCAAATATCTCGAGAACTAGGGCACATAGAAAAATGTTGGTCATTTTTGTGCATACAGTTTTTAAAGACCTTTTTTGTGATGTATAATTCGATGGGTTTTGAAACAACTTTTTTTTTTTTCTGAAAAAGTGTAAAGGCTATAACCCTTTGCAATTTTTAGAATTTTGCAGAAGTACAGTAATTGCACTTTGGATGCAAATATCTCGAGAACCAGGGGTGTTAAAAAAATTTGTTTACAGTTTAAGAAAGGTCTCAAAAAAATTATAAATAATTTTGAAATTTTCAATTTTCTACGAGTCTCTATGTCAGAAAAATCACCACCCAAACAATTTTTTGGGTCGATTTTTGAAATAAAACTTTAAACGCAAATATCTCGAGAACTAGGGCACATAGAAAAATGTTGGTCATTTTTGTGCATACAGTTTTTAAAGACCTTTTTTGTGATGTATAATTCGATGGGTTTTGAAACAACTTTTTTTTTTTTCTGAAAAAGTGTAAAGGCTATAGCCTTTGCAATTTTTAGAATTTTGCAGAAGTACAGTAATTGCACTTTGGATGCAAATATCTCGAGAACCAGGGGTGTTAAAAAAATTTGTTTACAGTTTAAGAAAGGTCTCAAAAAAATTATAAATAATTTTGAAATTTTCAATTTTCTACGAGTCTCTATGTCAGAAAAATCACCACCCAAACAATTTTTTGGGTCGATTTTTGAAATAAAACTTTAAACGCAAATATCTCGAGAACTAGGGCACATAGAAAAATGTTGGTCATTTTTGTGCATACAGTTTTTAAATATCTCGAGAACCAGGGGTGGTAAAAAAATGTGTTTACAGTTTTAGAAAGGTCTCAGAAAAATAATAAATAATTTTGAAATTTTCAATTTTCTACGAGTCTCTATGTCAGAAAAATCACCACCCAAACAATTTTTTGGGTCGATTTTTGAAATAAAACTTTAAACGCAAATATCTCGAGAACTAGGGCACATAGAAAAATGTTGGTCATTTTTGTGCAAACAGTTTTAAAAGACCTTTTTTGTGATGTATAATTCGATGGGTTTTGAAACAACTTTTTTTTTTTGATGAAAAAGTGTAAAGGCGCCTTTGCAATTTTTAGAATATCTCGAGAACCAGGGGTGGTAAAAAAATGTGTTTACAGTTTTAGAAAGGTCTCAGAAAAATAATAAATAATTTTGAAATTTTCAATTTTTTACGAGTCTCTATGTCAGAAAAATCGCCACCCAAACAATTTTTTGGGTCGATTTTTGAAATAAAACTTTAAACGCAAATATCTCGAGAACTAGGGCACATAGAAAAATGTTGGTCATTTTTGTGCATACAGTTTTTAAAGACCTTTTTTGTGATGTATAATTCGATGGGTTTTGAAACAACTTTTTTTTTTTGATGAAAAAGTGTAAAGGCTATAGCCTTTGCACTTTTTAGAATTTTGCAGAAGTACAGTAATTGCACTTTGGATGCAAATATCTCGAGAACCAAGGGTGGTAAAAAAATGTGTTTACAGTTTTAGAAAGGTCTCAAAAAAATTATAAATAATTTTGAAATTTTCAATTTTCTACGAGTCTCTATGTCAGAAAAATCACCACCCAAACAATTTTTTGGGTCGATTTTTGAAATAAAACTTTAAACGCAAATATCTCGAGAACTAGGGCACATAGAAAAATGTTGGTCATTTTTGTGCATACAGTTTTTAAAGACCTTTTTTGTGATGTATAATTCGATGGGTTTTGAAACAACTTTTTTTTTTTCTGAAAAAGTGTAAAGGCTATAGCCTTTGCAATTTTTAGAATTTTGCAGAAGTACAGTAATTGCACTTTGGATGCAAATATCTCGAGAACCAGGGGTGTTAAAAAAATTTGTTTACAGTTTAAGAAAGGTCTCAAAAAAATTATAAATAATTTTGAAATTTTCAATTTTCTACGAGTCTCTATGTCAGAAAAATCACCACCCAAACAATTTTTTGGGTCGATTTTTGAAATAAAACTTTAAACGCAAATATCTAGAGAACTAGGGCACATAGAAAAATTTTGGTCATTTTTGTGCATAAAGTTTTTAAAGACCTTTTTTGAATTTAGAATTTTGCAGAAGTTCAGTAATTGCACTTTGGATGCAAATATCTCGAGAACCAGGGGTGGTGAAAAAAATTTGTTTTCAGTATTAGAAAGGTCTTAGAAAAATAATAAATAATTTTGAAATTTTCAATTTTTTACCAGTCTCTATGTCAGAAAAATCCCCACCCAAACAATTTTTTTGGGGCGATTTTTGCACTTTTTAGAATTTTGCAGAAGTACAGTAATTGCACTTTGGATGCAAATATCTCGAGAACCAGGGGTGTTAAAATTTGTTTACAGTTTTAGAAAGGTCTCAAAAAAATTATAAATAATTTTGAAATTTTCAATTTTCTACGAGTCTCTATGTCAGAAAAATCACCACCCAAACAATTTTTGGGTCGATTTTTGAAATAAAACTTTAAACGCAAATATCTCGAAAACTAGGGCACATAGAAAAATTTTGGTCATTTTTGTGCATACAGTTTTTAAAGACCTTTTTTGTGATGTATAATTCGATGGGTTTTGAAAAAACTTTTTTTTTTTGATGAAAAAGTGTAAAGGCTATAGCCTTTGCACTTTTTAGAATTTTGCAGAAGTACAGTAATTGCACTTTGGATGCAAATATCTCGAGAACCAAAGGTGGTAAAAAAATGTGTTTACAGTTTTAGAAAGATCTCAAAAAAATTATAAATAATTTTGAAATTTTCAATTTTCTACGAGTCTCTATGTCAGAAAAATCACCACCCAAACAATTTTTTGGGTCGATTTTTGAAATAAAACTTTAAACGCAAATATCTCGAGAACTAGGGCACATAGAAAAATGTTGGTCATTTTTGTGCATACAGTTTTTAAAGACCTTTTTTGTGATGTATAATTCGATGGGTTTTGAAACAACTTTTTTTTTTTGATGAAAAAGTGTAAAGGCCTTTGCACTTTTTAGAATTTTGCAGAAGTACAGTAATTGCACTTTGGATGCAAATATCTCGAGAACCAAGGGTGGTAAAAAAATGTGTTTACAGTTTTAGAAAGGTCTCAAAAAAATTATAAATAATTTTGAAATTTTCAATTTTCTACGAGTCTCTATGTCAGAAAAATCACCACCCAAACAATTTTTTGGGTCGATTTTTGAAATAAAACTTTAAACGCAAATATCTCGAGAACTAGGGCACATAGAAAAATGTTGGTCATTTTTGTGCAAACAGTTTTTAAAGACCTTTTTTGTGATGTATAATTCGATGGGTTTTGAAACAACTTTTTTTTTTTTGATGAAAAAGTGTAAAGGCGCCTTTGCAATTTTTAGAATTTTGCAGAAGTACAGTAATTGCACTTTGGATGCAAATATCTCGAGAACCAGGGGTGGTAAAAAAAAGTGTTTACAGTTTTAGAAAGGTCTCAGAAAAATAATAAATAATTTTGAAATTTTCAATTTTTTACGAGTCTCTATGTCAGAAAAATCACCACCCAAACAATTTTTTGGGTCGATTTTTGAAATAAAACTTTAAACGCAAATATCTCGAGAACTAGGGCACATAGAAAAATGTTGGTCATTTTTGTGCAAACAGTGCCTTTGCACTTTTTAGAATTTTGCAGAAGTACAGTAATTGCACTTTGGATGCAAATATCTCGAGAACCAGGGGTGTTAAAAAAAATTTGTTTACAGTTTTAGAAAGGTCTCAAAAAATTTATAAATAATTTTGAAATTTTCAATTTTCTACGAGTTCTATGTCAGAAAAATCACCACCCAAACAATTTTTTGGGTCGATTTTTGAAATAAAACTTTAAACGCAAATATCTCGAGAACTAGGGCACATAGAAAAATGTTGGTCATTTTTGTGCATACTGTTTTTAAAGACCTTTTTTGTGATGTATAATTCGATGGGTTTTGAAACAACTTTTTTTTTTGATGAAAAAGTGTAAAGGCTATAGCCTTTGCACTTTTTAGAATTTTGCAGAAGTTCAGTAATTGCACTTTGGATGCAAATATCTCGAGAACCAGGGGTGGTGAAAAAAAATTTGTTTTCAGTATTAGAAAGGTCTTAGAAAAATAATAAATAATTTTGAAATTTTCAATTTTTTACCAGTCTCTATGTCAGAAAAATCCCCACCCAAACAAATTTTTGGGTCGATTTTTGAAATAAAACTTTAAACGCAAATATCTCGAGAACTAGGGCACATAGAAAAATGTTGGTCATTTTTGTGCAAACAGTGCCTTTGCACTTTTTAGAATTTTGCAGAAGTACAGTAATTGCACTTTGGATGCAAATATCTCGAGAACCAGGGGTGTTAAAAAAAATTTGTTTACAGTTTTAGAAAGGTCTCAAAAAATTTATAAATAATTTTGAAATTTTCAATTTTCTACGAGTTCTATGTCAGAAAAATCACCACCCAAACAATTTTTTGGGTCGATTTTTGAAATAAAACTTTAAACGCAAATATCTCGAGAACTAGGGCACATAAAAAAATTTTGGTCATTTTTGTGCATACAGTTTTTAAAGACCTTTTTTGTGATGTATAATTCGATGGGTTTTGAAACAACTTTTTTTTTTGATGAAAAAGTGTAAAGGCTATAGCCTTTGCACTTTTTAGAATTTTGCAGAAGTTCAGTAATTGCACTTTGGATGCAAATATCTCGAGAACCAGGGGTGGTGAAAAAAATTTGTTTTCAGTATTAGAAAGGTCTTAGAAAAATAATAAATAATTTTGAAATTTTCAATTTTTTACCAGTCTCTATGTCAGAAAAATCCCCACCCAAACAATTTTTTGGGTCGATTTTTGAAATAAAACTTTAAACGCAAATATCTCGAGAACTAGGGCACATAGAAAAATGTTGGTCATTTTTGTGCAAACAGTGCCTTTGCACTTTTTAGAATTTTGCAGAAGTACAGTAATTGCACTTTGGATGCAAATATCTCGAGAACCAGGGGTGTTAAAAAAAATTTGTTTACAGTTTTAGAAAGGTCTCAAAAAATTTATAAATAATTTGGAAATTTTTAATTTTCTACGAGTTCTATGTCAGAAAAATCACCACCCAAACAATTTTTTGGGTCGATTTTTGAAATAAAACTTTAAACGCAAATATCTCGAGAACTAGGGCACATAGAAAAATGTTGGTCATTTTTGTGCATACAGTTTTTAAAGACCTTTTTTGTGATGTATAATTCGATGGGTTTTGAAACAACTTTTTTTTTTTGATGAAAAAGTTTAAAGGCTATAGCCTTTGCACTTTTTAGAATTTTGCAGAAGTACAGTAATTGCACTTTGGATGCAAATATCTCGAGAACCAAGGGTGGTAAAAAAATGTGTTTACAGTTTTAGAAAGGTCTCAAAAAAATTATAAATAATTTTGAAATTTTCAATTTTCTACGAGTCTCTATGTCAGAAAAATCACCACCCAAACAATTTTTTGGGTCGATTTTTGAAATAAAACTTTAAACGCAAATATCTCGAGAACTAGGGCACATAGAAAAATTTTGGTCATTTTTGTGCATACAGTTTTTAAAGACCTTTTTTGTGATGTATAATTCGATGGGTTTTGAAACAACTTTTTTTTTTTGATGAAAAAGTGTAAAGGCTATAGCCTTTGCACTTTTTAGAATTTTGCAGAAGTACAGTAATTGCACTTTGGATGCAAATATCTCGAGAACCAAGGGTGGTAAAAAAATGTGTTTACAGTTTTAGAAAGGTCTCAAAAAAATTATAAATAATTTTGAAATTTTCAATTTTCTACGAGTCTCTATGTCAGAAAAATCACCACCCAAACAATTTTTTGGGTCGATTTTTGAAATAAAACTTTAAACGCAAATATCTCGAGAACTAGGGCACATAGAAAAATGTTGGTCATTTTTGTGCAAACAGTTTTTAAAGACCTTTTTTGTGATGTATAATTCGATGGGTTTTGAAACAACTTTTTTTTTTTTGATGAAAAAGTGTAAAGGCGCCTTTGCAATTTTTAGAATTTTGCAGAAGTACAGTAATTGCACTTTGGATGCAAATATCTCGAGAACCAGGGGTGGTAAAAAAATGTGTTTACAGTTTTAGAAAGGTCTCAGAAAAATAATAAATAATTTTGAAATTTTCAATTTTTTACGAGTCTCTATGTCAGAAAAATCACCACCCAAACAATTTTTTGGGTCGATTTTTGAAATAAAACTTTAAACGCAAATATCTCGAGAACTAGGGCACATAGAAAAATGTTGGTCATTTTTGTGCATACAGTTTTTAAAGACCTTTTTTGTGATGTATAATTCGATGGGTTTTGAAACAACTTTTTTTTTTGATGAAAAAGTGTAAAGGCTATAGCCTTTGCACTTTTTAGAATTTTGCAGAAGTTCAGTAATTGCACTTTGGATGCAAATATCTCGAGAACCAGGGGTGGTGAAAAAAAAAACCTTTGCACTTTTTAGAATTTTGTAGAAGTACAGTAATTGCACTTTGGATGCAAATATCTCGAGAACCAAGGGTGGTAAAAAAATGTGTTTACAGTTTTAGAAAGGTCTCATAAAGGCTATAGCCTTTGCACTTTTTAGAATTTTGCAGAAGTACAGTAATTGCACTTTGGATGCAAATATCTCGAGAACCAGGGGTGGTGAAAAAAATTTGTTTTCAGTATTAGAAAGGTCTTAGAAAAATAATAAATAATTTTGAAATTTTCAATTTTTTACCAGTCTCTATGTCAGAAAAATCCCCACCCAAACAATTTTTTGGGTCGATTTTTGAAATAAAACTTTAAACGCAAATATCTCGAGAACTAGGGCACATAGAAAAATGTTGGTCATTTTTGTGCAAACAGTGCCTTTGCACTTTTTAGAATTTTGCAGAAGTACAGTAATTGCACTTTGGATGCAAATATCTCGAGAACCAGGGGTGTTAAAAAAAATTTGTTTACAGTTTTAGAAAGGTCTCAAAAAATTTATAAATAATTTTGAAATTTTCAATTTTCTACGAGTTCTATGTCAGAAAAATCACCACCCAAACAATTTTTTGGGTCGATTTTTGAAATAAAACTTTAAACGCAAATATCTCGAGAACTAGGGCACATAAAAAAATTTTGGTCATTTTTGTGCATACAGTTTTTAAAGACCTTTTTTGTGATGTATAATTCGATGGGTTTTGAAACAACTTTTTTTTTTGATGAAAAAGTGTAAAGGCTATAGCCTTTGCACTTTTTAGAATTTTGCAGAAGTTCAGTAATTGCACTTTGGATGCAAATATCTCGAGAACCAGGGGTGGTGAAAAAAATTTGTTTTCAGTATTAGAAAGGTCTTAGAAAAATAATAAATAATTTTGAAATTTTCAATTTTTTACCAGTCTCTATGTCAGAAAAATCCCCACCCAAACAATTTTTTGGGTCGATTTTTGAAATAAAACTTTAAACGCAAATATCTCGAGAACTAGGGCACATAGAAAAATGTTGGTCATTTTTGTGCAAACAGTGCCTTTGCACTTTTTAGAATTTTGCAGAAGTACAGTAATTGCACTTTGGATGCAAATATCTCGAGAACCAGGGGTGTTAAAAAAAATTTGTTTACAGTTTTAGAAAGGTCTCAAAAAATTTATAAATAATTTGGAAATTTTTAATTTTCTACGAGTTCTATGTCAGAAAAATCACCACCCAAACAATTTTTTGGGTCGATTTTTGAAATAAAACTTTAAACGCAAATATCTCGAGAACTAGGGCACATAGAAAAATGTTGGTCATTTTTGTGCATACAGTTTTTAAAGACCTTTTTTGTGATGTATAATTCGATGGGTTTTGAAACAACTTTTTTTTTTTGATGAAAAAGTTTAAAGGCTATAGCCTTTGCACTTTTTAGAATTTTGCAGAAGTACAGTAATTGCACTTTGGATGCAAATATCTCGAGAACCAAGGGTGGTAAAAAAATGTGTTTACAGTTTTAGAAAGGTCTCAAAAAAATTATAAATAATTTTGAAATTTTCAATTTTCTACGAGTCTCTATGTCAGAAAAATCACCACCCAAACAATTTTTTGGGTCGATTTTTGAAATAAAACTTTAAACGCAAATATCTCGAGAACTAGGGCACATAGAAAAATTTTGGTCATTTTTGTGCATACAGTTTTTAAAGACCTTTTTTGTGATGTATAATTCGATGGGTTTTGAAACAACTTTTTTTTTTTGATGAAAAAGTGTAAAGGCTATAGCCTTTGCACTTTTTAGAATTTTGCAGAAGTACAGTAATTGCACTTTGGATGCAAATATCTCGAGAACCAAGGGTGGTAAAAAAATGTGTTTACAGTTTTAGAAAGGTCTCAAAAAAATTATAAATAATTTTGAAATTTTCAATTTTCTACGAGTCTCTATGTCAGAAAAATCACCACCCAAACAATTTTTTGGGTCGATTTTTGAAATAAAACTTTAAACGCAAATATCTCGAGAACTAGGGCACATAGAAAAATGTTGGTCATTTTTGTGCAAACAGTTTTTAAAGACCTTTTTTGTGATGTATAATTCGATGGGTTTTGAAACAACTTTTTTTTTTTTGATGAAAAAGTGTAAAGGCGCCTTTGCAATTTTTAGAATTTTGCAGAAGTACAGTAATTGCACTTTGGATGCAAATATCTCGAGAACCAGGGGTGGTAAAAAAATGTGTTTACAGTTTTAGAAAGGTCTCAGAAAAATAATAAATAATTTTGAAATTTTCAATTTTTTACGAGTCTCTATGTCAGAAAAATCACCACCCAAACAATTTTTTGGGTCGATTTTTGAAATAAAACTTTAAACGCAAATATCTCGAGAACTAGGGCACATAGAAAAATGTTGGTCATTTTTGTGCATACAGTTTTTAAAGACCTTTTTTGTGATGTATAATTCGATGGGTTTTGAAACAACTTTTTTTTTTTGATGAAAAAGTGTAAAGGCTATACCTTTGCACTTTTTAGAATTTTGTAGAAGTACAGTAATTGCACTTTGGATGCAAATATCTCGAGAACCAAGGGTGGTAAAAAAATGTGTTTACAGTTTTAGAAAGGTCTCATAAAGGCTATAGCCTTTGCACTTTTTAGAATTTTGCAGAAGTACAGTAATTGCACTTTGGATGCAAATATCTCGAGAACCAGGGGTGGTGAAAAAAATTTGTTTTCAGTATTAGAAAGGTCTTAGAAAAATAATAAATAATTTTGAAATTTTCAATTTTTTACCAGTCTCTATGTCAGAAAAATCCCCACCCAAACAATTTTTTGGGTCGATTTTTGAAATAAAACTTTAAACGCAAATATCTCGAGAACTAGGGCACATAGAAAAATGTTGGTCATTTTTGTGCAAACAGTGCCTTTGCACTTTTTAGAATTTTGCAGAAGTACAGTAATTGCACTTTGGATGCAAATATCTCGAGAACCAGGGGTGTTAAAAAAAATTTGTTTACAGTTTTAGAAAGGTCTCAAAAAATTTATAAATAATTTGGAAATTTTTAGTTTTCTACGAGTTCTATGTCAGAAAAATCACCACCCAAACAATTTTTTGGGTCGATTTTTGAAATAAAACTTTAAACGCAAATATCTCGAGAACTAGGGCACATAGAAAAATGTTGGTCATTTTTGTGCATACAGTTTTTAAAGACCTTTTTTGTGATGTATAATTCGATGGGTTTTGAAACAACTTTTTTTTTTTGATGAAAAAGTTTAAAGGCTATAGCCTTTGCACTTTTTAGAATTTTGCAGAAGTACAGTAATTGCACTTTGGATGCAAATATCTCGAGAACCAAGGGTGGTAAAAAAATGTGTTTACAGTTTTAGAAAGGTCTCAAAAAAATTATAAATAATTTTGAAATTTTCAATTTTCTACGAGTCTCTATGTCAGAAAAATCACCACCCAAACAATTTTTTGGGTCGATTTTTGAAATAAAACTTTAAACGCAAATATCTCGAGAACTAGGGCACATAGAAAAATTTTGGTCATTTTTGTGCATACAGTTTTTAAAGACCTTTTTTGTGATGTATAATTCGATGGGTTTTGAAACAACTTTTTTTTTTTGATGAAAAAGTGTAAAGGCTATAGCCTTTGCACTTTTTAGAATTTTGCAGAAGTACAGTAATTGCACTTTGGATGCAAATATCTCGAGAACCAAGGGTGGTAAAAAAATGTGTTTACAGTTTTAGAAAGGTCTCAAAAAAATTATAAATAATTTTGAAATTTTCAATTTTCTACGAGTCTCTATGTCAGAAAAATCACCACCCAAACAATTTTTTGGGTCGATTTTTGAAATAAAACTTTAAACGCAAATATCTCGAGAACTAGGGCACATAGAAAAATGTTGGTCATTTTTGTGCAAACAGTTTTTAAAGACCTTTTTTGTGATGTATAATTCGATGGGTTTTGAAACAACTTTTTTTTTTTTGATGAAAAAGTGTAAAGGCGCCTTTGCAATTTTTAGAATTTTGCAGAAGTACAGTAATTGCACTTTGGATGCAAATATCTCGAGAACCAGGGGTGGTAAAAAAATGTGTTTACAGTTTTAGAAAGGTCTCAGAAAAATAATAAATAATTTTGAAATTTTCAATTTTTTACGAGTCTCTATGTCAGAAAAATCACCACCCAAACAATTTTTTGGGTCGATTTTTGAAATAAAACTTTAAACGCAAATATCTCGAGAACTAGGGCACATAGAAAAATGTTGGTCATTTTTGTGCATACAGTTTTTAAAGACCTTTTTTGTGATGTATAATTCGATGGGTTTTGAAACAACTTTTTTTTTTTGATGAAAAAGTGTAAAGGCTATAGCCTTTGCACTTTTTAGAATTTTGCAGAAGTTCAGTAATTGCACTTTGGATGCAAATATCTCGAGAACCAGGGGTGTTAAAAAAAATTTGTTTACAGTTTTAGAAAGGTCTCAAAAAAATTATAAATAATTTTGAAATTTTCAATTTTCTACGAGTCTCTATGTCAGAAAAATCACCACCCAAACAATTTTTGGGTCGATTTTTGAAATAAAACTTTAAACGCAAATATCTCGAAAACTAGGGCACATAGAAAAATTTTGGTCATTTTTGTGCATACAGTTTTTAAAGACCTTTTTTGTGATGTATAATTCGATGGGTTTTGAAACAACTTTTTTTTTTGATGAAAAAGTGTAAAAGCTATAGCCTTTGCACTTTTTAGAATTTTGCAGAAGTACAGTAATTGCACTTTGGATGCAAATATCTCGAGAACCAGGGGTAGTGAAAAAAATTTGTTTTCAGTATTAGAAAGGTCTTAGAAAAATAATAAATAATTTTGAAATTTTCAATTTTTTACCAGTCTCTATGTCAGAAAAATCCCCACCCAAACAATTTTTTGGGTCGATTTTTGAAATAAAACTTTAAACGCAAATATCTCGAGAACTAGGGCACATAGAAAAATTTTGGTCATTTTTGTGCATACAGTTTTTAAAGACCTTTTTTGTGATGTATAATTCGATGGGTTTTGAAACAACTTTTTTTTTTTGATGAAAAAGTGTAAAGGCTATAGCCTTTGCACTTTTTAGAATTTTGCAGAAGTACAGTAATTGCACTTTGGATGCAAATATCTCGAGAACCAGGGGTGTTAAAAAAATTTGTTTACAGTTTTAGAAAGGTCTCAAAAAAATTATAAATAATTTTGAAATTTTCAATTTTCTACGAGTCTCTATGTCAGAAAAATCACCACCCAAACAATTTTTTGGGTCGATGTTTGAAATAAAACTTTAAACGCAAATATCTTGAGAACTAGGGCACATAGAAAAATGTTGGTCATTTTTGTGCATACAGTTTTTAAAGACCTTTTTTGTGATGTATAATTCGATGGGTTTTGAAACAACTTTTTTTTTTTGATGAAAAAGTGTAAAGGCTATAGCCTTTGCACTTTTTAGAATTTTGCAGAAGTACAGTAATTGCACTTTGGATGCAAATATCTCGAGAACCAGGGGTGTTAAAAAAATTTGTTTACAGTTTTAGAAAGGTCTCAAAAAAATTATAAATAATTTTGAAATTTTCAATTTTCTACGAGTCTCTATGTCAGAAAAATCACCACCCAAACAATTTTTTGGGTCGATTTTTGAAATAAAACTTTAAACGCAAATATCTCGAGAACTAGGGCACATAGAAAAATTTTGGTCATTTTTGTGCATACAGTTTTTAAAGACCTTTTTTGTGATGTATAATTCGATGGGTTTTGAAACAACTTTTTTTTTTTTATGAAAAAGTGTAAAGGCTGCCTTTGCACTTTTTAGAATTTTGCAGAAGTACAGTAATTGCAGTTTGGATGCAAATATCTCGAGAACCAGGGGTAGTGAAAAAATTTTGTTTTCAGTATTAGAAAGGTCGATTTTTGAAATAAAACTTTAAACGCAAATATCTCGAGAACTAGGGCACATAGAAAAATGTTGGTCATTTTTGTGCAAACAGTTTTTAAAGACCTTTTTTGTGATGTATAATTCGATGGGTTTTGAAACAACTTTTTTTTTTTGATGAAAAAGTGTAAAGGCTATAGCCTTTGCAATTTTTAGAATTTTGCAGAAGTACAGTAATTGCACTTTGGATGCAAATATCTCGAAAACCAGGGGTGGTAAAAAAATGTGTTTACAGTTTTAGAAAGGTCTCAGAAAAATAATAAATAATTTTGAAATTTTCAATTTTTTACGAGTCTCTATGTCAGAAAAATCCCCACCCAAACAATTTTTTGGGTCGATTTTTGAAATAAAACTTTAAACGCAAATATCTCGAGAACTAGGGCACATAGAAAAATGTTGGTCATTTTTGTGCAAACAGTTTTTAAAGACCTTTTTTGTGATGTATAATTCGATGGGTTTTGAAACAACTTTTTTTTTTTGATGAAAAAGTGTAAAGGCTATAGCCTTTGCAATTTTTAGAATTTTGCAGAAGTACAGTAATTGCACTTTGGATGCAAATATCTCGAAAACCAGGGGTGGTAAAAAAATGTGTTTACAGTTTTAGAAAGGTCTCAGAAAAATAATAAATAATTTTGAAATTTTCAATTTTTTACGAGTCTCTATGTCAGAAAAATCCCCACCCAAACAATTTTTTGGGTCGATTTTTGAAATAAAACTTTAAACGCAAATATCTCGAGAACTAGGGCACATAGAAAAATGTTGGTCATTTTTGTGCAAACAGTTTTTAAAGACCTTTTTTGTGATGTATAATTCGATGGGTTTTGAAACAACTTTTTTTTTTTGATGAAAAAGTGTAAAGGCTATAGCCTTTGCACTTTTTAGAATTTTGCAGAAGTACAGTAATTGCACTTTGGATGCAAATATCTCGAGAACCAAGGGTGGTAAAAAAATGTGTTTACAGTTTTAGAAAGGTCTCAAAAAAATTATAAATAATTTTGAAATTTTCAATTTTCTACGAGTCTCTATGTCAGAAAAATCACCACCCAAACAATTTTTTGGGTCGATTTTTGAAATAAAACTTTAAACGCAAATATCTCGAGAACTAGGGCACATAGAAAAATGTTGGTCATTTTTGTGCAAACAGTTTTTAAAGACCTTTTTTGTGATGTATAATTCGATGGGTTTTGAAACAACTTTTTTTTTTTTGATGAAAAAGTGTAAAGGCGCCTTTGCAATTTTTAGAATTTTGCAGAAGTACAGTAATTGCACTTTGGATGCAAATATCTCGAGAACCAGGGGTGGTAAAAAAATGTGTTTACAGTTTTAGAAAGGTCTCAGAAAAATAATAAATAATTTTGAAATTTTCAATTTTTTACGAGTCTCTATGTCAGAAAAATCACCACCCAAACAATTTTTTGGGTCGATTTTTGAAATAAAACTTTAAACGCAAATATCTCGAGAACTAGGGCACATAGAAAAATGTTGGTCATTTTTGTGCAAACAGTGCCTTTGCACTTTTTAGAATTTTGCAGAAGTACAGTAATTGCACTTTGGATGCAAATATCTCGAGAACCAGGGGTGTTAAAAAAAATTTGTTTACAGTTTTAGAAAGGTCTCAAAAAATTTATAAATAATTTTGAAATTTTCAATTTTCTACGAGTTCTATGTCAGAAAAATCACCACCCAAACAATTTTTTGGGTCGATTTTTGAAATAAAACTTTAAACGCAAATATCTCGAGAACTAGGGCACATAGAAAAATGTTGGTCATTTTTGTGCATACAGTTTTTAAAGACCTTTTTTGTGATGTATAATTCGATGGGTTTTGAAACAACTTTTTTTTTTGATGAAAAAGTGTAAAGGCTATAGCCTTTGCACTTTTTAGAATTTTGCAGAAGTTCAGTAATTGCACTTTGGATGCAAATATCTCGAGAACCAGGGGTGGTGAAAAAAAATTTGTTTTCAGTATTAGAAAGGTCTTAGAAAAATAATAAATAATTTTGAAATTTTCAATTTTTTACCAGTCTCTATGTCAGAAAAATCCCCACCCAAACAAATTTTTGGGTCGATTTTTGAAATAAAACTTTAAACGCAAATATCTCGAGAACTAGGGCACATAGAAAAATGTTGGTCATTTTTGTGCAAACAGTGCCTTTGCACTTTTTAGAATTTTGCAGAAGTACAGTAATTGCACTTTGGATGCAAATATCTCGAGAACCAGGGGTGTTAAAAAAAATTTGTTTACAGTTTTAGAAAGGTCTCAAAAAATTTATAAATAATTTTGAAATTTTCAATTTTCTACGAGTTCTATGTCAGAAAAATCACCACCCAAACAATTTTTTGGGTCGATTTTTGAAATAAAACTTTAAACGCAAATATCTCGAGAACTAGGGCACATAAAAAAATTTTGGTCATTTTTGTGCATACAGTTTTTAAAGACCTTTTTTGTGATGTATAATTCGATGGGTTTTGAAACAACTTTTTTTTTTGATGAAAAAGTGTAAAGGCTATAGCCTTTGCACTTTTTAGAATTTTGCAGAAGTTCAGTAATTGCACTTTGGATGCAAATATCTCGAGAACCAGGGGTGGTGAAAAAAATTTGTTTTCAGTATTAGAAAGGTCTTAGAAAAATAATAAATAATTTTGAAATTTTCAATTTTTTACCAGTCTCTATGTCAGAAAAATCCCCACCCAAACAATTTTTTGGGTCGATTTTTGAAATAAAACTTTAAACGCAAATATCTCGAGAACTAGGGCACATAGAAAAATGTTGGTCATTTTTGTGCAAACAGTGCCTTTGCACTTTTTAGAATTTTGCAGAAGTACAGTAATTGCACTTTGGATGCAAATATCTCGAGAACCAGGGGTGTTAAAAAAAATTTGTTTACAGTTTTAGAAAGGTCTCAAAAAATTTATAAATAATTTGGAAATTTTTAATTTTCTACGAGTTCTATGTCAGAAAAATCACCACCCAAACAATTTTTTGGGTCGATTTTTGAAATAAAACTTTAAACGCAAATATCTCGAGAACTAGGGCACATAGAAAAATGTTGGTCATTTTTGTGCATACAGTTTTTAAAGACCTTTTTTGTGATGTATAATTCGATGGGTTTTGAAACAACTTTTTTTTTTTGATGAAAAAGTTTAAAGGCTATAGCCTTTGCACTTTTTAGAATTTTGCAGAAGTACAGTAATTGCACTTTGGATGCAAATATCTCGAGAACCAAGGGTGGTAAAAAAATGTGTTTACAGTTTTAGAAAGGTCTCAAAAAAATTATAAATAATTTTGAAATTTTCAATTTTCTACGAGTCTCTATGTCAGAAAAATCACCACCCAAACAATTTTTTGGGTCGATTTTTGAAATAAAACTTTAAACGCAAATATCTCGAGAACTAGGGCACATAGAAAAATTTTGGTCATTTTTGTGCATACAGTTTTTAAAGACCTTTTTTGTGATGTATAATTCGATGGGTTTTGAAACAACTTTTTTTTTTTGATGAAAAAGTGTAAAGGCTATAGCCTTTGCACTTTTTAGAATTTTGCAGAAGTACAGTAATTGCACTTTGGATGCAAATATCTCGAGAACCAAGGGTGGTAAAAAAATGTGTTTACAGTTTTAGAAAGGTCTCAAAAAAATTATAAATAATTTTGAAATTTTCAATTTTCTACGAGTCTCTATGTCAGAAAAATCACCACCCAAACAATTTTTTGGGTCGATTTTTGAAATAAAACTTTAAACGCAAATATCTCGAGAACTAGGGCACATAGAAAAATGTTGGTCATTTTTGTGCAAACAGTTTTTAAAGACCTTTTTTGTGATGTATAATTCGATGGGTTTTGAAACAACTTTTTTTTTTTTGATGAAAAAGTGTAAAGGCGCCTTTGCAATTTTTAGAATTTTGCAGAAGTACAGTAATTGCACTTTGGATGCAAATATCTCGAGAACCAGGGGTGGTAAAAAAATGTGTTTACAGTTTTAGAAAGGTCTCAGAAAAATAATAAATAATTTTGAAATTTTCAATTTTTTACGAGTCTCTATGTCAGAAAAATCACCACCCAAACAATTTTTTGGGTCGATTTTTGAAATAAAACTTTAAACGCAAATATCTCGAGAACTAGGGCACATAGAAAAATGTTGGTCATTTTTGTGCATACAGTTTTTAAAGACCTTTTTTGTGATGTATAATTCGATGGGTTTTGAAACAACTTTTTTTTTTTGATGAAAAAGTTTAAAGGCTATAGCCTTTGCACTTTTTAGAATTTTGCAGAAGTACAGTAATTGCACTTTGGATGCAAATATCTCGAGAACCAAGGGTGGTAAAAAAATGTGTTTACAGTTTTAGAAAGGTCTCAAAAAAATTATAAATAATTTTGAAATTTTCAATTTTCTACGAGTCTCTATGTCAGAAAAATCACCACACAAACAATTTTTTGGTTCGATTTTTGAAATAAAACTTTAAACGCAAATATCTCGAGAACTAGGGCACATAGAAAAATTTTGGTCATTTTTGTGCATACAGTTTTTAAAGACCTTTTTTGTGATGTATAATTCGATGGGTTTTGAAACAACTTTTTTTTTTGATGAAAAAGTGTAAAGGCTATAGCCTTTGCACTTTTTAGAATTTTGCAGAAGTTCAGTAATTGCACTTTGGATGCAAATATCTCGAGAACCAGGGGTGTTAAAAAAAATTTGTTTACAGTTTTAGAAAGGTCTCAAAAAAATTATAAATAATTTTGAAATTTTCAATTTTCTACGAGTCTCTATGTCAGAAAAATCACCACCCAAACAATTTTTGGGTCGATTTTTGAAATAAAACTTTAAACGCAAATATCTCGAAAACTAGGGCACATAGAAAAATTTTGGTCATTTTTGTGCATACAGTTTTTAAAGACCTTTTTTGTGATGTATAATTCGATGGGTTTTGAAACAACTTTTTTTTTTGATGAAAAAGTGTAAAAGCTATAGCCTTTGCACTTTTTAGAATTTTGCAGAAGTACAGTAATTGCACTTTGGATGCAAATATCTCGAGAACCAGGGGTAGTGAAAAAAATTTGTTTTCAGTATTAGAAAGGTCTTAGAAAAATAATAAATAATTTTGAAATTTTCAATTTTTTACCAGTCTCTATGTCAGAAAAATCCCCACCCAAACAATTTTTTGGGTCGATTTTTGAAATAAAACTTTAAACGCAAATATCTCGAGAACTAGGGCACATAGAAAAATTTTGGTCATTTTTGTGCATACAGTTTTTAAAGACCTTTTTTGTGATGTATAATTCGATGGGTTTTGAAACAACTTTTTTTTTTTGATGAAAAAGTGTAAAGGCTATAGCCTTTGCACTTTTTAGAATTTTGCAGAAGTACAGTAATTGCACTTTGGATGCAAATATCTCGAGAACCAGGGGTGTTAAAAAAATTTGTTTACAGTTTTAGAAAGGTCTCAAAAAAATTATAAATAATTTTGAAATTTTCAATTTTCTACGAGTCTCTATGTCAGAAAAATCACCACCCAAACAATTTTTTGGGTCGATTTTTGAAATAAAACTTTAAACGCAAATATCTCGAGAACTAGGGCACATAGAAAAATTTTGGTCATTTTTGTGCATACAGTTTTTAAAGACCTTTTTTTTGATGTATAATTCGATGGGTTTTGAAACAACTTTTTTTTTTTTATGAAAAAGTGTAAAGGCAGCCTTTGCACTTTTTAGAATTTTGCAGAAGTACAGTAATTGCAGTTTGGATGCAAATATCTCGAGAACCAGGGGTAGTGAAAAAATTTTGTTTTCAGTATTAGAAAGGTCGATTTTTGAAATAAAACTTTAAACGCAAATATCTCGAGAACTAGGGCACATAGAAAAATGTTGGTCATTTTTGTGCAAACAGTTTTTAAAGACCTTTTTTGTGATGTATAATTCGATGGGTTTTGAAACAACTTTTTTTTTTTGATGAAAAAGTGTAAAGGCTATAGCCTTTGCAATTTTTAGAATTTTGCAGAAGTACAGTAATTGCACTTTGGATGCAAATATCTCGAAAACCAGGGGTGGTAAAAAAATGTGTTTACAGTTTTAGAAAGGTCTCAGAAAAATAATAAATAATTTTGAAATTTTCAATTTTTTACGAGTCTCTATGTCAGAAAAATCCCCACCCAAACAATTTTTTGGGTCGATTTTTGAAATAAAACTTTAAACGCAAATATCTCGAGAACTAGGGCACATAGAAAAATGTTGGTCATTTTTGTGCAAACAGTTTTTAAAGACCTTTTTTGTGATGTATAATTCGATGGGTTTTGAAACAACTTTTTTTTTTTGATGAAAAAGTGTAAAGGCTATATATAGCCTTTGCAATTTTTAGAATTTTGCAGAAGTACAGTAATTGCACTTTGGATGCAAATATCTCGAAAACCAGGGGTGGTAAAAAAATGTGTTTACAGTTTTAGAAAGGTCTCAGAAAAATAATAAATAATTTTGAAATTTTCAATTTTTTACGAGTCTCTATGTCAGAAAAATCCCCACCCAAACAATTTTTTGGGTCGATTTTTGAAATAAAACTTTAAACGCAAATATCTCGAGAACTAGGGCACATAGAAAAATGTTGGTCATTTTTGTGCAAACAGTTTTTAAAGACCTTTTTTGTGATGTATAATTCGATGGGTTTTGAAACAACTTTTTTTTTTTGATGAAAAAGTGTAAAGGCTATAGCCTTTGCACTTTTTAGAATTTTGCAGAAGTTCAGTAATTGCACTTTGGATGCAAATATCTCGAGAACCAGGGGTGGTGAAAAAAATTTGTTTTCAGTATTAGAAAGGTCTTAGAAAAATAATAAATAATTTTGAAATTTTCAATTTTTTACCAGTCTCTATGTCAGAAAAATCCCCACCCAAACAATTTTTTGGGTCGATTTTTGAAATAAAACTTTAAACGCAAATATCTCGAGAACTAGGGCACATAGAAAATGTTGGTCATTTTTGTGCAAACAGTGCCTTTGCACTTTTTAGAATTTTGCAGAAGTACAGTAATTGCACTTTGAATGCAAATATCTCGAGAACCAGGGGTGTTAAAAAAAATTTGTTTACAGTTTTAGAAAGGTCTCAAAAAATTTATAAATAATTTTGAAATTTTCAATTTTCTACGAGTCTCTATGTCAGAAAAATCACCACCCAAACAATAAATATCTCGAGAACTAGGGCACATAGAAAAATTTTGGTCATTTTTGTGCATACAGTTTTTAAAGACCTTTTTTGTGATGTATAATTCGATGGGTTTTGAAACAACTTTATTTTTTGATGAAAAAGTGTAAAGGTCCACAGCCTTTGCACTTTTTAGAATTTTGCAGAAGTTCAGTAATTGCACTTTGGATGCAAATATCTCGAGAACCAGGGGTGGTGAAAAAAATTTGTTTTCAGTATTAGAAATGTCTTAGAAAAATAATAAATAATTTTGAAATTTTCAATTTTTTACCAGTCTCTATGTCAGAAAAATCCCCACCCAAACAATTTTTTGGGTCGATTTTTGAAATAAAACTTTAAACGCAAATATCTCGAGAACTAGGGCACATAGAAAAATGTTGGTCATTTTTGTGCATACAGTTTTTAAAGACCTTTTTTGTGATGTATAATTCGATGGGTTTTGAAACAACTTTTTTTTTTTGATGAAAAAGTGCAAAGGCTATAGCCTTTTGCAGAAGTACAGTAATTGCACTTTGGATGCAAATATCTCGAGAACCAGGGGTGGTGAAAAAAATTTGTTTTCAGTATTAGAAAGGTCTTAGAAAAATAATAAATAATTTTGAAATTTTCAATTTTTTACCAGTCTCTATGTCAGAAAAATCCCCACCCAAACAATTTTTTGGGTCGATTTTTGAAATAAAACTTTAAACGCAAATATCTCGAGAACTAGGGCACATAGAAAAATGTTGGTCATTTTTGTGCAAACAGTTTTTAAAGACCTTTTTTGTGATGTATAATTCGATGGGTTTTGAAACAACTTTTTTTTTTGATGAAAAAGTGTAAAGGCTATAGCCTTTGCACTTTTTAGAATTTTGCAGAAGTTCAGTAATTGCACTTTGGATGCAAATATCTCGAGAACCAGGGGTGGTGAAAAAAATTTGTTTTCAGTATTAGAAAGGTCTTAGAAAAATAATAAATAATTTTCAATTTTTTACCAGTCTCTATGTCAGAAAAATCCCCACCCAAACAATTTTTTGGGTCGATTTTTGAAATAAAACTTTAAACGCAAATATCTCGAGAACTAGGGCACATAGAAAAATGTTGGTCATTTTTGTGCAAACAGTTTTTAAAGACCTTTTTTGTGATGTATAATTCGATGGGTTTTGAAACAACTTTTTTTTTTGATGAAAAAGTGTAAAGGCTATAGCCTTTGCACTTTTTAGAATTTTGCAGAAGTACAGTAATTGCACTTTGGATGCAAATATCTCGAGAACCAGGGGTGGTGAAAAAAATTTGTTTTCAGTATTAGAAAGGTCTTAGAAAAATAATAAATAATTTTGAAATTTTCAATTTTTTACCAGTCTCTATGTCAGAAAAATCCCCACCCAAACAATTTTTTGGGTCGATTTTTGAAATAAAACTTTAAACGTAAATATCTCGAGAACTAGGGCACATAGAAAAAATGTTGGTCATTTTTGTGCAAACAGTTTTTAAAGACCTTTTTTGTGATGTATAATTCGATGGGTTTTGAAACAACTTTTTTTTTTGATGAAAAAGTGTAAAGGCTATAGCCTTTGCACTTTTTAGAATTTTGCAGAAGTTCAGTAATTGCACTTTGGATGCAAATATCTCGAGAACCAGGGGTGGTGAAAAAAATTTGTTTTCAGTATTAGAAAGGTCTTAGAAAAATAATAAATAATTTTGAAATTTTCAATTTTTTACCAGTCTCTATGTCAGAAAAATCCCCACCCAAACAATTTTTTGGGTCGATTTTTGAAATAAAACTTTAAACGCAAATATCTCGAGAACTAGGGCACATAGAAAAATGTTGGTCATTTTTGTGCAAACAGTTTTTAAAGACCTTTTTTGTGATGTATAATTCGATGGGTTTTGAAACAACTTTTTTTTTTGATGAAAAAGTGTAAAGGCTATAGCCTTTGGACTTTTTAGAATTTTGCAGAAGTACAGTAATTGCACTTTGGATGCAAATATCTCGAGAACCAGGGGTGGTAAAAAAATGTGTTTACAGTTTTAGAAAGGTCTCAGAAAAATAATAAATAATTTTGAAATTTTCAATTTTCTACGAGTCTCTATGTCAGAAAAATCACCACCCAAACAATTTTTTGGGTCGATTTTTGAAATAAAACTTTAAACGCAAATATCTCGAGAACTAGGGCACATAGAAAAATGTTGGTCATTTTTGTGCAAACAGTTTTTAAAGACCTTTTTTGTGATGTATAATTCGATGGGTTTTGAAACAACTTTTTTTTTTGATGAAAAAGTGTAAAGGCTATAGCCTTTGCACTTTTTAGAATTTTGCAGAAGTTCAGTAATTGCACTTTGGATGCAAATATCTCGAGAACCAGGGGTGGTGAAAAAAATTTGTTTTCAGTATTAGAAAGGTCTTAGAAAAATAATAAATAATTTTGAAATTTTCAATTTTTTACCAGTCTCTATGTCAGAAAAATCCCCACCCAAACAATTTTTTGGGTCGATTTTTGAAATAAAACTTTAAACGCAAATATCTCGAGAACTAGGGCACATAGAAAAATGTTGGTCATTTTTGTGCAAACAGTTTTTAAAGACCTTTTTTGTGATGTATAATTCGATGGGTTTTGAAACAACTTTTTTTTTTGATGAAAAAGTGTAAAGGCTATAGCCTTTGCACATTTTAGAATTTTGCAGAAGTACAGTAATTGCACTTTGGATGCAAATATCTCGAGAACCAGGGGTGGTAAAAAAATGTGTTTACAGTTTTAGAAAGGTCTCAGAAAAATAATAAATAATTTTGAAATTTTCAATTTTTACGAATCTCTATGTCAGAAAAATCGCCACCCAAACAATTTTTTGGTTCGATTTTTGAAATAAAACTTTAAACGCAAATATCTCGAAAACTAGGGCTCATTGAAAAATTTTGGTCATTTTTGTGCAAACAGTTTTTAAAGACCTTTTTTGTGATGTATAATTCGATGGGTTTTGAAACAACTTTTTTTTTTTGATGAAATGGTGTAAAGGCTATAGCCTTTGGACTTTTTAGAATTTTGCAGAAGTACAGTAATTGCACTTTGGATGCAAATATCTCGAGAACCAGGGGTGGTAAAAAAATGTGTTTACAGTTTTAGAAAGGTCTCAGAAAAATAATAAATAATTTTGAAATTTTCAATTTTCTACGAGTCTCTATGTCAGAAAAATCACCACCCAAACAATTTTTTGGGTCGATTTTTGAAATAAAACTTTAAACGCAAATATCTCGAGAACTAGGGCACATAGAAAAATGTTGGTCATTTTTGTGCAAACAGTGCCTTTGCACTTTTTAGAATTTTGCAGAAGTACAGTAATTGCACTTTGAATGCAAATATCTCGAGAACCAGGGGTGTTAAAAAAAATTTGTTTACAGTTTTAGAAAGGTCTCAAAAAATTTATAAATAATTTTGAAATTTTCAATTTTCTACGAGTCTCTATGTCAGAAAAATCACCACCCAAACAATTTTTTGGGTCGATTTTTGAAATAAAACTTTAAACGCAAATATCTCGAGAACTAGGGCACATAGAAAAATTTTGGTCATTTTTGTGCATACAGTTTTTAAAGACCTTTTTTGTGATGTATAATTCTAGGGCACATAGAAAAAATGTTGGTCATTTTTGTGCAAACAGTTTTTAAAGACCTTTTTTGTGATGTATAATTCGATGGGTTTTGAAACAACTTTTTTTTTTGATGAAAAAGTGTAAAGGCTATAGCCTTTGCACTTTTTAGAATTTTGCAGAAGTTCAGTAATTGCACTTTGGATGCAAATATCTCGAGAACCAGGGGTGGTGAAAAAAATTTGTTTTCAGTATTAGAAAGGTCTTAGAAAAATAATAAATAATTTTGAAATTTTCAATTTTTTACCAGTCTCTATGTCAGAAAAATCCCCACCCAAACAATTTTTTGGGTCGATTTTTGAAATAAAACTTTAAACGCAAATATCTCGAGAACTAGGGCACATAGAAAAATGTTGGTCATTTTTGTGCAAACAGTTTTTAAAGACCTTTTTTGTGATGTATAATTCGATGGGTTTTGAAACAACTTTTTTTTTTGATGAAAAAGTGTAAAGGCTATAGCCTTTGGACTTTTTAGAATTTTGCAGAAGTACAGTAATTGCACTTTGGATGCAAATATCTCGAGAACCAGGGGTGGTAAAAAAATGTGTTTACAGTTTTAGAAAGGTCTCAGAAAAATAATAAATAATTTTGAAATTTTCAATTTTCTACGAGTCTCTATGTCAGAAAAATCACCACCCAAACAATTTTTTGGGTCGATTTTTGAAATAAAACTTTAAACGCAAATATCTCGAGAACTAGGGCACATAGAAAAATGTTGGTCATTTTTGTGCAAACAGTTTTTAAAGACCTTTTTTGTGATGTATAATTCGATGGGTTTTGAAACAACTTTTTTTTTTGATGAAAAAGTGTAAAGGCTATAGCCTTTGCACTTTTTAGAATTTTGCAGAAGTTCAGTAATTGCACTTTGGATGCAAATATCTCGAGAACCAGGGGTGGTGAAAAAAATTTGTTTTCAGTATTAGAAAGGTCTTAGAAAAATAATAAATAATTTTGAAATTTTCAATTTTTTACCAGTCTCTATGTCAGAAAAATCCCCACCCAAACAATTTTTTGGGTCGATTTTTGAAATAAAACTTTAAACGCAAATATCTCGAGAACTAGGGCACATAGAAAAATGTTGGTCATTTTTGTGCAAACAGTTTTTAAAGACCTTTTTTGTGATGTATAATTCGATGGGTTTTGAAACAACTTTTTTTTTTGATGAAAAAGTGTAAAGGCTATAGCCTTTGCACATTTTAGAATTTTGCAGAAGTACAGTAATTGCACTTTGGATGCAAATATCTCGAGAACCAGGGGTGGTAAAAAAATGTGTTTACAGTTTTAGAAAGGTCTCAGAAAAATAATAAATAATTTTGAAATTTTCAATTTTTACGAATCTCTATGTCAGAAAAATCGCCACCCAAACAATTTTTTGGTTCGATTTTTGAAATAAAACTTTAAACGCAAATATCTCGAAAACTAGGGCTCATTGAAAAATTTTGGTCATTTTTGTGCAAACAGTTTTTAAAGACCTTTTTTGTGATGTATAATTCGATGGGTTTTGAAACAACTTTTTTTTTTTGATGAAATGGTGTAAAGGCTATAGCCTTTGGACTTTTTAGAATTTTGCAGAAGTACAGTAATTGCACTTTGGATGCAAATATCTCGAGAACCAGGGGTGGTAAAAAAATGTGTTTACAGTTTTAGAAAGGTCTCAGAAAAATAATAAATAATTTTGAAATTTTCAATTTTCTACGAGTCTCTATGTCAGAAAAATCACCACCCAAACAATTTTTTGGGTCGATTTTTGAAATAAAACTTTAAACGCAAATATCTCGAGAACTAGGGCACATAGAAAAATGTTGGTCATTTTTGTGCAAACAGTGCCTTTGCACTTTTTAGAATTTTGCAGAAGTACAGTAATTGCACTTTGAATGCAAATATCTCGAGAACCAGGGGTGTTAAAAAAAATTTGTTTACAGTTTTAGAAAGGTCTCAAAAAATTTATAAATAATTTTGAAATTTTCAATTTTCTACGAGTCTCTATGTCAGAAAAATCACCACCCAAACAATTTTTTGGGTCGATTTTTGAAATAAAACTTTAAACGCAAATATCTCGAGAACTAGGGCACATAGAAAAATTTTGGTCATTTTTGTGCATACAGTTTTTAAAGACCTTTTTTGTGATGTATAATTCGATGGGTTTTGAAACAACTTTTTTTTTTGATGAAAAAGTGTAAAGGTCCATAGCCTTTGCACTTTTTAGAATTTTGCAGAAGTTCAGTAATTGCACTTTGGATGCAAATATCTCGAGAACCAGGGGTGGTGAAAAAAATTTGTTTTCAGTATTAGAAAGGTCTTAGAAAAATAATAAATAATTTTGAAATTTTCAATTTTTTACCAGTCTCTATGTCAGAAAAATCCCCACCCAAACAATTTTTTGGGTCGATTTTTGAAATAAAACTTTAAACGCAAATATCTCGAGAACTAGGGCACATAGAAAAATTTTGGTCATTTTTGTGCAAACAGTTTTTAAAGACCTTTTTTGTGATGTATAATTCGATGGGTTTTGAAACAACTTTTTTTTTTTGATGAAAAAGTGTAAAGGCTATAGCCTTTGCTATAGCAAAGGCTATAGCCTTTGCACTTTTTAGAATTTTGCAGAAGTACAGTAATTGCACTTTGGATGCAAATATCTCGAGAACCAGGGGTAGTGAAAAAAATTTGTTTTCAGTATTAGAAAGGTCTTAGAAAAATAATAAATAATTTTGAAATTTTCAATTTTTTACCAGTCTCTATGTCAGAAAAATCCCCACCCAAACAATTTTTTGGGTCGATTTTTGAAATAAAACTTTAAACGCAAATATCTCGAGAACTAGGGCACATAGAAAAATGTTGGTCATTTTTGTGCAAACAGTTTTTAAAGACCTTTTTTGTGATGTATAATTCGATGGGTTTTGAAACAACTTTTTTTTTTTGATGAAAAAGTGTAAAGGCTATAGCCTTTGCACTTTTTAGAATTTTGCAGAAGTTCAGTAATTGCACTTTGGATGCAAATATCTCGAGAACCAGGGGTGGTGAAAAAAATTTGTTTTCAGTATTAGAAAGGTCTTAGAAAAATAATAAATAATTTTGAAATTTTCAATTTTTTACCAGTCTCTATGTCAGAAAAATCCCCACCCAAACAATTTTTTGGGTCGATTTTTGAAATAAAACTTTAAACGCAAATATCTCGAGAACTAGGGCACATAGAAAAATGTTGGTCATTTTTGTGCAAACAGTTTTTAAAGACCTTTTTTGTGATGTATAATTCGATGGGTTTTGAAACAACTTTTTTTTTTGATGAAAAAGTGTAAAGGCTATAGCCTTTGCACTTTTTAGAATTTTGCAGAAGTACAGTAATTGCACTTTGGATGCAAATATCTCGAGAACCAGGGGTGGTAAAAAAATGTGTTTACAGTTTTAGAAAGGTCTCAGAAAAATAATAAATAATTTTGAAATTTTCAATTTTCTACGAGTCTCTATGTCAGAAAAATCACCACCCAAACAATTTTTTGGGTCGATTTTTGAAATAAAACTTTAAACGCAAATATCTCGAGAACTAGGGCACATAGAAAAATGTTGGTCATTTTTGTGCAAACAGTTTTTAAAGACCTTTTTTGTGATGTATAATTCGATGGGTTTTGAAACAACTTTTTTTTTTGATGAAAAAGTGTAAAGGCTATAGCCTTTGCACTTTTTAGAATTTTGCAGAAGTTCAGTAATTGCACTTTGGATGCAAATATCTCGAGAACCAGGGGTGGTGAAAAAAATTTGTTTTCAGTATTAGAAAGGTCTTAGAAAAATAATAAATAATTTTGAAATTTTCAATTTTTTACGAGTCTCTATGTCAGAAAAATCCCCACCCAAACAATTTTTTGGGTCGATTTTTGAAATAAAACTTGAAACGCAAATATCTCGAGAACTAGGGCACATAGAAAAATGTTGGTCATTTTTGTGCATACAGTTTTTAAAGACCTTTTTTGTGATGTATAATTCGATGGGTTTTGAAACAACTTTTTTTTTTTGATGAAAAAGTGTAAAGGCTACATATAGCCTTTGCACTTTTTAGAATTTTGCAGAAGTACAGTAATTGCACTTTGGATGCAAATATCTCGAGAACCAGGGGTGGTAAAAAAATGTGTTTACAGTTTTAGAAAGGTCTCAGAAAAATAATAAATAATTTTGAAATTTTCAATTTTTTACGAGTCTCTATGTCAGAAAAATCGCCACCCTAACAATTTTTTGGGTCGATTTTTGAAATAAAACTTTAAACGCAAATATCTCGAGAACTAGGGCACATAGAAAAATGTTGGTCATTTTTGTGCAAACAGTTTTTAAAGACCTTTTTTGTGATGTATAATTCGATGGGTTTTGAAACAACTTTTTTTTTTTGATGAAAAAGTGTAAAGGCTATATATAGCCTTTGCACTTTTTAGAATTTTGCAGAAGTACAGTAATTGCACTTTGGATGCAAATATCTCGAGAACCAGGGGTGTTAAAAAAAATTTGTTTACAGTTTTAGAAAGGTCTCAAAAAAATTATAAATGATTTTGAAATTTTCAATTTTCTACGAGTCTCTATGTCAGAAAAATCACCACCCAAACAATTTTTTGGGTCGATTTTTGAAATAAAACTTTAAACGCAAATATCTCGAAAACTAGGGCTCATTGAAAAATTTTGGTCATTTTTGTGCAAACAGTTTTTAAAGACCTTTTTTGTGATGTATAATTCGATGGGTTTTGAAACAACTTTTTTTTTTTGATGAAAAAGTGTAAAGGCTATAGCCTTTGCACTTTTTAGAATTTTGCAGAAGTACAGTAATTGCACTTTGGATGCAAATATCTCGAGAACCAGGGGTGTTAAAAAAAATTTGTTTACAGTTTTAGAAAGGTCTCAAAAAAATTATAAATAATTTTGAAATTTTCAATTTTCTACGAGTCTCTATGTCAGAAAAATCACCACCCAAACAATTTTTTGGGTCGATTTTTAAAATAAAACTTTAAACGCAAATATCTCGAGAACTAGGGCACATAGAAAAATTTTGGTCATTTTTGTGCATACAGTTTTTAAAGACCTTTTTTGTGATGTATAATTCGATGGGTTTTGAAACAACTTTTTTTTTTTGATGAAAAAGTGTAAAGGCTATACTTTGCACTTTTTAGAATTTTGCAGATGTACAGTAATTGCACTTTGGATGCAAATATCTCGAGAACCAGGGGTGGTAAAAAAATGTGTTTACAGTTTTAGAAAGGTCTCAGAAAAATAATAAATAATTTTGAAATTTTCAATTTTTTACGAGTCTCTATGTCAGAAAAATTTCCACCCAAACAATTTTTTGGGTCGATTTTTGTAATAACTTTAAACGCAAATATCTCGAGAACTAGAGCACATAGAAAAATTTTGGTCATTTTTGTGCAAACAGTTTTTAAAGACCTTTTTTGTGATGTATAATGCGATGGGTTTTGAAACAACTTTTTTTTTTTGATGAAAAAGTGTAAAGGCTATAGCCTTTGCAATTTTTAGAATTTTGCAGAAGTACAGTAATTGCACTTTGGATGCAAATATCTCGAGAACCAGGGGTGGTAAAAAAATGTGTTTACAGTTTTAGAAAGGTCTCAGAAAAATAATAAATAATTTTGAAATTTTCAATTTTTTACGAGTCTCTATGTCAGAAAAATCGCCACCCTAACAATTTTTTGGGTCGATTTTTGAAATAAAACTTTAAACGCAAATATCTCGAGAACTAGGGCACATAGAAAAATGTTGGTCATTTTTGTGCAAACAGTTTTTAAAGACCTTTTTTGTGATGTATAATTCGATGGGTTTTGAAACAACTTTTTTTTTTTGATGAAAAAGTGTAAAGGCTATAGCCTTTGCACTTTTTAGAATTTTGCAGAAGTTCAGTAATTGCACTTTGGATGCAAATATCTCGAGAACCAGGGGTGGTGAAAAAAATTTGTTTTCAGTATTAGAAATGTCTTAGAAAAATAATAAATAATTTTGAAATTTTCAATTTTTTACCAGTCTCTATGTCAGAAAAATCCCCACCCAAACAATTTTTTGGGTCGATTTTTGAAATAAAACTTTAAACGCAAATATCTCGAGAACTAGGGCACATAGAAAAATGTTGGTCATTTTTGTGCATACAGTTTTTAAAGTCCTTTTTTGTGATGTATAATTCGATGGGTTTTGAAACAACTTTTTTTTTTGATGAAAAAGTGTAAATGCTATAGCCTTTGCACTTTTTAGAATTTTGCAGAAGTACAGTAATTGCACTTTGGATGCAAATATCTCGAGAACCAAAGGTGGTAAAAAAATGTGTTTACAGTTTTAGAAAGATCTCAAAAAAATTATAAATAATTTTGAAATTTTCAATTTTCTACGAGTCTCTATGTCAGAAAAATCACCACCCAAACAATTTTTTGGGTCGATTTTTGAAATAAAACTTTAAACGCAAATATCTCGAGAACTAGGGCACATAGAAAAATGTTGGTCATTTTTGTGCATACAGTTTTTAAAGACCTTTTTTGTGATGTATAATTCGATGGGTTTTGAAACAACTTTTTTTTTTTGATGAAAAAGTGTAAAGGCTATAGCCTTTGCACTTTTTAGAATTTTGCAGAAGTACAGTAATTGCACTTTGGATGCAAATATCTCGAGAACCAGGGGTGGTAAAAAAATGTGTTTACAGTTTTAGAAAGGTCTCAGAAAAATAATAAATAATTTTGAAATTTTCAATTTTTTACGAGTCTCTATGTCAGAAAAATCGCCACCCTAACAATTTTTTGGGTCGATTTTTGAAATAAAACTTTAAACGCAAATATCTCGAGAACTAGGGCACATATAAAAATGTTGGTCATTTTTGTGCAAACAGTTTTTAAAGACCTTTTTTGTGATGTATAATTCGATGGGTTTTGAAACAACTTTTTTTTTTTTGATGAAAAAGTGTAAAGGCTATAGCCTTTGCACTTTTTAGAATTTTGCAGAAGTTCAGTAATTGCACTTTGGATGCAAATATCTCGAGAACCAGGGGTGTTAAAAATAATTTGTTTACAGTTTTAGAAAGGTCTCAAAAAAATTATAAATAATTTTGAAATTTTCAATTTTCTACGAGTCTCTATGTCAGAAAAATCACCACCCAAACAATTTTTTGGGTCGATTTTTGAAATAAAACTTTAAACGCAAATATCTCGAAACTAGGGCACATAGAAAAATTTTGGTCATTTTTGTGCATACAGTTTTTAAAGACCTTTTTTGTGATGTATAATTCGATGGGTTTTGAAACAACTTTTTTTTTTTGATGAAAAAGTGTAAAGGCTATAGCCTTTGCACTTTTTAGAATTTTGCAGAAGTTCAGTAATTGCACTTTGGATGCAAATATCTCGAGAACCAGGGGTGGTGAAAAAAATTTGTTTTCAGTATTAGAAATGTCTTAGAAAAATAATAAATAATTTTGAAATTTTCAATTTTTTACCAGTCTCTATGTCAGAAAAATCCCCACCCAAACAATTTTTTGGGTCGATTTTTGAAATAAAACTTTAAACGCAAATATCTCGAGAACTAGGGCACATAGAAAAATGTTGGTCATTTTTGTGCATACAGTTTTTAAAGACCTTTTTTGTGATGTATAATTCGATGGGTTTTGAAACAACTTTTTTTTTTTGATGAAAAAGTGTAAAGGCTATAGCCTTTGCACTTTTTAGAATTTTGCAGAAGTACAGTAATTGCACTTTGGATGCAAATATCTCGAGAACCAAAGGTGGTAAAAAAATGTGTTTACAGTTTTAGAAAGATCTCAAAAAAATTATAAATAATTTTGAAATTTTCAATTTTCTACGAGTCTCTATGTCAGAAAAATCACCACCCAAACAATTTTTTGGGTCGATTTTTGAAATAAAACTTTAAACGCAAATATCTCGAGAACTAGGGCACATAGAAAAATGTTGGTCATTTTTGTGCATACAGTTTTTAAAGACCTTTTTTGTGATGTATAATTCGATGGGTTTTGAAAGAACTTTTTTTTTTTGATGAAAAAGTGTAAAGGCTATAGCCTTTGCACTTTTTAGAATTTTGCAGAAGTACAGTAATTGCACTTTGGATGCAAATATCTCGAGAACCAAGGGTGGTAAAAAAATGTGTTTACAGTTTTAGAAAGGTCAAAAAAAAATTATAAATAATTTTGAAATTTTCAATTTTCTACGAGTCTGTATGTCAGAAAAATCACCACCCAAACAATTTTTGGGTCGATTTTTGAAATAAAACTTTAAACGCAAATATCTCGAGAACTAGGGCACATAGAAAAATGTTGGTCATTTTTGTGCATACAGTTTTTAAAGACCTTTTTTGTGATGTATAATTCGATGGGTTTTGAAACAACTTTTTTTTTTTGATGAAAAAGTGTAAAGGCTATAGCCTTTGCACTTTTTAGAATTTTGCAGAAGTACAGTAATTGCACTTTGGATGCAAATATCTCGAGAACCAGGGGTGTTAAAAAAATTTGTTTACAGTTTTAGAAAGGTCTCAAAAAAATTATAAATAATTTTGAAATTTTCAATTTTCTACGAGTCTCTATGTCAGAAAAATCACCACCCAAACAATTTTTTGGGTCGATTTTTGAAATAAAACTTTAAACGCAAATATCTCGAGAACTAGGGCACATAGAAAAATTTTGGTCATTTTTGTGCATACAGTTTTTAAAGACCTTTTTTGTGATGTATTATTCGATGGGTTTTGAAACAACTTTTTAGAATTTTGCAGAAGTTCAGTAATTGCACTTTGGATGCAAATATCTCGAGAACCAGGGGTAGTGAAAAAAATTTGTTTTCAGTATTAGAAAGGTCTTAGAAAAATAATAAATAATTTTGAAATTTTCAATTTTTTACCAGTCTCTATGTCAGAAAAATCACCACCCAAACAATTTTTTGGGTCGATTTTTGAAATAAAACTTTAAACGCAAATATCTCGAGAACTAGGGCACATAAAAAAATGTTGGTCATTTTTGTGCAAACAGTTTTTAAAGACCTTTTTTGTGATGTATAATTCGATGGGTTTTGAAACAACTTTTTTTTTTTGATGAAAAAGTGTAAAGGCTATAGCCTTTGCACTTTTTAGAATTTTGCAGAAGTACAGTAATTGCACTTTGGATGCAAATATCTCGAGAACCAAGGGTGGTAAAAAAATGTGTTTGCAGTTTTAGAAAGGTCTCAGAAAAATAATAAATAATTTTGAAATTTTCAATTTTTTACGAGTCTCTATGTCAGAAAAATCGCCACCCAAACAATTTTTTGGTTCGATTTTTGAAATAAAACTTTAAACGCAAATATCTCGAAAACTAGGGCACATAGAAAAATTTTGGTCATTTTTGTGCATACAGTTTTTAAAGACCTTTTTTGTGATGTATAATTCGATGGGTTTTGAAACAACTTTTTTTTTTTGATGAAAAAGTGTAAAGGCTATAGCCTTTGCACTTTTTAGAATTTTGCAGAAGTACAGTAATTGCACTTTGGATGCAAATATCTCGAGAACCAAAGGTGGTAAAAAAATGTGTTTACAGTTTTAGAAAGATCTCAAAAAAATTATAAATAATTTTGAAATTTTCAATTTTCTACGAGTCTCTATGTCAGAAAAATCACCACCCAAACAATTTTTTGGGTCGATTTTTGAAATAAAACTTTAAACGCAAATATCTCGAGAACTAGGGCACATAGAAAAATGTTGGTCATTTTTGTGCATACAGTTTTTAAAGACCTTTTTTGTGATGTATAATTCGATGGGTTTTGAAACAACTTTTTTTTTTTGATGAAAAAGTGTAAAGGCTATAGCCTTTGCCTTTTAGAATTTTGCAGAAGTACAGTAATTGCACTTTGGATGCAAATATCTCGAGAACCAGGGGTGGTAAAAAAATGTGTTTACAGTTTTAGAAAGGTCTCAGAAAAATAATAAATATTTTTGAAATTTTCAATTTTTTACGAGTCTCTATGTCAGAAAAATCCCCACCCAAACAATTTTTTGGGTCGATTTTTGAAATAAAACTTTAAACGCAAATATCTCGAGAACTAGGGCACATAGAAAAATGTTGGTCATTTTTGTGCAAACAGTTTTTAAAGACCTTTTTTGTGATGTATAATTCGATGGGTTTTGAAACAACTTTTTTTTTTTTGATGAAAAAGTGTAAAGGCTATATATAGCCTTTGCACTTTTTAGAATTTTGCAGAAGTACAGTAATTGCACTTTGCATGTAAATATCTCGAGAACCAGGGGTGTTAAAAAAAATTTGTTTACAGTTTTAGAAAGGTCTCAAAAAAATTATAAATAATTTTGAAATTTTCAATTTTCTACGAGTCTCTATGTCAGAAAAATCACCACCCAAACAATTTTTTGGGTCGATTTTTGAAATAAAACTTTCAACGCAAATATCTCGAGAACTAGGGCACATAGAAAAATGTTAGTCATTTTTGTGCAAACAGTTTTTAAAGACCTTTTTTGTGATGTATAATTCGATGGGTTTTGAAACAACTTTTTTTTTTTTATGAAAAAGTGTAAAGGCTATAGCCTTTGCAATTTTTAGAATTTTGCAGAAGTACAGTAATTGCACTTTGGATGCATATATCTCGAGAACCAGGGGTGGTAAAAAAATGTGTTTACAGTTTTAGAAAGGTCTTAGAAAAATAATAAATAATTTTGAAATTTTCAATTTTTTACCAGTCTCTATGTCAGAAAAATCCCCACCCAAACAATTTTTTGGGTCGATTTTTGAAATAAAACTTTAAACGCAAATATCTCGAGAACTAGGGCACATAGAAAAATGTTGGTCATTTTTGTGCAAACAGTTTTTAAAGACCTTTTTTGTGATGTATAATTCGATGGGTTTTGAAACAACTTTTTTTTTTGATGAAAAAGTGTAAAGGCTATAGCCTTTGCAATTTTTAGAATTTTGCAGAAGTACAGTAATTGCACTTTGGATGCAAATATCTCGAAAACCAGTGGTGGTAAAAAAATGTGTTTACAGTTTTAGAAAGGTCTCAGAAAAATAATAAATATTTTTGAAATTTCCAATTTTTTACGAGTCTCTATGTCAGAAAAATCCCCACCCAAACAATTTTTTGGGTCGATTTTTGAAATAAAACTTTAAACGCAAATATCTCGAGAACTAGGGCACATAGAAAAATGTTGGTCATTTTTGTGCAAACAGTTTTTAAAGACCTTTTTTGTGATGTATAATTCGATGGGTTTTGAAACAACTTTTTTTTTTTGATGAAAAAGTGTAAAGGCTATATATAGCCTTTGCACTTTTTAGAATTTTGCAGAAGTACAGTAATTGCACTTTGCATGCAAATATCTCGAGAACCAGGGGTGTTAAAAAAAATTTGTTTACAGTTTTAGAAAGGTCTCAAAAAATTATAAATAATTTTGAAATTTTCAATTTTCTACGAGTCTCTATGTCAGAAAAATCACCACCCAAACAATTTTTTGGGTCGATTTTTGAAATAAAACTTTCAACGCAAATATCTCGAGAACTAGGGCACATAGAAAAATGTTAGTCATTTTTGTGCAAACAGTTTTTAAAGACCTTTTTTGTGATGTATAATTCGATGGGTTTTGAAACAACTTTTTTTTTTTGATGAAAAAGTGTAAAGGCTACATATAGCCTTTGCAATTTTTAGAATTTTGCAGAAGTACAGTAATTGCACTTTGGATGCAAATATCTCGAGAACCAGGGGTGGTAAAAAAATGTGTTTACAGTTTTAGAAAGGTCTCAGAAAAATAATAAATAATTTTGAAATTTTCAATTTTTTACGAGTCTCTATGTCAGAAAAATCGCCACCCTAACAATTTTTTGGGTCGATTTTTGAAATAAAACTTTAAACGCAAATATCTCGAGAACTAGGGCACATAGAAAAATGTTGGTCATTTTTGTGCAAACAGTTTTTAAAGACCTTTTTTGTGATGTATAATTCGATGGGTTTTGAAACAACTTTTTTTTTTTGATGAAAAAGTGTAAAGGCTATATATAGCCTTTACACTTTTTAGAATTTTGCAGAAGTACAGTAATTGCACTTTGGATGCAAATATCTCGAGAACCAGGGGTGTTAAAAAAAATTTGTTTACAGTTTTAGAAAGGTCTCAAAAAAATTATAAATAATTTTGAAATTTTCAATTTTCTACGAGTCTCTATGTCAGAAAAATCACCACCCAAACAATTTTTTGGGTCGATTTTTGAAATAAAACTTTAAACGCAAATATCTCGAAAACTAGGGCTCATTGAAAAATTTTGGTCATTTTTGTGCAAACAGTTTTTAAAGACCTTTTTTGTGATGTATAATTCGATGGGTTTTGAAACAACTTTTTTTTTTTGATGAAAAAGTGTAAAGGCTATAGCCTTTGCACTTTTTAGAATTTTGCAGAAGTACAGTAATTGCACTTTGGATGCAAATATCTCGAGAACCAGGGGTGTTAAAAAAAATTTGTTTACAGTTTTAGAAAGGTCTCAAAAAAATTATAAATAATTTTGAAATTTTCAATTTTCTACGAGTCTCTATGTCAGAAAAATCACCACCCAAACAATTTTTTGGGTCGATTTTTAAAATAAAACTTTAAACGCAAATATCTCGAGAACTAGGGCTCATTGAAAAATTTTGGTCATTTTTGTGCAAACAGTTTTTAAAGACCTTTTTTGTGATGTATAATTCGATGGGTTTTGAAACAACTTTTTTTTTTGATGAAAAAGTGTAAAGGCTATAGCCTTTGCACTTTTTACAATTTTGCAGAAGTTCAGTAATTGCACTTTGGATGCAAATATCTCGAGAACCAGGGGTGGTGAAAAAAATTTGTTTTCAGTATTAGAAATGTCTTAGAAAAATAATAAATAATTTTGAAATTTTCAATTTTTTACCAGTCTCTATGTCAGAAAAATCCCCACCCAAACAATTTTTTGGGTCGATTTTTGAAATAAAACTTTAAACGCAAATATCTCGAGAACTAGGGCACATAGAAAAATGTTGGTCATTTTTGTGCATACAGTTTTTAAAGACCTTTTTTGTGATGTATAATTCGATGGGTTTTGAAACAACTTTTTTTTTTTGATGAAAAAGTGTAAAGGCTATAGCCTTTGCACTTTTTAGAATTTTGCAGAAGTACAGTAATTGCACTTTGGATGCAAATATCTCGAGAACCAAAGGTGGTAAAAAAATGTGTTTACAGTTTTAGAAAGATCTCAAAAAAATTATAAATAATTTTGAAATTTTCAATTTTCTACGAGTCTCTATGTCAGAAAAATCACCACCCAAACAATTTTTTGGGTCGATTTTTGAAATAAAACTTTAAACGCAAATATCTCGAGAACTAGGGCACATAGAAAAATGTTGGTCATTTTTGTGCATACAGTTTTTAAAGACCTTTTTTGTGATGTATAATTCGATGGGTTTTGAAACAACTTTTTTTTTTTGATGAAAAAGTGTAAAGGCTATAGCCTTTGCACTTTTTAGAATTTTGCAGAAGTACAGTAATTGCACTTTGGATGCAAATATCTCGAGAACCAGGGGTGGTAAAAAAATGTGTTTACAGTTTTAGAAAGGTCTCAGAAAAATAATAAATAATTTTGAAATTTTCAATTTTTTACGAGTCTCTATGTCAGAAAAATCGCCACCCTAACAATTTTTTGGGTCGATTTTTGAAATAAAACTTTAAACGCAAATATCTCGAGAACTAGGGCACATAGAAAAATGTTGGTCATTTTTGTGCAAACAGTTTTTAAAGACCTTTTTTGTGATGTATAATTCGATGGGTTTTGAAACAACTTTTTTTTTTTGATGAAAAAGTGTAAAGGCTATATATAGCCTTTGCACTTTTTAGAATTTTGCAGAAGTACAGTAATTGCACTTTGGATGCAAATATCTCGAGAACCAGGGGTGTTAAAAAAAATTTGTTTACAGTTTTAGAAAGGTCTCAAAAAAATTATAAATAATTTTGAAATTTTCAATTTTCTACGAGTCTCTATGTCAGAAAAATCACCACCCAAACAATTTTTTGGGTCGATTTTTGAAATAAAACTTTAAACGCAAATATCTCGAAAACTAGGGCTCATTGAAAAATTTTGGTCATTTTTGTGCAAACAGTTTTTAAAGACCTTTTTTGTGATGTATAATTCGATGGGTTTTGAAACAACTTTTTTTTTTTGATGAAAAAGTGTAAAGGCTATAGCCTTTGCACTTTTTAGAATTTTGCAGAAGTACAGTAATTGCACTTTGGATGCAAATATCTCGAGAACCAGGGGTGTTAAAAAAAATTTGTTTACAGTTTTAGAAAGGTCTCAAAAAAATTATAAATAATTTTGAAATTTTCAATTTTCTACGAGTCTCTATGTCAGAAAAATCACCACCCAAACAATTTTTTGGGTCGATTTTTAAAATAAAACTTTAAACGCAAATATCTCGAGAACTAGGGCTCATTGAAAAATTTTGGTCATTTTTGTGCAAACAGTTTTTAAAGACCTTTTTTGTGATGTATAATTCGATGGGTTTTGAAACAACTTTTTTTTTTGATGAAAAAGTGTAAAGGCTATAGCCTTTGCACTTTTTAGAATTTTGCAGAAGTTCAGTAATTGCACTTTGGATGCAAATATCTCGAGAACCAGGGGTGGTGAAAAAAATTTGTTTTCAGTATTAGAAATGTCTTAGAAAAATAATAAATAATTTTGAAATTTTCAATTTTTTACCAGTCTCTATGTCAGAAAAATCCCCACCCAAACAATTTTTTGGGTCGATTTTTGAAATAAAACTTTAAACGCAAATATCTCGAGAACTAGGGCACATAGAAAAATGTTGGTCATTTTTGTGCATACAGTTTTTAAAGACCTTTTTTGTGATGTATAATTCGATGGGTTTTGAAACAACTTTTTTTTTTTGATGAAAAAGTGTAAAGGCTATAGCCTTTGCACTTTTTAGAATTTTGCAGAAGTACAGTAATTGCACTTTGGATGCAAATATCTCGAGAACCAAAGGTGGTAAAAAAATGTGTTTACAGTTTTAGAAAGATCTCAAAAAAATTATAAATAATTTTGAAATTTTCAATTTTCTACGAGTCTCTATGTCAGAAAAATCACCACCCAAACAATTTTTTGGGTCGATTTTTGAAATAAAACTTTAAACGCAAATATCTCGAGAACTAGGGCACATAGAAAAATGTTGGTCATTTTTGTGCATACAGTTTTTAAAGACCTTTTTTGTGATGTATAATTCGATGGGTTTTGAAACAACTTTTTTTTTTGATGAAAAAGTGTAAAGGCTATAGCCTTTGCACTTTTTAGAATTTTGCAGAAGTACAGTAATTGCACTTTGGATGCAAATATCTCGAGAACCAGGGGTGGTAAAAAAATGTGTTTACAGTTTTAGAAAGGTCTCAGAAAAATAATAAATATTTTTGAAATTTTCAATTTTTTACGAGTCTCTATGTCAGAAAAATCCCCACCCAAACAATTTTTTGGGTCGATTTTTGAAATAAAACTTTAAACGCAAATATCTCGAGAACTAGGGCACATAGAAAAATGTTGGTCATTTTTGTGCAAACAGTTTTTAAAGACCTTTTTTGTGATGTATAATTCGATGGGTTTTGAAACAACTTTTTTTTTTTTGATGAAAAAGTGTAAAGGCTATATATAGCCTTTGCACTTTTTAGAATTTTGCAGAAGTACAGTAATTGCACTTTGCATGCAAATATCTCGAGAACCAGGGGTGTTAAAAAAAATTTGTTTACAGTTTTAGAAAGGTCTCAAAAAAATTATAAATAATTTTGAAATTTTCAATTTTCTACGAGTCTCTATGTCAGAAAAATCACCACCCAAACAATTTTTTGGGTCGATTTTTGAAATAAAACTTTCAACGCAAATATCTCGAGAACTAGGGCACATAGAAAAATGTTAGTCATTTTTGTGCAAACAGTTTTTAAAGACCTTTTTTGTGATGTATAATTCGATGGGTTTTGAAACAACTTTTTTTTTTGATGAAAAAGTGTAAAGGCTACATATAGCCTTTGCAATTTTTAGAATTTTGCAGAAGTACAGTAATTGCACTTTGGATGCAAATATCTCGAGAACCAGGGGTGGTAAAAAAATGTGTTTACAGTTTTAGAAAGGTCTCAGAAAAATAATAAATAATTTTGAAATTTTCAATTTTTTACGAGTCTCTATGTCAGAAAAATCGCCACCCTAACAATTTTTTGGGTCGATTTTTGAAATAAAACTTTAAACGCAAATATCTCGAGAACTAGGGCACATAGAAAAATGTTGGTCATTTTTGTGCAAACAGTTTTTAAAGACCTTTTTTGTGATGTATAATTCGATGGGTTTTGAAACAACTTTTTTTTTTTGATGAAAAAGTGTAAAGGCTATATATAGCCTTTGCACTTTTTAGAATTTTGCAGAAGTACAGTAATTGCACTTTGGATGCAAATATCTCGAGAACCAGGGGTGTTAAAAAAAATTTGTTTACAGTTTTAGAAAGGTCTCAAAAAAATTATAAATAATTTTGAAATTTTCAATTTTCTACGAGTCTCTATGTCAGAAAAATCACCACCCAAACAATTTTTTGGGTCGATTTTTGAAATAAAACTTTAAACGCAAATATCTCGAAAACTAGGGCTTATTGAAAAATTTTGGTCATTTTTGTGCAAACAGTTTTTAAAGACCTTTTTTGTGATGTATAATTCGATGGGTTTTGAAACAACTTTTTTTTTTTGATGAAAAAGTGTAAAGGCTATAGCCTTTGCACTTTTTAGAATTTTGCAGAAGTACAGTAATTGCACTTTGGATGCAAATATCTCGAGAACCAGGGGTGTTAAAAAAAATTTGTTTACAGTTTTAGAAAGGTCTCAAAAAAATTATAAATAATTTTGAAATTTTCAATTTTCTACGAGTCTCTATGTCAGAAAAATCACCACCCAAACAATTTTTTGGGTCGATTTTTAAAATAAAACTTTAAACGCAAATATCTCGAGAACTAGGGCTCATTGAAAAATTTTGGTCATTTTTGTGCAAACAGTTTTTTAAAGACCTTTTTTGTGATGTATAATTCGATGGGTTTTGAAACAACTTTTTTTTTTGATGAAAAAGTGTAAAGGCTATAGCCTTTGCACTTTTTAGAATTTTGCAGAAGTTCAGTAATTGCACTTTGGATGCAAATATCTCGAGAACCAGGGGTGGTGAAAAAAATTTGTTTTCAGTATTAGAAATGTCTTAGAAAAATAATAAATAATTTTGAAATTTTCAATTTTTTACCAGTCTCTATGTCAGAAAAATCCCCACCCAAACAATTTTTTGGGTCGATTTTTGAAATAAAACTTTAAACGCAAATATCTCGAGAACTAGGGCACATAGAAAAATGTTGGTCATTTTTGTGCATACAGTTTTTAAAGACCTTTTTTGTGATGTATAATTCGATGGGTTTTGAAACAACTTTTTTTTTTTGATGAAAAAGTGTAAAGGCTATAGCCTTTGCACTTTTTAGAATTTTGCAGAAGTACAGTAATTGCACTTTGGATGCAAATATCTCGAGAACCAAAGGTGGTAAAAAAATGTGTTTACAGTTTTAGAAAGATCTCAAAAAAATTATAAATAATTTTGAAATTTTCAATTTTCTACGAGTCTCTATGTCAGAAAAATCACCACCCAAACAATTTTTTGGGTCGATTTTTGAAATAAAACTTTAAACGCAAATATCTCGAGAACTAGGGCACATAGAAAAATGTTGGTCATTTTTGTGCATACAGTTTTTAAAGACCTTTTTTGTGATGTATAATTCGATGGGTTTTGAAACAACTTTTTTTTTTTTATGAAAAAGTGTAAAGGCTATAGCCTTTGCACTTTTTAGAATTTTGCAGAAGTACAGTAATTGCACTTTGGATGCAAATATCTCGAGAACCAGGGGTGTTAAAAAAATTTGTTTACAGTTTTAGAAAGGTCTCAAAAAAATAATAAATAATTTTGAAATTTTCAATTTTCTACGAGTCTCTATGTCAGAAAAATCACCACCCAAACAATTTTTTGGGTCGATTTTTGAAATAAAACTTTAAACGCAAATATCTCGAGAACTAGGGCACATAGAAAAATTTTGGTCATTTTTGTGCATACAGTTTTTAAAGACCTTTTTTGTGATGTATTATTCGATGGGTTTTGAAACAACTTTTTAGAATTTTGCAGAAGTTCAGTAATTGCACTTTGGATGCAAATATCTCGAGAACCAGGGGTGGTGAAAAAAATTTGTTTTCAGTATTAGAAAGGTCTTAGAAAAATAATAAATAATTTTGAAATTTTCAATTTTTTACCAGTCTCTATGTCAGAAAAATCCCCACCCAAACAATTTTTTGGGTCGATTTTTGAAATAAAACTTTAAACGCAAATATCTCGAGAACTAGGGCACATAGAAAAATATTGGTCATTTTTGTGCAAACAGTGCCTTTGCACTTTTTAGAATTTTGCAGAAGTACAGTAATTGCACTTTGGATGCAAATATCTCGAGAACCAAAGGTGGTAAAAAAATGTGTTTACAGTTTTAGAAAGGTCTCAGAAAAATAATAAATAATTTTGAAATTTTCAATTTTTTACGAGTCTCTATGTCAGAAAAATCGCCACCCTAACAATTTTTTGGGTCGATTTTTGAAATAAAACTTTAAACGCAAATATCTCGAGAACTAGGGCACATAGAAAAATGTTGGTCATTTTTGTGCATACAGTTTTTAAAGACCTTTTTTGTGATGTATAATTCGATGGGTTTTGAAACAACTTTTTTTTTTTGATGAAAAAGTGTAAAGGCTATAGCCTTTGCACTTTTTAGAATTTTGCAGAAGTACAGTAATTGCACTTTGGATGCAAATATCTCGAGAACCAAGGGTGGTAAAAAATTGTGTTTACAGTTTTAGAAAGGTCTCAAAAAAATTATAAATAATTTTGAAATTTTCAATTTTCTACGAGTCTCTATGTCAGAAAAATCACCACCCAAACAATTTTTGGGTCGATTTTTGAAATAAAACTTTAAACGCAAATATCTCGAGAACTAGGGCACATAGAAAAATGTTGGTCATTTTTGTGCATACAGTTTTTAAAGACCTTTTTTGTGATGTATAATTCGATGGGTTTTGAAACAACTTTTTTTTTTTGATGAAAAAGTGTAAAGGCTATAGCCTTTGCACTTTTTAGAATTTTGCAGAAGTACAGTAATTGCACTTTGGATGCAAATATCTCGAGAACCAGGGGTGTTAAAAAAATGTGTTTACAGTTTTAGAAAGGTCTCAAAAAAATTATAAATAATTTTGAAATTTTCAATTTTCTACGAGTCTCTATGTCAGAAAAATCACCACCCAAACAATTTTTTGGGTCGATTTTTGAAATAAAACTTTAAACGCAAATATCTCGAGAACTAGGGCACATAGAAAAATGTTGGTCATTTTTGTGCAAACAGTTTTTAAAGACCTTTTTTGTGATGCATAATTCGATGGGTTTTGAAACAACTTTTTTTTTTTGATGAAAAAGTGTAAAGACTATATATAGCCTTTGCACTTTTTAGAATTTTGCAGAAGTACAGTAATTGCACTTTGCATGCAAATATCTCGAGAACCAGGGGTGGTGAAAAAAATTTGTTTTCAGTATTAGAAAGGTCTTAGAAAAATAATAAATAATTTTGAAATTTTCAATTTTTTACCAGTCTCTATGTCAGAAAAATCCCCACCCAAACAATTTTTTGGGTCGATTTGTGAAATAAAACTTTAAACGCAAATATCGCGAGAACTAGGGCACATAGAAAAATGTTGGTCATTTTTGTGCAAACAGTTTTTAAAGACCTTTTTTGTGATGTATAATTCGATGGGTTTTGAAACAACTTTTTTTTTTTGATGAAAAAGTGTAAAGGCTATATATAGCCTTTGCACTTTTTAGAATTTTGCAGAAGTACAGTAATTGCACTTTGCATGCAAATATCTCGAGAACCAGGGGTGTTAAAAAAATTTGTTTACAGTTTTAGAAAGGTCTCAAAAAAATTATAAATAATTTTGAAATTTTCAATTTTCTACGAGTCTCTATGTCAGAAAAATCACCACCCAAACAATTTTTTGGGTCGATTTTTGAAATAAAACTTTAAACGCAAATATCTCGAGAACTAGGGCACATAGAAAAATGTTGGTCATTTTTGTGCATACAGTTTTTAAAGACCTTTTTTGTGATGTATAATTCGATGGGTTTTGAAACAACTTTTTTTTTTTGTTGAAAAAGTGTAAAGGCTATAGCCTTTGCACTTTTTAGAATTTTGCAGAAGTACAGTAATTGCACTTTGGATGCAAATATCTCGAGAACCAAAGGTGGTACAAAAATGTGTTTACAGTTTTAGAAAGATCTCAAAAAAATTATAAATAATTTTGAAATTTTCAATTTTCTACGAGTCTCTATGTCAGAAAAATCACCACCCAAACAATTTTTTGGGTCGATTTTTGAAATAAAACTTTAAACGCAAATATCTCGAGAACTAGGGCACATAGAAAAATGTTGGTCATTTTTGTGCATACAGTTTTTAAAGACCTTTTTTGTGATGTATAATTCGATGGGTTTTGAAACAACTTTTTTTTTTTGTTGAAAAAGTGTAATAGCCTTTGCACTTTTTAGAATTTTGCAGAAGTACAGTAATTGCACTTTGGATGCAAATATCTCGAGAACCAAAGGTGGTAAAAAAATGTGTTTACAGTTTTAGAAAGATCTCAAAAAAATTATAAATAATTTTGAAATTTTCAATTTTCTACGAGTCTCTATGTCAGAAAAATCACCACCCAAACAATTTTTTGGGTCGATTTTTGAAATAAAACTTTAAACGCAAATATCTCGAGAACTAGGGCACATAGAAAAATGTTGGTCATTTTTGTGCAAACAGTTTTTAAAGACCTTTTTTGTGATGTATAATTCGATGGGTTTTGAAACAACTTTTTTTTTTTTGATGAAAAAGTGTAAAGGCTATAGCCTTTGCACTTTTTAGAATTTTGCAGAAGTTCAGTAATTGCACTTTGGATGCAAATATCTCGAGAACCAGGGGTGGTGAAAAAAATTTGTTTTCAGTATTAGAAAGGTCTTAGAAAAATAATAAATAATTTTGAAATTTTCAATTTTTTACCAGTCTCTATGTCAGAAAAATCCCCACCCAAACAATTTTTTGGGTCGATTTTTGAAATAAAACTTTAAACGCAAATATCTCGAGAACTAGGGCACATAGAAAAATGTTGGTCATTTTTGTGCAAACAGTTTTTAAAGACCTTTTTTGTGATGTATAATTCGATGGGTTTTGAAACAACTTTTTTTTTTTGATGAAAAAGTGTAAAGGCTATAGCCTTTGCACTTTTTAGAATTTTGCATAAGTACAGTAATTGCACTTTGGATGCAAATATCTCGAGAACCAGGGGTGTTAAAAAAAATTTGTTTACAGTTTTAGAAAGGTCTCAAAAAAATTATAAATAATTTTGAAATTTTCAATTTTCTACGAGTCTCTATGTCAGAAAAATCACCACCCAAACAATTTTTTGGGTCGATTTTTGAAATAAAACTTTAAACGCAAATATCTCGAGAACTAGGGCACATAGAAAAATTTTGGTCATTTTTGTGCATACAGTTTTTAAAGACCTTTTTTGTGATGTATAATTCGATGGGTTTTGAAACAACTTTTTTTTTTGATGAAAAAGTGTAAAGGCTATAGCCTTTGCACTTTTTAGAATTTTGCAGAAGTACAGTAATTGCACTTTGGATGCAAATATCTCGAGAACCAGGGGTGGTAAAAAAATGTGTTTACAGTTTTAGAAAGGTCTCAGAAAAATAATAAATATTTTTGAAATTTTCAATTTTTTACGAGTCTCTATGTCAGAAAAATCCCCACCCAAACAATTTTTTGGGTCGATTTTTGAAATAAAACTTTAAACGCAAATATCTCGAGAACTAGGGCACATAGAAAAATGTTGGTCATTTTTGTGCAAACAGTTTTTAAAGACCTTTTTTGTGATGTATAATTCGATGGGTTTTGAAACAACTTTTTTTTTTTGATGAAATGGTGTAAAGGCTATAGCCTTTGCACTTTTTAGAATTTTGCAGAAGTACAGTAATTGCACTTTGGATGCAAATATCTCGAGAACCAAAGGTGGTAAAAAAATGTGTTTACAGTTTTAGAAAGATCTCAAAAAAATTATAAATAATTTTGAAATTTTCAATTTTCTACGAGTCTCTATGTCAGAAAATTCACCACATAAACAATTTTTTGGGTCGATTTTTGAAATAAAACTTTAAACGCAAATATCTCGAGAACTAGGGCACATAGAAAAATGTTGGTCATTTTTGTGCAAACAGTTTTTAAAGACCTTTTTTGTGATGTATAATTCGATGGGTTTTGAAACAACTTTTTTTTTTTGATGAAAAAGTGTAAAGGCTATAGCCTTTGCACTTTTTAGAATTTTGCAGAAGTACAGTAATTGCACTTTGGATGCAAATATCTCGAGAACCAGGGGTGTTAAAAAAAATTTGTTTACAGTTTTAGAAAGGTCTCAAAAAAATTATAAATAATTTTGAAATTTTCAATTTTCTACGAGTCTCTATGTCAGAAAATTCACCACCCAAACAATTTTTTGGGTCGATTTTTGAAATAAAACTTTAAACGCAAATATCTCGAGAACTAGGGCACATAGAAAAATGTTGGTCATTTTTGTGCAAACAGTTTTTAAAGACCTTTTTTGTGATGTATAATTCGATGGGTTTTGAAACAACTTTCTTTTTTTTTGATGAAAAAGTGTAAAGGCTATAGCTTTTGCACTTTTTAGAATTTTGCAGAAGTACAGTAATTGCACTTTGGATGCAAATATCTCGAGAACCAGGGGTGGTAAAAAAATGTGTTTACAGTTTTAGAAAGGTCTCAGAAAAATAATAAATAATTTTGAAATTTTCAATTTTTTACCAGTCTCTATGTCAGAAAAATCCCCACCCAAACAATTTTTTGGGTCGATTTTTGAAATAAAACTTTAAACGCAAATATCTCGAGAACTAGGGCACATAGAAAAATGTTGGTCATTTTTGTGCAAACAGTTTTTAAAGACCTTTTTTGTGATGTATAATTCGATGGGTTTTGAAACAACTTTTTTTTTTTGATGAAAAAGTGTAAAGGCTATAGCCTTCGCAATTTTTAGAATTTTGCAGAAGTACAGTAATTGCACTTTGGATGCAAATATCTCGAGAACCAGGGGTGGTAAAAAATGTGTTTACAGTTTTAGAAATGTCTTAGAAAAATAATAAATAATTTTGAAATTTTCAATTTTTTACCAGTCTCTATGTCAGAAAACGCAAATATCTCGAAAACTAGGGCTCATTGAAAAATGTTGGTCATTTTTGTGCAAACAGTTTTTAAAGACCTTTTTGGTGATGTATAATTCGATGGGTTTTGTAAAAACTTTTTTTTTTTATGAAAAAGTGTAAAGGCACTTTTTAGAATTTTGCAGAAGTACAGTAATTGCACTTTGGATGCAAATATCTCGAGAACCAGGGGTGGTGAAAAAAATTTGTTTTCAGTATTAGAAAGGTCTTAGAAAAATAATAAATAATTTTGAAATTTTCAATTTTTTACCAGTCTCTATGTCAGAAAAATCCCCACCCAAACAATTTTTTGGGTCGATTTTTGAAATAAAACTTTAAACGCAAATATCTCGAGAACTAGGGCACATAGAAAAATGTTGGTCATTTTTGTGCAAACAGTTTTTAAAGACCTTTTTTGTGATGTATAATTCGATGGGTTTTGAAACAACTTTTTTTTTTTTGATGAAAAAGTGTAAAGGCTATAGCCTTCGCAATTTTTAGAATTTTGCAGAAGTACAGTAATTGCACTTTGGATGCAAATATCTGGAGAACCAGGGGTGGTAAAAAATGTGTTTACAGTTTTAGAAATGTCTTAGAAAAATAATAAATAATTTTGAAATTTTCAATTTTTTACCAGTCTCTATGTCAGAAAACGCAAATATCTCGAAAACTAGGGCTCATTGAAAAATGTTGGTCATTTTTGTGCAAACAGTTTTTAAAGACCTTTTTGGTGATGTATAATTCGATGGGTTTTGTAACAACTTTTTTTTTTTGATGAACCAGGGGTGGTAAAAAATGTGTTTACAGTTTTAGAAAGGTCTTAGAAAAATAATAAATAATTTTGAAATTTTCAATTTTTTACCAGTCTCTATGTCAGAAAAATCCCCACCCAAACAATTTTTTGGTTCGATTTTTGAAATAAAACTTTAAACGCAAATATCTCGAAAACTAGGGCTCATTGAAAAATTTTGGTCATTTTTGTGCAAACAGTTTTTAAAGACCTTTTTTGTGATGTATAATTCGATGGGTTTTGAAACAACTTTTTTTTTTTTTATGAAAAAGTGTAAAGGTCTTTGCACTTTTTAGAATTTTGCAGAAGTACAGTAATTGCACTTTGGATGCAAATATCTCAAGAACCAGGGGTGGTGAAAAAAATTTGTTTTCAGTATTAGAAAGGTCTTAGAAAAATAATAAATAATTTTGAAATTTTCAATTTTTTACCAGTCTCTATGTCAGAAAAATCCCCACCCAAACAATTTTTTGGGTCGATTTTTGAAATAAAACTTTAAACGCAAATATCTCGAGAACTAGGACTCATAGAAAAATTTTGGTCATTTTTGTGCAAACAGTTTTTAAAGACCTTTTTTGTGATGTATAATTCGATGGGTTTTGAAAAAACTTTTTTTTTTTTATGAAAAAGTGTAAAGGCTTATAGCCTTTGCACTTTTTAGAATTTTGCAGAAGTACAGTAATTGCACTTTGGATGCAAATATCTCGAGAACCAAAGGTGGTAAAAAAAATTTGTTTTACAGTTCTAGAAAGGTCTCAGAAAAATAATAAATAATTTTGAAATTTTCAATTTTTTACGAGTCTCTGTGTCAGAAAAATCGCCACCCAAACAATTTTTTGGGTCGATTTTTGAAATAAAACTTTAAACGCAAATATCTCGAGAACTAGGGCACATAGAAAAATTTTGGTCATTTTTGTGCAAACAGTTTTTAAAGACCTTTTTTTGTTGTATAATTCGATGGGTTTTGAAAAAACTTCTTTTTTTTGATGAAAAAGTGTAAAGGCTATAGCCTTCGCAATTTTTAGAATTTTGCAGAAGTACAGTAATTGCACTTTGGATGCAAATATCTGGAGAACCAGGGGTGGTAAAAAATGTGTTTACAGTTTTAGAAATGTCTTAGAAAAATAATAAATAATTTTGAAATTTTCAATTTTTTACCAGTCTCTATGTCAGAAAAATCCCCACCCAAACAATTTTTTGGGTCGATTTTTGAAATAAAACTTTAAACGCAAATATCTCGAAAACTAGGGCTCATTGAAAAATTTTGGTCATTTTTGTGCAAACAGTTTTTAAAGACCTTTTTTGTGATGTATAATTCGATGGGTTTTGAAACAACTTTTTTTTTTTTTATGAAAAAGTGTAAAGGTCTTTGCACTTTTTAGAATTTTGCAGAAGTACAGTAATTGCACTTTGGATGCAAATATCTCAAGAACCAGGGGTGGTGAAAAAAATTTGTTTTCAGTATTAGAAAGGTCTTAGAAAAATAATAAATAATTTTGAAATTTTCAATTTTTTACCAGTCTCTATGTCAGAAAAATCCCCACCCAAACAATTTTTTGGGTCGATTTTTGAAATAAAACTTTAAACGCAAATATCTCGAGAACTAGGGCACATAGAAAAATGTTGGTCATTTTTGTGCAAACAGTTTTTAAAGACCTTTTTTGTGATGTATAATTCGATGGGTTTTGAAACAACTTTTTTTTTTTGATGAAAAAGTGTAAAGGCTATAGCCTTCGCAATTTTTAGAATTTTGCAGAAGTACAGTAATTGCACTTTGGATGCAAATATCTGGAGAACCAGGGGTGGTAAAAAATGTGTTTACAGTTTTAGAAAGGTCTTAGAAAAATAATAAATAATTTTGAAATTTTCAATTTTTTACCAGTCTCTATGTCAGAAAAATCCCCACCCAAACAATTTTTTGGTTCGATTTTTGAAATAAAACTTTAAACGCAAATATCTCGAAAACTAGGGCTCATTGAAAAATTTTGGTCATTTTTGTGCAAACAGTTTTTAAAGACCTTTTTTGTGATGTATAATTCGATGGGTTTTGAAACAACTTTTTTTTTTTTTATGAAAAAGTGTAAAGGTCTTTGCACTTTTTAGAATTTTGCAGAAGTACAGTAATTGCACTTTGGATGCAAATATCTCAAGAACCAGGGGTGGTGAAAAAAATTTGTTTTCAGTATTAGAAAGGTCTTAGAAAAATAATAAATAATTTTGAAATTTTCAATTTTTTACCAGTCTCTATGTCAGAAAAATCCCCACCCAAACAATTTTTTGGGTCGATTTTTGAAATAAAACTTTAAACGCAAATATCTCGAGAACTAGGACTCATAGAAAAATTTTGGTCATTTTTGTGCAAACAGTTTTTAAAGACCTTTTTTGTGATGTATAATTCGATGGGTTTTGAAAAAACTTTTTTTTTTTTATGAAAAAGTGTAAAGGCTTATAGCCTTTGCACTTTTTAGAATTTTGCAGAAGTACAGTAATTGCACTTTGGATGCAAATATCTCGAGAACCAAAGGTGGTAAAAAAAATTTGTTTTACAGTTCTAGAAAGGTCTCAGAAAAATAATAAATAATTTTGAAATTTTCAATTTTTTACGAGTCTCTGTGTCAGAAAAATCGCCACCCAAACAATTTTTTGGGTCGATTTTTGAAATAAAACTTTAAACGCAAATATCTCGAGAACTAGGGCACATAGAAAAATTTTGGTCATTTTTGTGCAAACAGTTTTTAAAGACCTTTTTTGTGATGTATAATTCGATGGGTTTTGAAAAAACTTTTTTTTTTTTATGAAAAAGTGTAAAGGCTTATAGCCTTTGCACTTTTTAGAATTTTGCAGAAGTACAGTAATTGCACTTTGGATGCAAATATCTCGAGAACCAAAGGTGGTAAAAAAAATTTGTTTTACAGTTCTAGAAAGGTCTCAGAAAAATAATAAATAATTTTGAAATTTTCAATTTTTTACGAGTCTCTGTGTCAGAAAAATCGCCACCCAAACAATTTTTTGGGTCGATTTTTGAAATAAAACTTTAAACGCAAATATCTCGAGAACTAGGGCACATAGAAAAATTTTGGTCATTTTTGTGCAAACAGTTTTTAAAGACCTTTTTTTGTTGTATAATTCGATGGGTTTTGAAAAAACTTCTTTTTTTTGATGAAAAAGTGTAAAGGCTATAGCCTTCGCAATTTTTAGAATTTTGCAGAAGTACAGTAATTGCACTTTGGATGCAAATATCTCGAGAACCAGGGGTGGTGAAAAAAATTTGTTTTCAGTATTAGAAAGGTCTTAGAAAAATAATAAATAATTTTGAAATTTTCAATTTTTTACCAGTCTCTATGTCAGAAAAATCCCCACCCAAACAATTTTTTGGGTCGATTTTTGAAATAAAACTTTAAACGCAAATATCTCGAGAACTAGGGCACATAGAAAAATGTTGGTCATTTTTGTGCAAACAGTTTTTAAAGACCTTTTTTGTGATGTATAATTCGATGGGTTTTGAAACAACTTTTTTTTTTTGATGAAAAAGTGTAAAGGCTATAGCCTTCGCAATTTTTAGAATTTTGCAGAAGTACAGTAATTGCACTTTGGATGCAAATATCTGGAGAACCAGGGGTGGTAAAAAATGTGTTTACAGTTTTAGAAATGTCTTAGAAAAATAATAAATAATTTTGAAATTTTCAATTTTTTACCAGTCTCTATGTCAGAAAACGCAAATATCTCGAAAACTAGGGCTCATTGAAAAATGTTGGTCATTTTTGTGCAAACAGTTTTTAAAGACCTTTTTGGTGATGTATAATTCGATGGGTTTTGTAACAACTTTTTTTTTTTATGAAAAAGTGTAAAGGCACTTTTTAGAATTTTGCAGAAGTACAGTAATTGCACTTTGGATGCAAATATCTCGAGAACCAGGGGTGGTGAAAAAAATTTGTTTTCAGTATTAGAAAGGTCTTAGAAAAATAATAAATAATTTTGAAATTTTCAATTTTTTACCAGTCTCTATGTCAGAAAAATCCCCACCCAAACAATTTTTTGGGTCGATTTTTGAAATAAAACTTTAAACGCAAATATCTCGAGAACTAGGGCACATAGAAAAATGTTGGTCATTTTTGTGCAAACAGTTTTTAAAGACCTTTTTTGTGATGTATAATTCGATGGGTTTTGAAACAACTTTTTTTTTTTGATGAAAAAGTGTAAAGGCTATAGCCTTCGCAATTTTTAGAATTTTGCAGAAGTACAGTAATTGCACTTTGGATGCAAATATCTGGAGAACCAGGGGTGGTAAAAAATGTGTTTACAGTTTTAGAAAGGTCTTAGAAAAATAATAAATAATTTTGAAATTTTCAATTTTTTACCAGTCTCTATGTCAGAAAAATCCCCACCCAAACAATTTTTTGGTTCGATTTTTGAAATAAAACTTTAAACGCAAATATCTCGAAAACTAGGGCTCATTGAAAAATTTTGGTCATTTTTGTGCAAACAGTTTTTAAAGACCTTTTTTGTGATGTATAATTCGATGGGTTTTGAAACAACTTTTTTTTTTTTTATGAAAAAGTGTAAAGGTCTTTGCACTTTTTAGAATTTTGCAGAAGTACAGTAATTGCACTTTGGATGCAAATATCTCAAGAACCAGGGGTGGTGAAAAAAATTTGTTTTCAGTATTAGAAAGGTCTTAGAAAAATAATAAATAATTTTGAAATTTTCAATTTTTTACCAGTCTCTATGTCAGAAAAATCCCCACCCAAACAATTTTTTGGGTCGATTTTTGAAATAAAACTTTAAACGCAAATATCTCGAGAACTAGGACTCATAGAAAAATTTTGGTCATTTTTGTGCAAACAGTTTTTAAAGACCTTTTTTGTGATGTATAATTCGATGGGTTTTGAAAAAACTTTTTTTTTTTTATGAAAAAGTGTAAAGGCTTATAGCCTTTGCACTTTTTAGAATTTTGCAGAAGTACAGTAATTGCACTTTGGATGCAAATATCTCGAGAACCAAAGGTGGTAAAAAAAATTTGTTTTACAGTTCTAGAAAGGTCTCAGAAAAATAATAAATAATTTTGAAATTTTCAATTTTTTACGAGTCTCTGTGTCAGAAAAATCGCCACCCAAACAATTTTTTGGGTCGATTTTTGAAATAAAACTTTAAACGCAAATATCTCGAGAACTAGGGCACATAGAAAAATTTTGGTCATTTTTGTGCAAACAGTTTTTAAAGACCTTTTTTTGTTGTATAATTCGATGGGTTTTGAAAAAACTTCTTTTTTTTGATGAAAAAGTGCAAAGGCTATAGCCTTTGCACTTTTTGAATTTTGCAGAAGTACAGTAATTGCACTTTGGATGCAAATATCTCGAGAACCGGAGGTGGTAAAAAAAATTTGTTTACAGTTTTAGAAAGGTCTCAGAAAGGTCTTGAAACAACTTTTTTTTTTATATTTCGATGGGTTTTGGCTTTTATTTAAAGAAACTTTTCTCAAAGTGCTTTTCTTGTTATGGATTGGCTGGCGCCAGAGCTCAGTATAAACCAGGGCCTATAGTAATTTAACACTCTTAAACTAGAGCTTTCGATTTTAATCGTGTATCTAATTACACGTGTATACTAAATAGTATCACCCTCTTATACCAAAATATAGGAATCTACGCAGTTAATTTGCGGACATCTTCACGAACTCCAAGCATTTTCTCGCATGATCTTTTTGTTTTTATTGAATCTTTGCTGATTTCAAGTTTCTTAGACACTGAACTATTTAATCAGGAGTTCCTAGTTTACAGGAAAGATCGTTATGATGATAAACCAAAAGAAGTGCGAGGTGGTGTTCTGATCGCTGTTCTTAAAAAAATTATTTCTTCATCTATTGTCTTCCCTTTCAGTTTGTCTATTGAGTTAATTTGTATAAAGATAACTTAGTCCAAAATCATTTATTTACTCAATGCATTAATTCCTCCCAAAAGTTCAGGCGCAGTTTTTGCCGAACTTTCCATGGCCTTAGATTTTGTAATTGACGGGTCTTGCTCCAATCGCATCATTTTAGTTTTGGGAGATTTTAATCTACCGCAAATTGAGTAGGTTCCTTCTGAAGAAGCTTCTTTAGCTTCGTTATAATCTGAGCTTCGTTTACTTGATAAAATTATTTCTAATGACTTGCAGCAAGTAAGCTGTATTAAAAACTCTAAGAATCGAATTCTCGATTTAGTATTTTCTTCTATTAGTACACTTATTCTAGAATCTAGTTCTGGAATTACTAATATATTTAGATAAATATCATCCTCCTTTGGATATACTTCTGGACTTGAGCAATCATATTTTTGAAAACAGCTCTCTTTCTCTCTTATGATTGCTCATTTACTTCAAAAAAGCAAATTTTCAGTATTTTTCCGAAAAATTAACTAGATCTGGTATTGATAGTATATCAGTGTCTAGTAATATTGACGACGCAGTTGCAAAATTTTATACCATCCTTATTAACTGTATTAATAATATTATCCCTTTGAGAATATCAAAAAACAATATTTTCTGTCACAAAGGAGCTAAAAACCCTCCGTAATAAAAGAAATAGAGCATGGAAAATATACCTAAAAACTCTCTCACCAGTTGACCACAGCTCCTTCATTGACCTTTTTGAAGAATTTAAAATCCTCTCAAAACTGGTTGGTAAACAAAATGGGTAGTTCTTTAAAAGCCGACCCTAAGGCATTTTGGAAGTTTGTTATCTCGAAGAGAAACTCAGATATTTACCCTGCAAATTTCATATATGAAAAAAAATTTCATATATAAAAAAAAACTACTGACATTTGTAACGCTTTTGCGAAAAATTTTCGAAATTCTTATGTAAACATACCTCTTGATTATGCCGAAAACTATTTTAAAAATTTACATACTTATGCCCAAACTTATTTTAATTATGTCCCAGTGCAACGGTGTAATATTTTAGATTTGCTCTCTTCATTAAATGATGATAACACATCTGGTCCAGATAGAATTCCTCCAAAACTTTTGAAAGAATGAATATTTATACCAGCTCAGCCCCTTCAATTTTTGTTTGAGTTTTCTATGAAATCGGTGCAATTTCCCTGCTTAGGGAAAAACTCATTTTTCAATCCAATTTTTGAGAAGGGTGAAAAAACTGATATTAGGAACTATAGGCCCATATTCAAACTTGTATTCCAAAGTTCTTTGAACAAGTCGTATGTGAGGCTCTAGCATTCCCTACACGTGTACAGTGTACACATGTAAGTTCTAAATACACGTGTATATAAAAATATACGGGTAATTATAAAAGCTTTTTCCCTGTGCATGTACTGACAATTTTTGTTTAACAAGCAGCCTGCTGAGCTATTAAATAAAGAAGCAAAAATGAATGAAACTTTTTTTTTAATATTTATTCACAAGCTCTAATCATCTCTAATACCATATGTGCGCTGGAAGCTGGCCATGAAGTTGATGCAATTGCAACTGATTTTAGCAAAGCATTTGATAAGATCTCCCATAACATTACTATTATCAAACTTAAAGCATACGGTTTCCCTCAGATGTTTATATCTTGGATTCAGTCCTATTTAAAGGATCGTCAATATACAGTAATTTTTAGATCATGTACCTCTAACCCTTTTATTTCAACATCAGGTGTCCCGCAAGGAAGTCATTTAGGACCCTTGATTTTTTGTTAACTATTAATGACGTAGAACTTATTTTATCGGGATCTGACCTGGAGATTTACGCCGATGATATGCGGATCTCAAAACACATTTTATGTATCGCTGATGCCCAATCATTACAAAACGATCTGAACAACTTTTTTACTTGGTGTCGACATAACTTTCTTGAGCTCAATGTAAATAAATGTCAAGCCATCACTTATTCCCGCAAACGTCCGCCCTTGTCACACCGACAATATCTGATAAACAATCAACCTGTTTCGATAGTCTCCTCCATTTGTGACCTAGGTGTTATTTGTGACAACCAGCTTAACTTTCGTGAACATCTAAACAGTATCATTAATAGAGCTAATTCTACTCTTGGGTTCATTAAACGCTGGTCAAGAGAATTCTCGAATCCCTACATCACTAAGTCCCTTTATACTACCTTTGTTAGGCCCCTTCTTGAATATGCCTCCCCAGTCTGGTCACCCTACCATCACGTCCATATTCAACGCATTGAAGCTGTTCAGCGAAGATTGGTCCGGTTTGCTTTGCGCGGGCTTGGTTGGGAGGACCCATATAACTTACCTCCCTATCGTCTTAAGTTAATAAACTTACAGACCCTAGCTCGTCGCCGTGATAATGCTCAAATAATTTTTATACATCAACTTTTGACTGGTGGTATCGACAGCCCGGTTCTACATGGACAAATTATATAAAATGTAAACCATCGTCACCTCAGATCCATACCAACTTTCATTATCCCCTTCCATCGTACTGAATATGGCCAAAATGAACCCATGTCAAGGATGCTTCGTAAAGTTAATAACTCAACCATTTTTGATTTAAGTCTCTCAAAATCTTCTCTTCAAAATGCGCTTCTAACATAAATCCTCCCATTTCCTTCTTACTGTCCCTTTAGTTTTAAGTTAGTCTTAAGTATTCAATTGTTCTCTAGTTTTTAAGTAATTGCTTGCATTAGGCTTAATAATAAATAAAAGCTCACTCAAAATTGAATAATGAACCTACAAACAAAACAACGACTATCGACACCTCTTCAATCTTTCATCTCGAAGTCATTTTTCAAAGAATTTTTGGCCTTGCACAAAGCACACATTATTTTTTAGACAACGCACAAATCACAATAGGTAGATAGATAGAATTATTTTCAATCACAATTTCATACAAAAATAATTTTTAATATTTATTTTACCATCTCATTGCACATAAATTCTACAACCTTCGTTCGAGTCTAGTCTAGAACTGCAAAATAGACCAACCTCAGTCTCCATATAGGAAGGAGCCAAGAAAACCAACCAACAAAAAAAAAAAAAAAGATGCAAAAATCACCCGAAAGTATTATGCAGACGATTCGTAGATAGGAAACATACTCGTATATATATAAGTTAAAAGGTAAAACTATGTATACGAACACAAAATTCAAATAATGTCCCGTCCACAATTCCATTTGATTTGGCTCACAATATATGAAATTACCAAGAGAATCACATGGGAATAAAATATCAAAATTGAATAAATTTCGTCCTCCTTATGCTCGAATGGATTTTGTGTCCTTGATGTAAAACTGGCTCTTGGGTTCCCACCATCATCATATCATCATCGTTCGGAACCGTATATACACGGGAAGAAAATGGAAAACTGTGTTCGAGAAAAATAGTCGAATATTGCCTTTTTCTCTTCTTCCTGGAACGAGTCCCTGCGCCCCTGTTAAACTTACTTGTTCTCGTTGAGGAAAACATCATGGTGTGCGGAGAGTAGGACGATATGTTGGTATTTCTGGGAGATGTGTGATATGCTATGCTAGGCGATGTCAAATTCCTGAATGCATGCATAAATGAAGAACCTTCGTCGGCGTAGTCGTCTGACGTCTCTGCAACAAGGACCATTTTGAAAACATCCATGAAAGTAACTTGTATAACTGCCAGCCAAGTGATATTCAATTCCTTATGCCATCCAAGTGGCGATTGATAGTTTTTGTGTTTTTTCATCATCTTTTTTTTGTCAGTTATATTATATCCTGTTATATTGGTCCTGGCTCAAAAATCAGTTTTATTTTGTTTGTTTTTGAATCAATTTTGTGTTGCTGGTGGATGCATATCTGTCTATCTACATTCGAAATGGTTGATGGCTTCCATATTATAGGGAATAATAACAGTGTTGTGTGACAAAAAAAGACCACTTGAAGAAATTTATAAAAGGTTATTATTAAATTTTTTAAAATGCCTTGAAATGAAGGAATTCCACTGACAGTGAATTCATTCTTTTTTAGGGTGGTTCTAGAATCTCAGGTGGACCTTAACCCCAATCAACAATAAGGTTCGAGTCAACCTAATTTAGCAACAGCTGTCTAGTGCTTCCATCAGTAAGTTTGTTATGCTTCCCTTGAACTTATACATATTGTGTCGCTTGATTCAGCAGTGTCGAGTTGGCAGAGTTTTTCAGAGTTTTTTCTTATTGGTGAGAGAATAATTTATGAAGTGTTCTACCTACCACGCCTACTTTGTTTATATTTTAGTTTTCATAAAATAGTTGTAACGATTTTCATAAAATTTTTTTGAGTTTGTTCTTAGAAATGAGAAAAACATTAAGGAAATTGTTTAATTAAGTAAAATCTTCTCAATTTCACGCCCACTTTTCTTATAAATATCTTTGTATCAACGAAACGGATAAAATGATTTACATAGATGAAGTTTTAAAGTTTGTTCTTACAAGAACTTTTAAAAAGTGTCTTTAGTAAAACCCACCCACAACCACACCCACTTTTTTTAATTTTTAATTTTCGGAAACAACTAACGATTTTTATGAAGTTTTTAGAATTAGTTCTTATTAGCGAAAAAATATTTCAAGAGGTGGTTTTAAAAAAATCTAACCATTGCCACGCCCACTTTGTTTAAATCTTGGTTTCTCGAATTTTAACAATTTTCAACAAGATTCTTACAATTGGTTTTGACTACCACGAAAAAAAAAATTAGGGATTCAATTCAATGTTTTCAGATGTAAAATTTCTCATGTACTGCATAGAGAACGCGGCTTCATCCATACCACCATAACCCTGTGCAATAACTTCTTCCTGATGACTTTGAAAAGAGAATTGAATTTTCTAACTGGTTGCTGGAAGGGAGTTTGGATGACAACGAGTTTATTAACAGAATTCTTTGGACGGACGGATATCAATTTACAAGAGATGGGATAGCAAATATCCACAATCTTCATACATGAGCTCCAGATAATACACATACAAAGAGACATATGAATCATTTCAATACAGATTCAGCGTCAATATGTAGGCAGGTGTAATTGGAAATAAATTAAATTAATTAAATCAAAATACCACCCAGGCTGAATTCTACAAACTATCTGAAATTTTTGCGCAATGATTTACCAGAACTTTTAGAGGAAATTCCATTTATTCAACTACTTCATCATATTTCCAACAGGATGTCGTTCCGACCCACTATGGTCGTCAGGTAAAAATTTGGCTAGATTAAGAGTACGGTGATCGTTGGATAGGAAGAAATGGACCAGTTCACTGGCCTGCAAGATCTCCCGACCTTACTGTTTAGGATTTTTTTGTATTGGGAAGAATGATAGAACTTATTTATACCACTGAAATAACAACTTTAAATGAATTAGAAAGGTGTATCCTCAAAATGTCATCAAAAGTGCGACGGCAGTTAAAATCCAAAAATATTCAAGCATGCATACAAAACCAAGGTGGACACTTTGACCACCTTTTATAACAGTTTTATTACACATTAAAAAAATTTAAAAATCATAAAATCTATGGGTTTTTCCATGGTATTGTCATTGATTTTTATTTTTATATTTTTAAATTCAGAGGAAAATATAGTAAAAGGTTATGTTTATTACGCATTTTCTCGAGAAAATCGACCTCAAAATCAAAAAATTAGCATGGACAGGAAAAATGGAACAGGCTGGAATCTGGATATCTTAAGACTCAAACAAGATGTAAACTATGTTTAAACGCAGTTGTAAAGGATAGTATTTCTTCTAAAAATAATGTCCTTAACAAAGTTTCTACCTCTAGAATTAGTAGAGCAATTTTTGTTAACATGGATCAGGGTACACCAAAGTAAGCGTTTTCTTAAATCCATAAATGATGTCAAAATTGGAGGTAGACCTTTAATGTAAACTATTTTTTTTTAGAATATACCCAAGAACCAAACCTTAAAATACTTTCAACCAGGTCCGGGACACCCTGTATATTGGTTTCTAAGAAAATGCTCGAACGATTTGTATGAAACTTTCCGAGTTTGTTAATACTAGCAAGGGAAAGATTTAAGAATTGAATTTAGTAAATATAATCCACGTACTGCCACGCCCAATTTTCGTTTACTTTGGTTTTTCGGAAACGATTTTAAATGATTTGTAAGAAATTTTTAGAGTTTGTGATTTTTGTAAAAAAAAATTAAAAAAAAAAATAGTACGCATACGCCACAGTGTACCAGTGTAACCTTCTTGATATATTTTGATAGTTATTTTGATCAGAAGTATTTTAATGACAAGAGATATTTTGAAAATGACATAAAATTTTATATTGGGTGCAAATTTGACACTGACAGCTCTTATATGATCAAAAAATTGAAAGAAATTCAGTATAATAGGCATATTCAGGAAAATGAGATCTCAGCAATCTCAGTTACCTGAACAGGATTCCTCAGTAAAATTCCTCAGCTTTCCTGTCAAAACTCTGAGGAAAAAAAATCTTGGATTCGTTTGCTCACTTTTTGAGTGAGAAAATTCTCTGGGATCTCATTTTTCTGAACACACCAAATACGTTTTCGCGCTAAAAATAGCTTAATTTACGCTTGGACATCGTTGGGAAATATTGGTTCGAAAGGGGATGCTATACAAAAACTACAGCTATTGAGGCTGGTTTGTTAGTTAATTATTAATCGAACATAATGTATATTCTCGTTTCCTTCCTCAACAGAGAATATTGCCGCTGGTGCAGTTTTTGGAAAAGCAGCGTTATTGGCTCACTTTTCTTATTCCTAATACCACAATGGAAGGAATGTTGCAGTCAATTAATGGAACTGCCGATTTCGCGCCTACAGATAGGATTTGGACTTACACGATCAGTGTAATAATCTCCAAATAATATGTCTAATAAACGATAATAAATTTTAAATAATTATCATTATATAATTTTATTATTTTCATAGTTTGATCGAATGAAATGAAAACTTAATTAAAACTGAACATTAAATAAATAATTTAATTCTAAAACATTGCTAGATTCTTTAAACAAATTCTAATTAGTTCTATATTAAACATGATCACCACAACGAGGATTTATACATTTATTGCACACTTAAATCCAAATTTTCAGTGAGAAATCATACATGTTTCGGACCTAACCCCGATTTATGTAACTCCTGAAAAAAATGTTTTCAATCAATTAAGATCCCGAGACAACTTATCGAATTTGATGAGATATCTGGGCATAAACTGGTTAAATATTTTTGGCAGATCTGTGTCAAAAACACTATCGAAATAGAGAGGGTATCACTACGGAAATCTCTCTTTTCATAATGCCGCATAGTGTCGCCCTCTCTCTGTTTCGGTATTGCAAGTGCATTTCCATAATATCGCGATTTTTTAAGTTCCATAGATTTTTGATAACTGATATAGTTAAAGTTACGACCACACTGAAAAACTGCTTCTGAGTTATTTTTATCAAGAAACGCTTCTGCCAAAACTGCTTTATAGTGGACTATTGAGAAAAAAAAGCTAAAAACTTATATTTATTCCGAAATATTCACTTAAACACCAGGAATACCTTGGCATATATGTCCCAAGTTGTACCTACCCTCATCAAATGCTTATTATTTTTAGGTTGTAAATAAGTTTGACAAATTTATCAATGTAGCTTTGAAAAAAAAATGTAAATGTTGACTTTTTTTTAGAGGTATACAAAGCTGAGTTAAATGAATTTAGATGACTGTCCCCAGCAAAATTGTCATTTTCGTGACAAAAAAATAAATTCTTAAAAAAATTTAATGAACAATCGCCGAATAAGTTGCTGTGAGATCACATGAATAAGTTGTCATTGCCGTGGTGTGGCATTTGTTTTTTTTTTTGTAATAATATTATGATAGTAATTCCAACTTGTTTTCCAACGAATGACTTTTTTTAAGCATTTAATAATAAAATGAGTTTGAAACAAAAAATTCAGTTGAATACGATTTTATTTAAAAAAAATACCATTTCCATGGTTTTTTGTGACATACATGGTAATCACATGAAACTGACATGTTAAATAAAATTTAATGAATTTGTCAATTTTTATTTTAAATTGCTACAAAAAGTCATATACAGTTATCATGGCAACTGGAAAAGGTGGAAACAAACAAAAAACGATAAAGATAAACTTCGCGCAGAAAATAAACGTGAACGTTTCGGAATATTCGAGAAGATCCTGAAAAATTCCAACAACAGCAGAAAGAAAGAAACAAAAATATGTATTTAAAAAAAAGGACGGAACATTTTTAGCTCAATAAAATGTAATATGACTTTACGAGGATAAATAAAACAAAGAAATAAATAAAAAAAAACAAGAAATAACGAAGAAAGAATAACTTATAAAAACACAATTTATTGAAGCTAACATGCCACCTGAATTCCCTGTCCCTTTTAATAAATATTCATTTAAAAAAAAAAACTCACTTCAAATGTACATATTTTATTTTGTAAAACAAAAAGATAAGATTATTTCCTGATGAAATGTGGCACTAGGCAATAGCGCCAAAGGAAATATCGCCAACAAAAATTCTTAACAATTGAATTGTTGTTTTTTTTCTCGATTTGGGAGTTATTTCCAATTTGTATTTTTTTTTTGCAAAGGAAACAACGCCCAAAATGAAAATTTTAAAAGTCAAATGCGAAATAAGGCCCAAAATTGGAAATATCGCCCAAAAAAATCCAGAAAAAGGAAATAACGCCCAAATCTTAGGAAATAACGCCCAAATAATAATAAAACTCACTACTAACATTTGCAATATGGATTTTTGAAAATTAAAACGGCGTAAAAAAGTGTGGTATGTATGGGGGGCATGCTGTCCCTGTGCAATCCCCCTGCTTGGGCACATTATAAGATTTGGTGTAGGTGCGAGGCTGGGTGTATGCAAAGTTTCTTTAAATCCAAAAGAGACTTTTCATACACCCTGCCTCGCACCTACCCCAAATCATATAATGCGCCCAAACAGAGGGGTTGCAGGGGTCAAACGAATCCAAATCCATTTAACTCTATAATTGATACTTAATTACAGAGTTAAAAAATAAATAATTATTGTAAAAGCACAAACATTACTTCGCCAAAAATCAAATAATTCCAGTAAATTGCCCACGGGAATTGGTTCACTGCTTGTGAGCGAAAATTCTCCACTTTTTTGTCCACACGGATTCATGAGCACTTTCACGGTTAAGCCTAGTACATACTTACTTCCTCGTGAAGTGAACAAACATCAGTGGATAAAGTGAATTTTTGAAATTTATCGCTGGTACAGACTTGTGAATGCGTTGTGTTTGCAATCACATTGCCTTAAATGTCTAATCTATATAAATAAAAATGTAAATGTAGGTACGTTTGTTCCTTACCGCTAATCTCCGAAAATTCTTCACCGATTGCTTTGAAATTTTCATACAATGTTGTATTCGAATACGAGCGGGTTTGTGCATTGTACATACTCAAAATAAGGAAACAAATATAGTGAGATATGTTGTGCATGAAAGCAACACCCGCTATTCTAGATCTCAGCAATATCAGTTTAAGACATATACATAATTACTCAGAAATTTTTAAAGTTTTGATGTCAAAATTTTGAACTACATATATGTTTTTTTTATGTTTTTTATTATAAGCATTCTTAGAAATTAAAAAAACGAAAACGATTTCCCTTAAATGAGGAAACATGACATTGGACCTTTTAGAACCAAGATACAGAATTATATTTTGCATTTATGTATGTTCAGAAAAAAAAAAAGTTTTTGTTTATAATTTTAATTTATACCTCCTTTTGATTTCTGTTTACGAGTGAGTACCTATCTACCTACCAAAGGTATTTCAAATACAAAAAAGGCTGCTGCGGAATATTTGTTTTTTTTGGAATATCTTACCGCCGACGGTTAAAGTGCAGAGCCTCATAAGACGTTTTTGCATTGTTTTTGTCAAGCGAAAAGCAAAATTCATGAGTGAACCCTTAACCACTCTGTGCTGAAGATAGATGGTACCTTACATATAGCTAATCCCTTGGGCTGGATCGCGGTTGGAATGAATTGAAAAGAATAACCTCCGGCTTTAAAGAAGAACTGTTCAAATCAATAAGTTGTATCATTCTCTTTCAGTTTCAACTTGAAATTCAAATTGTGAAGTATGCCTGTGTGGATTTTTGTCATTCCGCATGTTCGAAAGTCTGGACTGATTATGTTAAAGGATACTAGCCGCGTTTTATTATCCTCGGGTCTGGGTCGGGGCTTTCTTTTAACACGTAATACAAAAACAACATTTTATCTCGGTTTCCATCGAAGTTTTATTTATGGATCCAAAAATTAGTTTTTAATTTTATGGGTAGATGGCTTTTCTGTTTTGCAAATGGTAAGGTAGTCCGAAAGAGAGTAAAGAAAAAAGACAGTATCTACATGAAACCCAAGCAAAAAAGAGATGGGCATACAACAGGGTTTGCATTAGAATCCATATGGCTTTATTTTCACGGGGTAAACCATATGTGTTATTGGCGATAAAAAAACGTAGCTACTATTTTTTAACGCAGACATAGGTTACGTGCTCAAGAAGCTCAGCGAAGCGTATGGGTAACAGTTATTAGAATTATAATAACATTTTTGACTCCCGGGGAATCGAGGACTTTTCACATTTATTTCAAAGCACTTGAATACCAAATTAATGTTTTGTTTTCGAACTGCAAAACTTTTGGTGCGAACATAAAAGTAAAATAAATGTATGTATAGCGATTACCTACTGCTTGAATTCTAGAGTTCCGAATATGAAATAAGCTGGCATATTTAATCATTGGGGTGATTGTCATTGCCTGCCTAACAAAGACCACTGTGATATTATTTATTTGTATTTTCTTTTTCAAATTTTGTACGATAATTGGATTTGCAAGCCCATGTCAGCTAGTAAAAAATAAATATTTGTTATTCATCAATTTATTAAAATGAAAGACGAAACCATAATTATCGCTACAACTTCTGTTTTACTTCTCAGCACAATTTTCTTGAGACTTTTGCAGCTTGTATGGTATTGTATGGTCAAATTGTCAAAGCTACACTAAAAATCTACGAGTACCCGTACATTTTGCGAGGGAATTGGTTCACCACTGGCTTAAAATGTTTAAGAAAGATTTTTGACTGCAGATTAATAAAAAAAATTATAAAATATGTTTATATTAGTAAATGCCCATTTTAAGGTGCAAATATTAATAAAATATTTTTATCTCAAAATCGAAATCGATTCAAATCGAAAAATTTCAATACCGTCTCAGTATCGGTTTTAATCTGGTATAACTTTTAATCACTCCTCGCCTCGGTATCATCTATGTTTCTTAATATTGCTCTTTTTTTTTGGGGTGAAGTATGGTTCAAGAATTTTTGAAGCGTTAGGGTCATTATTCTGTAAGTTCCGAAATTCGATTTCCAAAAACCTGGAATTCAAAATTCTGTAAATCTAAAATTCTGTATTCTAAAGTTCTGAAAATCTAAAATTCTGCTTTTCAAAATTCTTTAAAACCATGATTCTGTATTTCAAAATTCTGTATTCCAAGATTTTGTTTTGATAATGAAAAAATGTGCGCACTTTTTTTCATTAGCAAAACAATTTTTATTTTATAATTAAGAGTGACATTCAATTCAATTTAAAATGCATTTTTTTTAAATCTTTTCCATCATAACACGAAGAAAATCGGAACTCTCGCTAAAGTCTCATTTGGGAAGCTTTATAGAAGTCTTATCATTTCGGTTTCAGAACACCGAAAAGACATGAAACGAGACTAGGAAATATCCAGTCGAAATTCGTATCTAGCCCCACCAGTTATTTAAGTATGTACCTATATTGTATAACCAAATCAATAACCAGAAGATAAAAGTTCTCATGCTTTATAATGGCTTGCCCACAATCTAAGAAAAAAACTTTAATAACCAAGTAAATTATACTCATTTTTCATGCTGTATACAATTTTCATCTTTAAAATACGACTCTCCTATAATAATATTTTAACCAATACTTTGACTTTTCAACCCTAACGTATCCCACATGACATAAAATCCCCCCACTCAAGAACAAAAAAAAAAAAAAACTGATTTCTATATAAGGTTTATACTCTTCCTCGATTTCCGTTATGGATTCACAATTGGGCAGAAGACATTCAATAAGCAATTTGATATTTATTCGGTATTTCGCCAATAAATCCCACTCAAAAGTGAACAATATTTTGTATCCTCAAATAAAGTAACAAACAACAAAAAAAAAAAAAAAGAAGAAAAAAAAGGAAGAAAAATCTTCCAATATAAGTAAATCTGTTGCTTGAGCTTTCTTGTCTCTTGTACAAAAATATACGCCATCGCCCGCCCCGCACAGATAACGTGTGCGAAGCCAATGCCGACGACCAGCAGCACCACCAGAGAGAATTCAGTCAGACTCCCCCCCCCCCCTTTCGTTTGCCCAAATCAACCCTTGATTTTTTCTTCTTTTTTTTTTTCGTTTTCAGATTTTTTTTTTATTGCTGTGCAATTTTTTATTTCCATCAACATGGAACGTTTGCATAATATTTGAATAAATGTTTAAAGTGTTGTCCTTGTTAGTGATAATTTATCATGATTTTGTTGTCTACTGTATACGTACACACACCTTCCATAGCCCTTGAGTCTTTTTCATCCATTTCTCTGTCGAAAGTGCAATTTCGATATTTTTCGATACATTTTTTTTTTTATTTTTGTTGTTATATGATTGCTCCTGTTTATCTGTTTTTTTTTTTCGTCCTTTACTCTTGCTGATGTTGTGGATGAAAGTAAGAGATTCTGTGTATGTGTGTGTGTGTAGTGTATGTTTATATATAAATCGTTATTACCGAATATTTATTGGGAAAATATTGAAAAATCATTGGGAAATTCTGCCCGTGTCAGTGCCATCGTGGCCGTGTGTCTCTGTCCCACCCAAAAGTTCAGACCCCAACGCAAGGTGGTTTATAGGTGAGATTGCATGTTAATAGCCCGGTTGAGGTGTTTTATGGGGTAACACACAGCGAGATTTTTCCAATTTGCCGTAATGTTTATTTTATAAGCGGCATCGATGGCGACGAAATTGAACTATTCAGCCAAAAAGCTCAAATGTGGGTTGAGGTTATAATATGATGGGTATAGTGTACCTGTGTATATACAGTGACCCATTCCAACCCTATCCATCCACCCAGACCGATTGAATTGATGCGTGCTATTTGCGCGCAACGACGATAACTAAAATAAATTGCGATATTTTCTTGCAATTATTATTGAATGAGGATGTTTTCATATTCGTTATCATTTTTGTTTCATATTTTTTTTTTTTTTTTTTTTTGCACCACTCAACTATGTAAAGGTATATATTTGAATGCTGGACATTTTTGTTTCCTGGTAAAAGCTATAAGTATCCTTATTACTGCAAATTGGAAGAATATAATGACTCTTAATGAATTATGGTCCTTTGGGCGATATGTTTATTTATACATATCGTGTTGGTGCGTATATGTATGTGGGGGGAGTTATAATGTATTTTGATTAAGCCCGTGGATCATTTCAATTTTATTAAGTTTAATTCCTTAATTTGAGCACATTAACTACCTCGACGTTGAAATTATCCTGTTTGCAGTGTGAGCATAAATATAATCTTTATAAACAAATTAAGGGGTATATATTGATGATTTTACAACACAAAAAGTTAAATTAACTATTTAATTAAGAGATGCTAGGAATTATTGTCATTGTTATTGTAAATAATTTTACCAGTCAATCCTCTTTTACATCTATAAAAAGAGTGAGGACGGTGTTTTTTATTTAAACAAGCATATTTACGTTACTTAAGGTATAATAAACTTCATTTTGAGCCATTTTAATTTTTTAAACCAACAAACGTATTTTTCCACATGAACATCCACATTGTAGTTTTAAAGAATGAGTATAAGCCATTTAATTAGTCAAGTCAAAATTCACTATCTCCTTGGACGAAATTCATATACCTAAAGTTAGTGGGGGATCCACGGGTGGGGCTTTCGAGTCCGGACCATCCCCCCTTGAGCATTTAAACCAAATATTTTGATATTAATTTATTTATTTTTTAAATATGTATTTCTCTTCGACCTATAAATTTGGTCTACATTTGTCCTACTTAATTCCAGAAACCCCATCTTTTTATAAATTTTCGATTAAAAATTTCGTCAATTGTAATAAAACGGTATATATGTACTCCAAAACTTCGAATGCATCTTAGTGGAAAAAGGAGTATACCTACTTACATTAGATTGCGCAACGGTTTAATGAGGGAAACTTTATAGTCCAAGAGCTTAAGCTATGTTAAATTTTAAATTATAAATTAAATTATAAGGAAAAAAAGATTTTCGTAAAAAAAAAACGGTTGTGCTGCGAAGTGCCCAACTTATGCTGCCAGGTGCCGTACAAAAATCGTACTGCAAGCATATGTGGTTTTAAGAAACCAGCCATATTTTTAGCGTGAAGTTAGTGACGCCATATTCGATTTTGGAAAAAAAAACAACATGTACTGTATTGTGCTTAAACTTGTGATGCGATGTGCCGTAAATATTTTTGATAATTTCGCAAATTTTCAAATTATGAGGATGGAAAAAGTTTTTTTGAAAACTTAAAGTTATGCTGTTTTGTACTCAAAAAATGATACAGTCGAAGAGATAAAAAAAATTGCATATTTGCAACTTTTATGTTCGAACGCAAATATTGCTAAATAACTTAGCGTGAAATTAGCATCATCATTGTCGATAAAAAAAAAAAAGTTGTGTTGTGTTGTGCTGTAAATATTTTTTTTTAATTCAAAAATTTGCAAATTTTAGGGATGATTTTTTTTTTGCAAACTTACGATTCACAAAAACATAAAAGTTGTGCTGCATTTTGCTCAAAAATTGATTCGCATAATTATGGCTCTTAGGGGCAAAAATAAATTTTGGGAAGCAAGAAGTTAGCAGCTCCATTTTCATTTTTCAAAAAAAAAATAAAGCTGCGCTGTATTGTGCTCAACTTGTGCTGCCATTATGCCGTAAATATTTTTTTTTAATTTAAATTTACAATTTTTTTGTTCAAAATTACGATCTTTTAAAAACTTTGTGCTTGTTTGTTTTTTTGTATCCAAATTGGCGGTGCTAACTTCACGCACATAAATAATATAGCTTCAAACCCACGCAAGTTTTATTTATCTTTAAGTTTTCTATTTGTATACTTGGATCCCCCCATGGCCAAATCCGCCACTGCCTAAAGCCGTAAACTGGTACAAAAACCTTTAATTCATCATTAAAAATTCGATGTTAAAAATTCCCATATAATTCCGAGATCTGTTAAAAAAGTTATTCAAGGTTAAATGTCGAAAATATTATTTTTTCGTATGTTACTCTTCAACGGCCGCGGCGGATGCTACCACAAAACAGTTTATGTAAAGTTTGTAAGTTATAAGATCTTCTATGAAAAGGATATTGACATTTTTTCCTACGAGCAATCGTTTAGTAGATATTGCCATTTAAAAAAAAAAATTTTAAAAGTCGAAAATAGTGTTTTTATCCAATATTTCACTTAAACTATGACTGGCTATCGAAAATTGATTTTCCAATCATTTTAAGATTATGTGCTCTTCTACAAAAAAGCATTATCTTTTTTTCTTACAACTATTATTTAAAAAAACAAAAATATTTTTAAAAATTCAATCAAAATTCAAACATTGCAATTTTTCGTGCTAAGCTTTCTAAAAATTATTTTATCTGTACATATTTTCAATTCGGTTTGTAGACTATTATATGTTTTCTACAAAATAGCTTGAGGTATATTTTGTTACGAGCTATCGCTTAAAAGATATTTCGTTTCAAAGAATGGTCGATGATATCGAAACATCGGTCTGTTTTAGAATGAGTGAAACAATATTATGATTGATCTTCAAATTTCTATGGCCAATCAAATTATGGATAAACTTTTATACTTGATGTTTAAGAGTTGTCTTACTTAGAAAACGGACTCGGTTGTCTAAACCTTGGGTAATTTAACAATCTAAAAAAATACGCGATATGTTGGACATAAAAACAACACCCGCTATACTGATATATAAGCAATACAGGAACTTTATATATCAAAAAAAGGAAAGTTTTCATATTTGTTCGTCAAAAAATAATAATTTGAATAGAAAATAAATAAGATAGACTAATAAACAAGATATAGAATTGGTCGTATACCAGAACATTTAATAGGTAAGTACGTTTAAGTTTTTCTTTTTTGGTTATTTAACATTTCGTTTTTTTTTTTTTTTTTAAGCACACACAGAGTTGAGGTGTGATGCAATGTAAAAATGCCTTAAAGCGGTCTTATATATAGAATAAAGTAATTGAAGGCGAGAATCAAATATTTAAGGAGATTTTAAGGACTTTCTTTGAAGGAATGTAGGCAAGTTTGGAGGTTCAGGGATCATAGCACCTCATAATGCGGAATATTTGAAAAAAAGACGTAGTAACCAATTTCAAACTTTCTAGCAATATTAAATAAGTTGAAAATTAAAATGTAGAAAAGTGTACGTGGGGACTGGACTGGACATATTTTGTATATGCCATTGCCTTAGTTTTAAGAGAGCTTATACAGGGTGATTGGTATAAGGCCATCAAAAAGTCAGAGCGAGTAGGTTGGGTTAAGACGAGAAAAAAAATCGCAAGAGAGGGGGGTCTGTTTCCCCCCGTTTAGGCGGGAGGGGCAATTTTCTAAAAATATGACTTACAACGAAAAAAAAAATATTTAAAAACAACGGTTAAACTTACAATGCCATGCTATACCTTTTTGAAAATCTCTTCTTTAGTTCTCATTTAAATTAAGTTGTGTTAGTGAATAGTTTTTGAAAAATTAATTTTCAAACTCGAAATTTTGAAAAAAAAAATAAAAAAAAAAATTTTTCAAATTAATAAATTCAAAATTTTATGTAATTAAGTATAATTTTTATTTTCAAAATTCAATGCTCTTATTAATTTTCAATAAAAAACAGAAAACCGGATGCTAAAATGCATTTTAGTTTTTGAGAATTAAAAAAAAAATTAACAGTAGTAAAGGTGAAATCTAATCTAGTTAATTCAGTTTATTTTTTTATTATTTGCTAAAAACCGGATGCTATATACAATAAAAAATAACCAAGGGATAATCCGCTAATAATAATAATTATTAACCTGAACAGATCAAACTTGGGAAAACCAAAAAAAAATTTACTTTTTTTGAAAAAAGTACTATTAATTTTTTTATTTTATCAAAAAACTAAGATACATTTTAGCATATGGTTTTCTGTTTTTTATTGAAAATTAATAAGAGCATTGATTTTTGAAAACAAAAATTATACTTAATTACATAAAATTTTAAATTTTTTTAGTTTGAAATTTTTTTTTTATTTTTTTTTTCAAAATTTCGAGTTTGAACATTAATTTTTCAAAATCTATTCACTAACACAACTTAATTTAAGACTCCGCACTCGCATAACCTTTCATTTGCATTTTTGGACTTAGTTCATTTTATGTTGGGAGTTAGTGGCAAAAATAATGGGAATAAGTTGATAATGAACCACGACCCAATTTTAGTGGGAGTTTATGCGTCGGGAGTTAGTTCATTTGGGAGTTCGTTCGTAGGGCCAAAGACTAAATATATCTTTCCCTATAGAAAGCATATACATATGATGTATACCTACCTTAAATACGAATAACAAACAAAGCTTTAAAATCACAGATTTGTATAGGTAACTGGAATCGGGTACATCTAAGAACTGTGTCTTTTGGTTTTCTTCTCCTGTTGCTTCTCAATAGTCATAGTCATCATAATAAAATACAACACAACCAACAATGCGAAGTATAGTGAAACATAACCCTCAGGAACAAGAAAACCCCTGGTATATATACTCAATGGATTACAAAATCTGGATACAAAAGTCCTGATTTGGTTGGTTGGTTGCTGCTGATGCTATACCCAATGCTACCGCTACTGCTGCTGCATAAGAGGGACTTCTAAATCCACTCTCTCTCTCTCTATATATTTTATTTATTTACGATTGTTTTCTCAAGGAGCAGCTTATGCCTTAAATCAGAACAGTATTATAAATGAAAAGACTCATACATAGGTATACACTCCTTCTTGCCTTCCAGCTGTGTTTGTTGCTGCTGCATGCATTGATTGAGTTCACATCAGAACCTGGGGTTGTTTTGTTAGGGGGGCATTGGGTAAAGGAGTTTATCCGCAAACGGGATTCTGAGTCAGCAGGGACTGCTGCCGGTTAATAGTGGCGGATTGATTGGAAAATTGAATTCTTATAAAGTAAATACTCACAGGACTGAGCTGAGCTATAGCTTCGAGGAGGTCGGGAAATTGAAGCGGAACGATTTATGGAATCATATATACACATAACCTATAAGCTCCATGGTAGAACTAACTCAACAGAACTGATGGAGGAGCATGTGTGTGTCTTGGACAAACATCGTTTGGTATCGCAATACACCTTCTGACACGCCATTTGAAAAGATGTACTTATAAGGTATACATTTATATGGAATTATGGAGCAGAGGCACAAAATTCCTGATGCTGACTATGCTGCCAGTGGTGCTGTATGATGAGGCTGCGGCATTGTCGCAATATTCTCATTGTCGCGTCGTCGTCGTCGTCTCGGTTGTTGTAGCAAAATCATGACCGGAATACGTTGTTTGGATTTTAGATTTCTCTCCCTGACTCCCTGGGAGTTCGTTCTTTCCCCGTTGCAGGGAGATGTGACAGTGAAACACACTCGATGGCAACCTACATATCTATCTAGGTGTTCCATAACGGGTACGATATACACGTGTATTTCCACACTTGGCTCAGACGAACAGGAGGATTTTAAAATTATAAATATACACGATGTGAGAGTTCTGAGGAATGATAACGATGTCGGCAAACTTGGAGCCAATCAAACATAAAACTATTGCCAGCCAATGCTTGTAAGTTGTACAAAAATGCAGCCCTATATTATAGGTACTCTGTTGCTTCATCTGGTTGAACGACAACGAACGAACTGTACGGTGCGGTGCGGGTGGAGGACCAAATGTCGATGATTATGATAATATTGCGCCGCGCTGTATATCTAGAGAAGGTATACTGATGATGACTACAACGACAACGATGACATTCTTGAGTAAACTAAACCTCGAGTAAATTGTAAGGAGCTCCTGCAAAGAAAGGATAATAAATTTTCATTGCATTGTGCACAATTTACAAAATGTGGATGGAACAAGACGGAAGGGTAGGGGGTAAGTTGCGACGACGACTGACGGATGGGGGAATGAAGTAGGTACATAAATTTTGTACTTGCGGAATACAAATGTGGATACAATTTCGAACAAAAGCTTGCATATATTTCAAAGTGAGTTACTTTTTTTTTTCTTCTGTCATTTTCTGTGTGTGTGTTGTGTTTGGTTATGTAGATCAAGGACGATATACATGACAAGGATATGAAAAGGATGACATGCGGCCCTCTCGATCTACTTTTTCTAGTACTAGAAAAAAGAAATATTATGGAGACTCCATTTATTTATAGAGACATAAATAGTGAGTTAGAAAGAAACAGAGAGACAGAGAGAGGGAGAGATAGAGAGAAGGCGAATCAACTTTAAGAAGCATATCTACCTACACAAAAAAAAAAAAATAACTGAAATCATTCAATTCGCAATTCAAACATTTATTCGGTTTTTGTAGTTAACGAATGTATAAGCAAGGATTCAACAATTAAGAATGAGAGTGAACATGTACATACATATTGAGATATGTGTAGGTAGAGTGAACATGTACATACATGTGTAGATATGTGTATTTGTTGTATTTGAATTATTTAATGAGCTTTACCATCATTTATGATATTTGGGTATAAGAAGAATGAAAATGGTTAAAGTAAAATTACATGATTTCTATTTAAAGAACAAATAGGTAGGTTACCTACTTATAACATTTTGCATTGTAATATTTAATCTCAAAATCAAGATTCGATCTTTTGAATAAAATATCATGTTAGCTCGTTTTTGTTTTTGTATAGCTCCAAAATTAAGATACCTACCCATTTTACCATTAAAGAAAAAGGTTATCTATTTATCACAAAAACGTAGGTATCTAAGATTTTTATAAAAAAAATGTGTATAGGTATGTACAATTAGTATTGTTGTTAGTATATAGTCTACGGTTGGTATCTTCCAGCAAAAATTTTGTCAAAAACTGTTCTTTTGGTAATAAATTTGCACGATTTGCAAACGTTGTTCAGGAGTAAGTTTATTCATTATGAAATGGCAAACCAAACTGAGCATAAATCAAGTGACAGCTGTCAAAAATACCAACTTCGAAAAAATTATTGCCAGATTGAAAACTACACGTCTCAAAAAAAAACACCCTTGTGAAACCTCCTATTGCGGACAACTCCTTTAATCGGACAATCCCGTTGACCGGACGAATTCTCACTACCGTGGATCTTGAATTTAATTTCCATAAATTTTATGATCCCTTAAGCGGACACTCCCTTACCCGGACGCGGACAAGAATATCAGACACAATTTGTTAAATTTATTTCTCCTAGGCGGTCAAAAACTTTTTATAGTTTGTAAATTTCAACCCTTATTTTCAGCAATACTTTCCCATATCTTCTTTTCTATTAAAAACGTTCACAACTGCAATAGATGCGTACGATAAAGACAAAGGCGCAAAATTTTAAACAACCTATTGTTAAGGGCTTATCATATTACTAGTTAGCAATTTCCTAAAACATTTAGTTATTTTACTAGCTGTTCCAAAATTTTAATCCTTTTTTTTCGTTTTACTAACTATGTAAAATACTAATTCCCTTTTATTAAAAACGGTGCAGCTGAATACGTCCAAACAATGACAGTTCGGAAAGAAAAACAAAGCAAACAAACCTAAACCTAGGGAACGGACCTAATAATTTGCAATGTCAGAAGTTAAAGTGACAACCTACAATTTATTTTGTAATTTTTTTTGTTTTTATTTGTGACAACTATACGACTAGTTTGTTATTTTAGTAAAAGAAAAGTTTCAATAAAGTGAAATCAAAAAATTGTTATTTTATTTTGTGTTGTTGCTGTTCCTTATTAAAGGTTGCAATGAAGAAAACACAGTACGAGCAGCCGCAGTCAGGGCTTTAGCAGTTTATGTGCTTTTCCCATCCTTACGTGAAAATTGAGTTTTTTTTGCAGATTCAATTGTACAACTTATTGAAGATTAGAATCTATACCTCGAGTAAAATTCTCCATCGTCCAGCTCTTCAAAGGGATTTGCTCGGCTGAGTCTTCGAATATATCGAAATCTTCATCTTCCGAAAACATTTTTTTTTATTTACTTTGAAAAGAATTAACACACGAAAAAAAATACAATTTAAATCTTTCAAATAAAATTGCCAAGAAATTATTTTCGAGGACAATGACAGATTTCATATGGATTTAGCAAATTACTAAAATTTAAAGTAGCCATTTTCTGATTTTAACTTTAGTAAAATGTTAAGAGTTAGTAAATTGCTAAAATCGTTTAAAATTACCAAAATCTTCTTTTTAACTTAGTAAATTACTAAAATGGCTTTAAAATTTTACTAAATCGTTTAAAATTTTGCGCCAAACGAATTAACAACGTACAACAAAATTGCAACAATCGTTGCATATTGTGGGTGTGGAGCATGCTACCAAATCACTGTTTCTGGTGAAATTACGAATTTAATTTCTGCAGCGGTGAACTGTTTTTGTATCTTGTTTCTTGTATGTCACTTTTTTCCCCACTTGGACGGACAACTCCCATAGACGGACAAGAGTGTTGCGACCGTCGCTCTCCGCCCAATGGAAATTTCACTGTAATACTCTTTCAGACTTGAAATTTTTTCCCAGCTGAATTCTAAATGCCCCGTACATGGGGATTTCTATCCAAAATTGATAATTTACCTCGTAATGAAGATGTGCTCAAGAAAAATTTGCTTTGAACTTCTAAATAACTCTCGACTGCTCTTGAAGAACAATCTGATATTAATTATGAAACCAGTTTATTTTTCGACAGTACTCAAAAAAGTAAAGTGGCTTAAGTCGATATTTAGCATTTTTGGGAAAACAATTTCAATTTTCAAAAAATTATTCCGAATAGATTATTTTGAATATGAGGCTAACATTTCAACCAAAATTTCAATTATTAATCACAAGTCGATGACAGAAATGTCATTTGTCATTTATTTTATAAACCTGGCCATTTTTGAAATATCGAATTTTCAAAAAATAATTTTAATACATACAAACATAGATACACACAAAAGTATTTAAACTTATTACAAGCCCTTGTATAAAATTTCATTAAAATCCGCTGAACAGATAATGAGATATTCGAAAACCAAAAAAAAAATGGTTCTATGGTAGACACTATTAATAATGGATTAATGTAAGATTTTTCCAATAATTATACTGAAGATAGATCGTATATATTTGACCAGAAAAACAAATTTAATCAATATCTTAGGAATCCTTTTTGAGAAAAGTACCGTTACTTTCGGTTAAAAAAATAATTTTTAATTTAAATTAAGATACCATTTATAGGCATTTTTCGGACATTTTTCTTACAAAAAGGTTTCCTATATATCATTTAAAAAATTGGCGTTAAAAATAACGCCCAAGGAAAAAATTCTGAACAATTGTTGTTGTTTTTTTTTTTCTCGAGCTGGGCGTTATTTTCAATTTTTTAAATTTTGTTTAAAGGAAAGAACGCCAGAAAAAGGAAATAACGCCCAAAACTTAGGAAATAACGCCCAAATAATTATAAAACTCAATACTTTTAAGATATGGATTTTTGAAAATTAAAACAGCGCGGCGTATAAACAGTGAGTGCCCTGCTTGGGCACATTATTATAGGATTTCGGGTAGGTGCGAGGCTGGGTGTATGCAAAGTTTCTTCAAATCCAGATTCTGTACACCCAGTCTCGCACCTAACCCAAATCCTATAATGTGCCCAAGCAGGGGAGTTGCAGGGGGCAAAATGCCCCCCATACATACCTGACTGTTTATGAGCCTCGATTTTTTTTAAGATTATCTTATCATTGAAATTTCACTTTAAAATTATCGCCCAAAATTCAGGAAGTAACGCCCAAATTTAAAAAAATTTAGAAATATCGCCCAAAATTGAAGAAATAACGCCCAAATTTTACAAAAACAATTTAGATTGAAAATATTTGGGCGACATTTCCAACTTAAGATTTGAAAAATATAAATTTGGGCGATATTTCCAATTGTTTTTGTATTTGCCTATTTCCAAATCGATTTGGGCGTTATTTTCTAAAAAAAATTTCGCTAACAAAAATTACTGATTTTTTTTAAAGTTGTGGGCACATTTCTGAGAAATATAAGATTTGTAGTAATTGATAAAAAAAAATTTATGTCAGGTACCTACTGTTGTTTTTGGTCCTGAAAAAAATGTGCCGCGGTAATTCCCAAAAAATCCTAGGTACCTTTAGTTTAAAGAAAATGGACAATTGAATGAAATCTTTTGGGAATTCATGCATTCTTTGCATTCTTGTATTGCATTGTTTGCGTTCTTTGTATACTTTGCATTCTTTGTATAATTTACATTCTTTTGTGTTCTTTGCATTCTTTTGCACTCTTTTGATTCTTTTCATTCTTTGATTGCCTTTGATCCTGTGGAAACTGGGGAAATGTACTTTATTCGGGCCAGAGGTCGTTGGGTTTATGCATGGAAATAGCAATGCAAAGAATGAAAAGAATGCAAACGAAAGCAAAAGAATGCAAAGAATGCAAAAGAATGCAAAAGAATGCAAACGAATGCAAAAGAATGCGAAGAATGCAAATGAATGCATTGAATGGATTAATTTAAAATTAATTTACTCAAAGTCAAAAACGTAAGAAATTTCACAAAAAAAATATTTTCCGTCAAAAAAGAAGAATTTGTCTTAATTTCCCCAAAAACTGGAACAAATTTCACCATAACATAATTTAGGCAAAATTCAAAGGGACAGACAGACTACCAATAGAATAACGAGACTCACTTATTTCGATTTCGCTATCATCGCAATGTAAAGTTGGACTAAAATCTCCAATTCGGTTTTTTTTCAAATCCAAAATTTGCCCTAATAATAAAAATAAAACAAATTGCTATGCCCATACTATACTGAAATAAATCAGCGAACTAGAAGACTTTGCACTTTTTAATTGGACTTGTTAAATTATTATTAATTGATTCAAAATAGCTTTAATAAATAGTTGTGCTTTGTCTTCTACTTGGCTGATTTATTTTTTTAATATACATATGTTGTATGTATTTATGTAGGTATAAAAACCTTCTTATTAAGGCATTTTTGCGAATACTTTTTAAAAAGAAGATCCACGAATAAAAACGACACAGTGCCTCTGCGAACAAGGTTAAACGACGACGCGACGATGCCGAAGTTCCGAGAAAACGAAACCAAATAGTGGAATACATAATAATACACTATATACATACCAATCAAAAATTTTATGGACGAATCTCGTACTGGTAAGATTGCCACAATTTTTTAAGTTTTTCTTTTATTTTCTGTACTATGTATGTACCTACCTAAAATGATCATTCCAAAAATATTACATTTAAATATTTTAATGTGTTTAAAGTTGGAGTTTGAAGGTTTTTTTTTGTGTAAGTTTTATTGTAGTGAAAAACACATCTAGAAATATAAGAACAACAAGATCCGAACTTAAACATTATGTTTTATTAAATGATTATATTATTAATTTAAGAAAAACTTAAAATATAAACAATTGAACAAAAGCTTAATTAATATGAATGAACAAAGTTATATTTTTCAACAAGTAGTTTTGATGTTTTCTTTAACAAGTTTCTATATTAACTTTTATTAAATTAAACATTTTTGGAAAGCAAAATATCGCTTAATTATAAAAGCGTACATTATTAGGTATTGTTATAAATTAATTTTAAAGAAAAATATTGCTTCATTCAATTCATACAAATTAAATGGTAATTTTTGTTTCAACTCCTTCCGAGATCTACCAACATCATGTTAACAATTATTTTGTATTATTTACTATCAAAAAGTGAGGGGGCACAAATATATAATATGTGCATATTTGCGACATTTTTTATTAAGAAGCAAAAATGTATAATGAGCGTTAAATAAGAATCAAGAAAATCCAAAAATAAGCAACTTTCTGCAGGTTTTACTGAAGAATTATTTCACGATTTTATGAACATGGTATATAGTCCGAGTCAAGTTCTTAGCATTAATATTTTTTGCAGGAATAATATCAAGCGATATTCGACCTTCCTCTAAATTCAGTATTTGTACCAATAAACTCAGAAACTTCAAATTCGCAATATTTTTACTAAGAAAAATTATGTCAGCAACATTAATAAAAAAAAAACGCTTATTATCCTTTATTCCACGAGTTTAGTGAACCAGGGAATAAGAGTTAAGCTATGTGTTAAAAACTTCCTTGAATAAAACCAAAATGTTCGTGAAATAGTAAAGTGACGTTTACCAAAAATCCCTTAAGAAAATCTACTACAATAAATAAGATGCCTGTTTGGTTACTTGAAATGTTCCCCAAGTTTCGAAAAAATTTGGTTTTTTTCGTATGGCTTTGGACAGCAAATTGTGATAATTTGTAAAAAAATAAAGTTCACGTTGCCAAACACACCTAAGAATTTTCTTGTTATATATTTCTGTCAAAATTATTATCATTTTTCAATTGTTTGTGTTGTGTTTATTTTCTGTTTTGTGTTTTATTTATTTGAATGGAATGTATCTGATGGAAGCCATGAGTTGCAAACCGACAGAAATATGACCAACCACTTGGGTCCCCATTTAGGTCATCGTCAACAATCTATATTTCTATATTTCTTCCTGAAATCCTCCTCACTTAGCACTTCCATTAGATCATATCTATTTTTGTATATTTTTCTTTATTTGGTGGTTGATGACTTATGGTCCAATGATTGGAAATGGTTTAAAAACTCGATAAATCTAGCAGACATTATTATTTTTATATTCAAAAATAAATTAGCAATCTTCACTTATTTTTTTTTAATTTAAGAATAAATTTGACATATCTGGTTCTTATTTCTTCGCTAAACCACCTTCTTGCGTGGTTTAACTTAAGTACATATCACTTAGTAGAAATTCTGTTTTATTCATAACATTTTGCTCTCAGTCCACGGAATAAGACCTAACCCTTCGCTATTCCACGTTTATTAATTTCGCTGTATAAGTTTACTTTGCCAATTTTCTCTTAATCAATTACTCAAAATTTAAAAGGTTTAGAAAACTTGACCAGCGAATATACCAAATTTATTTTAGTAATCATTAAATAATAACAAATTTCTCTCATATAGTTTTGGAGTTGTTGCGATATTACTCTATTTAAAATTTTTATTAAGTGTACAAAATCATAAATTATTATCAATTTGATCTAAGAAAGTATACCTTCAACACATATTATATACACTTAATTATATACACATATGAATCGAAAACTTTCCAATCTATTTCCGCACTACCAACATGATTTATAATCTAATAATGAACCGTAAAATCCGACTAAACAAAACCACACCTTTAACAATAATATAATAATTGTTTTATCGGTCAGAATTATCAACAACTTTGATGATTCATCATAACATAATTAATACCTTCATAAGCTACCAAACATAAATTTATCCTAAATAAAACACCTAAAAGCACTTTATAAAGTTTTTCTCTGAATTAATTTAAAATACAGAAAATACCTAGATACAATTAAACTTAATCCAAAGTTGTAACCTTTGATCAAAGAGAGAGAGAAAGGTTAAAGCCCTCTATACATAAATGTATTGTCCACTTCCAGTTTAGTGTTGATGTAGAAGCAATATCCCATAGATGGATAGGTACAGACAGAAAGTTAACTTACAAGCTAACAGGTGCTCGCCTATTAATTATAAATTTTTTGCAATCATCATTAAATTCCGTTTTTTATATACTTATATACCATCCGTTACAATGCATCTCTTCATCTTATATGAGAACAAAAAACAGAAAGGTACAGAATTTAGAAGAAATGAACAACCAACAACAACAAGTTGATGATGATGATGCTTTATTTTGTGAGCTAAACAAAAATAAAAGAATAGATAGGTATATACAAGGTAGGTTATGTATACATTCAGCATCTTAAGCTTCATTCCACACAACATAAGATCTATCTTCTTATTGTGTAGTGACCTTAAACTTCGTGAGCTTAGAGCTCACCGATTCTATGTATACAGTGCTGTGAGAATTTTTCGTTAACTAATTTTTTTTAATTTTGATCTCTATATATGGCATTTAAAATGGCAAATAAAAAAAAACCCAATTCGATGTTTTAATCAAACATAACATTACGATTATGGAAAAGTAAAAAACTTGTAAATAAATTTGCTCATGTGGCTATATTTTTACGAAAGAAATTAATTACAAAATTAAAAGTAGGGTAATGCCGAAAACAGATGAGCAGCGTGACTGCAACAGATGAGCAGCGATACATGCAGCGCTGCAACTAAAACAGATGTGCATACTCTTTAGACATATATGATGCCAAATCTAAAATGACAATTGAATATTTTCTCTCTTTTTCTTATTATCAGATAGGCTATCCACCTATCCCAAAAATGTTCAGTTACGTTGGGTTGTTGTTGCATCAGCTGTTTTGTCACAAAGGATTACAACAACACAAACCTATCCGGATAGCTTTGGATTGATCCCCGAACGCGACCATTGATACACAATTTCGTTAAATGTCTTAAATGACAAAGAGTAAATTACAGCAATGCCAGATACCAATTATTTCCATTTTTTTCGTTTGTTGTTGTGGCTGCAATGAAACTAGGCAGCCACTTTAGAAATAGGGACAACGTGCAGCGAAGGCTGCATGCAGCCCTTGGAAAGTTTCGACCCTCATAAGAACCTGTGAAAAAGCTGCACATCTGTTAAGGGTATAAATTGGTCAAAAGTGAATCACTTGCACCTACACTAAGGGTATTCATGCAACGTCTTAAACTTTACGATGTCGTAAAATCGTTCGTTAAACGTCAAACAGCTTAAAATATTTAATTTAATTTTAACATTCGTAAGATTTGTCATACGCAATTTAAAAATGCCCAAAATAACCCAAAAAATTAAATTTATACAATTATATGAACAAATTTCTTTCAATGTTCTATTAATTCTTGATTTATTTGGCGAAAATGATGGTAAGTATGTTTATTGTTGTGATCAACACATAAGTGCATGTGTGAATGCAATTGTATTTGTGCAACTCACACTATTTTGAAAAAAATCTCATTTTTCCTTGAAATGCCCGTTGCTCTATTTCTTCTTCTAAGGTTACAAGAGTTTACCATATTAACGATGTTTACGATGTTTACCATCTTCGTTTAACACACAAATTTGTGTCTTAAAGTTTAAGATTTGTTTGAAGAGATTTCTAATACAAATTTTGACAGTTCGTTTACGACGTCGTAAACTTTAAGACGTTTAAAACGTTTACGATGCTTTTCCAACGTTGCATGAATACCTTTATTGTTTCTTTTTATTTTAAAACCAATTTGAATAAGACAAAAGAACACATTTGTCCTGCGCCTTGCATCAAACATTCAATCTGCGGCCTGCGCGATCCCGTTACCGAATTCGGTTCGTCTTGTGGTTTTGTGTTTTCTGCATCGACACGTTTTTCTTTTTTGGGTATTGTTTTCTTTCTTATTAAAAAAGTGTGTGCTGTTTCTTCATTTGAGTTAAATATTTGTACTTTTTTTAAAATAAAATTATAAAATTTTGTTGATTTGTTTGTTGATTGTTCATTTAACAAGTTTTTGCACAATGACAACATGGTACACAATGAATCAATTTAAATTGGTTCACAGTGAACCACTGATTGATGCAGAGTAAATATTTTTCATTCAATGTCGATTCTTCGAATATAAGGAAGTTATTAATTATAAGCAACTGAATTACAGGTTTTTTTTGTCTTTTAGTTCTTAAAGGTAAAAGTCACTTTTTGTAAATTTTTAAAAGCTGTTTTTTTATTTGTTTTTTTTTTATTAATGATAGAAGAGGTTTTTTTTTTTTAGTTTAAGGGAAAAAAATATGTATGAGTACCTATGGATCAACAAATATAAATGTTTTTTTACTCAATAAACTGACTTTAAATTCTTGATTCATTGTATACCATGCACTTACACACTGTTTACACCCCTGGTACACATAGAATGACATGGAAATTTAAGTTCATAAAATTTTTTTTCACTATCTTAACATTTTAAAAGTTTTAAAATTTAATGATAACATTCAAGAATAAACATTAAAAAGGCAGTGGAAAAAAATTCAGTTTCTAATATTAAACATGTGACATCTACACCGCAAGAAGAAAAAAGTGACCAGTTTACCCTACCAAAAGCGGATTTTTTTCTTGTATTTTTCTTTTGTTTAAATTTGTTTTTTTTAAACATTTTAAATGCAATATTTTTTTAAATATTTAGAACCACCATTTTGCAAAATAATAACACAATCTGTGAAGAATTTTAAAAGCTAAATAAAAACTCAAAAATATAGCAAATTTATCAAAAAAAGCAAACTCCCTATATTTCCAATTTGCTAATTTTTAACCAAAATCCTGAAAAAAAAACAATCACCTTAGTCATTAAAAGTAAGAAGTTTAATCAAAATTATTTAAGTTGTTTTCGAGAAAAATTAAAAAAAGACCGAAATCGTAATAAATTTTAAGTTTTTTGCCATTTATATTTTTTTGCATTACCTGCTTTACAACGGTAAATAAAAAATTCTGTATCGAGATTTTGTTGAGACATCGCAATTGACGAACTTACTTTTCAAATTAAGCCATTTTTACGGCGTGAATCATAATTTTTTTGACATTAACTGACTACATTCATTTCATGATAATTTTTTTTGTAACGGTTAGTTAATATAAAATATAAAAAAAGGATCGAGATTCTGTTGGAACTAAACTTACTTTACTTATTTTTACTTTGTCAAATTTTGTTTAAACTTTTTCATTGACATTTCTATAATTATATAATTCTACAATTATATAATAAAATTAAAAAAAACGGCCGTATTGAGACCAACAAATTTCCGTATTTACTTTTCACAATTAATTTATTTTTAGGACGTGGCGATATTCATAAATTTTTCAAACTTTTTTAAAATTTCTGACTTTCTCAATTTTCATCACAATTGTTTTTTTGTCGGTAAGTAAAAATAAAATAAAAAATTGCGTATTGAGATTTTGTTGGTAAAAAGCTTTTGTCGTACTTTCTTTTCAAAATTAAATCATTTTTAGGGCGTGGCGTTAGTCAGAATTTCTTAAAACTTTTTCTTTGACATTTCTGACTTTTTAGTAGGTCTGTTCACGTACTTGCCCGAAACTGCCAGATTCTACCAGCTTAATTTTTTTATATGAACTTTGACAGTCTTTTGGGTTAAAAATTGTAGAAATGGGTAGGTTTGGGGAGTAAACGAACAAGGTTAACGGTAACTTTTTTTAACGGTAAATAAAAATAAAACGACAAAACGATTTCCGTATATGTACCTACTAACTTTTCAAAATTAAACCATTGTTAGGGCGTGGCGTTATTTAAATTTTTTTTAAACTTTTTCGACATTTCCGAATTTCTCATTTTTCGGTAAGTAAAAATAAAATAAAACAAATTGTATCGTGTTTTTGTCGGTACCCATTGTATTGCGCCGTATAGTAACTTTTTCAAAATTGTGACATTTTTAAAACCCTGCAGTTCTTTGTAAAATTAATATTTCCATTCAAATGATTTGCAAAGTTCATGTTCTATACCTATTTCTATTTTCTACACCTCACTGTGTGTGATGTTGGCGGCAAGATGCCGTCTACGACAATATTATAACCTACACTCAACAATCAACATAGTAGTAGATACGGGAACGAGTATCTTTTTATATTATTTTTTTATTTTCATTTTTTTTATTTTGTTTTGTTTTAATTTTTTGTTGTTGTCATTATTATTTCTACAGCTGCTGCTGCGTCTATTATAAAAGATACTCTCCCATGGCTAAGGTTTCAGTTGTGCTTTTGAGTTGCGGATTCGCGTTTGTGCCAAAATAAATTTAATAAAAACAAAATTTAAATATATTTCTGCTTTACTGCCGTGTCGTCTTCCATATACATAAGTCGTGTATCTTGTACATATCTAAGAATTTCAAAAAAAAAAAAAATTAAAATAAATAAAGCCGGAATTCGGTGACATTTCTGTGTCAGTGTGCCTTATTGTTTTCTCTCTCGCTCACACAATAATCCCTTCATCCTATATAAGATCTTCGCAGAAACATGTCAATGGGATTATCTATGTTAGCTACGGTTCTAGGTCTGCTCCTTGTTGCGGGTATCTTAGGTGAGTGACAAACAATGATGATGATTATGATGACGATGATGGAGGAGTAGTATAGTATAGTAGTCCCTAAAAATGAGGTTGCTGATTTTGTTTTCTTTTGCGAGACTGAAATGTTTACCAAGTTGATTGACTGTTGATCCATCCACATCAAAGTCCCAAGCCGCCACCGAGCCTTTAACTTGCCGGTATATATAGAGTGGTCGGTAAACATACGAATTTCATTTAAAAAAAAAAAAATGAAATGAAATATGCAAAAAGAAAGTGGCGGTTGAAGCTTTTAAAAAAGAAGAGGGTCATGACATCATGATGCCATCAGAGTGTTAAGTTAACCCACCTTTACGGACTTCGTCGTCGTTTTCGGTTGAACAATAAACAATATTTTTATTAGTTAAGCTTGAGATAATCACTTCAACATTAGTCATTCATGATCAATGGTATGTTTATAGAAGTTGTTGGGGTCAAAATTATTATAATCACGATTATTGAATAATATGTTCTCATGTCATGTCCAACTGCTTATACCTACCTATGAGTGATGTCAGAAAGAGGTATGTGCTGATGTTCTATAGGTCGTGTTTTCAGAAATAATTACCATCATCTATACACCATAGGACATCGAATGATTTAATATCCGGGAAAAGGTTTCTTTTTTTTTTGTGTTTATTCAGAAAAACGTACCTTATATTGAATTTATTATGGGAATAAGGAAATATGTTGTGATGATTAAATTATTGTTAAACAATAGAAAGAGGTGTGCTTTTATGTTTTGAGTGGCTTTTTTTATTACAACGGGTTTAATTTTTTTTTTTTATTTAATTTGATTTACAAACAACAATTTACGAATAACAAATTAAAATTTAAACACAAAAATCAGTTTTAAATTAGTGTAATAGAACTCATGGTCATATCGATAAATAATATTAATAACAAATAAACAACGACTGAAATTTTAAAATTATTTTTATTTATGTCATAAAAACGCAAGTAGACATTTAAAATTCAGATGAAATATTGAAAAACATTAAACTTAACGTTTTAGAATTAACACTGACATTTTAATGATTTTAGGCTCAGTTTAATAGTTGAATTAAGCGACACATGATGGTTAATATAGAAAACTAATGGCCAATTTTTCAGTACAAATTCATTTAAATGAGTGAGACTTAAGTCTCCCAATTTGGCCACTTAACTGCCGTACGTATAATACTCAGACATTTAAATTTCGATAATAAGTGCCAAAAAAGAAAAACTTAATTATAAAATTATACTTTATTCTTGAGACAATGCATATTCAATATTGAAATATCTATCACAAAAACGGACTTTGAAAAATACTTTTTAAACAACAAATAGGTACCTTTGGAATGTAAAGATAGCGAAGCAACATTAGCGGATCGCAAATTGGCTGAGTGCTAATTTGCTGTTCGTTTAAAAATGGTATTTCTCATAGAACCATTTTTTTGATTTTCGACTATCTCATTATCAGTTGAACTTATTTTAATGAAATTTTTTGCACAAAAGATTTGAATAAGTTCTAATAATATTGCATACCAAAATTTTCGAAAGAATAAATTATTGATTTTTTAAACAAATTTCAAAATTATTTTTTTGAAAATTCTATATTTCGAAAATGTGTAGATGTTATTTTTTTTTTTAATTAATTTTTTAATTCCGCATTAATAAATAAAGGCTTAAAAATTGCATACCATTTTTTTTTTTATTTTTTAAAAATTTTATATATGTAGATACCTACTTATAATAAACTATTTTTTAAAACAGCTCTAACGATTTTCAATTTTTTTTTCTCATAAATTGAGATTTCCTCAAGAAATCAATTTATGTTTAATTACATTATTTTTTTTTCAATTTTTCAGTCTAGACTGTAAGTTCCATGCATATTTGCAACACGGTGCCTATATTGTTCATACAGAAATTACCTACTCGCATAATACTATCTTAAACTTAACTACGTTTTAAGTAGGTGGTATACAATATAGGCTCCCATAACTAATTTCTTTCTTTTATAAGATAAATATAGTTTTTGAAATATTAAAACTTTAAAAACACAGTGTGATTGGACATAAGAGCAAGTTCGTGCAACACAGTCGTGCACCAATTTTTTTATTTTAGGACCAAAAATAACAGTAGCTGCCGTACAAATTATTTTAGCAAAAAATGAATATCTTATTTTTCTCAAAAAGAAAAAAATTCAGTAATTTTTTTTTACAAAACGGCTACCCATTTTTTAAACAAAAAATTCCGAAAAATGGTATGAATGTGGTACCTCCCATAGAACTATTTTTTTGATTTTCGATTTTCTCAAAAACGGATCTATTGATTTTGATCAAATTTTTTTCAAAAAATAATGGAAATGTTTAAAAAGCGGTAAGGAAAATTTCATTTTTCTCCAAATGTCACTTTTCTAATGAACCGATTTTATTGCTTGAATTTTCGATTCATGTTTACAAATTTACTTTTAGCATTAAGGTAGTTTTTGTTGGTGTATTCTCTTGAGAGATTCTGAAACTATTTTTCCACTCACTTATCAAAGTCATATATAACGAATTAATTCTCATTTTAGTTCAATAAAAATGTTGCCTTTATATTCAAGTGAACAATAGTGTATGTATAGGAAAAATAGGATAAACTTGATATGAATATTTTCTTTTCAGAATTAAATTTCTATTATTTAAATACACACTAAAGAGATTTTTTTGTGGGGTTTGGTTTTTAAACTGACAACACTTTTTGTAATGACTGAAAACAAATAAAATACAATGCACGATTACATCACTCGAGCTTGATTTCGTGGGTGGCTCAAAGCTAAAATGTGGTTTGTACATACAACAGCATTTTTTTTTAAGTGTTTTTAGATCAAATATTAATGGATTTTGATCAAACTATATCAACAGTTTGTTTTGAAGAAAAATATATGACTGAATATTCATTTCTTCCCATGCTTTCTAAGAAATTTCTATGAACTTTAAAGAACACTATAAAGGCACCAGATATAGCTATCAATGAAAACCATCATTGAAAATTTTAGATTTTATTTTTTGAGGCACTTAAAAAGCGAATTTAGTTATTATTTGAATATCAATATAAAATCTGATGACTGATGAAAAAAAAAAATTTTGGATCGACCTTTCACATAAAATGATTTTTAAAATTAGAATGATTATTGGTAAGGCATCAGTTCAATCATAAAAATAATAAAAGTCATTTTGTGTAGAAGGTTGGAGGAAAATGATTTTTTTTGTCGGGAAGAAATTTTAATTAAGACATAAACTTTATATTGGCATCAAAATAATCACTGATTTTCTTTTTTTTAGATAAACAAATCAAAATTATAACAATTAAAATTTTCAATGATTGTTGTCAATGAAAGCTATAAATGGCACATAAATTTGTGTTTAACTTAAAATTTAACAAAAAAAAAATTAAATGAGGTGAGCACTCAAGAGTGTAAAAAATATAAATGAATTCTCAGAAAAACACATCTTTGACTATAAGAGCCCATAGCTATTTTTGGGTGTGAGTGATAGCAAAAATTCACTAGTATTTTTGTATTTTTAGATAGATCTTTACTTTTCATATCCAAATATGAAAGTCTTGTATGCTGTGGTTGGGGCCTTTGTCAGTAAGCTGCATTATTTTAGTGCATCATCTGGTAAATAAGCGGCCCCATAGAAAAAGTCTTGGATTACCAAATTATGTTATCAGAGTAGAAGCTTGGAAGTATTTCTAAATGCTATCACAAATTATTTAAAGACCGGTTTCATACCCATCTTTGAGTTCATCTTGGATGCAGAATACCCCATCCAAGAAGTCTTGGACCCCCATTTTCATATGTCTAGGGCGCTCAGATCTTTTAAACTAGCCTACCCAAGCGAGAATTCTCGCAATTACATAAAAATAAAAGACGCACAAAAACAAACAAATGCAGTTTTTGAATAAATTATTAATACTTTTAAAATAAAATTATATGTTTTTTTGTTTTTTGTGACCTTTATTGTAATTCAATATGTTGTTGTTTTTTGGGCTTTAGGTCAATGAAAAATAGATTTTGTTTATTTTATGCGACGTTTCGTCTATGATTATAGACACCATCAGGCTTTTATTTTAATCTGAAGCATAAGGAAAATATTAAACAACATATTAAAATTATAATTCGTCAAATCAGCAGGTAATTTCGCTTCGTTTGACACGTTATTTGTCAAAATCGGTGTAGTATGAAAGTTGGAATAATGATCTATCAACCTTGTTATCGCCAACATAGGGGAACTTTTTTTCCCTGGAAAAATAGATCATTCCGGGGAAAAAATACTTCAATCGCTTATCTCCCACGAAATAATGTTTCCCCAAGAACTTACTTGGAAAAATTATTCACGATAGCTTTTTTGCTGAAAAGAATATTTTCGCAAGATGATTCGTGATAACAAATTACCCAAAATGGGAAAAAACTCCGGGGAAATTTCTTTCGCGATTGGGCTGAATATATGTACATATATGATGAAATGTGAAATAACTCAAAGTAAATAAAATACCCCCACTTTAAATTACCAAAAAAATCCTCTCAGAAAGATCCCTCAAGCAAATTCACAAATTAAATTAAAATTAACAAATCGAATGCACGACGCATTCATTTCCCAAATACAATATATATTTAACAAACAAATGCCATTTTTTGAACAAATTATTAATATTTTTAAAACAAAATTACAACTCGTTAAATCAACAGGAAATTTCGCTTCGTTTGGCACCTCATTTGTCAAAATCGGTGTAGTATGAGAGCCGGAAAGTGAGTCTAGACTATAGAAATAATATATAATGATGATGATTTTGATGCTATACCTTTTATCTGGGCTATAAAAAAAACGCAAAGGCCCCTACCACGGAATGAAAGACTTTCATATTTGCTTATTAAAAGTTAAGATCTATATATAAAAATACCAGTGCATTTTTGCTATCATTCACACCCAAAATTTGCTGTAGGCTCTCGGTCTATCAGGAGAAGAAGTATAAATAAGAATATATTTAAAAAAAATTTCTTAATTTTTTTTAAATTCATGAAAAATTCTTGCTTCCCTTAAAAATTCAGGAAATAACACAATAGCAATTATAGATAATATGTTTTGCGGACCAGCACTTCTTATAACCTCAAAAGACATGAGTCAAATAAGATCGATATTTTGAAACCGATCTTTAAAATATTTCTGCTCAAAAATCACGATAGTTTGTGGATGTAACTGAATAGCAAATAAGAGTTTTCATGAATTTTTTTCTTTTCCTTAAATTTTTGAAGTTTTTTTTGCAAATTCCGAGAACTAATACAATACAACCGTGCTTTTTCGAGTTAAATTCAGTCTGTCTAAAATAATATTATAAAGGAATTTATCCACAGTTCACTGATTGTAAAAATCTTCAGTTTAACTACACACATAGTTATTTACAGTGTAATTCTATTAAAAGAATTACATAAAATTGGAAAATAATTAATAAAAATATCTAGACGACGCACGGTAACACTAACACAACGGTAACACTAACACAAAAATCTCGGTGCCGTGTCATAAGGCCATATTGAGAAATATGGCCTTATGACGCTTTCGAAATGTGTCATAGGGCCATACTGAAACATATGGCTTTTTGACACTTTACCAAAGTGTCATAGCGCCATATTTTTTGCGATTTAAGGCCATATCTAACTATGGCCTCATAATACTTTCGTTAAGTGAAAAAATTTAATTTGTATTTTTTTTTTAAATCCAGAATTTTTAAATGCAAAAGAAACTTTGCATACACCCAACCTTGCACCTAACCCCCATACATACTTCACTGTTTATACGCCGTAACTGAATTACAGTTAAAGTGTTCGACAAAAACATTTGGCCAGGTTTATTTATCAAACAAGGAAAGACGGTTAAAAGTGTCATAAGGCCATATGGCCGTATGTCACTTTATTAAAGAGTCAAAAGGCCATAAGTTGGAATATGGCTTTATGTCACTTTGTGAAAGCGTCATAAGACCATATTTCTCAAGATGGACTTATGACAAGGCACCAAAAATCTCATACTTTAAGTATTTTCTCATTTTAAAAATAAATGATTTTTGAGAAAAAAAAAAACAAAACAAAACAATTATTTTGTACTAATATGTAATGTATGTATACATATTATATGTATTTTATCTTCAAAGAACGTGCCAATTTCCTAGAAGGGAAAATCTCTATTAAAGTATAATATAGAATTTATACTTTCACTTCTTAATGAAATAATTGAGGCATTTTAAAAGAGAATGCAAACATACTAATCAAAAGAGAAAGAATGAAATTTTTGCACGTATAAATTACTCAGTCTTTATAATTTGTGCTATATATTAATGAAGCTTAAAATGTTTTGCTTCCTTGAGTGCTTATATAGAAGTGTTTGTTGCATGATTTAAAAAAAAAACCAGAATGTCTATTAAAGAATACTCTGACGGAATAATTCAACTCATCTCATTAGAAATATGTGGTATAAAAAAATATAAATTTATAGCGATGCATATACGTTCTTAGCATAATAATCATCTCTTATGCAGTTTTTATTGGGTTTGTTTTGTTCTTTTCATTTTCAGTTTTATATAGAATATACATAGATCAATGAAAAATTCTCAGGCATAAGATCACTAAATTATAAGGCAGCAAGGTAAACAAATGTATACACATTATATACCAAAAGTGTTCAGAATAATAATGGAACAATTCTACAATAGAATTTGGGATAAATCAAAAAAATTGTCAAATAAAAACAAAAAATAAATATTCAAAAATAAAGTTTTGATTCCCCTTAATTTCTTTTTTTTTTTTCTTTTTTTTAGAATTTTAACTGGAAAATTTCAAAATTCTTTTAATTATAAATAAATAAATATACATATCATCAGCTAAATACGTAAAACTGTTAGGTCCACTTTTGCAAATTTTACAGGAGAGGGAAAAACAAAAAAAAATTACATAAGGCTCCATATAAAAACTGATTTTCTCTTTAGGATTCTGCAACAACTAAGATATATTGGACAGAAATGATTAAACCATATTTTTGCACAATGTGTTTCTTAAGAAAATGGCATCAAAATCTCAATTTCGGCGAAAAGTGAACTTAGCAGCTTTAGGTATTTAGCCGAATATATGGCAATTGGATATGTATTGTATTCGTATTTTGTTAATGGTCATTTTGGATCATTATTATGGTGGAGTAATCAGTTAATAGTTTTTTATTATCTTCATAATTAATTTTTCAATTTCCTTGACAAAAATTCTATTAAATAATTCCTATAGGTATCCAGGAAAATCCTTGTTTAATTAACTTCCTGAAGCAGATAACCGAAGTTTTAAATGCTCATTTTGATAGTAAATGAGGTAGAATTTGAATTCCGGAGTAGATTCTATTTGTTTTTTTTTTAAATAGGAAAATCATTGAATATCAAAACTCATCAGCAAAGCTCAAATAAAACCTTGTTCTGTCATAAGTCTGTTTTTATAGTGATAGGGCAAAATATTGTATTCTGATTACAAATTATATGTCAACTGTCAAATTGATTGTCACTTAAAACAGTAGGTATTTCCAATTTTAAAACAAAACATTTAAAAACAAACACGCATTTATTAATTTAACAATTTATTACAATTTATCAATTCTCAGTCTGTTTATAAAGCCTCGAACTTTAACTTTAGATAATCAAATTGCAAATGGAATTTTTATTCGCTGTGGGAATGGTACATCAGTTTTTTTTGTTTTTGAATAGGTAGGTTAGGTTAGGTTTATGTGGTTGTCAGCAGAACGCTGCGGAGTGCAGACACACTTAGACCATGATTGGTTGGCCCATTGTGATACCACAGGAATCTAGGAAACTTTCTTCCTACTCGTTGAACCATTTAGAGCTTCTTACGAAGCGAGCGAGACTATTAATGTCATGACTTGCCAGATCACTAGGATCATTGTAGTAAAATTCTCCTAAGTGGAGCCTACGTCTTTGAGTAAGAGCAGGGCATGTACAGAGAAGGTGAGGAATCGATTCTTCCTCTTCTTCGTCCATACAACTCCTGCAGAAGTCGTTAGAAAATACACCAAGCCTTGTTGCATGCTTGCCTATTAGACAGTGTCCAGTAATGACACCTATGACAGAGCTAATGTGCAGTCTGCTTAGAGATAACAAGTTCCTAGAGCGCTTCAGATCCAGCACAGGCCAGATCTGTATTGGGGCCTGACATGTGGCAATATTACTCCACCTCTCTATTGCATCTTGCTTTAGCATAAGTTTACAGGTAGCGATGGGTATACCAATATTTGTCCGATTTGACAGTATAGGTAGTAAAGTTCCACTTTTGGCGAGTTCGTGAATAGGTATAAAACTGGATCAGTTTTTTTAAGAACTGAATTAACTTTGAGTTAAGCCAGTGTGATTCAACTTCGCATACAAATTTATTTCAATAATTGCTAATACAACTAAGACATTGATCAAAAATTAATCCATAAATTAAAATATCTTATTAATAAACAATTAACTATTAATACACGTTCAGTTCTTAATGAAAATCTACAATAATTCTACCCACTACTGTCACCTGTTACGAACAGAGATTATGAACTTTAAATGGTCTGTTTGGTAACGCAAACTTTCTTGCGAATTTGCACAAATTTTCACAAAATATCATAATTTGCTGTCAAAACGCATAGAAAAAAAACTCGGTTTTGGGAAATTTGTTTAAAAATAAAGTTACCAAACAGGCATAAAGATTGGAAGCCTAGGCTGTCATTCTGGTTTGCCTAGAAACTAATAAAAATGGCGCATGGTGATGAATTTATATTTTTGCATGCCCATGTTTTAAAGCACGATAGTGCAAAAATATGAATTTACCACCATATAAATTGTTGTTGCAATTCACATTTATTCATGAATGATGAAATTAAAAAAACAACAACATAAATAATTGGGTTTCCGAGGGTGGTTTTAGCAATTTACTATCTGTTAACATTTTTCTAAAGTTAAAATCACAAAATGGCAACTTTAACTTTTAGTAACTTGCTAAATCCATATGACATCTGTCATTTTCCCCGAAAAAAAATTTCTTGGTAATTTTATTTCAAAGAGACTGTTTTTTTTTATGATTCGTGTGCTAATTATTGTTTTTCAAAGTAAATAAATTATTATAAAATATTTTCGAGACGAATTTTTCAATATGTTCATAAGACTCGGCTTTGTGCAGAAAAGTGCGATGTTTTAAGCCCCGACCAAATCCTTTTGAAGAACTGAACGAGGGGGAATTTAACTCATATTTATATGGTTTCACAAGACAACAGTTCGGTTCTTGGTTGAGAATCTAAAAATCCAATACCGAATAACAAACCGTGGGTTTCCGATTTCACCAGAATTACGAGTACTAGATACACTACACTACAGAAATTGAAATAATTTTATAAAATAAATATTCAATCCTACAACGAATAGCAACTATGAAAGATCAAATAACAAAATAAATTATAGGTTGTCACAAATAAACAAATAACAAAATGAACTGTAGGTTGTCAATTTGACATTTCAAATTATTAGGTCCGTTTCCTAGATTTAGGTTTGTTTGCTTTGTTTTTCTTTCACGAATAACTGTCATTGTTTGGACGTGTTCAGATGCACCGCTTTTAATTAAAGGGAAATGGTATTTTAATAGTCAGTAAAACGCAAAAAAAAGGATTAAAATTTTTGAACAGCCAGCAAATTACTAAAGCTAAGTACAGACGATTGTCAGATCTTACAATATTGTCAGATCTGTCAGTGAAAAAACTTTTCCATTGTCTTAAAATCGTCTGAACACACAATTTTGTCTGACAATATTGTCAGAAACGTCATTGTCAGACGAAAATCTGACAAAAAATTGTCAGGTATCTTACAATCGTCTCAACACACAATTTTTGAAGTAAAACTTCTTTTGCGGCATGGGGGTAAAAAATTTTTCTATGGAGCTGTCAGTGACATGTCAAACCGACATACAAATTCCCGTCACGAATTACAAAATTCAGCGTCACGATTTTGCAACGGTTCTGAGTTTCAAATCGGGTGCTCTGAGTGGTAGGACTTGAAAAATACTTGCCCTGTTGTCGTGAAAGAAGTTTTACTTCTAGCGCGTGTACATAAGTACGCACACTGTTTTTATTATTGTCAGTCGATTAGGACATTGTCAGACTCATTGGTCATTGTCAGATGTTTTTATTGAAAACATCTTACAATTGCTGACAATTTCTTCGTTGTTCGAAATGTCAATGAGTTGGTTAAAGAGAGATAAAAAATAGCTGACAATCAAATTGGAAAGAAATCTACCAACCGTGTGAACGGACAATTTTTTCATTGTAAGAAATATGTCAATTGTTAGCTATTGTCAGACCATTGACAGTTCTGACAATATTGTAAGATCTTACAATCGTCTGTACTTAGCTTTGTAATTTGCGCATTAAGGGAAAACCAAATCAATCCATGTATAATTAGTTGTTGTAAATCCCAAATAAATTTACATAAAAACTTCAAAATCAATCATAATTTCTTAAAATTTCAGACTTCTAAGTCTAACTCTTAAAAAGATATAAAAATTAAAAAAAACTATACAAAAATCAAATAACTGCTTCCTGCATTAACGGCTTAATATACATCCATTATTTTTATGTTTATCAAGATGCATTGAAATATAATTTATAAACCTTAATATAAACCTTAAAATGCATATTAAAAAATTCATGTCTCCCATTTTATTATAATGATGATAATATGTATGTCGGGGAAAGTATAGCAAAAAGGTGGTTTATTATCAACTGATTTTGTTTTGTTTTTTTTTCCACAAACTTTTATAATAATTATTTATATTTAAACAGACGAAATTACAAAAAAAAATCTGAGATTATCAAGTTTTTTTTTCAATAAATCACGATTTTAAAATTTAGGTACGAGTATTGAAAATCTTAAATACGTACCTAAATCTTAAAATCGTGATTTATTGAAATGAAATACTTGATTTTCTTATTTCTTGTAATTTCGTCTGTAACACGTCTATCATAGTTTTTTCATCCGAATCGTGTCATGATTCATTTCGTCTAGTAATGCTTTCTTTGTATAATCAATACCTTAATTTATTTCGTAATGCGTCTTTATGAACAAAAAGACATGAGAATGATATTCCTATAAATATATTTAAATATTTTTCTTATTGGTGATTTATATCAAAAGCTTAGTAATTTGTTGTTGTTTTTTTTTTAATTTTCAATAATCAAAAATGGAAAACAAAATTTCAATAAAAATGGCACTCTACACAGAGCAGAGTGCAATCAGATATGAATATAGCTTATCTAAAAATTTAATTCAATGTCTTTTCATGTTAAATTTAAAATGTATAACTGGGTCGCACGTAGTTGCTGTTAGCTATTTTTCTTGCCATTTACTTGTAGACAACTTAAGTATTTTTTATTAAGCATCGTAATTAAATTAATTTTGTGTATACAAAATGGTTTTTTCAGGAATAATTTCCAAATGGTAAAGCTAAGTACAGACGATTGTCAGATCTTACAATATTGTCAGAACTGTCAATGGTGTGACAATAGCTAACAATTAGCTGACAATTGACATATTTCTTTCAATGAAAAATTGTCCGTTCACACGGTTGGTAGATTTCTTCCCAAATTTTAACAATTTGACTGTCAGCTCTTTTTTTATCTCCCTTTAACCAACTCATTGACATTTCGGACAGTAAAGAAATTGTAAAATGTTTTCAATGAAAATATCTGACAATGACCAATGAGTCTGACAATGTCCTAATCGACTAACAATGATACAAATTGTGTGTTCAGACGATTGTAAGATACGTGACAATATTTTGTCAGATTGTCGTCTGACAATGACGTGTCTGACAATATTTTCAGACAAAATTGTGTGTTCAGACGACATTTGGAACAGTTTTTTCACTGACAGATCTGACAATATTGTAAGATCTGACAATCGTCTGTATGTATTTAGCTTAAGTTGCACAGACAAAATGTTAAGAATTAATTTATAGCTTAGAAAATTTCCTACAAAAAACATTAGCATACTTTTTTTCATAAAAATAACCGTTATCGAAATAAACCAATCAGAAGAGTTAAGGGTTTTACTTTTCTATTAGTGTGGCGACTAATGTCGTTTTCCATTGGTTTCACTCAGGGATTAACTCATTCTGAAATCCAATGGAACAAAGTTAGCATTCTTCTACTCAACTTAGAAATTATTTCATTGTATTGGTGAATCATCGTGGACATTTCATGTTATCGAACAGGCATAAAATCAAACAGAGTCTGATGTTTACTTTTAACATTTGAGTGAGTTTGTTTCGAAGTTATTGCTTAAATGTATTAGTGCTTGTTGAGTGGATTCTGATTTCAAATCGAAAAGCAAAATTTTCTTCTGAGAAGCGTCGGTTGACCGTTTTTTTTTGCCAATGGAATGGTTTCAGAAGAGTTCTTTTTGATTCTGGACGCTTCCAAACGTCCAATGGAAAACGACATAAGTTCAAAAATTGTGCATTTTGTGATAAAAGCATCAATTATTTTTATTGCTGGTACATTAAATGAACATGATTATAAGATATTGGCCCACTCTATTTATCCACCCGTTTATGTGGTGGGGGAAAATTAAATTAAATTCTTGACTGTTTTTCTGTACATCTTACCATTTGGAAGTTATTCCTGACCATATTGGGGGCTTTTAACCCCCTAAATCTGTTAGCGGCGCTCATATTGATGGGGACTTTTGACAGTTTCTTAAGAACGCTATGAGGAGCCTCTATACCAAAATCCAGCTTTTCGGCGATTATTTCCTAATCGAACTGTTTTCATGGCTTTATTAACTGGACTATTATTATATCTAGCCAAATAAAAATTATTTTGGTCCAACCTTTCTTATGTAGGTATAGGTAATGACTTTTATTATTTTTATGATTGAACTACCTCACCAATGATCAGTAAAATAATAAAACTCATTTCAAAAGGAAGGTTATGCCAAAATGATTTTTTTTTGCTAAAAAAATAATTTAGTCATAAGCTTCAATTTGGGATCCAAATAATTTCTTGGACTTGAAAGTGTCTCAAACAACTTAAAATTAAAATTTTCAATGAAACAAATTCTGCATTATCGAGAAAGTTGGTCAAATAAAATAGAAGATACTCTTTTCGAGTAAAACTAAAAACAAATATTTTGGTTATTCAGATAATAGCACAGAGTTCTCTTTTTCACCTTTTGCCATCCGAAATATTTCGTCAAGTTTGAGTAAAATCTTTAATTCTTTGTACATACTTATTTTACAAATACCGTAATTGCATATAAATTATAACTATGTCACACGTATAAGAGATGACAAAGGCACACAAGGTTTTTCAAATTCCAATTGCATATATTTTTCTTAATAAATAAAATATAAAATAAATTCAATTTTGTTCATGGCATAAAATACTACAACACTGATAACAGATGAATACAAATATAAATTTGACCTCTGATTTGAATATTTTTATAATTAATATCAAAGTTTATATGATTGGATTTCTTTGGTATTCTTGGGATCATTATTATTTTTTGTGCGATATTTATATACTATTTATAGTAACTTATTATTATAATTAATCAACTATAGATTTAAGAAAACTTTGTAACACTTGCCATTCTACAGCAAAATTAAGATGATGCAACAAATAGTTAGTATTATTAATTTTTTTCCAATTTTAAGTAATTTTTTGTGATAAGATTTTAATAAGACATTAATATAAATGTTTTGCTTTTTGCAAAAAACAATTATTGTTTTTTTTTTTATATTCACCAACATTTTAAACATTGGACTTTGATTTGGTAATTTTAATTGCGATACATTCATTCAAATGTGTAGATATGAACGCGATTTTATTCAAACCTGACATTATACGTTGACGAACAAAGTAAATCTTTCAATTAGTCTGATGTCTGTATTGTTGTACCTTAAAATTTTTTGTTAATATTTTCCAGGTAAGTTTTATTGATAAAAAAAATAACGGTTCCTGTCGCGAAAAATAAAAATAATGGCACAAAATTTTAAAAGAGTTAGTTAAACTAATAGGCTTTTCACACCAAACCCAAAACCGGGTTTTCGGCAAAAAGTTTTCAAAAACTCGTAAACCGTTCACACTGAACATTTCCCAAACACCAACTCATCTCCTGCAAAAAAAAAACAATAACAAAACATCTCATTTACATAACACACTCACAATTTCTTTTGTCAGCAGAATTCAGCAGTTTTTTTTTACATTTTATTGAGCGCTGGATGTTTCAAAAGGTTTGTTTGTTTAGTTCAACTTTGAATTTCAAATAGTTTTCGAGAGGTTTTATATAAAACTTGTGGTTTACGAAAACTTGTGGTTTACGAAAACTTGTGGTTTACGAAAACTTGTGGTTTACGAAAACTTGTGGTTTACCAAAAATGTATGGTAAAACTTGAGTTTTCGATTAGGTTTTCCGCCAAGCGTTTTGGGCCTGGTGTGAAACGGCTTTAAAGTTAAAAAGAAGATTTTACTAATTTTAAACGTTTTTATAACAACTTACTATCTCTTAACATTTTACTAAATTTAAAATCACAAAATGGCTACTTTAACTTTTAGTAACTTGCTAGATCCTCACCTTATTACTGTACCTATTCTTCTTCTGCTCCATTCTTCTCTGCCTCCAAAAAAGCAAACTTTCCGCTATTTGGTGAAAAGGAGATAATTTTTTTAAAAAAGGAAATAATATTATAAAATAATTGATACAAACCTACAACGACCAGCAGTTGTTACAAATAACAAAACAAATTGTAGGTTGTCACTTTGACTACTGACATTTCAAATTATTAGCTCTGTTCCCTAGATTCAAGTCTGTTTGCTTTGTTTTTTCTTTCACGAACTGTCATTGTTTGGAAGTTTTCAGATACGGCGCTGGGTCATAAGTCCACAGGCCAAAAGACCGCAATGGACTTTTGACCCACTCTGGTAGGTTAAAAGTCCACAAATCAACTGCGGACATATAACCCACCCTAATGAGCCAGAAGTCCACAAAAAAGTGGGTCAATATTCCATAATTTTAGAAAGTAAGTGGGTTATAAGTCCACAAATATTTTCTGGAATTTTTTAAAACTACCCAACTGGAACTGTTTATTATAAAGAAAACTGTTGACATTGTCGCCTGCCTGGCGAGTGGACATACCTTAAGCGGAGCAATGGAGTTGCGTGAGCGATACAAAGCCCCCCAAAAAGGAAAGCCACCCAAGGTACTGCAACGGAATTGCGTGGGTGGTACAGATGACCCAAAAATAGAGTTAAAATAAATGTGCCAGAATCCACAAAAACTTCCTGTGGACTTGTGGGTGGGTTAAAAAGCCGCAGTAGATTTGTGGACTTTTAACCCACCAGATTGGGTCAAAAATCCATCATGGACTTTAGGCCTGTGTACTTATGAGCCTGTGCCTTCAGATGCACCGTTTTTAATAAAAAGGTGGGTCAAAAAGCCTCAGTAGATTTGTGGCCTTTTAACCCATCCAGAGTGGGTCAAAAATCCATTATGGACTTTAAGCCTGTGTACTTATGACCCTGCGCCTTCAGATGCACCGTTTTTATAAAAAGGAAATTAGTATTAGTTAGCTAGTAAATTACTAAATGTTTAGCAAATTGGTAACTAGTAATATGATAAGCCCTTAACAATTGGTTGTTTTAAATTTTGCGCCAATATTTCTATAGAACGTTATCAATGATTTTAATGAAAATAATGTAGACATAGTATTGTCTTCTTTTTACAATGAAACTGAATGAATCCAAAAGTACTTCGCAGCACCTCCTATTGAAAGTTTCTCAAACTATAAAATTTCAGCTTTAAAAGAAGAGTTATAAATGTTAGGAATAAACTCAAATATTTAAAAAATGGTTGTGGTGGGATGATGCCCATGTTCACAGTAACAAATTTTCCAAGAAATGGCATGATCAAACAGAAATCTTCAGAAAAACTTTTTTAATCGATTTAAATAACAAGAAAAAGTTATTAGAAAATTTGCAACGAAATATTCTCTATGCCTTAAAATATAGGTTGTCACCTATTTTTCAAGCTCTCAACTGTCAAATTCTATAAAAGGATGGCTACGATGACGATGGATTAAAAAACATCTGAAAAAGACGAACAATTTCGAATTTTATTTTTTGTTCCTAAAAAATGCTTTTTAGGGTAATTCGTTGACATTTGGAACGAAATATTCTCTACACTTCAAAATATAGGTTGTCACCTATCTGTCAAGCCAGCAACTGTCAAATCTTTGAAAAATACGAAAAATTTTAAATTTTAGATCCTAAGAGAGCTATATTGATCTTCATACTTCTATAGCTCATCTAGTTCATATATCGCACCCTTAGAATGAAAATTACCTAACTCAAAATGTTCGTAACTTCTTATTTTTCAATAAACTGACCTTAAAAAGCGAAATAAACTCTAAAACCAGTTGGTAAAAAAGATATTTTTTAGTTAGGTCACTTTCATTCTAAGGGTGCGATATGTAGTTCACATAATTCATAATATATAGTTCTTTAGTTCGTTTGCTCTTCAGCTCTTTGGTTCGTTTGAGTACTACAATACAACTGAAAGACGCATCGAATATCGATGCAACCCAACACAATAAACTAATAGACCATCAGTTCTCAACTGGAGGCACCAGACCGTATTTTAAGCACTTGTAGACAAAAGACACAAAATCTTAAAACTTTAGTTTTTTAAAAAATCGATAACTACAAGAACTATTTTTTCTTAGAAAAATCTTGTTTTTTTGGGACTTGATGTTTAAACCTTAACTAAAGTGTGCATAACTTTATTAAATTGAATAAAACTGAAGAAATTAAAACAAAATATTTTTCCTTTACAGATGCTGCTCCTTACCAAGAATTGCAACCAAGAGCTGGATATGTTCCTGTTTATATTCGTGAAGGTGAAACTCCATTAAGTGATATCCATCCAGGACTAGCTGAAGCTTTCAAAGAGGTGAGTAACAAGAATTTGGTATATATAAATAAAATAAATCCTCAATTCATTACTTACATATAATTAATTCATATTTTCTCTATGCCTATTAGCCTTTCGAAGGAATGAAATCAGATATAATTCTCCAGTCATCTGATGAACCAAATTCTTCTAATTCAAATGAAGAAGAACAATTAGTAGATGACTTGCAAGAAAAATCTGCCGAAGAACCAATTATTATTGACAATTCTTCCGAAGAAGAAGCCAACAAGAAGATCATCGAAGAAGCCAAAGAACCCAATGCAAATGTAGCCGAAGCAGCCAAAGAAGCTATCAAAGAATTGGTCAGTGTCTTCGAAACAGATATGTTAGAAAAACTTGGTTTATCCGAAAATGTTGAGCAATTAAAATCAGAAGACAAAATTGCAGAAACTGAAAATAAACCCGAAAAAGAATTAATAACAATCGAAAATCAAAAAAAGACTGAAAGAGATGAAAATAAATTATTATCATCAATAAAAGTCGATGATAAAATATCATCATCAGAAAAATCATCTGATGTTTTGACAGTTGAAGCCTTCAAGGCTAAAGATTTCAATAAGGAATCAATCAGTGATGATGAAATTGATATTCCAGAGGAAGTACCTTCAGTGCAGTAGTTTGTAATTATAATTATTATTAATAAATAAAAATTTAATTTTCACCAAGTGAATCAAGGGGATGTTTTATTACAGTCAATTCCGCTTATTTGAATTATATTTTACAAACAAAAAAATCAGTTTACTGAAATAAAAACTTATCATGGGGCATTTCTTCATAATTACTAATATAAATTACCAACTTGACTAAAACCATCTTAACAGGAAATCCCGGTTAAATGAGAGAAAATAATAAATAAATTAATTTATTGATTTATGGTGAATCAACTGTGAATGTGCGCACATCATTTATTTACTTATTTATTTAAAAAAAAAGCCTTCATTAAATTTGACACTTCATTATGCTCTCAGTTTTGACAGCACAGTATCAATGTTTTCTTCCGCTTTGCCATTTTTTTTATTTTTCTAAATGTTAAAGTATGTAAAATTATCTTTCTTAGTTAACCTAACTCCAGTTAAGTGAACATATATTCGATTATCAGAAGTATATACTTAAAAAAAAAAAACCATTACAAAATAATCGTCACGTCAGTTATGCGGAGTCGACTGTATTTTTATTTTTTTATATCAAACAGCTGCGGATAAAACTCTTTTACTTTCTGCTTACTCGCTGTTAATTGATTAAATTTCCCTTTAAACAAAAATGTAAAATAAATTTGCGAGTTCCTTCATTACATCATCGCATGCACCACAAAAAAATAACGAAGGGGCGGACGAGATGAGGCGAACAATTTAAAAATTAAATTGTTGGGTCTACGAAATAAAATTTTAAAGTGGAAGTGGAATTTCATTTTTTTATTTTTCATCCTTAATCCCCCCCGCACCTCTATATATACCAAACCAAACCGAGACACAACAACAAACCATAGGACTTCTTTTGCTTTCCTTTCCAATTCAAGCATTAAATAATGTTGCTGTTGGAATTAATTTCTTTTCTTATAAATCGCATCACAGGATCAACATTGAGCAGAAGCAGCAGCAGCAACAGCAGTGACTCATACCTATTATTCTTTGGTTGAAAAAGAGGATTTTCGTCCTTATGCCACCTCAAGTTCAGTGGGTGAATATTTTTTGTTTTTTTTTTTTTTTTTGTTATATCATATCCTTGGATTTAAAGAATTTAATGCTGGAAGAGATGTTTTCTTTTCATTTGTGTGTGTGTTTTTTTTTGTTAATAATCTGCTGAGTGGTGTGTAACTTCACCCCAAAATAAAAATAAAAAAAATACTTGTATTCAACAATCGTTTTTTTTTTAATAAATTAAGCGACATCCGTTTCAAGAAAGAAATCAAAATAAGTTGAACTAATTTGGAAACATGTCTAAGCATTTTTGTTTTTGTTTTTTTTTCTTTATTTTTTTTTGGTCTGTATTTTAATTTTTTTTATGGACTGTCATCGGGGAATCGAATTGTGAAAGTTGGTAAAAAAGTTTTTCAATAAGGAATTTTTAATTTTTCTCAAAAAAAAAAAGATACTTGGGAATAGATGATAATTTTTATATCTTGGAATTTATGTTAATAGATTGCATTTGAAAAATTCAAGAGAACATTTGGTGAGTGGGGGGGGAGGCAGGAGATCAAGCAAATGGAATTAAATTTAAATATAAGAATCCAAATATATTTATTTAAGTAAGGTTATAAGAGCCAAAATAAAAACAATACCGTTTTCCCTGCTAACTGCATGTTAACTTTAAAGAGGTACATACATACATACAGTTTTTGATTTGACTGTACTAGTGTTGCCTCCTTACAGAATATTTCAACGGGGTAGTGTCATAATTTTGTATGTTTGATTGGGTTCTATAAATCTGTGTGTTTCAAACTTCAGGAAACAAAATTCCAACAAGAGAATCCAGTTTAAACATTTTAAATTGGGCGCCATTTTTTAACTGTTAACATTCAACGGTTGACGGTTACTGCGATGATTTTTTATAAATACCTACATTGAGACTTTTAAATATGAATCAATATATTCACCCGCCCAAAGCTGTATTTTCACTGAGTGGGCGCCGGAAATAAATAAACGAAAATCACGATTTCTTACTTAAAATTATTCTCAGTGAAGAGGTTCACTGTAAAAGTAATCTTATGTTATGTTTGGTGGTTTTGTAATAAACAGCCAATGATTATGAATTGCAAGAATCACCCATTTTCAAATTTAACTTTTAATAAATAATAATCCAGTAAAATTAGACTTCAATTTTCAAAAATTTCAACAAACTGCATTTAAGTGTAGACAATGAGTGAGTTTGTTTTTTGTCTAATTCCATTAAGTTCTTATACGTTTTTGCAAGACTACCTTCAATGGGTTTATTAATTTTTTTTTACACAAAAAATATTGATAGAGACCTTCCCTCTGAAACAAGATAAAATTATCATTTCTGACGTCACAACTGTTTCTTCATATTAAATACTCAAACTATTAATCTCGCGCACCATTCAATTTCAAGTAGAAAACCCAACAATCGTACATAACAAAAACCACTCACAAAACCAAACAAACGATAACCTTATAATATTGACTGCTATACTTTAATAGTTTAAAAATAAATTCTTCAACATTGAAATGACCTTCAAAGCCCTTTAATCCCTGACAACATAATTCAAACAAAAAAACAACAAAAGAAATAGGACAAAAGGTGAAATGAAAAGGATATATATATCTACAATGATATGAAGCAAAACTATAACCTAAGCAAACTCAAATTGAATGGACGAATTGAATTTACAAGTCTCCATCGTCATCATCATCGTCGTCGTTGTCGGTCGGCCAGATTATCCAACGTGAACATAAAAGCCAACTTAACCGACAATCGGGGGAATGATGGTATTCCAGATTCCCGTGCCATTGCCGCTGGTTCGTGCCTCCGCAACAAGCAATTCCATCGGCAAACATCGCGTGTGGCACACTCGTACCATAGCAGCGCATGCTATACAATATTAGTCAACATTGGCATCGGCATTACCTACCGTGACTGCGACAAATGCAACCGTATTTACTTTTCTTCATCGATTGCCAGGACTAATAACCGATTGGCTTCCCTCTCGAACCCCTCAAACCCAATCAAAAGGTCCTCATTGCTTTACAAGCCCCAAAAGGAGAGAGCCATTCATTGAAAATTCTAAAGTTGTGATAGGTTGGGCGGACGGGTTTGGAAGCCGTAGGAGACGGTTTGATGGTTCACAACAGTTATATGGAGTAATTTGAGCCAAGTCTATTGTTTTAACCGTGACACACAGGTGGATTGGCCAAGTGTTGACTTTTCTATCAAACCTAACCGAAAGGAAAACATGAGTTGTACCTATGTATGTATGTATGTATGTATATCCGCATATATATCCGACGAATACTTCAACAACTTCCACCTTTCAACCAGCTACCACCTCCCACCATCACAATCTCATTCAGTGAAAGCAATTGTCTTTGGTATTTCAGTTGATTTCAAAACGTAATTTCAATTTTAATTGAAAATTCAATTATGCACCAATATCATATTGAAGACCCGCCCAAGCCCCTTGCCAAGAGAAAGGGACAGTATATATGCAAGTGAAGGAGGTTGGTAAATTAAATTTTTTGATTGGGGATAAATGGAAAGTACAGTTGTTGTGCTATTTGTTTAATTTTTTTTGTTTTACTCCATCACCTCATCAACCACTTTTTGGCAATAAAACCGTTAAGCAACTTCAACTCCACCCCAAACTGCTGAAACATAAAAATAAAATAAAAAAAAACAACAACGCTTAAAGCCGCTTTTTCGACCTCCACATTCCACCTCAATATCATCAGAGGAAGAAGGAGTAAAGTACTATAGTATAAAGTGAAACATCAGCATTATGATTGAAGAGAGGGTGAGTTTGATGACGATGAAGACGATGTTGTTGTTGATGATAATGATGATGATGTTGGCGCTGCGGGTATTGGTGGGACGAAAAGAATAAAAACAGTTTTTATAGCCTTGTTGTTGATGGTTTTTATCTTTAAGCAAAAGATATACAAGTGCCTCTTCTAGGCCTAAGGTGAATTTCTCCATAAAGGTTTATCTTAAAATGGCGTTGCGACGAATGCATCGCTAAACTAACTAAACACATTGGAATGCTTCCTCCGACATTTTGTGACGTCTCTGTACTTTATCCCACTCCCTCCTCATGACGAAAAAGAGGTGGCCAAGAAAGGCATCGCTTTCCCGACATAAAAGTGGGAATGACACAGAGACGTCAAAAAAATTCGGAGGAGTGAGTCCAATTTGAACATCTTCATGGGTTATACACATTTAAACCTTGTTCGTTAACTCCCCAAACTTACCCATTTCTACCATTTTTAGCCCGAAAGACTGTCAAAATTCATATACAAAAAATTAATCTGGTAGAATCTCGCAGTTTCGGGCAAGTACGCGAACAGACCTTTAATTTATTAAGAATGACTTTTTAACATTCCTAAAAATAACAAAAACGTCATAGGTCACCAACTGCGTTTTTTGTATGCCTCTTTCTAGAAAAAACTCAGAGTCTATAGATCAATAAGGGAAACAATGGGAACACCGTTTTATACGATGGTAAAAGTGTAATCATAGCCACCGCTTCGCCACCTATAGGGTTACTTTCATTTCCTACCCAAGATCAATAAAATTATTAATTATTTTATTTATGTTTTTCTGCCTATTTTTATTTGTATTGAAAATGGGGACTCGCAATTCACATCAAAAGTCAATGCAGGGTTACCTTTGGGACTCTTTAGAGTCATTTTGACTCTTTTTAAACGCTGGGACTCCGGGACTCCCCTTTTTAAAAATCATTGCAATTTGACTCCTTTTGAATATTTTTGTACACGAACAGTATTCGCTGAATACTTAAAAAATGAAATCCTCTCATCTGTCGACTCTTTCCGCAGAGCTTAATTCTTATTCATGTTTCATGTATTCTATCAATATATGTGTTGCAAATTTCGCAGATACCTACCCAAAATCATATGTGTTGCGACTGTGTTTGTAAAACACACTGGAAGACAATTGGAAAGTTTTGCTTTTATACATACTTCCATTTATTTTAATTTCGTTGGCTCGTCTTGTCTATACTAATTTTCTGTATGTGGATTGTGGAAAGTAATGCTCTTAAGTATTACCAAATAGTCTGCGACCAAATAATATCACGTATTAAGGTAGAACCGCACTAGGCGGAACTGCACTTCAGCAACACCGTGCGCACTTTCGCACGAAACTTTCATGTCGCAACATAGTTGGTCAGATTATCAACTTTGTCGTATAGTTGTCGCTTAGTGCGATATAGCTCATACAATTTCCTACAAATAAGTCGTGAAGTTCAGTTCCGCTGAGGTGCAGTTCCGCCGAGTGCGGTCTTACCTTTAGTTTAAACGACAGTAAGCTTTCAGTTTTAAAATATTTAGAACCAAAAGTTATAAGGGTCCAAGAAGCAGATTTCAGCTAGTTTTCATTAACATCAGAATTTCCGAACTTTACCCTTCTCCCAGAAAAAGTTGTTGCAGAATATAAGTTATTCGAGATAATTATTTTTAAGAACACATACTGGGGCCTAATTCCGTAACACGAAAACTATCGAACGATATCGTTTTTGTAATAGCTGTCCCTATCATTCCCTTTAGATGTGATAGAGATGGGTATTGTCAAAACGATATCGTTCGATCGTTTTCGTTTTACAGAATGAGGCCCCTGGGCTTTCAAAATAATGAAAAAAAATTGTACTTAATAACGTGTTTTTGTGAAAAAAATCATATCGAAGTCAAAAAAGCAACCAAAAAATGCTTAAAAAATGTGCTTGAAAATAATTTTCGTGAAAACCGTAATCCACACAGAAAAAAGTTGTATGGTAGAAACAAATTTCTAACTGTTTTTGTTTAAATAAAAAAAAAATTTCAAAAATCGGTTGTAGTTTGGCAAAGTTGGAGACAGTCAAAGGAAAAAATAATAAGAATCATAAAAACCGTTATAAGTCGAAAACAAAGCGAAAACGAGAAAATTACCTCTTAAATTTTTCGACTTGAAATGACCTCAGGAACTCATGGTTTTCTTCTGAGGCGGTGATTTCGGGACACCCTGTATACGAGAATAACACGTTTAAAGTAATAAGATACAATTCCTGGCTTTAAAAAAAATAATGACACAATATTGTAAATTGAAAGATCAAAACCATAAAACTCAAAATCGAGAAAATGGGATATACCAATAAAGAACCAAAAATCTAGAAAACCAAAGTCCACGAGAAAACCTTTAATCCTGTTATACCAAAATCCAGAAAACCCAAAATCCTAAAATCCTTTAATTCCTTTAATTCCAGGTGCACTAGGCACTAGGCACTAGGCAAATTGTTAGTAAAAATTAGTTAAGCCGCTCAAAATCCCTTGATAATTCGGTTAAAAATCGTTGATAAGCCGATTAAGAGCATTTGATATTTAAGAAGTGAAAACACAAACCGCAGAAGAAAACCTGCCGTGGGTGATAAGAGGCCTGAAGAGCGGTGATTTTACAAATAACAAACTCTCCGACTGGGTACTGGTGAAATTTTACTTATAAGTACCAAAGCAACAGATACAAACGGAAAACCAAAATTACTACGTCAAAAAATGTCGAGAAATGGGGTTTTGGTAGGGAAAAAAAACAGCCTCTCCTCGTTACCCTTTTATGGCGGAAAAAAAAACAACAATATAACCTGAACTCAATTTGAAACTTCATATATCGACCCGTGCAACTATCACCACCACCACCACCACCATCGCTAACCAGCAGCATCATCGTCATCATCACCATCACAATTATCATCATCATTATCAACAACAAGAACAACATCATGGTCGTCCTTCGATCTTCGCTTTTATAGAAGGATTCAACAATTTCTCTGTACATACATATTCTGCTACTATGTATGTATATAGTTCACTCCTTCCTTTTATCATCCTATAGTTTTGGCCTTTGTATTTTAGGCTGTATACCCACCTACTCGTCGTCATCGTAAAATCGAGAAATAGAAAGAAAACAAAAAAAAAATACATATTTGACGAGGGCGGGATAGAAACAACAGTACAATTGAACCTCCTTTGTGTTATTAAGGGAATAGGAGACGTGGCATAAAAACCCAATCTGGCAAACTGCCTAAAAGGATTCCGTTCTCTAGTGCTGCTTTTTTTTTGTATCCATTTAGCTTCTTTTTTTTTCATTCGTTTTGTTGTGGTGGGAGAGGTTGGGGATGCAGGAATATGGAAAATGTTCATAGGACCAAAAACATTCGATGTTATGGTTACTAACGAGAATGAGCTTTAAAAGTCTGTTAGCCAAACATTTCGTTGTCTGTGATGCCTATGTACCTAAAACGAGTCTAAACATTGCTTTTTTTTTTGGTTCATATTTTGCTAGATTGACAAGCAGAAATCTCAATGATGATTTTTAATCTCCTTAGAGCTGAACTCAAAAATTTTTATAGAGCATTTAAGATAACCTTGCAGCAACGACTTAATAGGAAACAAAGAGCTTCAACTGAAATGAAGAAATAATATGGTGGGTGGAAATAGTGATGCAATTGCTTTATGGGCAAATTTGTATTTCTTTTGATTACTTTTAGTTTTTAGATTTAAGATAAGACCGCATTACTGGCTGAACACAATGAACTGCTGCAACTGGAATCGGAGCTGCAGCTGCAACTGCTTTAAAAAAATGTCGTACGTCGTTTTTTTTATGTGCCCACAATGAGCTGTACATGCTTTTTATATATTTTAAAGGAAAAAAAACAACCACGAGTTTATTATTCACTTTTTTTATTTCCAATATTTTTCTTTTAATTAATATTTTTTTCGCGACACAAATGAGCACTTAAAACTTCAATATTTTTTTCCGGCTCTTTTTTTTTTCTTCATATTAATTGAAACGTCAGAAGTGCTGCACGTGAAAAAGTTAAAAGTTGGTGAACCTTTGCAGCACCGTCTGCAGCACCGACTGCAGTTGCGTTGCGTTGTGTTCGTAACATTGAATTTGTGTGTATTCAATATTTTGACAGCTATTCAGTTGCAGCTCCGTATCCATTGTGTTCAGCCAGTTAGGCGGAACTGCAATTCAGCGGAACTGAACTTCACGATTTATTTGCAGGAAATTCTATGGGCTATATCGCACTAACGCTGTGGCTCCATTGGCTATATTTGAGGCAATGTCAATTTAAATGGTAATGACAATTTATTGCCTGGGTGGGCCTTCTATTGCCAGGTTATTTCAGTTGTTCAGAAATTAGAACCAAATTCAAGTATTTTTTTTCACTTAATTTTCAACTTTAATTCACTTAATTTCTCTTATTTTCAACTTTAATTTAAAAACCAAGTACAATTCGTTCAAAATCGCGGAGAAACCATTTTGAAAAAGGTGAAACGTCAAAATTTATTGCCTCAGCGATGGAAATCAAAATTTGCCTTTCATCAGCCAAGCAATATTATCATTGCCATTGCCTAATTGTCTCCATTAGCAATATTCAAGGCAATGGCAATGAGCCAAGCAATTTATTTCCTCAAGTATTGCCAATGGAGCCGCTGGGTAAGCGACAACTGGACCTTAGGCCGCGGCACTATGCAACAATGTTGATAATCTGACCAACTTTGTCGCTACATGAAGTTTCGTTCAGTTTCGTGCGAAAGTGCGAGCGGTGTCACTGAAGTGCAGTTCCACTGTTTTTGAGAGAAATCAAGACAAAGGTAAGGTAGAGGTTGGGTAGAAGTCACAGTACACAAATCTAAGGTAATATGTTGCGCAGGTTGTCAAAGTTGAAAGTATCAAAAAATTAAAAATGGCTGTTCGAGTACCCACAGGAACCCAACACGCATCATTAGAAACAACAACAAAATATTGAAATTAGACAAGTAAAGGGCCATCATTTTTGTCGCCATAATACCTCGATTTTGACAGATGCACAGAAGTAAACAAAAATAAAAATGTTAATTATATTACCTTCAATATGTGTGCTGTCAATTACTGTGTGTGGATGCTGCTGTCTGCGGAGAGACCGACACTTAAATTCCCCATTGTCAGTCAACACAAAGAATACAGATTTATGCAAAGAACATTATCTATAATTAGAATGATAATTAAAATGGCCTCCACAAATGAAGGCACCAATAACCAGTATTATAAAATACTGGGATATTGGGGTACATTCACTTTTGGAGGAAACACAATATCGTGTTTAGAGCTGTTTGCGCACATTGAGACTATTCGCGTAATAGATCGGGTCCACGTTACGCTGACATTGACTGGCAGCCAGTATACAGGTATAATTTGCCTTATAATGGGATTATAATAGTCATCAGCATTGACCGTGATGCTATTACAATAAGCCTTTGATTATCCTTGCATCTTTACCGTTTAGTAAAACCTTATTTCTGCTATGACATCGCTGTTTTCTCTCGATCTTTCGATTCTTAAATCAATTTTGTCATATAAGGGAAGAAATAAGAATGGTTCTTAAGAATCTCAATTGACTTTAAAATAAAATACAAAATTAATTTTTGTTAACTCTCAGAAGCATCTTTAATGCGCAACAGATATACCAACCCACTTGCTTGATCAAGAAAAAATGTTTTGAAAGTAATAAACGAGGACAAATTTACTTCAATCGTCCTCTTACCTCTAAGCCATCTCAAATACATATCGTACCCAAATTGCTAATTTATTTGAATTTCATAAATACGAAGAACATTTAAACATTTTTTTGGATATATCTACGAGTACTTGGTATAACAGGGTACGAAGGGACAATGACAAAAATCTTTCTAATGAAGTATCTTCTTTTGCTCAATACGACTTGAGGGATGAGTCCATAAATTGTTACACAAACCGCATCTGCCTCCCTCTCCGTATTATTATCATCATCGTCATCATACCAGCCATTCCGATCCCTTCTAAAATTGTGCTGTTGTTGTTGTTAAACTTATTAAGCTGTATATGGGCAATTTAGAATTTAAAACTCTATGATAATTGCGAAAATTTTGGACGCAATTTAAAGTGCTTTCGAACGTCACGACGACGACGACGACAATGAACACCCCTAGTTTTAGAAGAAGGCGAAAATATAATTCATATAGAAACGGAGAGAAAAGCCAACGACGGCGATTAGACACCGAAAATTTCAACCACAATTTATTGCTTTTATATCTAATTTAACTTTCAACAGATATTTTCTTATACCTCTAGAAAATAATCTCACTGTGTCGCTCGGATAATGTGTGTGCACCTTAGGTACTGTCTATCCTGAAGAGGTATATAATGGCGGGCGAGGTATGATGTCCTTGGAATTAGAAGTGGCCATTTAAAGGTTCTATATGTAAAGTTCCAGCTTGAAGCGGGTGTTTCCCCAGTCTAAATTGTGGTTGGGTGATGCCAATATGGCCAAACAACGGAACAAGTGGTTTAAAAGGGCGACTTTCCTCGAAGATGGCTAAAACTTTACCTTCTGCTTGCTGCTATGGCTTTGGTTATATATATGTACAGCTTCGGCCACCCATATGTTAAGAGGATACGGGGAATTATTTTAAAGGAGGCCTCTTGTTGGTGTGAAAGTAGGATATAGGTATAGCGCTTACTGGGCGGTCACAATGGCGACCATGCGGGTGCTGGTAAGTACCTATATACCTACGACGACGATGAAAAAGAAAACGGCCATAATTCATTTTGCCACAGAAAACCGCACGTTTATCCTCGTTGCCGTCAGATTTAGATTAGCTTACTTATAAAATATTTACACCCATATAGCCCGCAGGTAAGAACTTTAATTCATTTAACTCACCTGCGTCATCTAAACCAACTAAACCAACGACCGACGACGACGTCGACAAAGAGATATTCCTTCCCTCCCATCCCTGCGATGTGATGATGGCGATGACCCACAAGAGAAGGAGACCAAAAGAGTCACTCCTCTGCCGCCCCACCTCGCACCGATAAAGGACCATAAAAAGACCAAATTAGAGAAATTGTCATAAAACCGGATCAACTTGTCATGAACTGTAATTGTCGTAAATTAACAGCAATGAAACACTTTTGCAAAGCTCTGAGTATATACACTATACACCTCAGTCAGGACCAATTCCAGGACTAGCTATAGACTATATATACCGATACAGTCTTCCCTCTTTCATGTTGTTTCCTCTGATGTCTCTCTCTCTCTCTCTATAGTTCTGTTTGTTGAAAGGACTTTTCGGGGGCTTCCTAAGTGTATTTGTATATATGTTGGGTTGGTATCGCATCATAAGGGACTCTGCTGCTGCGGTGTGAAGATATTAGGGTTTCTGTCACACGTACAATTAGTTTTCTTCGGGAAAAGTCCAAAATGTGTGGTCTTCTTTCTTATTTTTGTTTTTTGTTTTTTGTTTTTTGTTCTGTCTGACTTTGACCGTTTCCTCTCGTAATGAGTCTAGCTATGGTACCTATAAATGTAAACTTTGTTTGTGTTCTGTCTTCTGATGTGTTCAACAATATTTGGTTTTAATCGGTGTAAGTATAACTGTATACATCCACATCCATATATATGCGTTTAGAAACCGGTCATGACAGGAAATTGTTAAGGCAACAGTTGTCTACTACCAATTGTACAGCTATACTCACATATTCGTACATGTACCGGTAGGTATAGGTAAGTTAGTCCTTCTTGGGGGTGGATTTAATGAATGTTTCACCTCATTTCGTGAATGGGATATTAATTATAAGTGAATTATGTTGTGGAACATGTGGGTATAATTTTCTCCCTGGAGAGAGGTTATGGTATAGATAAAGTGACCATTTTTTGTTGTTTCACGAAGTCTAGGTACCTATATAGTAATATATCTTGATGTATGGCTTTGAATATAAAACACCATCAATCTGTGTAGAAGATTTTGCTTGAAGAAACTTCTTTATCCTTAAACTATACCCCTACCTACAGCAATAAACCTTGGTCGTTTATTCCCAAATCTACCCATTTGACATTTCTATCATTTTTAGCCCGAAAGACTGTCAAAGTTCATATAAAAAACAATAATACTGGTAGAATTTGGCAGTTTCGGCAAGTACGTGAACAGACCTATTGTGTACCTATTTGTTGACATACCTCTTGATCTTGACGAAAACTATTTTAAAATTTACATACTAATGCCCAAACTAATTTTAACAATGTCCCAGTGCAACGGTCTTCATTAAATGATGATTACTCATCTGATCCTGATGGAATTCCTCCAATACTTTTGAAAGAATGTAGATTTAAGCTAAGTACAGATGATTGTCAGATCTTACAATATTGTCAGATCTGTCAGTGAAAAAACTTTTCCAAATGTTTAACAATCGTCTGAACACACAATTTTGTCTGACAATATTGTCAGAAACGTCATTGTCAGACGACAATCTGACAATAAATTGTCAGGTATCTTACAATCGTCTGAACACATAATTTTTATCATTGTCAGTCGATTGTCAGATTCATTGGTCATTGTCAAATGCTTTCATTGAAAACATCTTACAACTGCTGACAATTTCTTCATTGTCCGAAATGTCAATGAGTTGGTTAAAGAGAAATAAAAAAAGAACTGACAGTCAAATTGTCAGACTTTGGGAAGAAATCTACCAGCCGTGTGAACGGACAATTTTTCATTGTAGGAAATATGTCAATTGTCAGCTAATTGTTATCTATTTTCAGACCATTGACAGTTCTGACAATATTGTAAGATCTGACAATCGTCTGTACATAGCTTTATACTAGCTCAGCCCCTTCAATTTTTGTTTGAGCTTTATATCAAATGGGGGCAATTTCCGTGCTTAAGCCTAGTACGCTGCTGATGCGAAACGAAATTTTTCTGTGATCTCCAAACAGACAACGAAACGCTTGCGAAAACACAACGGAAAATATCTTTGGAGAGTTTCAATAATTTCAAAAACAAAATCAAACATTAACGCAATAAATCAGAGAAACCCATGATGTAAGAAAATGATAAACAAAAAAAAAACACAAATAAAACACAAATAAAACCAAAATGTCATTTTTCCGCACACAATAAATAGTCTGTATAATTAATTCAGTGCGAAAAGGAGCGGAGACTTCTCCAAATAATCTGCTACAATTATACATTTCGCTCTTCGAACAGCGTACTGCAAAACGAAAAGCAAAACGAAATTTTCCGTTTCTGATTTCGTTGTGTCATTTTTGTATGGGATTTTTCGTTTCGCATCAGCAGCGTACTAGGCTTTAGCTTAAGCTTAAAGCTTAGTACGCTGCTGATGCGAAACGAAAATTTCCTGTGATCTCCAAACAGACAACGAAACGCTTGCGAAAACACAACGGAAAACATCCTTGGAGAGTTTCACTAATTCCAAAAACAAAATCAAACATAAACGCAAAAAATCAGAGAAACCCATGATGGAAGAAAACGATAAATAAAAAAAAAAAACACAAATAAAACTCAAATGTCATTTTTCCGCACACAATAAATAGTCTGTATAATTAATTCAGTGCGAAAAATGAGCGGAGACTTCTCCAAATAATCTGCTACAATTATAAATTTCGCTCTTCAAACTGCGTACTGCAAAACGAAAAGCAGAACGAAATTTTCCGTTTATGATTTCGTTGTGTCATTTTTGTATGGGATTTTTCGTTTCGCATCAGCAGCGTACTAGGCTTTAGCCAGAAAATTTGCAACATTTAAATCCTATACAAACCATAGATTATAGGCATGTTCAGGAAAATGAGATCTCGGAGACCTCAGCAATCTCAGTTACCTGAAGAGGATTCCTCAGAAAAATTTCTCAGCTTTGCTGTCAAAACTCTGAGGAAAAAAAATCTTGGATTCGCTTGCTCACTTTTTGAGTGAGAAAATTCTTTGAGATCTCATTTTTCTGATCACACCAATTATGAATTAAAAAGATGGGAAACCTCGGCTGTTAATCCGTTTCCTCAGTGTCGAATTCCTATCAACAATTGAATCGAATTTTACTCTAAGAGAATCGATTTTTTTTATGTCAAAGCAAAGATTCAAAAAAGATTTTACACCGATTTGCACACACACTAGCAAGATTTGAAATTTCTAAAATGTCTAATTAAATGTCGCTGTGTTATAAGAAAAAAAATTGTGTTTTTGGTTTTCAATGAATTTTATATTAAATATTTGTGCGTTAATTTTCAATAATAATCATTTCCAAATTGAATATTTTTTTTTGATATTTTACTTCAAAATTGCTGCTGTCAAGTGCCACACACACAATCACAACAAAAAATCGATTCTTTTCGTATTCCTTTCAACGACAGAAAAATTTCTTTTTAGAAAAAAAAGATTTTTTTGTTGAATGGAATTCGAAATAAAATCTGAACAAAATGACTGACGGTGGTGAATTCATATATTTGTACTTGTTTACATGTTTTAACGTATACTATTGGAAAAATATGAATTCACAAATTGGCAGTTATTTTGGAAAATATAAATAATCTATGATACAAAATATACTTTTTTCCCGATGTGCTCTCTCATTAATGATCAGATCGGCAAAATACACAAAAAGGGTTGGCTTGGCGCTTATAAAAGAGACAACCTGAAAAATGTGAGAAAAACGAAAATTGTTTAGCACCGACGTTTTTTTTCAGCTAATCGACCCCCCCCCCCCCCCTCGGGCTTGCGTTCCTAAATAGCTTGAAATTTTTTTCGTTGGAAAATTATTTTTTCCGGGTAAAACAATTTCTTTTTAAGGCTAAAATTCAAAGTAATTAATTAAATAAATCATAGCGCAAATAACTAAAAAGAATTCAAACAAAAACAAATCTTTAAAAGTCTGTACACTCCCCTCATAAAAATACTCTTACTAATTCTCGTCATCACCCAAATTGATCAATTTAAGTAGATCTCTTGTTATACTTCCTGTAATTTCATCTGCAAAAATCTTCTACCACCAGCAGACTGTTGGTCTTTTGCAATTTATTTAATGCGACTTTCTTGCCATAGTCTTAAGTGAGTTCTATAACCGCATGTGCCATAAGGTTCTATGATCGAAGAATTTTTTTTCTTTTTATACCACAATGTAGGTACAACACTCAAAATCATAATTATCTATCGTTAGCAATAAATTAATATCGAAATGAAAGGCATTAAACCTGGACAGTCATTGGGAGCAAGCACCAAAAAAGAAAAAAAAATAAACAAAAAACTTTTCCCTCACACTTTCCCATCGTATCAAACGGGACGGGAACCGCACGCGTATTTAGTTAGGTTAGGTAAGAGTAACCATAGACGAGCCATCATCTAATAATTTCTCTTTTATTGCGAAACAAAATCTTCTTTAGGTCCACAACACTAATTGCCAGCAATTCAGGGATGTTCCTTATTCTTCTTGCCTTGGTTCTTTAACATTGGGATCGACCCCAACGGAGCTATAGCGATTTAATTGGAGCAATTTGTTAAAGGCGTAATTATTACTTAAACCAATACTTCTTCGAAATTCTAACAAGAGGACTACGATGTGAGTAATGGGGTGAGCCCTTGGGCTGCTATTAAATTGCAGGAGTTTTTTTAAAGGTTAGACCATTAGCTGGGGGGTTGATGATGCACCAAAATACTGTTGTGTAGAGTGGATGGGTAAGTATGTATACGAGCATATAGCAGAGTCAAAGGATAAAACTTCGAATGCCAAATCAATGCACCATGTATTATGATGCTCTATCCTTTACTATATTGAACCACGAACAAAAGGATAAAAGATTTCTATCTAATAGCATCCCATTGAACTTCGTCTTCATCGCACTATGAAGTCCACCTCTCTTTTTTCCTGATGTGAATCTGTTGCCGCCACATACCGCTATTCATTCTGACTGAATAAAATGATGAATAACCTTTTCTCTGCGGGGAGTCCTGTGGCTTGGGTAGATGGATCGTAGGTTGGACGTCGTTGTCGTTCTCATCCTCGTATTTTTTTTTTTTTTTTTGTATGTTAGTCCTGAGTCCTGATACTCGTGGGGCAACACAGGAAAAAGTGAACGAATGCGGAATGCGGTCTTATCTCTTATAAGCCAAAAAGCTAGTTTAAAAGCAAAACCGCATCAATTGAATTCTGATCACGTTTAAAAGTTTCTCTTTGATATGACGGAATTTTATCCTCACTATATACATTCAGCATTGTGTCCTGACTGCTGTGAGTTTGTTCTATAGACGATTTATACACCCCTTTTCCTTCCCTAGCGTTGTTCGGTTGAGAGATAGTCAAGGAACAGGAAAAAAAAAACGCAGCAGTGTGGCAACAGGGTGCTGAAGACCCCAACACCATCCCATATAATATACTTCTCGAAACTGGGCTCTCCTCAACTCAAGTCGATCCAATAAAATTCAATAGCTGAAGAGCAGCGGTTTTTCTTTTTCAAAAATAACTGCTTCTTCATGTTGCTCGTCATCTTCACTGTTATAAAACCGCTGCTGTCAAGTGGGCTGAAAGAAGAAAGGATATTTTTGTTCTATTCGTTTTCTCCTTCCGGTAAGAAAAAAAAATCATAGAAAACAGAACAAAAACAAAAATAGAAGAAGCAGAGGAAGAATAAAAATAACCGACCAAAGAACTTTCTGCACTTTTGCACTATAAAAGAAGGATCTCCTTTAGCAAGACGTACATATACACCTATCTAGAAATGTACATAGATAATTCTTGTGTGTATGTTTGTATATATGAATATTATATGTTTTGCAAAAAGAATAAAAACTATACGTATATAATAACAACGCTTATCAGCAACAGGATAAACCAGGATAGTAGACTGAATGGCATTAGACTTATTCCGCATCAAAAAGATGAAACAAAAAAAAATGTAAACGTATACCTAAACAGCTACACACACGCTTTTGTATGTTCATAAGAAGAAAACAAATAAAATAGACAAAAAGCGCATTTTCCAGTCTATGAGACCCATTTTAGCAGGGCCAGACTTTATATTTATATATTATGCTTGTTTGGTAACTTTTTTTCGACAAATTTCCCGAATACTGATTTTTTCTATGGGTTTTGACAGAAAATTGTGAAATTTTGTGAAAATTTGTGCAAATTCGCAAGAAATTTCACGTTATCAAACAGACCAATTGTTTGCCAGTCAGAACTAATTAAGGGCCCCATTTAAATTGTCCCGTCCGTCTGTCTCTCCGTTCGGCTGCAGCCAAAACGGGTGCCAAGTGTGGCGAGTGCCAAGTGAGGAGTGCCAAGTGAGGAGTGCCAAGTGAGGAGTGCCAAGTGAGGAGTGCCAACTACGGAGCACCAAGTGAGGAGTGTCAACTGCATATGTGGAGTTTGAAGTGCGGAGTGTCAAGTGTCGAGTGTCAAGTGCGGAGTGCCAAGTGCGGAGTGCCAAGTGCAAAGTGTCAAGTACGGAGTAGCAAGTGTGAAGTGTCAAGTGCGGAGTGCCAAGTACGGAGTGTCAAATGCGAAGTTCCAAGTGCGTAGTGCAAATTCGGAGTGGCAAATCCGGAGTAACAAGTGTAGATTGTTAAGTGCGGAGTGTCAAGTGTGTAGTGTCAAATTCGGAGTGTCAAGTGCGGAGTGCCAAGTGTGAGGTGCCAAGAGCGGAGTATCGAAAGGGGAGTGTGTCAAGTGCGGAGTGCTAAGTGCGTAGTGCCAAGTGCGTAGTTCCGTGTGCGGAGTGTCAAGTGCGGAGTGTCAAGTTCGGAGTGCTAAGTGCGGAGTGTCAAGTGCGAGTGTCAAGTGCTACTACTTCTTTAAAGTTGATATATTTTTTTTTTAATTTTTGATGCTATCTGATTTTCGGACGTTTTTGTAAAATTATTTTAGTCAAAAATGCAATTTCAAGTCACTGTTCGAAAACTCAAAACGAAATTTTTATTTAAAGTCATTAATGTTCGATGACATCGTTTGCGGAGAAACTCTGCGGTAAAAAAAATGTGTTGACGACAAATATACATCCTTTTGAAATAGTTGAATGATGTCAGTTGATGTCGGATATAAAGAAAACAAAATTAAAGAATCATTTTCGCTTTAAAACGCAATTTTTCTCTATTTTTTTCCTTTCTTTTGTCCCCCTGAAGTTTTACCGGGACCGAGAGGATACAAAACGAAACGAACATTTTCGCTTAAAGATGAAAATGAAAACGCTATTCTTTTCCAGCAGTTCGATGGTAAATTTGGAAACACTTTAAATTGTGCCTTTTATAATTGGCAAATTGAGTTTGCTTTAGTTCCACAGACTTTTTCATCATAAAGGCTGTTAACTTTCTAGTTATTTCTATTCAATTTCAATTTTCTGTACTTATTAAATATTTTAATATCTCACTAGGTATATAGCAAACTTATTTAACATAAAAACAAAAAAAAACTGTCCCTAGTTTAAAATTAACAAATCTCGGTTATTTACATGGATGAAATTTCAAATCCTCTTCATTTTAAATATCTTCACTCTTTTCTCATACAAACGTTTCAAGTCAAATAAAAAAAAAAGAACTCGATTTTCATTAGTATTCAACACGCCAAAGACAAACATTCAATTGCCATAATAACTGTCTTGAGATTCCTCCAGTTTTGTTGCACATAGTCAAGTGTCGACGACGTCTAACTCGAAATCCACAAGAGAAAAGAAGACGAATAAGGGCCAAGAGAGTTGAAAACGAAGCCAAAGAACCAGCCAGCATTTTGTCAGTCGTTTGCCTTCGCATATAATATAGTCTATTGATTCAAAATGAATAAGAATAAAGGAGTTTGTTGCGGGATTCAGGATTATCCTGACGCCGCCGCGTCGATTGAAAGAAAGAAACTTTGTTGCCCTGATGTTGCCCTTGTTGCTTGCTTCACACACAAGGAAGGAATACTTTGTCGTTTACAAGCAATATTATGGTCTTCACAATCTTCCTTTTTCACAATATCATTCTCAAATCTCAATCTCAACCCATCGAAATTTAAACCAACCAAGAAAAAAAATTAACATGAAATGAAAAACATGAACGATTCTGTGATTTAAGGACTTTTCGTTTAAAACATTCTAAATGATGATGATAATGGTGACATTCCCGTTTGGCATAAATTAAAGACACACAAGTCCCATTATAAAGGTTGCTCAAAGGAAGGTAGGTGGGTTTTTATATAATACATAGGTAAGGTATCAAAACCTCTGGTGGGATAAATAATGGTGGGGCAAAAAATGAATTTTCGGGTACATGCCACCATCATCATCATCATCTTCATCTTAAGGACATCTGTAACTCTGTTTTTCTTTACAAAGAAGAAAACACAGTGGGGGATGACGACTTTATACCGCAAAAGCCCTCGAAGGGAATTGCTGATGTGCTGATGGTATGGTTTCAAGTATTTTCCATCACAGAAAAACATAAGAAACACAAAAACAGCTCGAATGTCAATATACAATTGTCCTCATCCTCATATTCGTTGTCGTTCTTCTTCCTTGTAATCCTCATCGTATATGCAAATATTTTGTTGAGAGCGACGCGCCGAAATAGATCGACAATTATCCTTGTTGTAACATTATTGTTTTCCGTATTTGTTTTTCTGTCCTTTGGCTTTGGTTTAATATATAGGTATACGTAGTACCTATATATCCTTTTCTTTTCATTTAAATTTGCATTTTGAGAGATCCTGAATCCTGAATTCCTGATGCCTTGTCGTTGTCGTTGTCGGTTGTGTTAAAGCGAGAGAAATATTACAGTTTTGATTTATTTTTGTGATTTTGTAATCTGTTGAATGAAGTTCTTAGTTTTTGAAACATTCTATATGTACATTTATTTGCTTAGAAGGGGTTTGAAGTTGGAATCAGATATGCATTTTAGAAATACAACAACAATTCAAATACTGATATATTGAAATAAGTAACATTTATAAAAGGGATGCACCCTCTTTTCGAAAGATAGAGACCATATCATCAGTTGGAGATTACAAATCTGAAGATGAAAATTAAAGGATAACAATTTTAATCCTTGTGTTTGATTAATTTTCAGTCCTTTAAGCAAACAATTGGGAAAATTTACATACCTTCATAGATGGAAAAATATTTTTTGTATTTTATAATCTTTGTACAAATTCCAAGTACCGTTATATCCTTTTCGGGAGAAACCTATAATGGAAAGTTTTTCTAATTTACATCATAGAGCTGTAGAAGAAGACAGAATAGATTGTCAATATTATTTCCCTTTTATTTATTACAAATTGTGCGATTATTAAAGGGGCTTTGACTACCCTTTCAATTATTAAACAAAGTTCGAGCGTTTGAAGAATAACTAGGAAGGATTAAAAAGGAGATACCAATGCACAATTGGCTTTAAAGTTTTGAATATCAAAATGGGATAGAACAATATAGAGCCAAGTAAAGCATTCCACATTCGTGTTGTGCGGCTAAAGAAAGAATCTCTGTAATTAACAATACGTTCCCTTTTGGGCTTATAGGCAAACTGATGAGAATCCTAAAAGTGCGATACCTATAACGGTTGGATTGAATTGAATTTGTTTTCATATGAAAAAAAAACATGTGCTTACGTCTTTACTAATTAAACCCAATGGGTACGTTCAATACATTACGTTTTACAGAATTTTTTTCAGAATTCTAAACTTTTAGAGCTTCTGATTGGCCAGCTGTCATACAAAGTTAGATGACTTTTAGTTACGTTTAGTGACGTTTTATCTGAACTTTCAGACATGAAATTCTCATCTGAAAATTCAGATGAAAGTTGTTTGTGGTGGGGGAAGTGCCAATTCAGCTGAAGCACTACACATAAAAGTTGAACTTTTTAATTTTCGTCTTGTTGATTGATTTGGTTGATTTTTTAGTTTTCGTCATGAAAATTCAATACTTATTTAAATAAACGGAATTTTTGTTTATTGTTTAGTGAATTTTTAAATCAAATATTTTTTGTATTCTATAATATTTTTGTAGGCCACACATATCAATAAAAAGACTTTTATTAAAATTAATAAAACCTGTTGCTGATTTAGTTCCATATAATTTCATCCTTACAACTATCCATGCTCAATGTTTAATTTACGAATGTAGTTAAAAGTTCTATTTTAATTCGCTTCAATGTAAATCCTATAGGTAAATGCAGGAATTTGACACAATGACATTCGAAATTTCAAATTATTTTTGCGTTCAACGACATAAATTCAGAAATCTGAAAATTCAGATCTAAAGCGATTTATATTTAAACCGCCAAATGCAATGCAACGTTACGTAAATAAATGTCATGATATTAAGCCCAACACACTGTGAGCTTGGCATTTTTGAACGATTTGACGGTTCACGATTGGGTTGATTTACAAGTTTTTAAACTCTTTGAACAATTGAACTGTGTGTAGGGAAGTTTTTAGATTAACTGTCAAAACATATCAATTTTAACTCAACACCTGGGGGCCGATTCTGATTTTGTGAAAAAGTGAATCGAATAACTTATCACCTTGTCACTCTAAAATCAAATTCTTGTTCTGCGGAAATGTGAAACCAAACGTCAAAAACATTCATATGAATAATTTTCTTTCTCAACCATATGTCCTTCTCTTTCCTATTCATGGAGAAAAAAAATCTTTCTATCTCATGCGTTTCTCTTCAAAAAATGAATGAATGAGAATTCTGCTGATTGCGCATGCGCTTTGTGGGAAATGATAAAGGAGGTTCGGGATCGGTAATATATTATAGTTCGTCGGAGAATTTTATTCACTGAACCAGAATCGCTTATTTGCACCAAGTTAATTGAAAAAGCGAAAGCAATGTATGAGTGCGAATGTGAAAACTATTTATTCGATTCATTTTTTTAAAGAACCAAAATCGGCCCCCAGATTTATACGATGTGAAGTTCAATCTAACAACAAACCTGACTCACCATATTATTTTTAATTTATTCGGAAGTGTTTCCGAATTAAATTCTTCAGCCATTCTTTTATTCAAACTCTCTTTTTTTTTTGTATTTCTTCATTATTTAAACATCTCTGCAATGCAAATTTATGGTAAAATTTTGCATTTCTACAAAATTAAAATAATCAAGTCGTTTCATTTCTTTAGACAAATAATGTTTGTAACAGTTAAAGCAGAAGGTAATCTTTCAACTGAGTTTATAGGCGTTTTTATTTTTTAGCCCCGAGCGGGGCACAGAGAGAGGCCTAAGCGAATAGAGCTCGCTCCGAACCGAGCGTGACCGAGCACACCGATCTATTTAAGAAACACAATTCAGCACTGAACTGTAATATGCTCAGATAATAATCCGTGAAATTACATGAAAACGTAAATAATGATAAAAAATAGTTCTTTTGTTATAATAAAGAACCACAAATGGAATTTCAGATATTTTTATTTAAAAAAAATATATTTATAAATATGTATGTATATATTGAAGCGCGATCTATGAATGTATACAATGAGGTCAGAATGAAATTACCGAGCACTTATTAGAGTAAAAAGCCGAGCGTTCAAGTTCAATTTCATACCATTTTTCATGTAAATTGACAGATTATCTACTAAATAAATGACAGTACATTGCTTATAATAACAGAATTTTTTCTTTTTAGTTTAGAGCAAAGGTTGAGTTGAGTTTTGTTTAGTTTTTAACCTGAAACTTCGAATTTGTATTTCTTTTTTTCGTTTAGAGCAAATTTTCTAAAAAGTCCGAGTATAAACCGATCGTTGGAAATGTCACATGGACATAGGATGATGCATTCATAAAACTATTTAAATCTCTATTAATAAAAAATATTTTATTATCTTCTAATTCACAAATCAACTTAAATATTGATCAAAAATTTATTCACGAAATAAAATATCTTATTAATAAACAATCACGTTAAGTAGCAAATCTTAATAAAAATCTACAATACATTCAACAAACAAGAACTCTGCTGTCGCCAAAGATTAATATTACTTTTGCACACAGACTTTATCATTTGAGCTTGTAAATATTTTGTACGTATCACTAGAGTATGTTTTCTTTTTAAATCTCGTCATTTGCAAAATATTTTAGATGTTTTTAGTTTAATTAGTTGTTAATTAATTTACTTGGGTGGAAAAAGCTAATTATCATAAGAATTAACATCAATTTTGTATTGATTGATAAGATTTCGCATTTACATACTTAAATAATTAAAAATAATTCAGGTTTTCGATTTTATTAATACAGATGTAGTGTTTAATGTTTATATTATATATTCAGTTCCAATAATTGGTTTCGTTGTTTCTAAAGTTAAATTCAAATTCCAATTCAATTTAATCTATATGATCCTCTTTTTGGAATGTAAAAATTAACAACCAAAATTGCAATTCAATGAGAAATAATCATCGCAAAAATTCAATTCAAATCCTTAAACGTTTCAATTCGAGAATCAATTTAGAAGCTGGCAATTAACTTACAGTGTCTGTCCAATCATGATGCCCTTCAATTTTTGCTAAATCGATCTCACCCAAGGGATCAGAAGAAAAAAATGCACAGAAACATTTTTCCATGCTAGAAAATAAAAAGGAAATCGAAAATCTTACAGCATTTAGAATACTTATACACCCTCCTCCCCTCACCTTAAACTCTCCTTTGGCTGTCGTATCAAATGAATTCATGAAAATATCCTAAGGGAGTCGATGAAAGCCATCATCAATATTACTGCACTGCAGTGAGTGTTCGATATGAAGGCAACTTCAACGCCAACGCCATGCCAATCTATATAAAGGACCGACTATAGTATATAGGATGACGACGACATCGACAAACTAACTACGGTCACAAAGGATTTCTTCGGCTGATATGACTTACCAATGCAATTTTTCCTATTAACCTCACACAGTGTCCTGAATCATTTTTGCTCCACTGAATCGGACAAGGATGATTAGGAATGCAAATTTCTGAGCTGTTTGCAATGTCATTTTCCATGAATTCACGTTGCGTGCAAGTAAAAACAAATTCTAAAATTATTTGAAATGAAAATGAAAATGAATATGACAAAAAGGATTTTGAAAAAAAAATAAACTGTGTTTTGTTGGTACGTGTACATATGTAGGTACATACTAGGTGAATGTATTTTTTTGTATAATTTTTTTTAGAATATTGTACCGCCAACTACTATTCCATAAGCATATATTATGTGTGTAGGTATAATAGATGATTCTCAGTCAACTGTAATTTTTTTGTCCATTGCTTAGTTTGAAGTTTGAAGAACACTTTTTCATCAATTTCCGTTTAAAATTGAGGAAATGACAACTAACCTTGTAATTACAGATAATGTACAACTTTGCTACAATGTACATATAAGCTGGGGATGTTTTATTAACCTTTTAATTATTTACATTACATTTACATTTTGTATCTAAATGTTGGCACTATTTGCTGGGGTATAGTGACCAGATTTATTTGAAGCAAAAGCGGGACATATTTTCAAAACTTCACAGGGAGTAGAAATTATGATTTTTTTTTGTAAAAATTAAAATAGTACGCAACATAAACAACAAATGACATACCCATTTATTTAAAAAAAACAGACTTCATAACATTTTTTTTTAATAAAAACTTAAAAAAAGCAGCCTCAATATTGCTAGCTTTAAAATTAATTTTTATACCTACCTATGTATGTATGAATTTCTTTAAGAATTTTATTATTATTTTAATTTTTGCTAAAATTGAAACATGGAAGACTGATTCTGAAGAAACATCAACCATAGTTCTGAACTTGGGTCTTAAAAAATCGTCTGAAGAACAATGGAACACTTATCAGTTGAGAGAAAATATGGTTTTGTTTTCGATTTAAAAATGATAGACCACAAGCAAAACTGAGAATTCATTTAATGTGACAATATACATGAACTCATTTTCTTCCTTTAACAGCTCTTACGTTTGTTTTATATGTTCCAATTGGTATGCGCTGGGATGTAAAATAGTATTTATAAAATTGCTTAATTTTGAGAGACCTCACACATTTTTACAAACGTCGTAGGAAAAGCGGGACATTTTGCGGGTTTTTAAGAAAAGCGGGACATTTAGCGGGACAGTTATGGTCGCGGGACAGAGACCTCAAAAACGGGACTGTCCCGTTAAAAACGGGACTGTCCCGTTAAAAACGGGACGTATGGTCACTATATGCTGGGGACTACTGTTTACTTCAAATTTAAAGAACTTGTTAAAAAAAAATTAAAATGGACGAAATTCAAGAGGAAGAAGGTTTAATTTAAAAAAATAGAACAAATATTAGTATATATATATAAGTATTACATATTATAACTAACATTTTATAGATTTTGATGTCATATGGTATGAGTTCGAGCAAAGATACCTGGCGATTTGGGAGCTATCAATTACACTCACATAACCATAATCTACCCAAAACTTAAGCATTGCAATTATGACAGAAAAAACAAACTGCAGCATTGTCTTGCAAGCATGGTTGTGGACGCCGCGCCGCCCCGATAAAAAATGTAGGTAATATATATTGATATCTTTTCTGGTAAGCCTGGGAATATATTCACAGTCGTTTTTTTAAAAAGATCAGGGGCCGAATTACGGCATCAGTGACTGAACGACACGTGAGGGAAATTTCATACAAAATATCGATGATATTCGAAATTTCATACAAAATATCGATGATATTCGATTCATTCATTCATCAATTCGAATAACAGTGGAAAACACCTTCGCATTATTAAAGGGCAGATTTCGAAGAACTTCGAAATTCATTGAACAAAGAACGATACGAGGAGTGATGGTGCTGGTGTTACTGGTATGGTATTGCTGTCGGTTTTGAAGAAAAAGGAAGATGTTAGAACACATTTTTTTTTAAACAAGTTGCATGTGTTGGCTTACCATTATTATTTCATCGGCACCAAATTTGATTATGTGGTAGTTGGAAATAATTGGCTCTTTTCCAAAAATCTGCTCCATTTCCTTGAGAAATAATGGTGCCAAAAACTGGTGCAGCTCCTGTTTTATTATTATGTACTTCCTACATATTGGGCTAAGAATCTTTGATCTCTTAGCATTGTAGAAGTTAAGGAATGCTATAGTTTCTTTTTGTTCCTATCCAGGCTTGTCAGATTGTGCGATTTATTGCCAAACAGGCAATTTGAAATTTCATTTGGCGGCACGAAAATCGATTTGACGATATTTTACCATCAAAATTTTACCACCAAAAACGCAATAGTTTTAGTTTTTGGCGATTTAAATTTTTATATGATAAAGATCCAATTGACAACATTTTAAACATATATTGAATTTATTGAGAGGTATTGAAGTAAACAAAAGCGTATTGTTTTCTTTAATTTGAAGTTCTTGAATGGTTTTTTAAAGTGAATGGTTTTTTGATGTAAAAACTACGAGCTGCGAAATTTTATTTCATTTTTAAATTTTGTGAAGATTTTTAAATTTGGCAAGTTTTTGGCGATTTAGGCCCAGTTTCACACTCGATTAAGTGTCACTTAAGTGCCAAATATGGAAAACTAATTCAGAATTTCACAGTGTAAGCTTATCGGAATAAGTGACACTTAAGTCTCCCATGTTGGGCACTTAAGTTCCACTTACTCAGACAGTAAAACTGCAGCTAAAAAGTCGAAATGGTAAAATTAAGTGGCACTTATTTTTTTAAGTGTACACTGTGAAACTGGCCCTTAGACTTTACGTTTGGTGATTCCGCTTTTTCAAGCCTGACAACCCTGGTCCTATACCTCTCTTTTGACTGAAATAGAAAAGATGATAAATATTAATTTTATCCAAATGGATTAATTACATGTGTTTCATTGTTAAATTTCAATTGTTTTTATAAGATAAAAATATAAATTTACCTCTACCTATTATTTTATATTTTTTTTTTTTTTTGGTGATCCATCGCGTCTATTGAAGACTTTGAATCAGACTGGTAGTTGCAGTTGCCAATAAAAATTTATTTGAAAAAAGCCGCACAGGGATGCGTTCATTAAAAATGGCTACTTACCAAAACCTTTATAATTCTGTTCGAATGGTGTCATAACTCATATATGATTTTACCAATAGTGGAAAATAATTTTAATTAAAATAATTTTATGCGTTTTGATATTTTTAATAAAATAATTTCCTGTATATTCATGCAAAAGTTCTGTTTTCAAAATATGTTCAAAACTAACATACCTACTCACCGAAAATATTCATGGAAATCACGCAAAGATACCAACATAACAAGCAAATTCATTGGAAAGCTAATGCCCACATTAGAGTTCCTGAAGTTTCAATGTTCTTTTAACATATTTTTTTTGCATTTCCATGGTAAAAAATTGGCGTGAAACCTTTCATAATTTTTACATTAGAAGGTCAACAAAACTCTATCGCGAAATAAACTTCCCCGGAGTTTTTCCTATTTTAGGAAATTTGCTATCACGAATTTTCTTGGGAAAATATTCCTTTTAGCAAAAAAGCTATATCGTGAATAATTTTTCCAGGACACTTTTCCAAACCCCAAAAGGTTTTCTATCTCTGCCTCAGACACATTTTTTGTATACCGACATATTGCGTAGGCTATACCTACATATGTATTCATATATGAATATCTCCCATCACAATACATACCTATTAAAAAAACGTGCAATTTTACGTTTCTTATTCAAGTCCCGTTTTCGTTTTGCGTAATGATACTCTACAAGGAATACAGCACCTACTACATAATCTACATGCTACATTATGTACCTACAAGTATCCCCTCAGTGCATACATACAATACAATAGACATCATAATATTAATATCTCTCAGTTCGAAGTAAAACGTTTTCAGGTGATTGGTGTGGGGGGGGGGAGCGGTCTTAAGACGCAAGGTGCGTAGTTGAGCTGAAATGCAAATGTCTATTCTTTGCCTGAGCCCGCCACGCCATAAACAAAACACACTTCGCTTGTGTTTCTCTTTAAACAGAAACAAATTAAAAGTTACGCTCGAGCAGCTTTCAGATTAACCAACATAACACAGCGCCCTCCCTCATGACAGATATCGAAGAGAGATGAGGCCAAGTGCTCTATCTATGCCTAACGACAAAAACCCAACAACAAGCAGCGATGATATTCAATTGCGATTTGAATGTTTTTCTTTGTCTGTATCAGTTCCAATTAATCGCATAATATACGTGAGCTCTAGCTTTTTGGGAGTGGTAAAGACTATATATTATGATGATGATATACTGAAGCCCTCGCTGATTTTCACGTTGGTATGGGATCCGAAATTACGGGTGTTCGTTAAAGTTTAAAATATATCTCCTGCGCGCAATTAATATGCAAATTAACGAATGTGCTTTTTTTTAGAAAGGTACACATTAAAATTTTGTTACGTTCGTCGTCGTCATGTTGCCAAATGGGTATGACTTGGAAACCTTATTTATATTGTGTTTTTTTTCCGGCACAGGCATTAAGCATCATAATTGAATCATAAGTTAATTTTAAGGTTATTTCGTTCGTACCCAAACGCAGCAAACTGAACCCATCCGTATATATGTATACCTGAGGCCGTATTTCTTTTTTACCTATACCTACATACTTGTACATTCATGGAAAAAGGGGGTCAACAGCATTTATATTTAACTTTCCTTGTTTTGGATATGATGGACGTGCATGCGAGTATGAGACAGAATAGGGCAACCTCAGGACGACAGTAAAAAAAGAAAATCTCATCCTGTTGATGAGCCAAGCCATGCCAAACCAACACTATATGCCTAAGAGAAGAGTAGAGAGAGTGTGGACACAACAGGTTCCGTGATAAGGTCATCATACCTACATATAAGGCATGCGGAGGAGTAAAAACTTTGTTGAGTGATTCGTGGACAGGTTAAGTGGCAAATTTTCTAATTGTACCCCCAAGGGATTTGGCTATCCGTATAATTATGATGGTTGGATAGGTACACATGTGCACACAGGAAAAGAGGTCACCAGCTACCTACATACATACTATATCGTCATATGCTCTCTGTGTTAGACAAGATTTTCCGCCACTTGTAGAAGAATAGTTTAGTACCTAACCTACCTATGTATATGAATGAGCGTGTGACTAATTGCTCTTGACACGTTTACATACAGAAATTAATATGAGTAGGTTGCTCTATATGTATCAACATGCTCCATGCATTATAAGTTGAGATTTATAAATTTTTGCTTTTATGGAAGTTTGATTGATGTGAATTCAAATTATTCTGTCTCGAGACTATAATATGTACATACGAGTAGATATATAGTTGATTTGAAATTTATGAGTTTTTGAGACTGGGCCATTAACTGAAGGTCATTTGCATTGTGATATGATATTAAATGGTATCGGAGACTTTGAAAACATGCACTCATAGAAAGAGCTTGGACTTCCAAGGGAGAAGTGCAAAAGAGGAATGATGGTGAAGACTATCAAGCTCCCAAAGAATGAGGACATATTATGCAGCTCCAGTTTGGAACTGCAGAAGCTGGAATTTGTGTATTGCTTGGTGCCAAGGGACTTAAATCATTTAGGAGACAATCCCGAAGAACAAAAAATAAATTAAAAATCTTAAATAATAAAACACAATCATTAAATTTGTTGAATAGTAGGAGTATTGCTAGAAACATCGATTTATCGTATTTCATAAAGGTCGTGCGTAAAGGTCGTCCGTAAAACCTGGAAACCTAATATAAACGAAAGAGTTAAAAAAGCCACTGTGGCACTCTTCTCATGTAAAAAGGCCATCGGCAATAAATGGGGTCTCCAAACCCGCATTGCTCACTGACTATATACCTCGGTAGTATAAGACCGATCCTAACATACGGTGTGTCAGTATGGTGGACCGCTCTAGATAAAACAACAAATGTTGGCAAACTAAGCAAGGTCCAACTTTCAGCTTGCCGATGCATGGGTGGAGTACTCCGTACGACCCCTGCCGCTGCATTGGATATTCTGTTCCATCTCACACCTCTTGATATATTTTGCAAACAAACGGCGGCAAGCACAGCTATACGTCTTAATGCCTCCTCACAATGGTCCAACAATGATATTGGCCACTCGATCATCATTCTGAACTCATTCAGATCACTCCCAAGTATCACAGGTTACACCACCCCACAGCTACAGTTCCATAAAAACTTTCAGGTTACCATTCCTTCAACATGCAGTTCAACATTCACCTTTGCTGGGTGCCGGGTCATAAGGACATTCCAGGCAATTGCAGAGCAGACGAGCTCACCAAAAGTGGAACTTTACTACCTATACTGTCAAATCGGACCAATATTGGTATACCCATCGCTACCTGTAAACTTATGCTAAAGCAAGATGCAATAGAGAGAACAAATCTTAGGTGGAGTAATATTGCCACATGTCAGGCCACAAAACAGATCTGGCTTGTGCTGGATCTGAAGCGCTCTAGGAACTTGTTATCTCTAAGCAGACTGCACTTTAGCTCCGTCATAGGTGTCATTACTGGACACTGTCTAATAGGCAAGCAGGAGTTGTATGGACGAAGAAGAGGAAGAATCGATTCCTCACCTTCTCTGTACATGCCTTGCCCTTACTCAAAGACGTAGGCTGCACTTAGGAGAATTTTACTACAATGATCCTAATGATCTGGCAAGTCATGACATCAATTATAGTCTCGCTCGCTTCGTAAGAAGCTCTAAATGGTTCAACGAGTAGGAAGAAATTTTCCTAGATTCCTGTGGTATCACAATGGGCCAACCAATGGTCTAAGTGTGTCCGCAGCGTTCTGCTGACAACCACATAAACCTAACATAACCTAAAGGTCAAGCGTAAAGGTCATGCGTAAATATCGTGCTTAAGGTAGTGCGTAAAAGTTCGTGCGTAAAGGTCATGTGTAATGGTCGTTCTAAAGGTCATGCGTATGACCCTTACACATGACATTGACGCTTAAAATTTATGCACGACCTTTATTTCGCTCAGAATTAAATACCCGGACCATTTATCTTGGAAAAAATTATGTGGAGAAGTTGACGTTTGAATTAATTTCGGTTTGTTGTTATAGAAGAGCCGACGCTAATTGGAATTTTTTTTTAATTTTTAAAAAAGTTTTTTAGCAAGATATTGAAATCTGACATCTGTCAAATATGACAGGTTCTGTCGTGAATGTATTTGAGAAGTGGAAAAAAAATGAAAATGGTGTTGAAATTGACGGCCGATGCGTGGCCGTTTATACCTAAGTTAAGTTCAGAAAACTGAGATCTTGGAGATCTGTTACATGAACAGGATTCCTCTGCAAAATTTCCCAGTTTTGCTGTCAAAATACTGAAAAAAAAATAATTTTGAATGTTTTCATAACATATTTATCAACTCAAAGCCAATTAACCTGCAATGATATCGGTATATATCCTATCAAAATTTCTCATGATGGTTAAAATACAAATCTAACCCCCAAATATTTAACCTAGGAATGCTTTCAACAATTCAATGAATTCACTTATATGTCCTTCAAGTCTATTTATCAACATATTTATTAACAGTTATTAAGTTTCAAAAATTGCTATCAGCTTACCGTGTGCAGCTTCGCTGCCCCACGTCACTTTTCTACCTTACATCAAAGCCTGTACTGTACTACAAATCTATCGTCTATAACTTGAACCACAATATATAACTTTGTACCAGCGTATATATAGAACAAACAGGAAACCATAGCCTATTCTCATCCTTAACTTATCTCTCCCAGGAACAAGTAGAAGACCAAAACTGAATTTCTTAATCGCCATCGAAATGTACAACAACAACAAGATGAACAGTAGGTACACAACAACAACAAAAGAAACTCCTCTTTTCTTATGTTTTGTATATTGAATTCCACAGAAGAAAAATAAAAACACAAAAGAAAGCAAAACTATAAGAAAAGATCCTTTTATATAAAGCAGCCATCCACTTAATATAAAATGCTTTTACGTTAGTAGAAGCAAAAAAGGATCCTTGGTAGACCTGCACCCACACCTCTGACGAGGACGACGAACCATCCCATCGACATCATTCCATTCATATTCGGTGATTTTTTTTTTTTTTTTGTTAATGTAAAAGGACATTCTATTAACATCGAACGCTGGTTCTTCCTTTTTATAGTTTTGTACTTTTAAATTGCTGATTTAACAATTTACAAAAAATAAGCAGGAAGGACTTTATTTATTTTTATTTTTTTTAATTTCAAAAAAGTAGTTTCAAATTTCGACAAACACGCGTGCACAAAAGGACGTTGCAAAATATTGGGTGTAATTGAAGGAAAAGGACCTCGTTCATTGAAGCGAAGCAATAAAGGACTGAGTTTTTCAATTCGAAATTTACATTTTAAAGCAAGTTGTTCCGTGTCAGAGTCAGTATAGTGTATATAGCAGTGATGGCAGCAGCAGGAACGGTGAACGATGTGGTGCAATGGAAGAAGTAATTTAATTTCGTTATACTGTTGCAGGATTAAACTTTTCAACAGTTAGCGTAACTTGTTGGCTTCCTTTTGTTTCATTGCAATGAGCCGCCAACGCCATACATGCCGAGGAGAACCTTCATAATATCATAGCCTTTCCATCATATACACACAATTGTCCTTACGGGGTTAGAGAGAAAGTGTGTACGTACCTCAATGGTAAATTGAGAACAGAAGTACTATGAAATTTCAACCCTTCTTGTGAATTTGTGTTCTGTTTCCTTTTTTTTTTTGAGTACAGGATTATCTTCTTCTTTTATATAAAGCCAGGGCTAAGAGATGAATGGCGTATGTGGTAAGGGTATGATATCCTGAAATAATACCAGAAATTATGATAACGGCTATTATATATAGGTACGTGAATAAGGGAAACGAATCATCTGTGTCCACTTTTAAAAAGGGGATTTGATAACTTATACTCTACTCACATAATACCTGTCTTCAGGGCTGGACAGAAGTTTTTGTGTTAAGAAAGGCGAAAGTGATTCATTGCCAATTGGAAGAAAAAGGATAAAAAGATAGGTATATACCTATTTAACTAGGGCATTTCAACGGTGTCAGAAATTCTCTGAAATAGCCAAGACACCTTAAATCTACCTTTCTGTCAAAATTAAAAGAATAAGGGTCGAAGTTCAAGGTTTATATACCTGGTTTTGACACAATTTTAAACACACGATATAGTTTAGGTAAATGAGTAGAATTAGCTATTATTATTATTATAAATGCAGATTTTTCTGCATTTCGCAGACTTTTTTGCTTTTCTCAGACTTCCAGAATCGCTAAATCTGCACTGCAGATATTGTCTTGTGTCTTAATGCAGACTTTTTTATCGGTTTGCAGATTTCGTAAATATTTTCATGGCAACACTGGAGACATTATACTCTATATAGTACCAATCTATTTCTCTTCCCGATTAATAATCTAATGACTTTTTTGTTTATCGTAAAAAAATTAAAACTGTTACATGTAGGCAGGTACATGTTATATTTATTTTAATTTCAATTTTCCTTTGAAATTCGACCGAAATTTGAATTTGAAAATTTTGACCGTCGTAATTTGCGAACCAAAATTTTAAGTTAAAGAGCTCAAGGGCTTTAAATAATTTCAAACCTCTGAACACAAAAAATCTGAGAATAGAATTTTCTAGAATCACGTCAATTTTTATTTTATGAAAGTTGATCAATTTAAAGTTGTGAACCTCTATGATTTTTTGTACCTTTATGTGAATTTCTGTACAATTTAGTTCCCTTACTAAAAAAATTCGTAGTTTTTCCCTTATTTGTGATTTTTTGTTCAAGAAATTTATTTGGACAGAAATTTACAGTCAGCGTTAGAACCTTGTTCCAATCGGAGTAAATTTACTCCCAGTTTAAGAAAGAAAACAAATCTACTAGAACAGTCCGCTTTTTTTTAGATTTACTCTTTTTTTACACTGAAAAATTCAAAATTTATCTAGACAAATCGCATGCAAAGAAATTAAATAACTTTGTTGTTCAGTTTTCTAACCAACTCTGACTTTGAATGTTTGAATCTAAAATTCTGTTGTGTTCTGAAACGAATGGAATTCATGTGACTTATTTTTTTTTTTTTGTTAAAAAACATTTATTTTTATTAATTGTATTCGTATTTCCGTAGATTTAACTTTTGGTCGTTCTTTAAATAAAAAAAAATCCCCCACTTAGGGTGGTTTGCTGATACTACACATAACGATTTAAGTTGAACTTAATTTCTTAAGTATCACTTTATGACATGGAAAAAGTACCCCTTAAGAATTTAAGTTTAACTTAAATCGTTATGTGTAGTATCAGCAAACGGGCCTTAATCCGTTTAGATATATTCCTCTCTTATATAAGCTCGTTTTAAACCTTTTCTTAAAAAAGATACCAACAGGCCTATATTCTAGAAGGTCAAAATCATCACTTTGTATAAACAGACATTTGTTATCTTTTAAAACACACCTACTGTTATTATTAAAAATCTTTTAAATATACAATATTGCATTTGTCAGTTTTTCACAAAATGATGGCTGCCATTTTCTTAGAAGAAGAAATAGAGGAACGAGCATATCGAGAAAAAAAGTGAGGCTTTTTTCATAATAGTGTGAGTTACACGAACACAAATGCATTCACACAGGGAAGGCATGCAGTAAGACAGCTAAATCCTGGGGCACCCAAAGGAATTTTTACATATGTATTTTTTTTTGTGGAATGTGTTTTGAGATTTTAAATCGTCAAAATAATAAAAAAAAAAAACTAGTAAATTAAATAAACAAGTGATATAAAAGTAAATAAAGTGAAAATATGCTATACATTCATTAAAAAAAAAACTACATTCCGTGCTGCGTAAATCCTGTAAAAAGACCTATGATCAACAGTGCAATTTTTTGTTCATTTCTCAGGTAAGCTGTGTCTCATATTCCGCACCATTACTCTGCACTACAGGCGCTCAATGCATTTGAGTCCCTTGCAATCACCAACAAAAACCAAATCGACCCTGGACGAGAATTTCAATATTGACAGATGACGTTTTAAAGTATTATACATATCAAGTTTCAAGGTACATTTGTATTTTCAACAAATTTGCCTATTTTATAGCAAAATGTTATGAATTATAAATTTTAAAGTATTCTACGATAATCTGTTTACATACCTACAGTAAAAACATCACTTCACATTAATTTATGTGGAATATGAGACACAATCAACCCGTGAAATGAAAAAAATTGTAAATTCCATATTATAGGTCTTTTTACAAAATTTTACACAGCACCGCATGTTTTATATTTTTTTAATAAAATATTGAAGTTTTTCACTATTCTCACTTTTATTTCATTTTAAATTTAGTTTAATTATCTTTTTTTCACTTTAGATCGGCGAAATGACAGATACGACACCTTTTGTTTTTTTTTTTTTAATTTGGTGCCTCACTTACATAAACTGTATAAATTATGTGATATGCACCTCTTCGCCTTATCTTCTTATTCTAAGGCCATTTATGACGTTGGCAATTTGACATAAACGTAAATTTCCCTATTCCTAGGTGTGTTAGATAACGTGAAATTTCCTGAAAATTTGCACAAATTTTGAGAAATTATTCCTTTTTGGTGACTTTTTTTCAAGGAATTACATAAAACTGAGTTTTTTCCTATGGGTTTTGACAGCAAATTGTAATAAGTTTGTCCAAATTAAGCTTAGTACAGACGATTGTCAGATCTTACAATATTCTCAGAACTGTCAATGGTCTGACAGTAGCTAACAATTAGATGACAATTGACATATTTCTTGCAATAAAAAATTGTCCGTTCACATGGTTGGTAGATTTCTTTCCAAAGTCTGACCAACTCATTGACATTTCGGACAATGAAGAAATATTGTAAGGTCTGACTATCGTCTGTACTTAGCTTTAAAAAGAAAAACATTTGGCAGTAGTCGTAATTTCTATACTGATATTTAACAAATGAAATTACCTGGCAATATTATTTATTTATTTATTTTTGTGTATATATAAACATATATATATTTTTTATATATTATGCTTATATTAGTCTATAAGTGCCTGTTTACACAGGCCTTCTGCTGAAAGGCGCAACCAGTGAGACAGGTAGATTTATGTGTGCGTAGAGACGAGAAAGGTAGATTCCATCCCAAAATTCTACTCGTTTCTACGCACATAAAATCTACCTGTCTCATTAGATGCTCCTTTCAGTAAAAGGCCTTTGTATAAACAGGCACTAAGAATTCAATTCTAATTGATGAAAAACAAACAAACAGTATAATTGTTGTAAGCATTGTACCTGTTACAATATTTTATTGACAGGAATGGAGGGGACCTACAATTTTCTGCCGAAACCAAAAGGCTAAGGTGAGAAGCACTTTTTCATGACAAGAGTATTTGTCAAGCAAGAGGCAGTAACCCGTAAAAAGCATTTTTTTTTTCTGGCTGGGAATCGAACCCAATACTTTTGGGGTAACAGTCCTACGCACTAACCATTACATCATGGTCTACATATCTTTGATTATTTTGAGTTCGATTTGATTTTTTGTTTAATATTATGTACTTGCAACCTACCTATAATATATCAAACCAAATCCTTCCCTGATGTACATATTGTATATCTAGACATAACCAAAGCATTTCATGACACAAAACTAAATTATTACAATTTGGCTTAGGGCTGCTATTTTAGCCTTTTTCAAAAGAAAGACTTTAGGAAGGTATGATGCGTCAATTTATTGTAAAGATGATTCGACGGTTCGAATTGAAACTTCATTCTCATATCCAGATCTAACTCGTATATACAGCTAGTCGCACTCCTCAGGAGTCAGGATGACCAGACGAAATTTTTAAAAACCACCATCGTATCTTCTTCACAAGATCATAGTCATCATAATACCTACACTGTATAAATTATTATGATTCCATACAATGTCTCATTCTCGCTCTTGGCCATCTCATAGTATATTATAGAGTTCCTGATGTTATAGAGATAGGTACTTAAGGAATATTTTCACGTAATGTTTTCATTCTTTCACATCTATTTTTCCAATTGAACGCTTTGAACTCTTCCTCTTCTGGTTCTTGTGTCGACTGACCATCATCGAAAAAAAAACCATATACATATAAATACACTTATGTATGTGTATAGGTAGAGTATAGCAAATAGTATAATAACGTTTCGTGATGCAAGTCCTCCCTATAACCAGTGTTCATTGAAACGGAATCACCTTTCAATGAATAATTACATACGACCGAAAGTGACACCACCATTGGTCGAAAACGTGACTTATTCTTCATATAGGAACTCTCTCTCGCACAAGAAGTTTGCTTAAAAGTAATAGGTATATTGAGACCAATATTACATGACTTATGTCTTTGAATAACAATTTATCTTCCTGCAAATGCATGCTTATATTTACCACCACTGGCTTCATTGTTCAATTCTATAAATTTAAAAATATGATTGGTAATTTATCCAAAAACGAACATGGAAGCTTTCTCCACTTCCATTGAATTTCAATCTCTTGCCTGGTTGGCATGGGATGGTTGGGAGGTTGATTGGGGGTGGTTGCATTTGCACAGCACATAGGGGCTATAGGGAAAACGGTAGAATAAGGTTACATTAATTAACTGTCCGAGGGTTTGTGTAAATTTTTAATGACCCAAAGGATTTTTTTTTTTTAATAAAATTATTACATTTTATTATAATAAACGCGAGTTAATTGGCAATTTCGGGTTCCAGTAATAGAGCGGACTCAATCTGAATTGCAAACAAAATGGAGAGAGAACAGAACGTTGGGAGTTGGGAGACCAGGGACACTGACTACGACCGACATCAACACAGGCAGAAATTCCTGGTTGCTATAAAAATTGGTTGCTGGCGTGTCCCTTCTTTGGTTTGGGATTTTTTTTTTTTTTTCGTCCATTTTTTCGAAGAGCGAGGTAGGTATATGTAGAAAGGGCACCTGTGTTGTGTCCCTGATGATGCTTTGTACGCGATGAGGACAGGAGGATCAGGAAAAGGTAATTTTCCTAGAAAATTCCTGGAAATACCAGTGTGCCAAACTGGTAGGTATAGTGTCATTGGTACATAGTCGGTTGGACGGGTTCGAAGCGTTGGATTGTCGTTAAGTCGATAATTGGACATTTCCCGGCTGAGTTTAATGAAACCAATTACAAGTAGTGGACACAATTTTGTGATGTTTCGCCCAACGATACGACTTTGCATTTGCATACACTCATTCAGTAGTATTTCGAGTGCGATTAAGACACGATATGTATATTCCTATACTACTACATCCAGTATAGAGCAGCCAGTAGCCTGCATCACAATGGTCCTGGTATTGATAATGATGATATGATTATCCAGGACAGATCCTTTTATCGTTTTCCAGAGTAATTAACACAGAACGCATTATAGATATACTATAGGTAGGTAGGTACATGGGACATTTTATGAATGGCGCAATCTGCATGAAATTAAGAATCAAATCTGAGTAGCCTTATCCCAATACCGGCATCATGTATGTATATAGCTAAAGGTGTTGGCTATAATATAGAATGGCTTGGCCATCAGTTGAATGGGGTAGGGAAATTAATTTTTTTTATGTTATGGTCACTTGAGATTCCAATTAGTGTTTAAAGGTATGTATATGTATCGTTTACTCTGTATACTGTACCTATAGTAAACGAAAGAAATTATTATTATAGGTTATGGTATGGAATTTAAATTTTCTATTAGTAACTTTGAAAAAAATGCAACAATTTTTTAGGAAAACGGTAATTTCGATGCAAATGTAAAGGATATGCTAATTTTTTTTTTATATTTTTTTTTGGATATTTTTAATGGGAATTTTTGGAGAATTGCTTGCGGTAATCTTGTTAACAGATCAAAGATTACTGCTCTGGTCGTTGATATTATATAATGGAATAATATGAATGGAAATTTGCAAATTTTGGTAGTTTTCTTTAAGGAGAATTTTCATGCGCTCAAGTGGTTTTAATATAATTTTTAGATTTTAATTATTAGAAAATGTTCCAATTTATATTTTACTGCAATTCTTGCCCTTTTGGGTGAGGCTTTTATTTTAAATTAAGACTAACAAACTTTTATGAAAATTTTGGTGGAGGACTTTATTTCTAAAGGGTGTTTTTTTATGCGTGTGGTTTTCAATCTGGCAAGACTTTTTTCCGAGTTGGTTTTTTTGACAGCTGTCACTTGATTTATGCTCAGTTTGGTTCGCCATTTCATAATTAATAGACTAAAGGTTCCCCCAAACCAACGCGAATTTTTTTGTTGAAGAAGACCCGAATGAATCCATCCGCCATCGCGCGCAACAATTGGAGCTGGGGCCTCTTGGTCCTCTGAGCTGGAATTTATTCGAGCCAGCCACTTGCCCGAAATCATTTTTAAAACATAATGGCAAACCCTAATCTTTATAATAAAGCTCAATTCGTGGCCATAACATTAAATTATATGCGTTTTATTTCTTCTTGAAAACCACACGTCTAAAAAAAACACCCATTATATTTAACTATTTCCTAAAACTATTTAGACCTACTGTGGAAACCATCTCACTACCAGTCCAACACCACTGATCCTCACAAGACACAAAAAAAATGAAATTAATTTTGTGGCTTTTTTGTATTAGACTGTAGGATAAAAGTCGCAACTTGTGACAGTGAGAGTCACCAAAATAATTGAAATTGTGATCTCGTACAGAGCAGATCACAACTCACAAATAACTTGTGTTTTTTATTTTGATATGACATTCTATAAATTTTGTGAAAATATTTACAATTTTCATAGATTTGCGAGTGTAGAAAAAAGAATGAGAAAAATGTTATGATAATTTGGAAGTTCCACTATACGACACTATAAAACAAGCAACAACAAAAAAACAATATTTTGACAGCTCTTTTTGGAGAGAAAACAAACACTTTTTTTAAAGGCGCTACTAGTGAACATGGTGATTTGTCGTTATATAAATTTAATTATAGGTCTAATTGTTGATGTGAAATTTCTTGCAAATTTGGACAAAATTTCACAAATATTCCCAATTTGCTGTCAAGATTTGTTGAAAAAAATGTTACCAAACAAGCATTATATTTGAAGGTTTAAATGAAACAACTCAACAAGACTTGGATGAGCCACCACAAAGTTTTTATAGGCTGGAGTTATAGCTATTTCACGACTGTCAGGCCGATCATCAGACACCTTTAAGTAGTGCTTGGTCTTTTTTTATTGTTCAATTTTAGTTGAAAACTTTTTGCCCAGCTAGGAATAGAACTTTTTTCGATTCCGATCTTTTTTACACTCTCTTTTTTCATAAAATTCCTTTTTTGTTCTCTTATTTTTTGTATGCCCATTTCTTAGTTTCTATTTGTATTTTCCTAAATAGTTTTTCCACAAATTAACAATTAACTTCAAAATAAATTGTATTTCCAAAGTTTCAACAATTTTAGATTGTCTATAAACAGCCTTTTCTTCCATTCAGCACAAAATCAATCCTTAACACTTGGCACAAAAACGGGTGCTTCAAAAAAGAATTCTTATAACTGTTACGAAAAACAAAGAAAAAATGGATAGATCAATTTTAAGAGTTTATATTCTTTCACTGGATGAGCTTGGAAAAAAACAATAGTTTTGGAAGATGTAGAAAAATCAAAAGGTGAAAAATTTCGGAAACAGCAATTTTTTTTTATAAATTTTGTTTTTAAAGTGGGAATTGTTAAGTCAATTTTAATAGTGGTTAACTGGTTTAGGTGCTATTTGAAGGATGAATGAATGAATGAAAGTTTGGGATTTTATGGAATATGTATATATATTCTCATTGCACTGCGACCTAAAGATCTATTGTGCTCCCTTTTTAGAGCTAGATGAGGTGTCTCATTTATAACTCTTCCTCCAGATTTGTTTCTTTTAGAAACTTCAGTATCTGGGGTATTTTTAGAGAGGCTAATTCGCTCCCTCTTATCTGGTGCCGTCCCAGATATCTGTGTCGTTTATGCATAAGTGCTTCGCAACTACCTAAAATGTGGTCCGGTGTCTCCTCATAGGCGTCGCAGAATCTGCAGTTGGCGCTGCTTACCAAGCCGAGGATACTGAGATGTCTTCTGAGCTTGCAGTGACCAGTGTGGAGTCCCGTTATTATTCTTAGATTATTCCTACTTAAGCCAATGCAAGATGTAAAACGTTCTTGGTTATAGTTCCCAAGTAATAGTTTTGCATGTCTTAGCTTAGGGAGTTCATTCCAGGTTTTTTGTCTTTTGGCCTCCTCTTCTATTTTGATTTTGTGTTTGATCACGTTTTCTCCTATTCCGCAATAGGGCTCTGGACCCGTTAAGGGTGTTGTTGCTCCTATTTTCGCTAGGGTGTCTGCCTTTTCATTGCCTTGGACACCAACATGACCAGGTACCCAATAAAGTGTTACCTTGTTGTACCTGCCCAGTTCATTCAACTGACTCATGCACTCCCATACTAGTTTGGAGCTTATGGTGTGAGATTTTAGTGCTTTGAGTGCAGCTTGGCTGTCTGACATGATGGCAATGTTTTGGTTACGGTAATTTCTTTCGAGATTTCGTTCTGCACATTTTGCTATGGCGTTTACTTCCGCCTGAAAAATGCTGGTAGACCGTCCCATCGGCAAGGAAATTTTGGTTCTAGGCCCAAAGATACCTGCCCCAGTCCCCTCAGTTGTTCTCGACCCATCAGTGTACCACTTGATGGTATTTGCTTTAAGAGTGTAGTTTACAGATTCACCTGCCCACTCTCTCTTGCTACTTAACTTCATTTGAAAGTTTTTTTCGAAGTTATATTTTTTGATCATTCCATCTCTTGGGATTTCGAGAAGGTTCGTTACTGTGGACTTGTATATCGAGTTTCTCTCTCTATTGCCAATGCATTTTCCCTTCCCAGTGCCCTCCTTTGCAAATCTGAAGATTGCTCTAATAGCAGCACTTTCTATAACCATGTGAAGTGGCGTTAGGTGGAGGATCACCTCTATAGCTGCTGTAGGGCATGTTCTCAATGCTCCAGTGATGCACATGCATGCGAGCCTTTGTACTTTTTCTAGTGATTTCCTAGTTGTAATTTGTTCTGTTCTTTTGTGCCATGCAACCGCCCCATAGGTAATGATGGGTCTTACCATCATGGTATACATCCATCTAAGAATGTTTGGTTTGCAGCCCCATGTTTTGCCTGCAAGTCTCTTGCATATCATTAGGGCCTTTGTGGCTTTCTCGACAGTTATTTCGACGTGTTTATTCCATAAAAGTTTACTATCCAGTGTAATGCCTAGATATTTAACCTCCCTTTGGATTTCGATTACTTCTCCTGCCAATCTGATTGGTCTCATTCGTGGCGGAAGGATTAAAACTGTTAAAAGTTTTTCAATAAGCGTATTCATGCAACGTCGCGTCGTAAGTTTACAAATTGTGCAACATGATAATTTTACACAAAAATTTGCTTGAACGCTCTTTTTAATTCTTTTGGTTAAATGCTATGTAATTGAATCAGCTGTTCGTTAAACGTCAAATATTAAACGTCAAAATACGTATACAAATAATCGTGTTCAGATTTCGAAGTTATTCTTAAATGAAGAACCTCTTCCAAATCGGACCCCAATGTCTCGGAATGGTTAAAAAAATGTAAGAAACACGAAAATAGTCGTGTTTTTTAAAGCCCGAAGCGAACAAAAAGAGAAAAGGATTTCGGGGCTAAAGGAAGAACTGTAACAGTTGCAAACTCAAGGCAATGATCTAACGAATACAAGAAAATCATTTGGTGCTCCCAACGTTATGAATATACATATCTTATTTTCCTTCAGTTTAGTTCACTTTCGTTTTCGGTAATAAAAGTGGTCCCGAGCTCAACTCAACTGAAATTTCGTGAAAGAAGAATCAAAAAAATCATTGATTCCTTTCACTTTGATGACAAATCGGAAAGCATAATATATCATATTTCTGAACACACCTAGCTCTAAAATTCACGATGACATGACGTTCAGTTAAGTTTATAAAGGAAATTAGTTGGTTAATTTTCCGCAGAAAATCCTTGGGGAATTTTAACCAAATTGTATAAATCATTTCTCATACAAAATTTTACTGTTCATTAACCAAATTTTAAACTTAACCAAATGGTAAATTTATCTAGTGTTTTACAACATTGCATGAATACCCATATTATAAACAAGTTGTTATCTTATTAATTTTTGGTTGAAGTTTTTTTTAGGGGGGGGGGTTGTAGTTAAAATTTTATCTGAATCTAAAAACTGGATAACGCATATTGTATATTTACGTGTTAAAAATTGATGCGGATCAGATCAAGTGGATAATAAAATGAAGCTATGAAAAATCAATCAATCTTTTTTATGTGTAAACGTCTTAACTCTCGGTATAAGAAATTGAAAGTGCAACAGTAACGGAAATGGCAAAACAACGGCAAAGAAAATAGTAAATTCATTGATTATGGCAATTTTATATGAACTAAAAACTTTACAATAATTGTAACATCTCCCGTTAATTTTACAAAATTTTAAAATAATTCATGGGGCAGGAAATTCTATTTTCAATTTTCTGTCATTATACAAACTATCACTTGTCACATTTTGGGAATGTTTATGAAATAAAACCCCGCAGAGAGATAAAAAAAAATTGAGTAAAATCAAAAAAGTTTTAAATACCAATTAGTGGATAGCTGGTTGTTCAAAATTTCTGATTGAACATCGGATTCCTTCTCAATTGTTCGAAATTGAATAACTTTTCGAGTTTTAATAATCAGCCTTATTGTGAATTTCGCCCTAACAACATTCCACCCGGAAAATTTTATATTTCACTTTTCGCCTATTGTGAGTTTCACCCGAAATTGTGTGTTAAAAAAATTCCCCTTATTGTGAACACTCATTTCAGGTGGAATTTAATGTTATTGACATTCTAAATGTTCCCATATTTTTACTAGGCGAACGAAATTTCGTTCGGGCGAAACTCACAATAGCTTTTAAAATTCCGGTGGAACAAACAATTCTAAGGTGAAATATTTTTCGGGTGAAACTCACAATAAGGCTGAATATATAGAGACAAGAAATTTTCAAGGAATGTCTATGGTCTATGCATGTATATAGTAAATATTGATTTCAATAATTAATTTTTGTAACATTTCATGCGTTAAACAATTAAGGCCCAAAAGTTATAATAGTTTATAATTTCTAAAATCTACTACATATATACTTTGAAACCTATGTACATATATCCAAAAATGGCTTTATTTTTTACAAACATTGCTTTTTTATTAACATTGCTTTAGTAAAACTAATTCTTATTTGATTGATTTCTACGTTTTTCAAGAAATAAAATGTCTTATCAGAAATATGGGTTATAAAAATTTCGATCGAAGTCAACTTTTGGTAAGTTACTTTTTTTGAAACTGGAAAGCAAGGGTAATCTATTGAAAAATAAAACCTTTATGGTTTTTTTACAGGATGTGCACTTTGTTATTGTCTTTCCGAAGAATAAACTATTGAATGGTTAAAGAAAAAACTTTCCGAAAACGATTAAAATCAACACGAGACTTTATAGTTACATATGTACACTTCTAACATTGATGTATATAATTGTACCCTGATGTTAACAAAATTAAATGTCTCTTCGTATAACACCGATTTCTCCACCCACAATAAAAACTATCAACCTTAAATTGCGGAACATAGCACAATGACCAGGAACCGGTAGAATGGCAAATGTATCGCCTTAAGTGGGGTCTAGCAGCAGTCAAAAACAATTCCTTCTTCCTGCGTATCCTGTTCTTTTTCTTCAACTTCGATACCAATCCTTTTGTTATGTTCTCTGGCAAAGAGAAAAATATTTAAAAAAAAAAACAAAAAAAAAACAGAAGAAAAATACAAATGGAAGCACCGTGAAAGATTTCAGATTCGCTTTGTTTCTCACTTTTTTTCGCACACAAAATGTGTCACTTAGACAGCTTTGGAGTGCATCGCCCATTCTTGTACAGAGCTTGTTTTTAAGGAGAGAGCCTGCAGCAATCCTATTGGGAGTGATGGACGAGATGCAACACACACAATAGGAATGTCCTTGCTGCGGATGTTCAGTTTGAAGGAGGTTGGATTCGGGGTTGAGATGATTGTATAAGGAGTGATGGTGGTAGTTAGTTTTGTGAAGCATGCATGCCAAGATGTTGTTGCATATCTATTCTTATAAGACATATAGGCCTCCTTTTCATGTAGCCCATATATGTATATGTATACCCATATACCCCTCAAGCTGCAACATATCTACATTATATTGTTGTATGAAGCACTTCTAAGACACATTGTTCTGTTGAGCTTCTTCTCGTCCTATGCCTACCTCACATCACATAACATTTCATCTGTTGTCATATTCGCCTCCGTCGTCACTGTTGCCGTCGTCGTTGTCATCTTGTGATGCTGCCTCTTGAGTCAGCTCAATTGAAACGAAAAGAAAATTGCACATGTTGCACTTTTGCGTACTAGAAATCCAAGAGTGTTGCACTAAATTTCCTTTTTACTTCTCAATGTTTTTTTTTTTTGTGACAAGAACTGGGGTACAATTCAGCTATTGAGCATAACAAAACTAAAAACAAAAAAAAAACAAGATGCACTTGGCTTTCGTTTTCTTGGAGGGCATTGTTGCGCGAAAGATGAAAAATAAGCAACAAAGCAAAAAAAAATACAACAAAAAAAATCAACTAAAAATCGGGGACTTCCCATGCAACACAGACAACACTTTGACACGAATTTTTATTTCGAGTGCAGCTTGTAGCTTTGCTTTGCGGATAGCGTATTGTTATTTGTCAACGCAGCACTATCACAAGGAGATACCAGACGAAGTAAGAGCCCAGGGTAAGAGCTTCAAACAAAAAAAAAAAAACAGAAGTGAAACTTAAGTTTTTTTGTCAACTAATTGGGGACACAGGTCAGATCTATTTCAAAATTAAATTGGCCCTGAGATAGATTTTTATTTTGTTTTGTAATTACTGGTTCTAAGAATCGTGGAAAAGTTTCGTTTCTTTTTAAAAGCAGCATATTTGATCGTAACGTGCACTATGGCGTATGAGCACTATTTTCAAATTCATTTATTGTTTATGAACTTAGACGAATTATTAAATTAACAAAAGAGGGAAATGAATTTTTAACCTTTTGTTACATGTGAATGACTGATATAGAAATCGTAAGAGATCGTAAGAAGTTTAATAAAAAAAATATTTTTATCGTTTTCTCTCAGAGAAAAACTTTTATTTCCATTTTGTTGGTTGTGGTCAACCGTCATGGATTTTTTTTTTGTTATGGTCAATAAGTTGTCACTTACTGCTGAGAGAAAAAAAAAATAAATCTCAGTTGGAGATTTTTATTTTACATTGTCAGTTAAAAAGGTCTTACACTAGAATTTCAAACATAATTGTTTTATTAAGCATTGTTTAACACTTTCAATTATTCAATGAAACCATACTAAATATTTTTCCCCATTCAAGGATGACCGCCAAAATTCGAATACAGGAATCTAATTCCTAAACACAAGTGTTTATTTAGGTATTAGATTTGATTTTCTCAATAATTTGGAAGACATTTAATACCAAAATCAATTTCAGTGAGCAACCGATTGAAAATAACGGTTATTTTGGATCTCTAGAAAAAACTGATGGCTAGCGTTACTGATGTGGATACACGATATTTTTTTTTGTTTCACATAACGATTTCCTCGTGGCATGGTGTCACGTAAAAATTTAATACGGCGAACGCTTTTCTTATTTCCATTATTTTACTTAAAATAAATCAAATTTTCACGAAATTTGATGAATATTTCCTAAAAAATAAAACACTTTTTAAAAGAATTATTTTAATTTTGTATTTAATATTGAAGAGAGAACAATAATCAAAAACTTTTAAGGTATAATAGGAAAATACTCAGCCCTACCACGAGTTCCAACGTAATCGGAAACTTGTTACGAATCCCGAAAAAAACTATCACTATCCATCGTAGTGGAAAACATCATACAAATAGTCATTACGAACGGATTCGGTAATAGTTTTTTTCGGGATTCGGAAAAGTTTCCGATTACGATGGAATTCATGATAGGGCTGAGTTAAGTCGACCTTCGGCATACATATATATTATACATGCATGTATGTCGTGAGTATATTTTCTCAGTCGTTAAATACTTTTGTCGTTAAGAACATTAATTCGTTTAACCACTTGTTCGGGTTCCTCTTTTTTTTAAACTTTTTTGTCATTTTGTATTTTGCATTAAATACCAAGTTGCCATTTCTCATCCTCTCTTTTACATCGATTTAATAAAAAGGGCCAGAAATTCGATTAAGTGCTGGGGGTTGGCATTCTGCATGTTGTAGGCTTTAAGAAATAATAAAATTCAGTGTGTTTTTTTTATCAGAAATAACGGTTTTTATTAACAAAACGGACGAAACATAACATGTAGATTTTTCTAAAAAGAAGAAAATGGGTAACTTCATAAACTTTAAATAGATTGGCATTAATAGGTACGAAAATAAATATGTACAAAGACGTGAATGTAATTCAAGTTACCGCTTAAAAAAATTTTATTCCAATTAGGCAACTCTATAAAGTTGTCTTTAATTGTAAGGTAATTTTTTTGAAACCTGGCCAATTATATGTAAAAAAGTACTAGAAAGTTGCTTATTTTTTTACAAGTTTGTTTTTACGTTTTGAGGGAAGGTCCCATCACCCAATATTAGTTTAATTGAAATTTGCGCTAATTTTACACATGCTTTGCACCATGTCAACGCGTTACACAAAAATGGTTTGTTTTCTGTCAAATTTTCTGGAAAAACGGCTTTAATAATTTTGATCAAACTGCATAAGGTTTTTGCCAATACAAAGTCTTTGGAATTTTATTCGGAAATTCCTTTATTTTGGGTTTATTCACCAATATCTCGTTGATGGCTTGTTTATTTTTATTTTGTAATTTTTGTTGCTTTAAAAAATTTTCCAAACTATTATCTTTTACAAAGTCAAAGAACAAACTATAACAATCCACTGCTTCTATTTCAGCATTCCTCACTATTCTATCTTTAAAATGAACTTTTGGAATGTCCTGTTATCCCAACCATTATTATCATGTAAGCAGCTTAAAGTGATTGGACCTAAAAAGTAAAAGTGTATTTAAGCTTTTTCCTTACTAGAGATACAAAAAGGAATAAAAGAGGTAACAAAAAAAAAACATTTATTTTATGTAAATTAATTTAATTTAATTTTTTTATAATTTTACAGTTTTACTATTTTTTTATTCTTGTTTATTTCTTGTAACTCATTTCAGATTAGCCGACACCGCTCTCTGCTTCGTAACAAGTTTTTTTTCTTTCAATTTGATGTGATAAAATTAAATATTAAAAAAAACAACAACAATGCAACCCCGCAAATTAAATTTTTCTTGCAAGGCACCACATAATTTTATTTTACAAAATAAGCTTAAAGCGTATTCCCTTCGCAGGACGAAAACAAATGTGTCCTCCCATTTTACGCAGTTACTGATTTTGGTGGCGTCTCACCACTTGGTGGTGGAGTTGTTGAATCTTTTTCTTTGTTCCAGTCTTTGAGACCCTCAGGCAAACTTGTATCTTCTTCGAAGGAACCAGTTCCCTCAACGAACTCTTCGTAGGTTGACTTTTCTTTGAATGGTCTAGGACCAAGTAATTCAATCATATCATCACGACTTAGTACTTCGTTCTTGAGCAGGCGTTCGGCGACCTTCTCCACATTTGACTTGTGTTTTGTTAGCAATTCGGTGGTACGTACATGGGCGCTCTTGATGAGAGCACGCACTTCAGTATCAATCAACTGTGCTGTTTCCTCGGAGTAGGGTTTCGTAAAGACGGGATCTCCAGGCTGATTGCTGTCAAAGCATACATTTCCCACTTTTTCGTTCATACCGTAGCGAACGGTTTGGGCGTATGCACTGTCGGTGACTTTTTTGAGATCATCTTGGGCACCTGTGGTGATTCGATTGAAGAATAACTCTTCAGCTACACGTCCTCCCAGTGTCATGCACATGCGATCAAAGAGCTGTTCCTTGGACAGCAAATACTGATCTTTAGGAAGGTATTGAGCATAGCCAAGACCCTTTCCACGTGGGATGATAGAAACTTTGAGAAGAGGATCAGCATGTTCGAGGAACCATCCGGCCACAGCGTGCCCGGCTTCATGGTGAGCTACTGTTTTTTTCTCTTCAGGCGCCAGAACATTTGTCTTCTTTTCCATACCAGCGATTACACGTTCAATGGCCTGTTCAAAGTGCTTCTGAATAATCGAGTCGTTTGAGTCACGAGCTGCAATTAGAGCGGCCTCATTGCACACATTAGCAATATCGGCTCCAGTGAAACCCGGTGTTAGGGCTGCCATTTTTCTTGCCAAATCATTTTTGTCTAAATTACTCTTAAGTGGACCTAAATGTACTTTGAAAATACTTGCTCTACCCTTAATATCTGGAGCAGGAACGAAAATTTGTCTATCAAATCGGCCAGGACGTAAGAGAGCCTTATCGAGGATATCAACACGATTGGTAGCGGCTAATACAACAACATTTGTTGTGGTATTAAAACCATCCATTTCCACCAACAACTGATTCAATGTGTTTTCTTGTTCGGAATGTCCTCCGAAACTCTTGCCACCACGTTTTCGACCAACAGCATCGATTTCATCGATGAAGAGAATGCATGGAGCTTGTTTACGTGCCATAGCAAACATATCACGCACCCGAGATGGACCCACACCTACAAACATTTCCAAAAACTCCGAACCAGAAACCGTGATGAATGGCACATTTGCTTCACCGGCAGTTGCCTTTGCGAGTAAAGTTTTACCTGTTCCAGGTGGTCCAGTAAGCATGGCACCTTTTGGGATTTTTGCTCCCAAGTCGATGTATTGTTGTGGATTTTTTAGGAAATTCACAAATTCCATAATTTCGATTTTGGCCTCTTCGCAGCCAGCTACGTCTCTGGAAGAGAAAAATTTCAATTTGATATTTGTTACAATTACTAATATTTGAAAGTTATTTTTTATTTTGACAAAAATTTTTCACGAAAATTCCCTCGAATAAATTTCCCTGGAAGAAATATCCAATGTAATGACATCCAAATTCCCAAGGAATTTTTTTACCTGACAGTAATAAATTCCAAAGGAAACTTTCGAGCATCATTTACGTTGCCAATTTTCGAATGTCGGAAACATTACTAAGAAAATTTTCGTTCGCTATAACCCTCTCTATCTTCGAATTAATTTTTTTTTTCTTAGAACTATTGTTCCTTTTTGTCGGAAATTTCCAAGGCATATGTAGGTGTTTTGAAGATTTGTCCGGCCCTCATGTACCAAATATTGCAGGAGGTTCTACCTCACAGAATCGCTATCCTAAATACAAGTGTATCGCTCAGTTCAAATAATTCTATGTTTTTTCACAGTATTTTACTTTTAACAGGCTGAATAGGGACGAAGTTTGTTGATTCAATGAGGATAACTGTTCCCATTAGGTCTTTTTTACCGATTTACCTACATGTACATCCAGCAATTCAAATCTTAGATGGACGGAACACAAGCAACCCGTTCTGACATGAAAATGTACGAAAATCTTTGATACCGAATGAGAATCGAGAGTAGCCCATGAACTGGAATTTTTTCATAGTAAATGATTTTTATTTTTGTTAAGCCAACAGATAACTTTAAAAACTTCTCTATTACCGTAATTTCACAATGGAAGCACAAAGTGAAAGTCAATTAAAATAAAGAATTTATCAAACTTAAGCCCTATCTATATACTCACTTGAATCGCACTCCAATTTCATTCGAGTTAATTAACTTTGCTGTTGACTGCATAACTCCTCCAAAGAGTCCGCCTCCCTTTCGTCCGCCACGTCCACCCATCATTTCTGCCGATCGTCTCATCATGAACACAAGGAATCCGATAATCAACAAAGTTGGTAACAGTCCGGTCAAACTGGAAGCCTCTACTTCAGTTCTATAGATCACAGGAACAAAATTTACAGGTTCAACACCCTGCTCAATTTGTGCATTTTCAAGATTCCTCTCGAATGAATCAACACTTCCAATGTTGAACCAAAGAACTCCATTGGCATCCTGAGAGCTTCCCGGCATTAGACGCACTCGAACCCACTTTTTGTTGACAACTTCGAGTTTTTCAACGATTCCACGACTCAGGTAACTAAAATATAAAAATAAATTAATTCGGAAATATGGATTCTTATGAAAGAGGGAGTAAACCTATTGACAAATTCCTTCCAGGCGACTTCCTTGTAGCCCATTTCCATGAATGCAATCAGTGAAATAAAGGCCACGGCTCCTATCGCTCCTCCGAAAATCCACTTCTCCTTATCGCCTCCTTCGCCACCAATGGGTCTTCCGGAGCCGCCAGATCCACCTTTATTGCCTCCAGAGCTCTTTGTATTTGAGAACATTCCAAAGTTCCAGTCATTGCTAGGTGTTTTGTCCATCCCACCGCTCTGGGACCGACTGGGAGGTGCATCTGCAGCTTTCTTTCCCGCCTCAGACTCTTTGCCGGCCGCTGCTGAAGCACCGCCAGGCTTGAAGTATTTCTCGAAGCCCTTGGGAGGCTTCTCGCTGAATTGGCGGACGGCCGACAGAATTCTCTGGAAAAGTGGATTGACTACGAGAACACTAGAAGCCCTCGAAAACTTTCTCAGCTGCAAGACCAACGAAAAACAATATTTACAAAATTTCTAAATAGTTGTTGCATCATCGATGGCAGCTGAAAGCGAAAACCGACAGATTCTAATCGAATCACTTACCTCGTGTGCACTGATGCTGCCTGTTTGATAGGAACTACGCAGGCAGCGTTCCATCACTTTGGCTGACTGCAACATACGATGAGCCATTATGTTATGAAATTCTCTAGATCAATCGAAGTTTTGTGATTGAAACTTTCAATTAAAAAAAAATTAATAAGAGTCAATGGAGTATTTTATCTTTTTTCTTCCGACAATGCTGGTTTAAACCGTTTTTATTTATCGTTTTCAATGTGGAACTTGCATTTCAGTTTAATGCGTCTAATTGTAGCCTATTTTGGGAATATTTTTTGTTGATTCAATGATATAATTACGGTGAGACACTTTGTATTTTCGTATTTCTTTTAATGAAAAAATATTTGCACTAGTTGTGAAATGAAATTTTTCGTCTTCGCTCGAATGACAGCCGTATCTTTAAAATGTCAAAATCAACGGTATGACAGATATGATTTTTCTAGTATGGTTAGGTTGGCGAAAGTGGAAACGAGAATCGATTGAAAGCGTTCAGGAGTTTAATTTACATTATAAGGTTTGTGGACGTTCCGCCAAGTGCGGTTCTACCTTAAAAGGAAACATCTCTTCACACATCTTTACTCCCCTTATGTCACAAACAATAAGAAAAAGCAATAGCCTTTCCGGCCACCGCAAAAAAATATTTGGAACGCTGCCGAAACTTTTGCCTGTGGAAATATATTTACAGGGCGTTAAATGAGAGTTCTGACACCAACGCGACGATGCTATTAAACGAATATCGTCTAAAATAGCCGAAAGTTTCGTCGTCATTCCGATATATATCGCGTTCGTTTGGGAGGCGAGCCTTCAAACAGGCAAAGTACAAATGGCCGATGAGGTTGACAGCTAACCACACAAGTGTGTTTTAAAAATAAATTAGCGCGATCAGAACATGCTCGGTTCAGAGCACAGTACAAAAATCAAAGGTAATATAACTGCGCAGGTTGTCAAAGTTGGAAGTGTCAAAAAATTAAAAATGGATGTTCCAGTGCCCACAGGAACTCAGCACGCATCATTAGAAACAACAACAAAATATTGAAATTAGACAAGTAAAGGGCACTGGATCCCCATTTTACCACCATAATACCTCAATTTTGACAGATGCGCAGAACTGAACAAAAATGAAAACTAATGATATTACCTTTAATATGTGTACTGTGAGTTCAGAGTACTCTCAGAGCATTCTCGATATGCTCAAACACTGTTCAGATGGAAATATAAAAACGCACGTATGTACATACATGCACATGCCTCATAATTTTATAATTATTAGGGGTATTCCCGATCCGATGCAACTGGTCTTGTATCATTGCAAAAATGCAAAAGTGTAAAATTGCTATACCCTAACCCCATTGTAAAAAAAAAAAATTTTGCACTTTTGCAATGATGCAAGACCAGTTTGCATCGGATCGGGAATACCCCTATTGTACGCTTTCGACGAACTACCCAAAACTCAGGTTAGGTTTTTGTTGTTGTTATGCCTTGTGAACAAAATAGTTGATGCAACAACAGCTTAATGGATATGATCTAGAACGCGAAGAATTGCGTTTCAAATAATATGAACTCGTTCATAATTAAAATTGTACAAGAAACTCAAAACACCCTGTAATTTTCGCAGCTGTTCCATGACACTACAATCGCCGTTTGTATTTTATTTTGTTTACAGAAATTTGGTCATATACCTTGAGCAAGTTTTACAATTTTTAAAACTACAATGCAAGTTAATTGCTTAGAAAAATAATGCCAATCGAAGGAGAATTACAACAACAAGGAATAGCCGATCTATTGCTTCAGGAAGCTAATGTTGCAATCCTTTTGCAGCTGGCCAGGAGTTTAACAAAAAATGTCATCGAAGTTGGTTCAAGTGATGGTATGGGCTGGAGAAATTGCGCTTTTAATTTTTGTTTCTTTTAGTTGAATTCATTCCCTTTGTTTTTATTTTTAGAGGCTCTTAAAATTATCTTAATGCATATGCCTGATGTACAGACATTGTTAAGCAAACGAGCTATAACCAAGGAGGTGCTCTTCAAATATGTCCACAGCAATCAAATACCTGTTACGATAGACTTCACAAAATCCATTCTAATAAATAGAATCATAGAGTTTTGGGAGAGGGGAGGACATTCGAACAGAAACATCAATCACAACGGTTCCGTCGCCGAAAATCCCTCATCGAGTCAGCCAATTTCCCAGCCAAACACTACACAAATTGAGGAAACTCAGTTACCGATAAATTTACTGGCTCAAAAGTTCTCCGAGTGGTTCTTCAAAAACTACAACGCAAACAACTTGAAATTAGAGGATTTTTGGAGGGACTCTCGCCTTCTTCTGCGGATAGCAGCTACCGACTGTGTTAACGATCAACAGTGTGAGAGTTCGGACCAAGTCATAGAAGCTCTGTTAGGATGCAAACATCAGTTTAATTTCTTTTTTAATCCAAATCTTTCACCCGATGGCGTTCAAGGACGAATGGATGTACATGGCCTTGTCATTGTCCTGGTGTGTGGAACACTTCATACGCAGGACAACTGCGTTGGAGTTTTCGAAACATCATTTGGACTTATGCGAGATCCTTTTGCGTTGAATAATTGGAAAATTAAAACTATACAAAGTCTACTCAGATCTCAGGGAGCTCCCAAGGAACCTACATTAAACGAGAGCGATACATTGAAGGCATCACTTGCATTACCTGCACCTCCAGGAGAAATATCCTAGTCAACTGTATGAAAAGTAATAATAATTGGACTTATGCTATGAATTTTGTAAAAGACCCTTAAAATCAACGACTTAAAATTGTTATTTTTTTTTTGTTTTGTTAATATAAAAATATAAGTTTTATTTAAATAAAACACGACTAATCATTAGTTATTTCTTTTTCGCACTTCCCTTTGTTCGTGACATGCGACAGCTTCATTGAAAGCTTATTTGATATATAAATCGTCGGCTAAACTAAACATGTAAACCTCGTAACTCCATTTCTGTAAATTGTGTGATATCCACTTATCTATGAAATGTATGCTATTTGATTATAAGAGGTTTTTTTTTTGTTGCATGTTTTTGCCTTTTGATAAGACATTAATTATGTTGTTTTTTTTATCCAGAAACATTTAATTTGTTCAAAAATCTCAATTTTGACAAAAAGTGGGTTTGCGAGGTTTGCATCTTTAGTCGACGAAATTTAACTGATTTGATATATAAATTTAAAGAAGTAAGTATGAATAATAAAAGTTTCCATCTTGACCCAACGCAACATTGTCAAAAATCTAAAAAAAAAAAACGGGTAATTTTCGCGATTTTTTTAAATTATTGGCGCTTTCAACCCTAAAGAACTAGTTTTCGGTTATAGCTTCGCTTGTACGATTACATTTTCTTCAATTGAAAATTTCCTTTTTTTTAATTAGTAAATTTCTTAACGTTTGTAGCTAAAGTAACTTAGGTTGTTTTTTGGATTTTTGACAATGGCGCTCAAGATCGAAAACTTGGGTTATTCAACAGACCAATATTATAATATACAACTCAGGAAAAAATCAGTACTATCGTATTATGAGACGACAAAGTTACTGAAAGTGATCGAGTTTTCATATTTATACTTATTATTATATCTGTTTGGTAACTACAACTTCTTGCTACAGTTTGCTGCTTGTCATTTTTTTCTATGGGATTTGACAACAAACTGCTACGTCGTACATTTTAACATTTATTACCAAAATGCTTAAATTTAGTTTTAATTTCACATAGCCCTATTCTGCTAAACGTTCGCGTGAATTTACTTACTCTGCTATCCGTCGCAGGAAAACGCAATTGCGATAAAAATAAAATTTTAACAATTACCTTCTTTCAACAGCTTCCAAAATAATTACTGACAGAGCTTTGAACTCGAGGGTTGAATAGCTTAAAGATTATTTATTATTATTATTAAGCTTATTAGGAAGCTTATAACTGGCTTTAATTGTCGGATCTTCAAGATTAAGGTCTTAAAATAAAGGTAAAATGCCAATGCTGTTGTATACAAATTATTGGGGAGGCGCAACAAGTTTTATACTAAATGGTTTATTGAGTCTGTGGTCAATTTCACTTTTACAAATACAAAAGTTGATGAAAAATTTAAGAATTTTGAAAAATAATATTCTACAAAACTTATTGCTCCTTTCTCTTAGAAATTTGTGAGTTATTTTATAACTTATTAAATAATTCTAAACTTAAATCCACTTACAGATTCGACTACCAAGTCGTTTTTGTATTTTTATCGAAAAATTTCCCATAAATTTGTCTAGATACACAAATTGTTCCTTGTAATTAATTTTGCAGTTAAAAAAAAGTAAAAATTATTAAATTATCAAAAAATACTTCTGAATCTTAAATTCAAATAGACAGAAAACAATCAACTTTTTCAGGGGTGACATTCTGTATGGGGAAAGCGATCAAACGTTTTCGTTTGTACGAAAGATTTGCTTCAAATCTTTATGCAAGTCTTTCGCACAAACGAAAACGTTTGATCACTTTTTAGATATAGAATGTCACCTCGGTTTCCCTCTTAAAAAATGAAAAATGGTTTTGGATTTTATTGCAGAATCTCGTTTCCAGACGACTTTTTGGACGCTTCTGTAAGACCAATGGAAAAGTTCATTAAACCACGCTTTTTTTGTAACTTATAATGTTAAATTTTCTCGTGAATTGGGGAAATGAGTTTGTACTACAATTTATATTAAAGATTATTTAAAAATTTGCTACCATTTTCCCTTGGCTTGAAAAATAATATTCAAAATGTCAGTACCGAGACATGCTCGTTCTTTGTTTTTCCAATTAAATCTTCTCTTTTCTATTAAAATACATCATTGATAAAAAATGTTGTTCTCAGAGAAGTTTGATTGCTTGATTAAATTTTTAAAATATCAAGTCAAAATATTTGCTCTTGAATTAAACTAAACATAATTGAATGTTGTGCCCGGATTTAATTTAATTTTTGAATTCAAAAAATTTCCCGCTGATTCACCTTCACCATTCTTCTTTTTAGTTTGGTTTTGGAAGAGCCACTATTTATTTATTTTTAGCAAAATTCAATTTATTTCATTAGCGTAATTGTGCTGTTTTTACTCTTAAAAAATGGGTCACAAAATTACTAGTCAGTACCGTGGTCATAAATATTTATTTGGGGTGATTTTTAGAAAATTGTATTATTTTTAAATCATATAATAATATGTAAGTTTATAAATTATCACGCATTTTATTTTTCTCAGAAGCTTTGAGATATGAGGTTATAATTAGTCAGTACGTTGATATAAAGGTAAGTAATATGTATATAAGCAATAGTGTTAATATCTTGTTATTTTTTTTTCTATTTAGAATGGTATCAATACTTCGGACAAAACAAATAAATACAAATTAATAAACCAGCTTAAAAATGAAGATTGCAACCTCGAAAAAGAGATTTCAAAAACTAAAAAGAATACAATTTTGAAAAAAAGATTGCCTTTCCAAGTTTAAAACATCAAAACATAAAAGGGGATTCAGTCAGAAGCTTACGAAAAATGTTGTCAAATAGAATGAGAACGTATTAAAATAAAAAAAATAGTGCCAGTTCCATGTCTTCGAGTTTTAGTACTTTTCATTATATTTTTCGTTACTTAGAAGCTGTAGTAAAATGCCCTTACAAGATTTAATACCATGTCCAAGTAAAGATAAATAAAATAAAAAAAATTATTTTCAATAAGTTCTAATTTTGGCAAAATGTTGTATTAAAAAATCACAGTTGACAAAGAATCACCCATAGGTGAATCTGTGAATACAATTTGTGGCTTAATAATTATAGAATTTGAAGCTTTATCTTTTTCAATTCGATTTCTAAATTTCGACTCGATCCGGCTAGTTCAGTCGTAAATTTTTCAATCAAATAAGGTTATAGTAAAATTTATAGTACCAGAATTTATTTTCGGTACGCGCTTTGAATTCCATAATAATCATTTTAATTATTTAATGCAGATTTCGTATATCCAATAGATTTGCTATAAAGTTATTCAAATTTAGTTATTTACTGTACATTTGGTCAGGTAAAACTTCGAATAAACGAATTTCGTTTTTCATGGTCACAATTCTTTTTATACTAGGTTATTTATTCATAATTTTTTTTTTGTGCTTAAAAAGCTATATGATCAACGACTTTCAAATTAATTTCTATATTTAATAGTAAGATTTATGCAGGTACGTACTTACATTATCTTTGATTTGTAAATGAACAAGTACTAACTTTTTTTATGAATTCGTTTTTTGTGTGCTTTTAAAGCTTTATTTGAAACAAAAAGTATTTTTTGGGATTTTGGGAAATATTTTCAATTGCATAATTTAACTAAGAGTTTTTCTTTTTGCTTAGACAAGCGTAGTAAGAATTTGTTAGCTATTTTGTATTCAAAACTTAGGACTGGAAAACACAAGTGAATAAAAAGTTGTTTCCGATATTTCGATAATTTTGTAAAATCTGAATTGGACTTTAAGGTTTAATCAAACCCGAAATAAATACACACAGTGACATTGAAACTTTAATTTTTCTTAGAAGGCTTGAACATATCAGGAGCTCGTAACTCATAAGTTGTCTAAATCCATTTTAAAAAAATCTCTAACAAAAACAATATAGAAATACTCTAAGAGCTGAAAGTCTGTTGCTTAATGGTTAGTTGGACTATCATAACGGAGTTCCGGCGATTGTTTGCCTATTACACCAAAAAACGGAAAATTGTGTTTTATTTTGCGAAATAATGAAAAATCTCCAATATACAACTCTATCATGAATTCCATCGTAATCTGAAACTTTTCCCGATTCCCGAAAAAAAACTATTATCATTGAATCCGTTCGGAATGACAATATGTATGACAATATGTATGTCGGGATTCCAATTACGATGGAATTTGTGATAGGGCTGAGTATCTCTGTTGAAAAAATGCCTCTCATCGCAGCCGTTCGGATTTGACATTAAAATTCAAGGTCCCCTCCTTTCCATGCACACAGGAATCGTTGAGGGTTGAAAGTCACTAGGCTCTTTCGTGCTACGAATATATTTATTTATTTTTTAAGAGCCGACCGCAAAAGGTGGAAGTGGATGTTTAAATTTGTTTTCTGAATTTTGTGAGAGGAGAATAAGATAGGAAATAATACTGTTTTATTTTCCTTTAATATTGACGATCCAATTAATAGAACTTAAGAACTTTGTGATATTAACAATTTTCCAATAGGCCAACAATGTCGGATATAGAGCAATTTAAGTTTTCGAATATAGGCATTGTCGCACAAGTCGTTGTCCCACAAATCTGGAGTTTAGCTTCTCTTATAGGCCTCTATAAAATTTGATAACATAGACAGACTTTAAATGCTAAAAACACGATTTTCCTTTTTATGGGTTCCACGATATGACGAATTGCAAATTATGAAAATCATCTGTGTAGAAAAATTAACCATTCAGTGCCACTGTGAATATTTATTTAAATGTTATGGTTTTTGCTCTGTGAATGTTAACAGAAAACGAATATTTAAACGGAAATATTAATTATTAGAAACTGATTAGTTTCATTAAATTCGTATGTTTAATTTTTGCATGTACAAATTATGAAAACATTCTTACGAAGCAGCTTTACCGGCTCATTGCACAAGTCATGCCTTTAAAGCAAGAAAATATATCTTTGGCTGATTTCTTGAGCAACGTCTTTAGCATTGCTTTTTTCAGCAAGCAAGGTATCGTGCTCAATAATGGTACATCATCTGTAAAATAAAAGAAAGAAAAAAAAAAGAAATCATTAATTTTTTCTTCATAAAACTCATTTTTTTTAAGGAAAATATTTTTTTTTATAATTTGACTCATTTTGACTTACGTAAGCTACCACAAAATTCTAAAACTTTTCACGTCACACGGTAACGCAGCTGACACTACCTTCAGTTTCTGTAAACGATAATCATAGGGAGCTTGTTTAGGCGATATGCTTTAATTTGAGATGATGGAGAGATATTATGTATTTGGTTGGTCATTAAGAATTATACATCGTGACAGAGAGCTAAGCCAAACGTGTGGAACATGTCTTAGCTCTCCTTCCAGATGACTCAAGACCAAGTTTAGAAATAATTGTAACTGTTTTAAAACACTACTACCCGTCCAATTATTATTACCAGTTCAATTTCATTTTCAATATAAAAATCCTGCGGTTGTTAGCCGAAATTTTACTGCGACGACCCCGACGTGTCAGCTCATCAAACTATTCTCTTTATGCAAGTACAAGAGAACAAGTGGGCCACGTCTTCTGGTAATCTGTCTGGAAGAAGTAGAATAGAAATTATAGCCAAGTATAATTGTTGCGAATGCCAAAGAAGTAGTAAATAAAAAAGTCTTGACTCTTTGGAGACAGAACTACAGTTTTTTAATTATAATAATATATCGACTTTCATTCTGTTTGCATATTTGTTTTTGTTTTTTTTTTTCTTTTTTTTTTCATCTTCACAATAGCACAAAGATTGTTAATAGTGTTTTTTTTTTAAAGTTTATACGCGTAAGTGTTTGTGTGTGGTATACATTCGTAAATGTATTTGTGAAATAATTTAAAATTCAAATACAATTAAATGGGGGAGAGGGGTGGGTAGGGTTTATTAGTGGTAGTAGGATGATTGAGAATCTTCTTTTTCGGAACACCAATTATTTTGTTTATGTTTTGCTACTAACAACAACACTACCTCGAATCATTTTCTATATGTATGTTTGTGTGTCTTACTTAATTGCTAACAAATACATATATAATAAATGTACATAATTATTTTTTTAGTTGTTGGTTGATTTGTTTTAAGAGCGAGAAAATTACATAATGATTTGTTGCCGTTGTGGGACTGTAAAGTTTGTTTTTTTTGTTTGTTTTACATTTTTTCCTGAATAAATGGATGTGTTAGAGCCTGATTAAGGGAGATGCGTTTGGATAAATCAAGAGCGAAAATACTATCGAGTAAATCCTTGAGTTGGGTAACTTTACGGTGTTGATCGTCGGGTAAATTTTGATCAGCGATCAATTCATTTTGTAGATTTCTCGATGGTTTGATAACAGGCATGACGACAATTTTTTCCTGATGAAAGTATAAATACAATTTAAATTTAATAGGAATATATAAGTTATAAACAATAATTAAAAAAACTTACCCTCTCAGTAATTTTGTCAATTTCGTGGTAGAGGAAATTACAACTTTGGTCAAAGTGTTGATCTTTGAATTGACCTTTGCGAACGACTTTATTTGGAATTTTTCCTGAGGATTAAAATAATATATTTCATATTAAATAGCAAGTTTTTTTGCATTCATTTAAAAAAAAGTCCTTTCTTTTCGGTCAAGTTATAGCTGCTATTTATTCAATCTTGATTTACGCTTAGTAATATTTGTTTAAAAAATTGACCGAAATAAAACGACGCACTGAATTTTTTGGACAAGAATAGATTTTTCTTATAGTTCGAACACGCTCCAGGATTATGACCTATTGATATTTTTTTTAAAAGTGGTATCACAGCGAGCGATTTAGAAATTAATGTTCGTAATAACAATGAAAAGGGAAAATCAAGTTAGGTAAGACTTCTCACATTCGTGATGTAAAGCTTAAGAAATATTCGATATCACAAATATCATTGTATCTCAAAAAATATATGAACCCATATTAACGGGGTATGGGATCTTAAAACTAGTTGATTTTTAAGACCACTTTTTGACTAAGTTTTTAAGAGTAATTCAATAAATATTTTAAATGGCAAACTAAATTTTAAAAATATGATTTTAAATTTTTTTTGGAGACATAATAATATATAAGATTATGTAAAATACATTTTTTTCTTTAAAAATTAGTTGCTTGGTGTTAAAAAGCAAACTTCGAAAAAGACGTTTTATTTCGAAAATTTTGTTATGTTGCGTTCCAAATGGTAAAAGTGCTTTAACTTTCAAAAAATCTGACTAAAAAAGCAAATCAACAACATGCTAATTTGATTGTTTAAACAAAATAATAAAACACTCACCTTTCATGTCCATGAAGAACTTCAACATCTGATTGTTACTCTTTCCACTAAACAATATCTTTCCTGTATACAACTCATAAATTGTACATCCCGCTGACCACATGTCAATTCCATAATCATACGGAATCCCCAAAATTATTTCAGGTGCTCGATAGAAACGTGATATCAAGTAGGGTGTGATTTCATTCTCATTAATTGCAGATGCTGATCCAAAATCGCAAAGCTTCAATATCAAATGACTTTCATTTACTAATATATTATCGGGCTTAATGTCAGCATGCAAAATGCCGGTTTTCTTGAGAAGTTTCAATGCCAGGAATAATTGTTGGGTATAACTTCGCACAGCTTTAATGTGAAGGCCAACATTTTTTCCATACTTTTTGAGAACCTCACGTAGATTCATTGCCAGTGGCTCAAATACCATACACAAATGCTGTCGATGAGAAAAATAAATCAAAATTCAGTTGAAAAAAGGTTTTCGACAGTTTTCGAGTACTTACTTGTTTATGAAAGAAATGTCGGTACAAACGTAAACAATGAAATCGATCTTCTGGATCGGCATCGTTTAGTTTCTTAAGAATTTCCAACTCTCTTAATCCTGTTTTGTGCCTGGAAAGAAATACAAGAATTTTTTTTTTAATTTGTATCCCAATTTTTACAGACAGTCTTATAGCCCTTACATGATTTCGTTGTTTCGAATGATTTTCACCGCAACATTAGCATTGCCTCTAGCTTGATCGCGACCTCGAATAACGTTACTAAAGACTCCTTGTCCAGTATAACCACTGACCACATATCGATTGTCCAGTGTCTCACCAATTCGCACTCGATAGTATCCCTCAGCATCATCCCAATTATCCGTGAGAGCGGGATTCTCTGTTTGATGCTTATTGTGAATAATGGTACTCGGGGACTGCAAAAAAAAAAAAAAGTTGAATTTGATAGTTCAAGAAATAAAATGCACTTCTTTCTGTCGGACAGTTACAAATAGACTCACATCGAAGTTCGAATCCACATCTTGATCGGCAAACATATCACATTCTGGTCGTTTGCCGGTAGTCGTAACTGGTTGTTCTTTTGTACTTGCATTTGCGGAATCTTCTTTGAGACTTGATTCCAAGGATTCTTCTTTTTCCTTCATCGGAGGTGGAGTGTGCGTTGTGTCCGTTGAGTTTTCATCATCAAGATGTATTGGGGATCTATTTGGAACTGGTTGTGGAGATGGTTCTTCTACTTTCCTATCTATCGGCAGTGGAGACTCTTTATCTTCTTGTGGTGACGGAGATGGTGATTTTTTGTAATCTTCATTTGGGTTGCTTCCTAGTTTCTGAAAAGCAAATAAGAAGTCAGTAAAAGTTTAATTTAATATCTAGATATTGTTTAAGTCCGTAAAAAGAGGTCATTTCACTTATAAAGTTATAATTTTCGGACCCCAAAAAATGTTTGTTGTATTAATATAAATTTTTCTCATGTTCAAATACCTACATACATAGTTAATTTTTCAAAATATAGAATGTGATGAAACTTATGCATTTTGAAAACCTTTTACCTTTAGTAACTCTTCTCGTCGTTTGCGTCTCAATTCAATGATCTTTTCCTCATCATCGTCGTCATTAATATCAATGTTATTAAGTTCGTCGTCACTGCTGCTACTGCTGGACTCTTTAAGTCTTTCTTTCTGACCCTCACTCAGCGACCCTCTATAACGATCGGGACGCTCATCCTTCCTTCCCAGTGAACCATCACCTCGGGTTCGTTCTTTATCCCTTTCGCGCTGCTCTCTTTTTCGATCAGACTCTACTTTGCTACGACTGTGACTGCGTTCTCGCATCCAGCGCTCACGGTCACGATCGCGGTCCCTACCTCTACCTCGAGGATTTTGCCCTTGTTTGTTTTCCTGCCACTGGCGGTCGCCATCGGTACGTGGTTTTCTGGTGGTAGTATCACGTTCCCTCTCTTTGTCGCGGTTAATTTCCGTGCGGAGATCAACTTTATATCGATTGTCATTATCTCGGCGACTGTCCCTTCGTTGAACTTGTTGCTGGAGTGATTCATGGCGACCCCGTGATCCATCTTCACGCCGACGTTCACCAGACCTGTCCTCTCTGACGCCTCCCCTTGGCGATTTGCTCTGACCAGTCCGCTTCACACTGCGGTCTCGTTCACCGGACGATGCAATTCGTGCTCGGGAACGTTTCTCCGGTGGTGCTCGGCTTTCACTGGGCGACGACCTAGAATGACGTTTACCTGATGCCGCTGCGGCTGATTTGGCAGCATGGCGATCTGGCGTCCGCACACCACCGCTAGAATCATCCAACAAAATAATATCGGGTTCATTTGTTTTGGAAATTTTATGAATATTTTTACTAGAATTCGTTTTAGATGCAGACTTAGACTCCTCGAGCCTTTTGTTATGCACAGTCACTTCAATGGAACGAGCCAAGTGAGACTTTGCGGTTGCTTCTTTAGATGCGGCCGAACCGTTTGCTTTCTCTTCATCTGTGTCGGACATGTAGGCACCCAAGCGAGCTTGTAGGAGGGCTTTCTGACGCATCAGCTCTTCCAGATTAAGCTCATCTTCAATTATTGCGACATCTGGACTGGCAACGTCACCTTCATCGTTCCTAAAACGTAGAATATAAAGGTAAATAACAAAAACCATTGAGAATTGTTAAAAAATTTTAAATCGTATAAGAAACATGGTAAAATCCCAACCACCCCATTTGAAAACTTACACTTCACTTTCAGTTCCAGACGAGACAATTTCCATAGCTGGGATCACCTTATTCTGAATGGTTTTGGTTATCTCCTCAACAAGACTGGAGGCATCTGTTTGTATATTCGGTTTCCTTATGCTGAACTTATTGCCATTCGAGTGCTCGACTTTCAGCAGCGAACTACGGTCTCTACTTGCCTTTTGCATGATTTCTGTGAACTTCTCATTAATTCCTCCGGCACCGCTTCGGCGAGATGCACTAGATTTCCTGCGACCATCGTCTTCGCTTTCCGATCCATTGGACTTGTGTCGTTTTTTGGTCTTTTTGTGTTTCTTGTGAGATTTGTCACTTTTGCCAGATTTTTTGTGTTTCTTATGTTTTTTGCTGCGTTTATGTTTCTCTACTGAGCCAGATGATTTTAAGCGTTTTTCTCCAACTGATTCATCACTGGAATCGTTACTAATGTTTTGGATTGTAGTTTTTAATTAAATTTAATTAAACAAAAAATAATTTAGCAAACATAACCTTAAAATATGATGAAATTTTCACTATGCTCGCCTTTATATTTGCGCTTACTTACGACTTACCTGTTATCTTCGCTGGACATTTTCAAAACTAATCTATTTTATTGGATTTTATTAAATGCAGATTTTGAGTTTTACGAAGCTCAATCTTATTTTTTAATAGGTGTTTTTATTGAATGGAAAATAAAATTTGTTGTAGAGAAAAAGGACAAACAAATGTGAAAATTTATACAGTACGAAGGTACGATAAAAAAATGTACGTCTGTCGTACTTTCGTAGATGGAAAAAGTTTTTGACAAGCGTCTTGTCATTTATTTTGTACGGCGGTTTTCTTATATCTTTAACGATACTGGTGACATCTATTGGCGTCTAGTGGTATTTAATAATCAAGAAGTGACCTATAGCCTAGTACGCAGCTGAAGCGAAACGAAACTGTTCTCCTGGTCTCCAAATCGATAACGAAAACGTAAACGAAACGACTACAGAAAAAATAAATGTCACTAATTATTGTAAAAAAAATAAAACAAAAAAAAATCACAGAAGCCTTTGCTGTAATCAAAGATCAATTTTTGTATGGAAATTTTCGTTTCGCTTCAGCTGCGTACTATGCTTAAAAGATAAACATATTTTCGGTGAGTGTCAATTTCAATTGCGTACTGACTTAAAAATATCAACCTTTTTCTTTGTGCGTGTTATCAGCAGGAGTGAATACAATTTTCTGCTATTAATTTAATGCGCTAATTCAAGGTGACTCGAGGAACAATTGTGTATCAATAGGAGTATTCGCATGCAATGAAATAAATTTACGAACTTCGTCCATCTTATTTAAAAACCCATTCCAAATTTTGTCTATACTACGTTTTCATTGGGCCAAATGAGGTACAAATACAAAAACATACAAATTCACACTTCTAAATGAGGTAATTTCAACCAAATTTGCACGACATTTGGTTGGAAATTACGTAAAAACTTTACGAACACACCGAAGTAGAATGCATCCATAGTGGAAACCCATTGGAAAACAGGGGTATTCCCGATCCGATGCAAACTGGTCTTGCATCATTGCAAAAGTGCAAAGTTTTTTTACAATAGGGGTATTCCCGATCCGATGCAAATTGGTCTTCTATCATTAGGCGTTTTCCTTTTTTAGCCCCGAGCGTGGCACTGAGCTGTCAAAAAGAATACTATAGGGGTATTCCCGATCCGATGCAACTGGTCTTGTATCATTGTAAAAATGCAAAAGTGTAAAATTGCTATACCCTAACCCCATTGTAAAGAAAAAAAATTTGCACTTTTGCAATGATGCAAGACCAGTTTGCATCCGATCGGGAATACCCCTTATGTTACTTTTTAACTCGGAGCGCTCCAAGCTCTCAACTTGCATTTCTTTTTTAGCTCAGAGCTAACCGAGCACATCGAGCACAAAGCTGAGCGCGGCTAACTTCATACAATTTTCATGTAATTTGACAGATATGAGAGTTCAGTGCTCAATTGAGTTTCTTAAATAGATCGGTGCGCTCAGGTCACGCTCTGTTCGGAGTGAGCTCTATTCGCTCAGAGCCCGCTCTGTGCCTCGCTCGGGGCTAAAAAAGAAAAACGCCTATTGCAAAAGTGCAAACTTTTTTTTTTAGGTTAGGGTATAGCAATTTTACACTTTTGCATTTTTGCAATGATACAAGACCAGTTGCATCGGATCGGGAATACCCCTAATGGATTACTGGCGATAACAAAACGCGGCTTATGTTTGTTTATTTATCATGTAGTTACTAGCCGCGTTTTATTATCGCCAATAACCCATATGGTTCACCCCGATATAATAAAACGATACGGATCCTAATGAAAACACTGTTGTATGCTCATCTCTTTTTGTCTTAAGCCTAGTACGCTGCTGATGCGAAACGAAAATTTCCTGTGGTCTCCAAACAGACAACGAAACGCTTCCGAAAACACAACGGAAAATATCCTTGGAGAGTTTCACTAATTCCAAAAATAAAATAAAACATAAACGCAAAAAATCAGAGAAACCCATGATGTAAGAAAATGATAAACAAAAAAAAAACAAATGAAACTCAAATGTCATTTTTCCGCACACAATAAATAGTCTGTACAATTGAAGGTAAGACCGCACTCGGCGGAACTGCACTTCAGCGGAACTGAACTTCACGACTTAAGGCTTAACTACATAAGCCAAAAAGTACTGAAGTACAAAAGTAAAAATATTTTTTTTACCGCTAGCGCCGTTGTTTTGTGAAAAAGAATACACAAATTTGTTTTTAAACCAAAATTTAAGCTTTCTGCATCATTTTTATAAGTTTTCTAGTCAGAAAAACTATCACAAAATCAATTTAAAAATTTTCACTTTTACACTTTTTCACTTTTTTGGCTTATGTAGTTGAGGCTTTATTCGTATGAAATTGTATGAGCTATATCGCACTAAGCGACAACTGCACTTCACGGCGCGACAGTCTGCGACAAAGTTGATAATCTGACCAACTGTGTCGCGACATGAAGTTTCGTTCAGTTTCGTGCGAAAGTGCGCAGGGTGTCGCTGAAGTGCAGTTCCGCCTAGTGCGGTTCTACCTTAATTCAGTGCGAAAAAGGAGCGGAGACTTCTCCAAATAATCTGCTACAATTATAAATTTCGCTCTTCGAACAGCTGGAAAACTGGAAAATGAAAAGCAAAGCGAAATTTTCCGTTTATGATTTCGTTGTGTCATTTTTGTATGAGATTTTTCGTTTCGCATCAGCACCGTACTAGGCTTTATGTTTGTTTATTTTCCATGTAGACTGTATTTTTACCTAGCACTGCAGTTTGTACTCTCTACCGACTGAAGAGCCGTCTACCCGCCAGAGTAAGAACACATTTCTGGTTCCATAAAGCAAACCCCGATAGAAACCTAGATCCAAATTTGTTTTTGTATAACGTGTTAAAAGATAACCCCGACCTAGACCCGTAGATAATAAAACGTGGCTATTAACTGCCAAATCAAATTGAAAATGAAATTAGCTGTCAAAAGAAATTAGCAAATTTGCCATGAATACACTTTTTCCGTAATTAACAAAATTACCTAATTTCGGCTGCAATGAAAACGTAAATATAGCAAATATCTGCTACGTGCATAAATAACTGTGTTTATTTTTATTTGCGAATAACAGCTAACAAATAGCTGCTATTAAATAACTGCTATTTATTATTGGCCCACACCTGCAGAGGTTGCTGCGTGGAGAATAGTGGAGATAAGAACAGCTGTACAGTATGACAGTACGTTGGGAATAAAGAAATTTAATAAACAATTCAAGTACAAACAAACAAATAAGAACATATTTTTGTTTAATTTCAGTTTTAACTTTTAAGCCATTTTCAATCGCACATTTGATTACCTAACAATTAAGCGATACAAAATGACCCTTCCTTCTATCACAGGTGGTGCTTCGGAGTCGGACAAATTAAAGATCATCGATGAGAATACCTTTAATCAGTTTTTCCAGAAAGACAAAACATCAATTAAAAAACATAAAAGATTCCGACAAATTCCCAATCTCAGTCAATTTATAAAATTAAAATATCAGCACAAGAAACCAAAACGAAAACCAACTTCATATGCAATTTATAAAGTTGAAAGAAAATCGGTTAAGAAATCTAAAGTGAAGAAGAGGTCTAAGCTGAAAAAATGTATATTGAAGTACAGGTTGTTAAAAAAATGTAAAATTGAAGACAGTTCCAGAATTGAATACGAATTGGGTTCGGCAATAACTGATAAATTAAAAAATCTCACCTTAGAAGAAGAAGTTCCAAACAAGAACAAAGCAGTTCATTCCAGAAGATTTCGAGAGTAAGTAAAGGTATTAAATAGATGCATGTTAGATAAACTGTTAATTGAAAGAATCTTGGCCATGGCAAACATTTTTGAAATAAAAAGGAAAGTACCTACATAGGTTTGCAGAACCAATTCTAATAATTAGTAAGCCCCTCAGACCACGCGTCTTCGCCTTAATGTTCATTCTGATAAAACATAAAGATTGGGATTTGGAAATCGAAAATCAAACGAACATAGCGATTGCTGGTCATTATACCATCGTCGATCTAAATCCAAAAGGTTTTGCAATTTCAAATCAGTGAATATAAAGTGTTGCCTTGCCTTAATCTTATCCCACATCATGAATGAATAATTTTTGGGTTTTTTTAATTGTAAAGCGACTTTAAGGTCTATTCATAGCAAGATGAGATGGTTCATTCTAAAACTATTGCTCCAATTTTTTTTTTAACTTCAGTATCAATTTGGTGAAGTTCCAGATGTCTATGTCTTCACATTCCTTGCGTTCGAGAAACCTACGTTTGGTTGTTGTTGCATCCGATGTTTAGTCACTAGGGATTACAACAACACCAACCGAACGCGAGCATTACCTAATATATGATCAGGTATCTTATTCCTGCTTACCAAGTCAACAAGATTTACTTGTCTTCTTAGCTTACAGTGTCTGCCAATTATTATTCTAAGATTGTTCCTAGCATCTTTAAAAAAGAATTATTGCAACTGGAAAATCATCGAATTTGCATGTTAACCAATTTTTTTATGAAGGAGTCCATAATTTGAGTTGATTAGCGCCATCTAATAAGAACCTTTGTAAGTGATGGTATAGATTTAACCCACTGTGGTACGTTCTTGGTTTTAATTCCCAAGTAGTACTTTGGCCTGTCTTAGCTTTTTGAGCTTATTCCAGCATATTTCTTATTTTACCTTGCTTATTTTTTGAGTTATTCACGCACATAATGGCTCTTCCAATTAGAACTATAGAATTATTTAAATTTCACAGTATAATATAATTTTATATGTAACTTTTTGTTTAAATTTTATTGCAGGTATTGTGATAATACAACATCTCAAGAACTAAACAATTTAGTAGAAACACTACTGAGGAAACTTAATTATTTCCAAAAACGGGCTTTTAAAATTAACAATTTTAAGGGTAAATCCCGCCGACGGATTGTAATAGGATTCCGAGAAGTTCAAGTACAGATGAAAATCGATAAAATAAAATGTGTGATAATTGCAACGGATTGTGAAAAATGTGACTTTGAAGGTTATTTATATAATATGGCTGGAGTTCTATAAAAACAAACAAATTGCTTTGGTAGAAAAGTTGAATGTTTTTAGGAACACCGCTCCTAATTTTGTTTATGTTACGTATATATGAATTAATTAATAAATTTAATTTACAGATGGACTTGACAGTATTATATTGGAGATAAAAGAAAATTGCAAAAACTCAGATATACCATGCGTCTTTGCGCTGCAGAGACGAAAACTTAGTTATGTGTTACATCACAAATGTCCTATTGGTTGCGTTGGAATTATTGATTATGATGGCGCTCAAGATAGCTTTTTCCAACTCATTGAGACGTTGGAAGTTGAAAAATCTAATTATTCTCATATTTTTAAATAAATTAGTTTGGCAAATGATTGTACTAAACCAATGTTCCCTACAAATTTACATTCCATTAAAATAATATTTAGAACAATAGTTAACATTTTATAGAAAAAGAACGCACCACAGATCTTTTAATGCGCAACCATATTTCCAAAAAAAAAAATCAACCTAATTGAACCAAGCGATAACCTTTCATGTCATATGTCTGAAATATTGTTGTACTATGCTAAATGTTTCATTTAAATATTGACCAGTTCTTTCTTGGTATTCGTATCGCTAGCAACTCAGCTATGGATGTTATAATTAAACAAATTATTCTTCTACTCATAATATGTGTATCTCCGTTGTGCTGCATAGATAGTGAGGAAAAACCTATTGTTCAGCTTCCGAATGGAAAAATACGTGGTCTTAATCGTGGCAATTATTTGTCTTTTGAATCGATTCCTTATGCAGAGCCACCAATCGGTGAAAATCGATTCGAAAATCCGAAACCGTATTCGGCAAATTGGTCTGATATAAGAGATGCAACTGAGCCACCAGTTATATGCATTCAATGGGATCAGTTTATTTTTAAAGAGGATCTTTTAAACGGGGTCGAAGATTGTCTTACCATAAACGTCTACACCCCCAGTCTCACTAGTGAGAATCCCTATCCGGTGTTGGTACTGATTCATGGAGGAGCTTTTACATTTGGTAGTGCTCTTGAAAACGGTCAAGATTTTCTTATGGAAAATGGAAAATTAATTCTGGTCAAGATGAACTATCGACTTGGACCTCTGGGTTTTCTAAGCACGGGGGATGACGTTATAACTGGAAATTTCGGATTAAAAGATCAACTTCTTGCCTTGGAGTGGACAAAAAATAATGTGGCAGCTTTCAATGGAGATCCTGAAAAAATCACTGTTCTAGGTTTTTCCGCAGGGGCAGCCTCAGTACATTTGCAAATGATGAATAAGAATTTAGAGAAACTAGCAGCATCTGCAGTGTCGATGAGTGGAACAGCTTTATCTCATTGGAGCATCGAACGAAAACCGGCTAAGAAAGCGTTTGCTTTGGCAGAATTTTTAAACTGCCCAATTGAAAGCTCCACTTCTATTAAAAAATGTCTACAGAATAAAGACGCAGCAGATATAGTCCGCACACTTAAGGAATTCCAAAAGAATAATATTGGATATAATCCTGCACTTGTTTTTGGGCCTGTGATAGAAGCTAAAACCGCAAAAAATGCTTTCCTCACCGAGAAACCAGAGTTCATAATAAAAAGTGGAAAATCAGCTCAAATTCCATGGCTAGTATCATTTGTCAAAGAAGATGGAGCATACAATGCCGCGGAGTTAATGCGTAAAGATTCAAATGGTTTGGAATTGATCGAAGTGTTGAATGAACGTTGGAATGAACTTGCGCCATTGAATCTTTTCTTTACGAATACCGTTGAAGATAGTGAATTGGAGACATTCATAAACAGTATTCGACAAAAGTATATGGGAAACGAGAAATTTACTGCAAAGAACTATTTCTTGTTGCAAAAACTTTACACCGACGTCATATTTGCTGATGGAGTAAGAAAATCTTGGGATCTGCATAAGAAATACACACATTCTCCAGTTTATGGCTATGTGTATGACAATCCATCACCTTTTAATAGTGCCCATGTACTTTCAAATCGTACTGATATAAATTTTGGTAGGTTTATTTGAAATATCTACTTTTTGATTTTAATACCCTATTGTCATTTTTTATTGTAGGAACTGTTCACGGAGATGATTTTTACTTACTTTTCAAACTCCCTGAGTTAGATAAAGAATCATTTACTGACAATCAAAGAACTATGTCATCGAATTTCGTTAAAATGATTGAAAACTTCTGTCTTACGGGGTAAATGTGGGAAAATGTGTGCTCATTAACACTTATGCAGATTAGCTTCTGAAAAAATATTTACAAAGACTTTGCAAGTGTTAACGTATGTAAAAAAATAAACAGTTTTGTGAAAAAAGATTAAATGATCCGAATTCGTTACACTGAAAAATTTCTTAATTTGTAATTTTAAACCGCTATTTGCTTGAAGTGTGTATATGCCACCTTTGTTTTTTTTTTTTTGTTGAAGTGTTAATTTCTTCTTTTTTTTACAGAAACCTACAATTTGGAACTTGTAAGTTTATGGAAAATTCTTCAAAGACAAAAGGTGTACTTGCAATGCTTATAACAAAGGATTCATGCAAAGCGGTTGGTGTTGATGAGTTAATGTAAAACACCGGATACCTACTCGTAGTTCAATCTCTCCCAATCAAGGAGGATTCGAAACATTCGTAAGAAAGAAAAGTAGTAACTAAATGTGTATCTATTATGTAACTTGGTATCAATGAAAATTCTCAAATACAATAAATTATAAACTTTGTTCGATCTTATATGAATAAAGGTACAATCTTTTTCAGTAGAAAATAATGAATAACTGTATTTATTTCGAAATTTAATAAAATATTAACTTTTTCTAGTATTTATGAAAATGAACAATTCAGTTCTACTTTCCTACTTATTAACAACCCTGTCGTAACGTTGGCTCAAAGATGAGTATCTTGTGTGTACATACGATTATAATATGTAATAACTGTTTTGCATTTTATTAGAAGTGAATTTTTTTTAGAGTTTAACATCAATGGTTAACTGTGGCGTATACGTACTTTTTCGTAAAGGACCATTTATTTTATTTTTCATTAATTTTAATTTCCGCTTAAATAAAATAAAATTAATAATTTCTTTCAGAAAAACTCAAAATTTCCTTTTTTTCGATGATCTTTTTTGAAGTTAATGCACCAAAAGTTAATTTAAAATTTTGGGTGAAATTTTCCAATTTTTCTCTTGATGAGAAGATGACATAATATGTAAATACATGTGGCGAGTTTCATGTGTATTCTATCTATTCGGTATATGTACATGTTAAAATTGGTTTAAACTAACTTCTTGGTGAGCTATAATATATGAAACCTTAAAAAAAAATTAATTTTTTTGCTTTTTGTGTTATATAATTCAATATTTAATAATAAAAATGAAAAGTAAAAAAAAGTGTATTTTTATTTTATTTAAAAAAAATGTATTTCACAACTTTTTAATATTCCATCCTCGGGCGATACACTTTTAGTTTTTAATAAATATTAACAAAAAAACGGTTTGGCTAAAATCCACTTAAGCCACTTTAGCTTTTGAGCAAAGTCTTGTTAAAAAAAAATAAAACAACCCAGGATTTCAGTGACAACTTTAAATATATCCAACCCTTTTTTCCCTTTGTTTTTTTTATTTATATACACCTGTCGTCTTTTTTATTTACACTACTGACGACAATTAAAAATTAAAAGTGTGTGTTAAAAATGAATTTGGAAATCCAAATTCAAATCAAAGTTAGATCTTGTGTTGTTTTTGTAAATCATGTATTTTCGTAAGCAAATCCAATCTGGCTCGGATCTGGGGGGAAATAAAACAGCTAATGATACAATTATTTGCAGTCTTCAGAGTATATTCATTGGCAGTGCCAATAATTGATGTTCCATGGAACCAATTTAAAAAGAATAATAAAATATTATATTGATATATTTATTTATTTAATAAACATATACATACATAGCTATCAATGCCTAATTAAGGCTCACCGAATCTTAGGTCCTTTTTTTTAGAACGTGTTAACAAATTCACTTCCACACACCGAATGAAGAGGTAATTCATCAAAACAAAGACAATAATAGAATTGGCTTGTTAGGGTTAATAGTTTTTAATCGCTAATTAATGAGGGGTGCCAATAGTTGGTTCAAGAAAAAGGGGGTGCCAATAGTTGTATCCGTTACGCTATTTTTCTTTTAAATATGCACGATCCGTTCGCATGAACTTTTTCGGGTTTTAGTTGTTTGCAAAAGCAACCCAGTGAGATGTAATACAAACTATTTTATTATTGAAAGAGGTTTTTGTGTGATAACACACTAATTACAATTAGGCTGCCCATCTTTCGTACTATCATATTATTAATATTGAAGGTTTGTATGAAACAATAAAAACTTGGGTGAGCTACCACCAAGTTATATCAATTTCACGACTGCCAGGCCGATCATTAAATTCCTTTTAGAAGTGCTTGGTGTGTGTGACTACTAAAAATGCTGGTTGAGGATGCTTGGTCTAAGTTCGACTCTCAGTTGAGTCAGAAAGTTTTTCAAATTAAATTGAAATATAACAGAAAGAGCACCAATAAAAGGTTGGCCTGGCAGTCGTCAAATAGCTATAACTCCATCTTATAAAACTCAGTGGTAGCTCACCCAAGTGTTTTGGATAGTCTTTGGAATGAATTATTATAGACTGCAAATAATTTTTAAATTAAAAATCATTTTATATTTAAAATTTTATTTTATAAAACATTTTCAAAATTACACGTATCACAGCTGTCGGGTTTTATTTGCATAACATAAAATCCGTTTGTATTTTGTTTATTTTCCTTAAATTTGCAATCCCCAAATTGAAGTGTTCTGTAAATAAAAAAAGTGCATTAGTTCAATTTTTAAAGAACTTCATAACAAAAATTCCATCCAAACAGGTTCAAAGTTAAGTTAAATGAAAAAAAAAGTTAAACAAAATTTGAGCTTTGTGTGTGATTATGACGATAAGTAATTGAAAACTTGTAATTATATATTAAGCTACAAAATTAAAAAAAAAATTTAATTTTCGGAAAACCAAAACCTGCGGTGATCTAATACTACGTTTTCACCGACCGCTTATCCGAAATTAAAGTAGATTTACCCTCAATCTTTACTCTGCAGTTTTCTGTCCAAAACTGCACATTTAATTGTTTTTTCATAGCAACGTTGACAGACTTTTTTGTGTAGAAATTTACGCAAATGTACAGACTTTCAAAGTGAAGGAACATAGGGTCAAGTCCCCTATAGTCAAACACTTAGGGGCAGTTTCACAGTGCACACTTAAAAAAATAAGTGGCACTTAATTTTCCCATTTTGGCACTTAAGCCGCAGTTTTACTACCTGAGTAAGTGGAACTTAAGTGGCCAAAATGGGAGACTTAAGTGTCACTTATTCCGATAAGTTTACACTGTGAAATTTGGAATTAGTTTTCCATATTCGGCACTTAAGTGACACTTACTTCACTGTAAAACTGGCCCTTAGTGGTTCATAATAAAATATTCGTTTACTGTGAGGGAACCATTCAACGTAAATATGTGATGTAAAATTATTTGGCAGCTTAAACTCAAATATTTGTTATACATTTTAAAGTTTTTTTTAATAACTATATGTAGCTACTTTTTTATAAAACAACAAAAGCTGAAAAAAGCTTAATTCCCCAGTAGTCGAACACTAGTTTCCTAAGCTCGTAGATAAAGTTTCCCTATTTCGAACACAAGATTTCGTACATAGTTTCAACCAAGAAAAGCAAAGAAGTAATTTTCTCTCAATTTTATTGAACAAATTGTGTTTTGTGAACTTGTTTTTATTCAATTCTATTAAAAACGAAATAAAACAAAAAACGGTTGAACAGATTCTTAGTTTGAACACAATTCAAAAACTGTTCGAACAAAGGAAGCTAACAATTACATGAGTTTCCTTGAATCGAACACTGGAAGAAAAGAAGAAAAAGGTGTTCGAATACTGGACCCAACGTTCTTTTTAATGTTTTTTTTATTTATTGCTTGAACGAAAAAAACACAATTTGGACGAAGTTGCCTATATTCGAACACTAGTGTTCGAACAGGCAACTCTAACCAATTTGGTTTCGTATGTTCGAACAGTCAATTTATCAATAAATTATATTAAGTTTTAAGTTAAAAATTAAAGTTATATAAATAAAATAACTATTACCTAAACGAGAAAACGCGTTAAAACATGTATTAACTTTAATCTTCACCCCAAAAATCACAGTTTCCCACAACACTTTCAACAGTTTTTTTTTTTACAAAAAAATGAAATAACTGGAGCCTCTAGCCTCGTTTTTAAGCTCTTTTTTAAAAACTTAAGGATGAAATTGAACTAGTTCATAGGACTCCAAGGTTTAAAGGAATAACACGTGCATTTTTCTGCGTTTATAGAAGTTGAAAATCTGAGATATAACACAGATTATAAGCAATTTTTCAAAAAGTGTTGGACTACTGGGAGTGTTCGGAATTAGGCGACTCCACCCTACCTACTTATTTTAAGAGCTCAATATTTCAGGGTAATCTTTTTCCACTGAAAACTGATACTTTAGAGGCCATTTTAAAGAAACCCCATTTTAAATTGTCCCCCCAATGGCCCAATCTAGTATGGATTTATGCGAATGAAAAATAGAAAATTATCTTACTTATTTGCGCAAAATTCCTCAAACATTTTTATGAATTTTTTTGACTGTTCATTTTGAGTTTCAGAAAGCGAAACAGGAATAGGGCTGTCAAACATCAAAAAGAAATCATCTCCATGTACAGTTCCTGTGAAATAAGATAACAAAATAATTTGTATAACTTCTATTAGTACTCTCAAACTATGTATCGCACCCTTAGAATGAAAGTGAACTAACTCAAAATTTCTGTAACTTCTGATTTTGCAATAAAATGACCTTTAAAATCGAAATGAACTCTAAAACTAGGTTGTAAAAAAGATGCCGATTTTTTAGTTAGGTCACTTTCATTCTAAGGGTGTGGTATGTATGTATAAGAAAAACTCGCTTAAAAGAAATATAATGTAATACACCGTATCTTTCTTTTCTTATAACCGTTTTTGCATATAAGAAAAACTCGGTTATAAGAAAGATATTTCTGAAATTATCAGACACTCTTATATCCGTGTTGTACTTTACATTAATATTAAGACTTACCAAATGAGATATCAAAACGTTGTGAAATAATCTGGCCAATACCAAACGGGGCTGGACTATCAAAAACATAAGCATAAACTGGAGAATTAGTGTATTGTTTATGTAATTTCCATGCTTTCCTAACTCCATTGGCAAACAATAGATCGGTGTACATCTTCTGTACTAGTAAATAATTTTCTGCAGTAAAATTTTTCTCTCCCAAGTATTGCTCTCGAAGACTATTAGAATAGTTATTTAATTCGTTCTCTGGAACAGAGTTCTCAAAGAAGAGATTCACTGGTGCCAATTCATTCCAACGCTTGTTCAAAATTTCAATCAATTCAACTCCATTTGAATCTTTTTGCATCCATTCTGCGGCATTGTAACCTCCGTCATCCTTTGAATATGATGCCAACCAAGGAATTTGAGCTGATTTTCCACTTTTAATTATAGCCTCTGGACTATCAGTAAGGAAAGCATTCGAAACTGTTTTTGATTCAATCACAGGTCCAAACACAATAGCAGGATTATAGCCGATGTTTTGGAATTTTTTTACTGCACGAACTATATCAGCAGCATTCTTTTGTTTCAAACAGGATTTAATAGCTTCCGAATTCTCGTTAGGGCAATTTAAATGTTTTGCCAATGCTATAGCCCTTCTTGCGGGCTTACGCATAATAACCCAGTCACAAAACGAAGTTCCACTTAATGAAACAGCACGCTTGGCTATATTTTCAAAATTCTTATTAAGCATATGCAAATGAACCGAAGCTGCACCTGCTGAGAATCCAAATGCTGTGATGCTTTCAGGATTACCATTAAAAGCAGCCACATTAGCCTTTGTCCATTCCAAAGCCAATAACTGATCTTTTAAACCGAAATTTCCCGATATCACATCGTCTTCTGTGCTGAGAAAACCCAATGGTCCCAGACGGTAGTTCATTTTGACAACAACTGTATTTTGGGTTTTCATTATGTACTCATGTCCACTTTGAGCAGCAGTTCCAAACATAAAAGCTCCACCATGAATAAGCACCAGAACTGGATATGTCTTATTGCCCCCTATGCTGGGAGTGTAGATGTTTATAGTAAGACAGTCCTCTTGGCCATCTAATAAGTCTTCTTTGAATAAATATTGATCCCATTGCATGCATTTGACAGGAGGAATAGTTGCATCTCGAATGTCTGACCAGCTTCCCGAAAATGGTTTTGGAGCCTCGAACCGATTCTCTCCAATTGGGGGTTCTGCATAAGGAATCGATTCGAATGAGAAGTAATGACCATGGTCACGTCCTTGAATTTTTCCATTCGGAAGTTCAACGATTGCATCAGACTCACTTTCGGCTGAGCAAAATATAGGGGAACATAAAAATATAAAGAAAACTAATTTTACTGAAACCGCCATGATCCAACTGAAGATTGAAATTATCTGGTCAATGGTCCGAACGAAACTAACGAGACAATTTTTTTTTTAACTAAATCCTTCTGCTTCTTCTAAAAATATGATTTTGTTAAATGCGATAACCTTGAGCCCGATGTTTCGTTTGCCCAATTTATTATAACACAACACTGATAGGAAGAGTCTATTGTGGACAGCAAATTCTATAAAATATCTATTTGAGAATGGTGTATGTATGTATGTATGTATATAGTATACTAATTTTTATGTCTACGCCATGGCACCCAGCTCTTTCGAAGATAAGGTTTTGACATGTTTTAATGCAAATAATAAATAAACTTGTCTTTCCGAGAAATTAAAAATCAAATGTTTATCTGATATAAATTATTCATTTGCTGACCATTTTGAGCAGAGGTGGGATACTTTGATTATTCCTATCAGCCCCTGACATGATAATGAGCTCCATAAATTGATAAGCAATTTAAACATTTTCCGCATCAACAAACTGTCATCATTATCCTATTATTTTGTAATAAGTTTATTTGTTTTAAATTGCTTACGTACACTGAAAGTTAACAAGATCAATCTGAGATTGCGTCGCGGTTATGTGATTTACATCTAAACATGTTCAATGTTCCAATACCCATTTTAATTTTAAATCAAATCATTAAAAACTTGGAGATTTATTCTGTTTTAGTAAAACTGTACAGGTGCAACTCTGTTTAGGCTTTGTCCCTTACCAAGCTACATAGACTAAGAGCCCACAGCTATTTTTGGGTGTGAGAGATAGCAAAAATTAACTGGTATTTTTAGATAGGTCTTTACTTTTTATATTCAAATATGAAAGTCTTGCGTGCCGTAGTTGGGGCCTTTGTCGGTAAAGTGCATCTGGTAGATAAGCGGCCCGATGGAAAAAGTCTTGGATTACCATATCATGTTATCAGAGGGGAAGATTCTATCAGCGAGAACATATTTCTAAATGCTATACCATTTTATTTAGAGACTGGTTTCATGTCAAGCCTTTCCACTTTGGAAAAAGTCAAAAAATTATATTTCAAAAATTGTTACAAGATCCGTAAATTTCAAATTCACCACTACCATTTAGGACTCTCCGTTCCAGAAATATCGTCGTGAAAACAATTTTTTTTAACAAATTTAATTTAATTACGCAGAAATAAGGTATTTTCACTTTGGATGCAAATATTTCGAGAACCAGAGGTTGTAAAAATTTTCTCAAAAAACTAATAAATTATTTTAAAATTTTCAATATAGCCACCCAAACAATTTTTATTGGACAAATTTAATTTAATTAAGCAAAAATAAGGTAATTTCAGTTTGGATGAAAATAATATTTCGAGAACCAGAAGTGGTTAAAAATTTTTGTTTAGAGTTTCAGAAAGGTCTCAAAAAATTAATAAATAATTTTGAAATGTTCAGTTTTTTATGAGTCTCGATTGCAGAAATATCGCCAAGGAGCTTTTAACAACGTCCTAATTGAAAACTATTTTAGGGAATGGATATAATATCCATGTTAAGAGATAGGAAGATTCAAGCGATGTTAGGAAATATAAATTCGATCAAGCATATTAGTAGGGGAGCACCTCAGGGATGGTGTTTTATCCCCTCTCCTATGGCTTTTAGTCATGAACAAAATCCTTGTGAAGTTGGAGAGTTGTGGGGTGAAGGCAGTTGCGTATGCGGATGACTTGGTACTGCTGGTATCAGGAAAATTCACACCTGTGAAGGTTAGCAACTGGGCCACGAGTTGTGGATTAGGCGTTAACTAAAGCAATACTGATCTGATGATTTTCACTACCAGGACTAAAATTCAACTCTTCACTCCACCCCGACTAAACGGACAAATACTTTCACTTTCTTCCAACGCAAAACATCTCGGGGTAATAAGAAAGGGTTAGGAAGGCCTACATAGCCTTCTACGCCTATAGCAAAACCTTTGGTAAAAAGTTGGGTCTCCAGTCGAAGATGATACTTTGGACGTACACTGCCGTAGTTAGACCAATACTCACGTATGACTCATTGGTGTGGTGGCCCGCTCTTAACAAAGCATATAACATCAACAAACTTAAAAAGGTTGAAAGAACAGCTAGCGTTGGCACCACAGGGGCTCTCCGTACTTGCCCAACGGATGCTTTAAGCGTTTTTATGTACCTTTTACCACTTGACCTACATATAAAATAACTAGTATCTTGCAGCGCGATAAGACTAAAATAATCAAATAGCTGTGTTACTTAACCTATGTAACCTATTCTATGTTTTCGACTCCTACAGACTACTTCACTCCTACTATGGACCTCAATAAAGATTTTAAAGTTCAATTCCCATCCAGACAGGACTGGGAGGATAACGTCGTGACGAGAGACTTCAACACAACTATTTTTACTGATGAATCAAAGATGTAGTGTGGAGTTGGTTCAGGAGTATATTCCGAGTCTCTGAATATAAATAAATCTTTTTCGGCTTCCCAACTTTGCAAGTGTTTTCCAGGCGGAGCTAATCGCAATTAGCTAAGCATGCAAAATACTGAAACAAGACCACTTTTTCATAAAAAAAAAATGTTTTCTTAAAACCGTCTTTAAAAACTGTATTTATAACTGTAAGAATAATTTTTCTACGCCCTCTTTGTCTCAAAATATTAACATCCAAAGGTATGTATAGTTCAAAAATCGACCCAAAAAATTTATGGATGGCGATTTTTTTGTAATCGAGACTTCAAAAAATTGAAAATTTCAAAATTATTTATTACTTTTTTGAGGCTTTTCTAAAACTGTAAACAGAAAATTTTGACCACCTCTGGCTCTCAAAATATTTGCATCCAAAGTGATATTACTTTATTTCAACTCAAATATAAGTTTGGATGGCGATATTTCCACAATCGAGACTCGTAAGTCACTGCAAGTTTCTAAAATTTGCATTAGTTTTCAAGATCTTTCTAAAACTGAAATCCACAAAAATTTACGAGGTCTGGTTCTCGAAATATTTCCATGGAACGTTTGAAAAAAATTTTTAACATTGGCAGAAAGGTCTGTGAATTGCCAATACAGAACTGAAAACCGCAACCATTTACGAGTCTTGATTGCAGAAATATCGCCATCTAAACAATTTTTTTTAATTTAATTGAATTGGGCAGAAATAAGGTAATATCACTCTGGATGAAAATATTTCGAGAATCAGACCTCGTAAATTTTTTTGGTTTTCAGTTTTAATAAGGTCTTAAAAAACTTATAAATAATTTTAAGATTTGCAAAAACTTACGAGCCTCGAATCCAGACATATCGCCATCCAAACTTTTTTTTTAACAAATTTAATTAAATTGGAGAGAAAAGGGTTATATAACTTTGGATGGATTTCGAAAACCCGACCTTGTAGAAACATTTGGTTTGGCAGTTTAAATATGATCTTGAAATCTACCACCTTGAACTACTAAAATTTTATTACAATGAACCTCTTCAAGAATAAATTTTAAAAAAATCCTTAAAATGACAATTGAAACTTTCGAACCTTATCTCTGATACCAATTTTTCGAATTTAGAAAACATCTCCAGAAAAATCAGTTTTCTATCTTATCTCTATCAAATCTTTGGTGATTAAGTTGCAGATAATCTCAAAATGATTACATTTTCGTGTAAAATAATTCCAAGTCTTCAAGTTGGTTTGCCTGCTGCTCGTAACACTTTCAACAACGAAAAAAGAAATGTTACTATTCAAAACACTAAATTATAGCAAACTTCCATTATTCAAAATAAAAACAAAAAGACATACAAACATGCTTTTGATCTAAAACTTTTATTTTTATTCGCTAATTCTTTAGAATAAATTTCAGTTTGATTACTATAATAATAATGGGTTATTTTCAATAAGTTTTTGCAGTTTCCATAGATAATTTCATATTTTTTTTTTGGTTTTGGTTGCCTGTTAACATTAACATATTGGTTTAACCTATTTTACCAACAATTGAAATGCAAATTACGTCATTTTAATTATTTGTTTCTTTTCTAATTTGCAACTCTAATTTGTTTCTACTATGCTTAAAATAATTGTATGAGGATTAGCGTGAAGCTTAAACGTTTTGTCGGCTTTTGACTAACGAAACTTTATAAAACACTTATCCATACCAAATTATTAATTATTACTGAGTTCTGTATTCTATTCCAAACTGGCTCCTTCGCTTAGACTTATCAGTTATTTTAAGACTAATAAGTGAAATTTCAAACATCCAGCAGACAAAAACAATTAAGCACACGTTAGAACCCCATTTTTAAAGGTGAACTTTTTGAGTTGTTTATCAGATCTGTTTGGCTTACCACATTGCGCTAGGACATACTTAGACAAAAAATCAAAACTGTCCTGAGCGCTCAATAAAAAAAGTAAAGTTTAAGAAGGCCCTTAAGAGTTCCAGCGAGTGTATAAGCGCAAACAGAACCTGCATACATAATTATGTTATTTGTTTTTAATTGAAAGTCAATTTCGTTAAAAGTATATCTCGCTTTACGTGAGACCCTTATATATGATATTTTGATCATATATATTATATATTGTAATTATTAATGTATAATATATATATCGAATTTAAAAAAGAAATGAACAAAAAAATTGATAACAAATTTCATTTAAAATAAAATTATTATCGTTGCATTGGTGGCATTAGGGCTCCACCACCTCCAGCTGCTATTGCCGAACCTGGCCCCAAAAGTACTTGCTTCTGCTGTGATTTTTGCATTTCCTCCATTGTGGCGCGTTCAGTCTCAAATATTACTGGCGCAAATAAAATCACCGATGTACTGAAAATGATCCATGTGGCATTGCACGAGAAACCATAAAATCCCTTGACACCGCTCACAGTTGTATCGGTTAGGGTTCCAACGACTTTTCGAACTGGTTCGGGGAACATTTCTGTTAAACCCCATAATCGCTCAGCGAATGTTTCATCGGGTTCCTGAAAAAAACATGGTTTTAGAAACTATTTTCAAATAGTAATTTTATTTTGGAAAAAAAATCAAAAATATATTCGAAATTAAAATAAATGACAACATACAGTCATTATATTAAATTTATTATGATTAAAATTGAAATTTTAAATAATGTTAGATGAAATTTAAGCCCTTAATATTATGTATAAGGCAAATAAAAGTTTATTTTAATTTTCTTAAAATCAAAATACGTTTGAAAGTTTGAAAAAAATTAATAAATGATTAACAAAAACTCCCGTGTTTTTTATTTACTTAAGAGTGTTAATCATAGAGTAAATACATAATATAGGTACTATATGGTGTGAATTGTGAAAGATAGAACTATAATTCACTTCGCTCCACTTGCCGCAACGAAACTTGAATTCTGTCGTCTAGTTTCGTTCACTTTCGATTTTGAAATAGGAATAAGAAAACGAAAACGTTTGGGAAAGCTACTTTTCGTTGGTTTATGACTGGCTTTTTTTGAGACAGTAAGATTTCAGTTCCACTTTAAAACTAATGAAGGATTTTACAGGTCGATTTTTCCATGCGGCCAGTTGCTTCCTCGAGTCGTTCACATTATTTCCACATATGAATCGCATGCGATTAATAGTTCAGTTAATTTAAAAATGTCAAAGAGGACACATCTCCTTGAAGCTTCAATTGGAATTGTTCGATTGTGTCTCTAATTGATGAATTGCATGCGAACCTCCGGAAGACAATGGGAAGGAAAAAGAAGAGAATTTGGGTGCGCAAATGGATTCGTCGTCGTCAATAATTGGGAGCTCCTTGAAACTGATTTATGGAACTGGCTTCAAAAAATCCTGATTGTTTTAAAAAACGGTTGATAATTGTCTTTAGAATAATAAATAAATAATAATAATAATAATTAGACATCTGCGGCTTGTCAAATTTACATTTTCATGAATCGATTTACGCCGCACGGCAAACATCGACTCGTGAATAGCCGCTATCATAGATCACTTACTTGAAAGACACAATTTTTTTTGTTCAATATGAAGGAGAAACCTAAATTTGATTTTTCAACAAGAACTTTCTATATGTCGGTTAAAGACCTTGGCCTGAATTACGAACTTCTACGAATTTGTCAAAAACTGATGCAGACTTCTAAATTGTTTAGTTTTACGCGGAAGAGAATATTTAGGCATTTTGGTGACGTGAAGTTTCTTTGCCAATTTTCATATGTACATTTTCACAATTTGTTGTCAAAACCCATAAACCCTGCTTTGGGAAATTTGTTGAAAATTGAAGTCACCAAACTGGCATACTAGCTTTGTTATTTGTGATTGACCGTTGCTTATAAACTGTGAAATTTAAAATTCAAAATCTTTTTAATTAATTGTTTCCAATGATTTTTAAATTGAATTTTATATCAATACTCACTTTTTATATTCTTTATTTTGAATCCAAAAATCAATCTAATAATTGTATTACTTTGGTAAATTTCAGCCTTTTAATTCGCTAAACACACACAAATCAGCTGGCGATTTGATAGATACAAAATTTTGTTTTCTTCAGAGATTTTTGCAGGTATAACCAAAAATTTCTAATTAACAATTCCTCCATATCAAGAGTAGATGGGTGAAGAAATCTTATCTTTACTTAATTTAAATGATTTGCTTCAATTTACATCGTTGCGAGAGTTAAAGAATGTAGACACAGGTTCATTAAACACATCTACAAAGTGTCAAGGCAATTTGAGTTCTGTCTAAAATGACATTTTGATTTCAAATAAGAAATATCTTTTTATATAAATAAAATAAAATAAAATATTTGATCAAGACAAATTTAAAAGCACTTAATTTTACTGTAGTTATACATTTTTGTATGCTATTTGTGTTTAATTTGCTTTTTTTACACATATGTAAAGCTTGGATGAAAGTTTCCTAAATTGTTTTTTTGATTTTTTTTTTATAGATGTGTTACTCTTTATTTATCTTTAACTCATAAATTAAATCATTTTTAGACAAATTAAAGTAGGTACAGATAGGAGATTTATTTTCGAGTAGGACATCAAATTTACTGCCTGCAAGTCTTCCACCTATCGCTGATAGACTATCAGTAGGGGTAAATTTAAAAATTCATTCATCTGACATATTATGTCATAGCTGAGAAAAGTTTAAAAATTTATTTATCTGTATGTAGGAACTTATTTGGAGTAAGAAGTGATTTGATAAAAATACTTTTCATTTTTTTTCTAAAGCGAACATAAATACATTATTCTTAGGTTTCCATTTCCATTACATACCTAATTGCATAGGTATGAAATTTTGTAATGAGATTTTAAATATTATTTTCAACACCTGCTACATATGGTGCTTTTAGGGCTTCAATCAAATGAAGAGGATTAGTGTACCCAATCAGTTGAGGCTAAACAATAAACATCCATAATAATTTTACCATGTTGAGTGAGTTTTCAATTAATTTTATATCAGAGAAGCAAAAAAAAAGAAACTCGCATCCCTTCATTCAGTATTGCTATGCTATGGGAAATATTTACCCAATATTTGGAGACAAAAATCGAACACAATCATACTATTATCGAAGTAGTTCTCCACCTCAAATTTCCATCACCCTTTGTTATGTGAATATAAAAATAACCAGTCCTGTGACAAACGACAGAGGGAATAGAGTAATATCAATAAAAATTCATAATCCTACTTACAAAACTTAACCAATAGAAAGATTTTAATGAATTCACACTCGTTTTTAATTTTGTTCATTATCCCGACCAAAGTGAGGTTACGATTTAATAACCAATTAGTTAAAAAAAAGTTTTTATTCTATTGAATCTAAATTTGCTACTTACGTCTTCGTAATTCTCGACATCTGGATTACTCGTAGTCTTCTGTGAATGAAGAGACAATAATTGAAAATCCATTTATTTGAAAAAAATTGCAAAATAAAACAATGAAAATCGATTTTTCATTCAACTCTTTCGCCTGCTGTTAGACTGTCAGTGGGTCGATGGAAATGGATTTCACACAAACCCCAACACACATGCCGCAAAGGAAAAAAGAGATGAACGAAAGAAAATCCATTTTTTGGTTTTATATAATTATGTACATTTACTACGGCCTTTCGTTCTGGAGTTTCATCCTTGCTTCCGCCCAGCGAAGACATTCCACTGTCCTTTTCGTTTTCAATGAACTCGATGTCAGGATCTGAGTCCATCCAGTCTTCAACCTTTACGGACTCCACTTTTGCGTTTTTAATTTTTTCTTTCGCCTTTAGCGATACACAGAAATTCTATTCGGTTTTTTTTTCTTGATCGCTCGGTCGGTCGTATCGATAAGAGGTCACGTGTATTTGAGGGACGAATGAGTATGAAAAAATGCAAATTTGACAATACAAAACTTATAATTAATTGAAAATAAGTTAAATGATTTTATTTGATCATTAAATTTGTCTTTTTTTGTGAAAAATAAATGGCGATGAGGCTAACGTTGAACACGCATCTATCTACGGAAAAAACACTTTTCTTTCTACCATACCATAAATTTTGACATTTCTCAAAAAAAAAAAAAAGCAACCATGCGATAGCAGTGACAGAAGTGTCACTTTTTAAATATTCGTTTTCTAGGTTTTGTTTTGGAAAATTTCAATTATTATTGATTAGGAACCATTCTTTGTTGAATTTAAATGAAATCGATTTTCTAAATAATGAGAAATTACTTAATTAAATAACTATTGCAATTGAACAAAATTATAGGTAGGGGTTTGTTATTTTTCAAATTTGTCTTTTTTGTATACTGTTGCCTCTTATACGCTTTTAGTGACATCTAGGGAGAAAAATCCTCTTGAAGATGTGAAAGCGTTTAACAACGAATTTCACTTTTAAGCCTAGCGCACACTAGGACCCTGTTTAGATTATAACTTGTCACTACGCCTTGACGAAGGTTTTGTGCACAGTACACAAATCAAAGGTATTATGTTGCACAGGTTGTCGAAGTTGAAAGTGTCAAAAAATTAAAAATGGCTGTTCCAGTGCCCATAGGAGCTCAGCACGCATCATTAGAAACAACGACAAAATATTGAAATTAGACAAGTAAAGGGACACTGGATCCACCATTTTACCACCAATTTTGACAGATGCGTAGAACTGAACAAAAATGAAAACGCCTTTAATATGTGTACTGTGGGTTTTGTGGATGAAATCGGCGAAGAGAACAGAGCTCCTCACCGCTTTCACCAACAAGCTCATCGTCCATGACCAAAGACGTTGAACTGTATTTAAGGAACTGTATTTCAGCGGAACTGAACTTCACGATTTGTTTGTAGGAAATTGTATTAACTATATATAGCACTTTACGGCGCCGCAACATGCGACAAAGTTGATAATCTGACCAACTTTGTCGCGACATGAAGTTCCGTTAAGTTTCGTGCGAAAGTGCGCGCGGGTCGCTGAAGTGCAGTTCCGCCGAGTGCTACTTTACCTTAAATTGTTGTATTTGTATATTTATTTTGTGTCTATGAATAGATGTGAGTTCCAACATTATAGGCGTTTTTCTTTTTTAGCTCAGAATAGAGTTCTGAACAGAGTCCGAGCATATCGAGCATGCTCTGAACATCCTCTGAACAAAGCGTGTTCTGAGCGCTCAGAACTATTTTTGAAAAACACCTGATCACTTAGCTTTTTTTTTCAATTTTTCCTGTCAAATGCTTGTGTTCAGCATTCAACTCGGTCTGCTCAGTTATTTTATTCTCAGCTCATAAAGCGCGCTCTGAACAAGCTCAGAATACGTTCAGAACGAAAAAAGAAACACAAATTTGAAGCTCTGAACGTTCAGAGGTAAAAAAGAAACACAATTTTTGGCTTGACAGTTCAGGCTCTGCTCTGAACTTAAAAAGAAAAACACCTAATATAAAAGGAGGTGTGAGATCCCTATACTGTCTATGTGTGTGGTTTTTCACACATACTATCTCATTTCTTAAAGCCCTTCCACACTATCTCACTAAATATTAATACATGTCAAAAAAGTGTGAAACAAATCATGTATAATAGTGTGGAAACAAAATATGATATTCCCAGCCTACACGATTTGACATGTGTTAATACATGAGAATTTTTAGAAATGGTTCTAATTCTGTCACACATTTCATCACATTTTTATTGAGGTTAAATTAAACTGTTGTGTGTGGTCAAAAAATGAAAAGAAATTTCTCTCTCACAAATTTGGCAGTAGCGTGGAATTCTTTTCCACTTTGTATTAATACTCAGTGGGATAGTGTGGAAGGGCTTTTATCCACAGTCTGACGGTTGTAGCTCGTAGGCAAACCAAAATGGCTGCTACGCATTCACATCTTTATATTTTATAATTCAGTATCATTGGTCATGGTATCAGAAGAAGAAAATAGGAACTGGCATATCGAGGAAAATATGAGGTTTATTTCAAAATAGTGTGAATAACACAAATCCATTTAAACAACGATACTTAAAGGCCTCTTAACTCAAACGCCATCGTTTTTTATGGGAAAACGATTATAGAAAAGAATTTAAGTAACGTCATTTAAAAGAAATTAAAATATTTAAGCACACTTAGCTAAAAAAACTTAAAAGATACGACTGTAAAATTAAAATAGTAAAAAAGCTTATTAAACTAAATAAAAAAGTGAAATAAATGTATGTAAATAAAGTGAATGTACATGCAATACTTCACTAAAAAAAAAATAAAAAACTACATACGGTGCTGCGTTCAATCCTGTAAAAACACCTTTAATAAGTAGTGTATTGTTTTTTTTTTTCATTTCACTGGTAAGCTGTGTCTCATTTTTCACATAAAATAAGTAAAATTACTCTCCACTGTGGGCGCTCAATGAATTTGAGTGCCTTGCCATCTTCAACAAAAAAAAAAAACTAACTCGACCCTGAACGAGAATTTCAATTTCAACAGATGGGTCTACCCGCCAGTGTAAAACTATAAAGGCCTTAACGATTATACATAAGGGGCATTTCACGTGCAGCGGACAACGAAAAACCGGGTGGGTTTTGAGAATCGTTAATTTTTAGGTTATTTATACTTTACGAGTTCTTAAAATATTGTATATAAAAGGATTTTGATTTTTGAGGACTGGTGTACCTATTTTATTTTCGACTTGAAGCACTTCCGGTAGTAAAAACAGCTTATATTTAGTCCCTCTATAACAATACGTTATTATTTTGCTGCGCTTAAGTTATCTTACTTGGTCGGTTTTTCATACAAAAAATGGTTTTCACATGGCGGCTTCTCACTGAAAATTATGTATTTTCTAAACGAATGGAAATCCCACTCTAAAACTTAACATGTAGTATTTAGATTACATAAGTTACATTTTAATATCTAAAAAAAAATATCGAAAGGGTCCCAGTTATCTAAAATTTGATTTGAAATGCTAACTTCCGGTTTTCTACCAACAAAAAAAATCGATTTCCGGTTTTGATGTCATATCTTGACAGAACATCTAATTTGTCACATATTCCACAATTGGTACAATTTTCCTATCTCTTTATTTAATTAAGCAACACATTGCTTTACAACGCTACCCCATAGCTTGTTGAAACTTTACAAGCCCATAAATCTAACACCGGTCTCAAAAATCAAAATCCTTTCATATACATGTTAAGAACTACACAAAGTATAAATAACCTAACAATTGACGATTTTCAATATCCACCCGTTTTTTCGTTGTCCGCATCACGTGAAATGCCCCATAATCGCATTTGAACGATAAGAAGGTAATTTCAACGAAATAGGGCCTTACGGATCCGTAGTGAGCTATTGCTTTATGTGGTTTTCCTTTTAATGAATGATATTGATTCAAATTTGAAATAAAAACAGAGTTTGTTTTATTGGTAAATAATTTATATTTTGTCTTAAATTTCAACACAAAAACATTAAACAAGATATTTTGCCTTTATAATCATAGTTTACTTTTGTTTTCTTCGCTCTTGGATGCTTACACCTCATGATAGTAATTTATTGCATCAAAAATGTTTGCAGATTATGTATATAGTAGGTATATTTTTATAATATAGGTTATAGTGATTTTTTTGTTTAAGAAATATTTTGTATTTTTTTTTCCTCAAATATTTTAATGTAGCACATTTAACAAGTATACAAAGAAATATATTTTATATCTAATAATTTCCTTTTTCTTTGTTAATTTTTTAAGTACGTTTAATAAGAAAATAAAAACAAAACAAATTTGAAAATTATCTATAAATACTTTTCAATTGGTTTTGATTTTTTGAACAAATTTAATAATTGTATAAATACTTCTTTTGTTTTTGTTTTGTTTTAAGTAAACATTTTTAAAAATTTATTTTGATTAACAATTGTAAAGTAAATATAAATATTTGTTTTTTTGTTGTTTATATGCTTACAACCCAATAATGGTCGCTATATCGTTATAAGTTTTATAAATTTTGCATTTATCTGCTGTTTTTTTTTTTTTATGTATTTATTTTTACTAAAGAATATTCAAAATGAAAACTTATTTTTACACATGTTTTTATTTTTTCTTTGTTCTTTTGTGTCGTTATCAGAATAACCAAAGGCCACATTATTGTTGTTAGTGAATTTTGTTATAAATTCACTTGAAACAAATTAAACAAAATTAAAGCAAAATTGCATTTTTGTTTGTCTTTATAAATAATTTTTGTGCAGAAAATATAAGTATAGGATTTTAATTCTTATCTTTCGTGTCTTCATTGCATTTTTAGAAAGAATTATGGGAACAAAATTATGTAACACAAAAAATAACTTAAGATCGCTTAAGAATAAAAAACACTTGGGATTTCAATAAATGACAAACTTAACAAATTAAACAATAATTCAAAAATACATAATCTACATAAAAAGCAAACAAATTTTTTTCTTGTTACTTTTTTTTACATAATTGTTTTTTTTTTATTTTTTTATTTAGTATTTCTTATATTATATAATATTTAAAATTATCTTAAGTAAATATGGTAGACGTGTAATTCTTTCTTTCTTCATTGCATAGTATTTAACTTTTGTTGCTTTGCGTTTACTTTTTCAGTTTTTCAAATTTTTCAAAATAAAACAAATACAAATGTTTATTGCAACACTCTTAACACAATATCACTCTCACTTTCAGACTTATCCGAATATTTTTTATTTTTCTTTATGCGAATTATTTAGTTTTATTTTTGTATTATATCATATATTAATATTTTATTTTTAAGAAATAATATTAAAATTTTATATTGTTTTATTTTTATTTTAAGTTTTAAAATTGTAATAAAATTTACTCATAAAAATATTTGTTTGTTTTTTTTTTGATTTATTTTTGTATCTTCGTTATAAACTTAACTTATGCACTAATGTTAAACCTCATGTGTCTTCCCTATTTTTATATGAAATCAGCTTTTGTTTTGTTGGTTTGTTGCTTTATTGTTTGAAAGGTGGTTATCATATAACATTTTATTTGTTGTTAGGGTTTTAGTTGATTATGGATTCTCCTTACAAAAGTAATCTCGTGAACTCTGAAATGAGAAATAGAAATAAATTATTTGACTGTTGAATAGGTATTTTAAATTTTTTTTTTTTTTCAAATAATAATTCCCTCAGTAGAATTCTCTGCAGCCTTTTCAGTGCGAGATCATTCTAGTTTCGGAGTTAAACCTGAGTTAACTCCTGAAACATGTTTTTCATTCGATTTAGATCCCGAGTTAACTCAACGAACTTGGTGAGTTAACTCTGGATTAAATGAAAAGATATTTCTGACAGATAAGTATACTTTCTTCTGACACTATCTAAATAGAAAGAGTGACACTATGGAAATCGCCTTTTCCTCTGTGCCACATAGTAAACAGAAGTAAAAGAAACTCTAAGACTGGAGATACAATTCAAAAAATGGTAAAATGGAAAGAAAAGGCCGATCCGTTTTCCAGACCATTTAACGAATTTTTTTAAGAAGGTGTTCACATTGGACATTTTTATTTTGGAGGTGGGCAAGAAAGGCATCTCTTTTACGCCATGAAGTGGGAGTGAGAAAAAGTACAAAGACGTAAAAAAAGTCAGCGGAAGCAGTCCAATGTGAACACCGTCTAAAGCATAGCACGCATTATAGATCATGATTAATATATTTTTTGTTTGGTTGTCCAGAAGGGTCCAGAAGTATTCCGATATGCTTTTTTTGGCAGTAGATGACAATACTTTCGTTATATTTAACTCTGAAATTGCGATTATGCATTCGTTTGTACAGAAAATATGTAAATTATTACCATTTTTTAAATACCTAAGTATTCGCCATTTGTACAAATAATGAAGAATGAAAACAATTTTAATTTGCATTTGATGATTTATAAGTACAATGAAACACTAGCTTCAGAATTAAAACAAAATTTTGTATTTAAATTTGTTCGTTTGGCATTCCCGAGAGTTCCTGAGAATTCTTCCTGATTAACAAACGAAAACTCTATAACACTCATGAAGGATGTCAATTCAATTTGACAAGTTGCGAGTGCACATTATGACGCTGATTACATGAGTTTTTTTTTCTGTCGTTTCGTCTTTTTGACAGCTTGGGTGAGGGGTGTAGAAATGTGGGGGGAATGAAGTTACAAAAGCTGTCAAAAAGACGAAACGACGAAAAAAAGACTCGGTGAAATCAGCATCTATATGTTTGTTCGTTTGTTCGTTTTTTTTTTTTGAAAAACATGAAGTCACCCTGACAATCAAATTCTATGCTTTTTGAAACTTAGGGTCGCCCTGAAGTAGACCTAGGTTTTTTGCTGTGCCGAGTTAAAGTAACGAATAAACTTCCAAAGTGACATGAGTTGTGAAGCAATTATTTTGTTTTGGATTCGCTTGCTGAATGTATTTGCTTATTTTTGAAATAGAAATTAAAAGAAGAATTGAAAGATAATAAATAGAAATAGAAAAAGGAAACGCTTGAAGTTGTTTTAATTTATTTTTAAAACTAATTTAAAATAAATTATATATGTTTTAATAATTATTGATCATATAGAACTTCTTGTTTCTTGCTTTGAATATCAACAACACAATTTGCAGCCCTCGAGTGTTTTTTTGAAAACCGAAAAACCCATGTGTTTTTTGACATTTCTTGGGGTTGTCAAGAAAACCTGGGTCAACTCTGGGTAAACTTCAACGAACAAAATTTTAAAGTTTGGTTAAATGCCAAACAACTAAAAATTTTCAGTGGTTGGTGTTTTTTTTTTGTACTCATTACTTCAACCAACAAGCTTTTCCATCCAGCTAAGTCTATCTGTCAAGCTTCTATAGCATCAATTTACTAATGCCGCTTAGGAAAAGTTTCGATTAAATTTTATCCGAGAATTAATTTCGACTTTTCCACGTATAGATTTTACTTAAATGGCGTTATATCTATACGTTTCCACGTACAGATTTACCCTCATTAGTGTCAAAAATTAAACTGCTTTATGCAAATTTTGATTTTTGACACTAATTGAAGGGAAATTTATACGTGAAAACGTATAGATATAACACGTATAACGCGATTTAAGTAAAATTCACACACTGCATAAAAAGAAACTCGCAAATAATAAGAGAGTTTTTAATTGATTACTGAACTCACACTTATAGACACAGTTGAAGCTGCACTTCTTAAACATGGGAGCAGGAGACGTTGGAATTTATGTCATATTTCCCTATTAACCGTATGGAATTTTGTATTACGCTTGTGTTTTATGTAAACACATAAGCAATTTAAAAGTAATTTTAAACAAAAGGTCCAAACTATGTGTCAAAAGCATTGTAAACATTAGACAGTGTAAAAATAGTTTTTTATCCATTTGAGGAAGATTATACGACTTGACTTCATGAAGAAAGCAAAAGGAAAATTAATGCCAAAGTTCGCGCAAATATATAATACATGTATTAATTGCTTCGATAAATAAAACCCGATTCCGCATGCCAAATATATTTCACTTTATGACATCGCATACCTCTCAACTGTTTTCTTCTTTCACAGCAATAAATTCCTGTCGCCATTGATTTACTGCCACATAAGTCTCTTGGATATATACTGTACTTATGTATATAGCATTGCAAAAAAAAACCCCAATGGGTCACCGCCACCGCCATCATGATTGGTATAACCATTCAAATCCAACCACAAAATATTATACCGTTCTGTTTGTGGAATAAGTAAGGACCAAGAGTTTAAATTGAATTTTATACTGCGGATTTGATTTTGTCACGAATCTATGTATGTTTATATGTACCTATATTTATATATTTAACTGTGTTTTCACAGTGCTCAACAAATATTGGTTTTTGATTTGTATTGGTGTCTAGCGGGAATTAATTTATAATGGAATATTGTTTGTATACTTTATGGGGTTATGCTATCGGGGATTATAACTTTGTGTCAACAGAAATCTAAACAAATAATTGATATTTTCATACATAAACAGGTTTGGCTATAGATGACCGACTCTTTTGTTTGACTTTATCACAATGTGCATCAATTTGAGCGAATTTGTACTTCATTTATGATAAATTATTTGTGATGGGACTTAGGCTTTCTACAGAAAAAAAAACATTTAAGGTTATTAGATACGAGTGTTGACAAAAATTGATTTATGAAATTAAAAACTGTACCTCATTTTTAGATTGACTGGCCACGTCCAAGTACCAATGAAAAAACTGCTAATGCTAAATGATTCGAACTTGAGTTGAACAACCTAATGTTTCTGCAAGATGGGGCCACGTGTCACCACTAACAATTGATTTATTCCAAGCTAAGTTCAATAATGGTGTATAATAACTCGTTTTAGTTTATTTTACGCCATTGGACATTTTGTTTTAGGTTTACAGTTAAAGATCGATGCTTATTGCGAAGAGGTCAATCTATTTGTAAAATAAGGGCCGAAACTATCGAAGATGTACAGTTTAAAAAAAAATGTTTGAGAACCGCGGAAATCGCGGTGAAGATGTGTAAACATTCACTTTTGTCTCAGGGAATGAGTAGATCGCCTTGGCAAAAATCAGGAAGCCCCAACCCATAATGCCTATAATAGGCGTGTTTTTTTGCAAGCCCGGGGGGAATTGGATGAAAAAAACGACTTCGGTGCTAAAAAATTTATATGTAAAATGCACTAAGAACTAATCCCCTGCGGGCTAAGCTAATTCCAGAGATTTCTCGGGGTTTAACTTAAGCGCACAGAAAAAGTGTGTTAAGCTAAGTACAGACGATTGTCAGATCTTACAATATTGTCAGGACTGTCAATGGTCTGACAAATGAAAAATTGTCCGTTCACACGGTTGGTAGATTTTTTCCCAATTTGATTGTCAGCTACTTTTTTATCTCTCTTTAACCAACTCATTGACATTTCGAACAATGAAGAAATTGTCAGCAATTGTAAGATGTTTTCAATATCACGCCCAATATCATGAACATTGAAGAGTTTGCGAAAATATTCATTTCGTTTCGTATCCTATCGGTCCCGGGCAAACAAAAGATAGGCAAGAAGAGAACTTATTGCGTCTTTAAGCTAAAATGATTCTTTAATTTCGTTTTTTTTTTCTACATTAGAGTCCGCTGCCGTTGGCGTTGCCGTTGCCGTTACATTTACTTTTCCCTACACTGAGAGCTAAGGCCTTTACACATCGAAAACGCATAAACAAAATTGTATTCAAATTTCAACTGAAATATTTCAAATATTATTTCTCTCGAACGAATGATGTACAGTATCTGGATCGTGCACTCGATAACCCAGTATTTTTCAGAGACAACAACCCTTTGGGCCAGATTTTTACCTATTTCAAAGACCACTTTTGCTTCATTTACCCACATTTTCAATAGGCGTGTTTTTTTGCAAGCCCGGGGGGAATTGGTTGAAAAAAACGACAGCGGGGATTAGCGACGCCATGACAGTAAAAAACATGGAGTTTTCATACAAACTATCGATAGCATGTATGCAATTCATACCGGTAACACAGTTTTTCGGTGCGCTTAAGTTAAGCCCCGAGAATTCTCCGGGATTAGTTGTTGTTGCATTTAACATGTTAATTGTTTAGCATGCACGTCGTTTTTTTCATCCAATTCCCCCCGGGCTTGCAAAAAAACACGGCTAATGTTAGATGTTTACACATCTAAAACCCACTATTTAGAATAGGCCTTTCCCATATAATTAAGAATTTTTAAGAGTGTAGTGAACGTAAGAAAAAACGTAGCGTACAAGAACTCAACTCAAGTTCGGTGTACACTGGGACAGATCGACGGGTAGTAAAAAGAAAACCAATATTTTGGACTCCTCCATCATCCTTGTGTTAGATTTTATAAAAACCTCGTTTTAACCTAACATGTTAATTCTCGCTATCGAGACCGCATATCGATTTCTTTTGTTAAGTACCATGAATAGTTAATTCTAATGTTAGACACCCGTCGCGTCGGTGTCGCATTATCTTCCCCATAAGAGACGACAGCCAGACTACTTTCTTGTCAGATAAAAGTTAAATTATCTGTCTAGATTTATTTGGTCTGCACATCATTTATTTTATCCTTTTGATTTATTTTGCATTTGCTAATTTGATGAAGCAACAACCTTAGGTATCCTATATAAATATACACAAAACCACACTCTTCTTGTGTTTGCGAGAGAGGCTTCCCAAAAGAACACTGCTGCAATTTATATCGTTAAATATGTACATGTCACAGTGACCTTGAATTCCCCCATCAATTCTGTGACAATTCCCAGCCGCCACTTTCCACATAAAGGCACTTAGAGTACATTTTATGTTTATTGTTCCATTGGAGGAGTTTCGATTTCTATATACGCGTATTTTTTCTTTTGGCACCAGGCATATAAAAATATATGTACCATACCTAAGCAGGGTAATTTGAAATTGTCTTGCCACTTTGTTTTTGGATTCCATCGGTATTCTACAAACTGAATCCCCATGTTTCTTTTTTTTTTAATGGAATTTATGACCAACAAGAGATGACTTCAACCACAACTCTGAGGGTTTTTTTTTTTGTCATGGACCCAATGTTTATACCTATTTAACTTATAGTAAAACAAAAATTTAGTTCACCTCTGGCGCTGTGCGTGCCGATAAATTAAATTTATGTTTTCAATATAAGTTAAACATGCCACCACTGGGCAATAAATATTTACCCCCTCCCGTACTTTGTCGCCCCTACCATGGACAGGACAGTAATATATCTTGAAGTCACCTTTTATTGACATCCCATAAGGACAATGTCAAAGCTATATATACCTTTTTATATATTATATTTCTGTTTAAATTCGATATCGAATTGGGTATTTTCTTTTAATATTTTTAAACACAGCCATACAAGGACCGAAATGTCAATTTTGCAAACTTAACATTTTCCTATGGACATGAAAAAATTCTTGGTCGGTCAGGAAGGATACGTTTACAAACCACATTAGACATGAGTGATGAATTCAATAACTGATAAAAGCCTATGTGTAGATATACCTACATAAACGAATATTTTATATTAATTAAATTGGATGTGACAGCTCTTTCTCTTCATTCTCCATAATATAGATCCACTGTTGTTGACATTTATATGAGTCAAAATTTAAGCAAGTTATGTAAGGTATGTATGTATTAAATATTTGTTTAAGTATATGGTATAAATATGTATATTTACCTTCGTAATTGATTTTGCCATCTTTGTCTAGATCAGCAATGGCAAGCAGTTGTGATAATTGGGCTTCAGTCAGGGACTCACCAATCATTTCCATGGCGGTCTGTAATTCGTCTTGTGTTATGAAACCATTGCCATCTCGGTCAAACACCCTGTTGAATAAAAGAGAAAGAGAACATTTTAGTTTTATAAACCCAGACATACCTATAGAGATAAATGTTGTATGTATGTATATAGAATCGAATTTATGAGATATTTGTTCTTCTGTATTAACGTGTGTATATAGATATAATCTGGTTTTCAAGGAATAATAAATTAAATTATTTGAGACAAGAGATAAAGTTGATCAAACGTTGATGTTATAGTTATAGGGAAAAGAAGAAGCTTATGAAGTTCGAAAGTTGCTTTATCATTCTTGTTTGTTTTAAAGATGTGTTATAAAAGAATAAAATGGGGATTGACTTTAATAGAAACTCACTTTATCTGTTAATTTATCTATATTTAATGCATTTCTTGGGAACAATAAACTTAAAAGTTTTCAATGTAATCTAGTGGAACTTTTACATAATTATATTAATGTTTATAGGTATAGTTGATGGTTTACATTGTGTAAATTGATATCGAAAAAAAACATAGTGTTTGAGTTTAAAATGGAACAAAGTTTAGAATCTGATTTTACAATCTCCGATTTATCTTCCATATTTAAATATTAAATCCTCAACAATATTGGATGGGGCAGGATTTCAAAAAGAGGTAAATGAACATCTTAAAGTTTTTTAAAAATAAGTTTGTAAAATATACAACAATAAAATACTTTTCAAGTCGTGTCGTTTTTGTTCCAAACTCATAAAGGGTGATTTTTTAGCTGGTTTGGTTTTGGCAACACTGGTTTTGACAGCTGACGTGTGTTTAGTACCTTGTGTCACTGTCAAACAGCTTCAGTTTGGTTTGCAATTTAACCATGGATCGTCTTACAAATGAACAACGCTTGCAAATTATTGAATTTTACTATCAAAATTCGTGCTGGCCGAGGATCCGCTTTTTTATCGAAAAATTGTGTTCAGCGATGAGGCTCATTTTTGGTTGAATGGGTACGTAAATAAGCACAATTGCCGCATTTGGAGTGAAGATCAGCCAGAAGCATTGCAACAGCTACCAATGCATCCCGAAAAAGCCACTGTTTGGTGCGGTTTATGGGCCGGCGGCATTATTGGGCCATGTTTCTTCATAGATGATGCGAATCGCAGCGTTACTGTCAATGGTGAACGCTACCGAGCGATGATAACAAACTTTTTTTTGCCCGAAATGGAAGTTCTTGACTTGCATGATATGTGGTTTCAACAAGACGGTGCCACATGCCACACAGCACGCGAAACAATGGCGCAATTGCGAGGCGAGTTTGGTGAACAGTTAATTTCACGTTTCGGGCCGGTCAATTGGCCGCCTAGATCGTGCGATTTGACACCATTAGACTATTTTTTGTGGGGGTATGTCAAGGCTAATGTCTATAGGGACAAGCCCGCTTCGATTGACGCACTGGAAGCCAACATCCATGCATTCATTCGTGAGATACCGGCCGATATGTGTGAAAGAGTATGCCAAAATTGGACTCAGCAGATGGGCTACCTGAGACGCAGCCGCGGTCAACATTTGCATGAAATTATCTTTAAACATTAAATTGCAAGGTTCAAACTATCGATTCAAATAAATATTTCATTCATTTTTTCGAATTTTTTGTGTTTTTTTTAAAAAAAAAGTTCTAAACCTCTTAAAAAATCACCCGTTATTATGTAAAGGGTGTTTTTTTTTGTTAAAACAATTTCGAGCATATGGGCACTTCGGCGGGCTCGTCTTGGTCTTTTTTCGTCTTTAATTTAACATCTGGGCAGTATATCAGAAATTACAATTTTCATGTGTACTTTTTGCGCTAAATAAGTAGTCAGTTAATGTTTAAAAAATTAAAGATATGTGTTCCATAGCTAAGACCTTGCCCTTAATTGTTTTACATTTTGTCACTTATGTGTTCCATGAAGTAGAGCACGTGAATAGTAAATAGGTTTGTTCTATGTTAGCCCGGGGCGGACTGGGAGTCAAAGGGCCTCCCGGGACTTTAAAAAAAGGGCCACAAAATAATAAAATTAGTAGAAGGAGTGAAAAAGAATAAGCTCCGAAAACGGCGAAAAAAAATTTTATCGTTGTGTAATTGAAGCCAAAAATAATCTGCTTCCAAATTTTTATTATGTGTTCAAGTTAGCTGAACACAACTGATGTTTTCTACTTCTACCATAAGACTTCGAAAATACTCACATACTTTTCTATTCTGTTTCTGCGGCCCTGAAATTTGTGTGAAAGCTTTCCTTTAAATTAACTGAAAGTACTAAAAACTTATAGAATATAAGATTAACTAAGAGTAATTTGGGGGCCTCCATAGGTTACCAATTAGAATAACACAATAATAATAAGTGTGGTTGCTCGCTTTGAGCTATTTTATGTAGCACTTTTTTCGCTCTAGGTTATTTGCACTGTGTTCGATGTGTGTTCAGAGTGAGCTCTAAATGACTCTCATGGGACCCAAGTTTTTTCTTGGGTTAAGAATTCAGAGCTTTCAAAATTCAAATCAGCTGTTGGTATATTCAGGCAAAAACAAAATTGTTAATGACAATTTCAAGTTCAATATGAGATATTTTGTTGATAATTTTGTTATATTTTATTGTTTTCATGTAATCATAGACGAACTGCCAAAATATAAAATAAGTAGTCTATGAAAAAGGCAAATTAAAGACAAAATATAAGGAGGGTTTTTTTAATAATAAAATTTTTATATACTACTGAAATAGATCAGCCAAGTCGAAGTCTTAAGCTAAGTACAGACGATTGTAAGGTCTCACAATATTGTCAGATCTGTCAGTGAAAAAACTGTTCCAAATGTCTTACAATCGTCTGAACACACAATTTTGTGTGACAATATTGTCAGACACGTCATTGTCAGATGACAATCTGACAAAAAATTGTCAAGTATCTTACAATCGTCTGAACACACAATTTTTATCATTGTCAGTCGATTAGGACATTGTCAGACTCATTGTCAGATGTTTTCATTGAAAACATCTTACAATTGCTGACAATTTCTTCATTGTTCGAAATGTCAATGAGTTGGTTAAAGAGAGATAAAAAAGAGCTGACAATCAATATGTCAGACTTTGGGAAGAAATCTACCAATCGTGTGAACGGACAATTTTTCATTGTAAGAAATATGTCAATTGTCAGCTAATTGTTAGCTATTGTCACACCATTGACAGTTCTGACAATATTGTAAGATCCGACAATCGTCTGTACTTAGCTTTACCAATATTTTATTTGGATTTTGTTAAATTATTGATTCAAAATAGCTTTTAACGGCGATCTCACTTAGAATGTCAGCTGATTTGTGTGTTCGTTAAAATAAAAATTTATTAAAGAAATAAATTTAAAAAAGTACAGAGCGGAGCATAAGTAATGATTTAATTATTATTGAAAAATATTTTTGTTTACGTTTTTTTATTTAGAATTAACTTTTAAAAACTTTAACTTTTAATAAATTTATGATGGAAAGACTCAGTACAGAATAAAGAAGCAAAGTTATTTAAATTTATTTTGAAATTCGAAATTCAATTATTCAGACACAAAGATCATATCGAAATTTCTTTCATGTTCGAAATGCGCCCAGAAGCTCCAACAATTTACCGATTGGTCCAACGTTTTCAGCAACAAGGGGCTGTCTGTAATCTTTCGCGTGCTAGAAGACCTTGTGCAGTTCGAAATGATATGAACATTGCTTGGGTGCAGCCAAGTATTGAGAAAAACCCCGAAACTTACACTAGGCGAAGTTCTCGGCACTTGGTGATGTCTATGGCGGTCTTTGCAAAGAATTTTGCGGCAGTTACACCTTTTTCCATAAAAGATTCGCTGAGTTGACCGGCCTAAAGATAAAATACGATGACATTTCTGCCAAGGTAATTGAGTTGGAAAGGCGAAATAATGCACTGGAAGATCAGATGGACAGACTATTGCAGAAAAATATGGAGACAAATGTTGTAGTACATCTGCCTGTGGAGCCAAATGCGGACATGAATGAAAGAGCAAAGTCGGTTTGCGCTGGCCTTATCGGCGCGGCTGGGGACTCCGAGATTGTACATGCGCATTCGATAAAATCTAGAGACACAAGAACGGCAATGATTATGGTTAAGATGAAAACGCGAAGTGCCGCCTGGACTGTTCTAAGAAACACAAGCAGTTTAAAGAACACACAAATTCACATTCACAAAGATTTGCCGTACAACGTGAGACGTAGAAGAGCAAATTTGCTTCCGATTTGCAGGTTCCTCCGCGAGAAGTTTCCCTTGGTTAAACCTCAGCTAAAGGACGATAAACTTGTTATTTCTAATAATGTTTTTTCTTGGGATTTAACAAGTGGTTTGAAAAGTGGAGCAAACGAGCCTATGGATTTATTGCGGACAATTTATGGCATCGATTTCATGTTTTCATCTCTGGAAATTTTTATGAATGAAGTTCAAGTTAGCAAATCAAAAAGGGACGTAAATAATATCAATGTCAAACGCAAAACGTCAAAGGTTCCTGAAGTTGGTGGTGTTTCAACCGACCAAATATCTGAAACAGCCGCTGTAAGTAGTTTGGGTCCACACACAAGCAAGCGACCAACAGAAGATCTGAGCGTGCGTTCACACGTAGGTAGAAAGGAATGATGCAAAACCGTCTGCCAGAAACAATTATTTAAAATTATAGATTTAAGAATATTAGCATATAACGTATCAGGGCTCAAAAATAAATTTTTTAGTATAAATTTCTTTAGTTATGTTAAAAGCTTTGATGTTTTTGTATTAAGTGAAACACATGTATTAGAACATGAAACTGAATATTTTGAAGGTATATTTAATAACTTTGAACTAAAATGGATTCCTGCGGTTAAAACGAATATTCATGGAAGAGGGAGTGGAGGTGAACTACATGGCTATCGCAAGTGTCTAGAAGGAGTTGTTATGAAATTCAAGCAAGTGGAAGAAACAAACGTGCTAGAGTTAAACGTCAATGGTAGTGTGCTGTTCATAATCCCGATCTACCTTAACTGTAACCATTGGAAGAGAGACTACGACCAACTCTGCGACGCATTACATAATTTGAGTACAACGAATGTATTGCTTGTGGGTGATTTCAACGCGAGAATTGGCTTGTCGCAAAACAATTTTATGAGTGGAGCTGCATCACCAATTTTCAATTCCACCCGCCGGTCAAAAGATGAAGTTTGTGATGGAAAAGGAGAGAAGATATTGGAGATTGCAGATTCGTTAGATGCTAGGGTTTTAAATGGAAGCTGTGGAGATGATCCTGATGGTGAATATACGTTTATAAGAGGAACAGCGTGCTCAGTCATAGACTATTGTTTTGTGTCTGGGGTTTGGAATACTGTACTGAATAGTTTCAGGATATCTATGCAAAATTTTTCGGACCACTTGCCTTTGGAGATTGCGTGCGCATTTGATGGAACTGATGGATCACCCCAAACAAAAAGACTGGAATTACTGCCAAAAATGGTTTGGAAGAATAGTTTCCAGTCTGAATATCAAAACAATTTGGACGCGGAGCTCAACAAGCACAAGGGAGAAAACAATCAACTGCACATGGAGCATCTCACTCAAATTATTAAAGATTCGGTCCCGTTAAGCTCTAATTGGAAGAGTAAGGAGCACTTCAAGCAAAAATGGTTCGATGCGGAGTGCTATAAATTAAGAAGCAAATCTTTTGCGTACTTAAAACTCTTAAGAAAGTACAGCACCCCTATTTTTAAAACCTTGTACGCAGCAGCGAATAGAAAGTTTAAGCAGATCTGCTATGAGAAGAGAAAACAACACGAGTACCAAACATTCGAAATTGTAAATACTGCGAGGTCTTCAGTACAGTTCTGGAAAGCTGTCAAAGCGATTAACGGCAGAATCAATAAAATAGGAACATCTTTACAAGCTTCTGAGCTTCGGGATTACTTTGAGAATCTACTCAACGCTCCGCGATTTTCACCGCTCCACCACTATGCCGCCCCATTTTTCGTCGATGAACTCCTCGATTTGCCGTTTACAGCTTCGGAAGTTCTAAACGTAATTGAAAACGCTAAAGCTGGGAAAGCTCCGGGAGATGATAGAATACCAGTAGAATTCTACAAAAATTGTTCGACTGAATTTTTGAATGCTTTGACTGAGGAATTCAATAGAATATTTGAAACAGCCAACGTTCCTGATAGCTTCAAAAAAGCAATACTATACCCGCTACACAAAAAGGGAGCCTACAATATCCCGGAGAACTATCGTGGTATTTCATTTCTAAACTCCTCTGTTAAGTTATTTAGCACGCTGATATTTAACAGACTAACGCAGTGGGTTGACAGCAATGGAATACTGAATGAATTTCAAGCTGGTTTTAGGAGAAACTACTCGACCTTGGATCAGATCTTCACTCTAGTCAGCATCGCGGACAGTTTTAGAAGAAAGAAGAAGAAGCTCTATGCTTTCTTTGTAGATTTTCGCGCCGCGTTTGATTCCATTACGCGAGAAAGTCTTTTTTACAAGCTCCACAAGATGGGCATCTCAAGAAAAATCATGACCATGCTAGAAGCGATGTATGAAGGCAACGTATCTTATGTATGGGATGGTGAAAGTGTATCAAACGACTTCTCAACAGAAATGGGTGTAAAGCAGGGGTGTGTATTGAGTACCTTACTTTTCGTTCTTTTTATTAACGACATTGTGGAGTCAATCAGAGGAGGTATAGAGTTTGGACGACAGCAGGTACCATGTCTCATATTTGCTGACGACATTGTTTTTCTGGCAGAGTCTGTAGAAGAAATGCAGCGAATGATAAATCGGCTCGAAAACTACTGTGATCTTTGGAACCTGACGGTTAATCTCGAAAAATCGAAAATGATGATCTTCAGAGATGGTGGCGGAAGATACGCACGGACCGAAAAGTGGAACTACAAAGGACAGAATCTTTCAATTGTGCGGGAGTACAAGTATCTTGGTGTGTTGATTACCTCAAACCTCAACATGAAAAAGCACTTCGTTTTGAAGTTAGCTGAGGCAAAAAGAGCTATTTCGTCTGTTTGGGAACGTTGTATTGATAACAAGTACATTGAGCACAGCGCAAAGATAAAAATATTTCGTGCAACTGCAGTCTCCATATTGCTTTACGGCGCGCAAGTTTGGGGCTATTCCCGATTCGAGGAAGTAGAAAAGTTTCTTAGGTATTTTCTTAAAAGGATTTTTAGATTGCCGTCAAATACACCAAATTTTATGCTTCACCTGGAAACAACTGCACCACCATTGTTCTTAGAGTCCCTTAAATTACATTTTGATTATGTATTGAAAGTTCTAGAGATGGAAGAGCACAGACTGCCCAAACAAGTACTCAAGAGTATTATTATATCAAGAGGAAACCTAGTCAACAGATGGGAGGAGCTGGGAGCAAGTATTGGAGAAAGTGTGCGTATTCAAGGTGATATTAGCCCAGGAGACTTAAGGAGCTTTTTTGGAAAAGTTTTGAAGGGAGCGAGCTGCTTGGCATACGAAGGATTTATGCTGGAGGCACAGTCTTCCCAGCACAGGATGATCTATAGCCAGCTAAATATTAATCTTCAGGAAAATACTTACCTTTTAAATCGATTTCCGCTTCATATGATAAATTTGATATTCAAAATAAGGGGTGAATTAATTAAACTTAATTACATACCGCATCGACCTGACCTGCCAATTTTGTGTGACCTTTGCAATCTTAGAGAGAGAGAGGATGTGTATCATTTTATTGCCAGATGCCCCGTTTTAAGGGAATTTCGAGTGAGATACTTTGGTCAAACAACGATGGAGATGAACGAGGTCCTGTCTATTTTGAATGGAGACGTCGGATGGGAAGTTTTATATAAATATGCAATGACGTCACTCAATTATAGAACGAGAATCATCGCAGGCGACTTTTAACAAAGACAAAAATCAAACAAAATGTACATTCGAAAAATAAGTATTTAAAACATATAATGAAAATGTCAATCTGGTAGACGGCCTTTGGCCAAACCATTTAATCTTAAGTTTTGCTTTAATTTTAACATTTGTATATGTATTTAAATAAAGATTCATTAAACTAACTAAACTAACTAACCATAAAAGATTCAATTGGTTAACAAAGCTCGTTCAACTATGGCTCTCCTAAGGGACATTTTTGGTGATCGGATAATATTGAGTTTATCTGATTTTAACTGGCCACCGCGTTCGCCCGATTTAAATGCTACCTCGGTTTTACCAATCAAATCTGTTCGATAATATTAGTATTGGTTCACATCTGTAGACTCTTTTCTTTAAGCCAACCAAACACTCTATTTCGTTCAAATTGTTTGATTAATTTAATGGGTTTTTAAATGAACAGCAAGGTTTTAAACAAAATGTGCTTAAAATATTTCCGTAATATTCAATATTCACCATAATATTCAAAAGGGAGCGTATCGGAATCCCAGTTTTTAAAATCCCGTTTTTCGAAAATCCCGAAAAAAAAGTTTTAAAATTCCGTCTACTAAAATACCGTTTTTTTAAAATCCCGTCTTCTAAAATCCTGCTTATTCATAATCCCACTTTTTAAAATCTCGCCAAATACCGCCAATCCCGTTTTTCGCTATTCATTTGTGTATTAAACTTGGTTCCTTATAGTCTAAGAGCTAGCAACGTTTTAGACAAATCATTTCAACAGTCATGATTTTTGAATATGTTGTACTGCTCACTAAGTCTAGCGAAATTTTGATGGTCTGGCTGGTGGGATACGTTGCGTTTTTTTGTACGCGTCACTTTTGTGAGCTTAAAAAGTTGAAAAAAAAATTCATTTCAACAGTCTTGGATCCTTTTTCATTTCGTTCTAAAAACTGCCTGCAACAAAAATATACAGGTCTGGCAGGTGTCAGACGTTGCAAAATACGTCTGGCAAGCGATTTTTTAATAAAATAAAAATTATCGAATTTTAGGATTTTCATTCTGAAAAAAATTATTAAAAAAGAATGGTAATACTGACAATATTGTATTATGGCTTTTTAAAAACACAAGAGTCTATTCTTTTATTTTACATTTAAATTATTGTTTTTTTATTAATAGTTTTTTTTATACTAATTTTCAAACACGAAATAAAAAAAAAAAAAAAAAAGTTTTACTTACTTTTTTTTTATTTAAAATTTTATGTTATTAAGTACCTCTTTATCTTTTAGTATTCAATACTCTTATTTATTTTTTGTCAATCACTGAAAACTAGATGGTTCTATGTCTTTTAGTTTTTGAGAAAATTAAAAATTACCAAAACTCTACTTTATTCATGAAAAATTTGTCATGACAAATTTGACGTACTGTCAACTCAAAATATGTCGTTTTAACAGTCATATTTTTATTTTCCTTGAGTTCCACAAGTATCTTTTAATACTTATTTACACATCTGGCAGCAATCTGACGTTGCTAAAATGGTGCCAGACACTTTTTTGTAAATTGAAGAAAAACATAATATGATGTGGTTCAACTTAAAACATATGCAAGACGTTTTGCACAAAATGTGACAAAAAGCTTGGGTGTAAATGTTTGGTCAAGAAAAGAAAAAACTATGGCAGAGGGGGGGGGTGTATTTCCCCCTATTCAAGCAGGAGGGGAAATTTTCCGAAAAATCGAATTGAAATTAAAAAAAAAACATAAAAAATCAACGGAAACACTTACAACATCATGTTATATTTTTTTTCAAAGCCAAAAATCCATTTTTTAATTCTGTTTTGAAATCAAAATGTTTTAGTGAATAGTTTTGAAAAAAATAATTTTCAAACTCAAAGTTTTGAAACAAAAACTTTAAAAATTTCATTCAAACTAATTTTTTGTAAAAACTTACGTTATTATGTACTATTTTTGTTTTCAATATTCAATGCTCTTATCAATTTTTAGTCAAACAGTAAAAACTAGACGGTTTAATGTCTTCTAGTTTTTGAGAAAATCATATTATATGACATATTTGTACACGTAAAATAAATTTTAATTTTTATAGTAGATATAATAAATAATAAAATTCCAATAGCCATGGTAGGTAAAAATTAAACTTTCTTTATTGATATTTTAATTTATTTATAATCAATAAAGTTAAAATAATAATAATAAAAAAAATCCATTACGACTAATTTTCGTGAAAAAAATTACATAATAACTTTATTTGAGTTTTAGGTTTTTTTTAAACACAAGTTTAAATCGAGTAGTAGTAGATTACAGTAAATGGCATAAAAGTAAAAAAAGTGGCTTTTTGAATTGGTGAGAGGAGCAGAAATCCACTCAAGTAAAGGAATAGTCGATCTCTTTTTTTCTTTTTATTTCATCAAATGTCAATTTGACTTGAGTGAAATGTGCTCGGGATGGATCCTTTCTTAAGCAATCCAGAAAAAAAATTTATATACTTTTTATTTCTTTTTCACTCAGTAATATGAGTTAAACTCATGCACTTGAGTAAAAATGATAAACTATGTGAAAACCATTTATTTAATTAAGTAAACCAAAACTGCCAATATTAAAAGAAAATGAGTTTTCGTAATTTTTGATTTTCTCAAAAACTAGAAGACATTAAACCGTCTAGTTTTTACTGTTTGACTAAAAATTGATAAGAGCATTGAATATTGAAAACAAAAATAGTACATAATAACGTAAGTTTTTACAAAAAATTAGTTTGAATGAAATTTTTAAAGTTTTTGTTTCAAAACTTTGAGTTTGAAAATTATTTTTTTCAAAACTATTCACTAAAACATTTTGATTTCAAAACAGAATTAAAAAATGGATTTTTGGCTTTGAAAAAAAATATAACATGATGTTGTAAGTGTTTCCGTTGATTTTTTATGTTTTTTTTTTAATTTCAATTCGATTTTTCGGAAAATTTCCCCTCCTGCTTGAATAGGGGGAAATACACCCCCCCCCTCTGCCATAGTTTTTTCTTTTCTTGACCAAACATTTACACCCAAGCTTTTTGTCACATTTTGTGCAAAACGTCTTGCATATGTTTTAAGTTGAACCACATCATATTATGTTTTTCTTCAATTTACAAAAAAGTGTCTGGCACCATTTTAGCAACGTCAGATTGCTGCCAGATGTGTAAATAAGTATTAAAAGATACTTGTGGAACTCAAGGAAAATAAAAATATGACTGTTAAAACGACATATTTTGAGTTGACAGTACGTCAAATTTGTCATGACAAATTTTTCATGAATAAAGTAGAGTTTTGGTAATTTTTAATTTTCTCAAAAACTAAAAGACATAGAACCATCTAGTTTTCAGTGATTGACAAAAAATAAATAAGAGTATTGAATACTAAAAGATAAAGAGGTACTTAATAACATAAAATTTTAAATAAAAAAAAAGTAAGTAAAACTTTTTTTTTTTTTTTTTTATTTCGTGTTTGAAAATTAGTATAAAAAAAACTATTAATAAAAAAACAATAATTTAAATGTAAAATAAAAGAATAGACTCTTGTGTTTTTAAAAAGCCATAATACAATATTGTCAGTATTACCATTCTTTTTTAATAATTTTTTTCAGAATGAAAATCCTAAAATTCGATAATTTTTATTTTATTAAAAAATCGCTTGCCATACGTATTTTGCAACGTCTGACACCTGCCAGACCTGTATATTTTTGTTGCAGGCAGTTTTTAGAACGAAATGAAAAAGGATCCAAGACTGTTGAAATGAATTTTTTTTTCAACTTTTTAAGCTCACAAAAGTGACGCGTACAAAAAAACGCAACGTATCCCACCAGCCAGACCATCAAAATTTCGCTAGACTTAGTGAGCAGTACAACATATTCAAAAATCATGACTGTTGAAATGAATTTTTTTTTGACGTTGCTAGCTCTCGTACTATTATGAACGCATTCCCATTCTTTTTGGAACTAACTCCCAACTACCAAAATGATAAAAAGAAATTTTGCATACACCCAACCTCGCCCCTACCCCAAATCCTATAGTGTGCCCAGCAGGGGGGTTGCCTCATTGTTTATTAAAATCGTTGGAACATATTTCATAATGAACTAAGTCGCAAATGAACTAACTCCCAAATTTATGAACTAATTGTCCCAACGAAATTTTGGTGGGAGTTAAAATAAGTAGTTTTAGTTGCAAAAGAGGGATAATAAGAAGCGGGATTTTGAAAAGCGCGGGATTATAAAAAGCAGGATTATAAAAAGCGGGATTTTAAAACCGGGCTTTTAAAAAACGGGATTATAAAAAGCGGGATATCGAACCCAACCCTATTCAAAATATCAACTCACCTAAATGCAGCTATAAGATCCTCTGTCACATCGTCCAGCTCATCCGTTTTACTCGTGCTTTCCTCTGTTTCATCGCGCAGAGCTTGAATTCGGCCAACCCACTGAAGGAACTCCGTTTCATCTATTAACCCATTGCCTGTAAGGAAAAAAAATAAGAAAAAATAAACAAAAGTTATTATAATTAAATGCCTTAAGCATATGACAATTGACAATAAGTCTGAGAACATTTTTATCCCTAAAGCAGTCAAATGCCCTTAACAAACGAGCAAACATAAATCCCTAAGCTCCCAACCGATGCCACCCACCGACCGACCGACTGAAGCGTCGACGAACACGAAAACGACACAAAGAACTGTGCCTTCTTATTTTTTTTTAATTTTATAGAAATATGTTTGAAATGGAAAGACTGTTATTGCATAACATCAGATGAACTAATAAAAGAGAGAAATGTCCATTTCCTCTATGAAGGACTCTCTCTTTATACAATCGTAACAGTAATCATTTATATACTGCAGTTCCTGTACATAGTGACATCTTTGGCGAGTCAAATCCATTTGCGATGATATCGATGATGGTGAAATATATATATATTATGTCCTAGAGGCAAGCCAAGGAATGAAAGCGACGATGACGGCGCGGCGACGACTTCGTTGAATTCGATTGTTTGTTTTTTTCCAGGTTTTTTAATTTAATAAAATTATTGATTCAATCAGTTATCCTTGGATTTAAGGTTTTCCTTTTGCCGGTGGCTAAACCCAAACAAAACAAAAAAAAATTCAAGGAGATGGTTTTGTTTTGTTCGTTTTTTTTTTTGTTTTTTTTTGAAGATTTGTTTCTTAAACTGGAAACTAGAACGAAAGGACATTGCGAAATTGGCAAAGTTCAGATGCAAAACATGAGGGATAATGTCAGAGCTAAATTGGAAGGACACAATTTTTTTGTGCTAATACATTTTTTTTGTTCGTATGGAACAAGATTATTTTTTTTTTTTTAGGTATCCGGGCTTAACTGAATGCAGGGCAAAACGATTTCTAATGCAGATTCAATGACATAGAAAGGGGTAATTTGAACTAATGATGCCATCAATTTGTGAATAGAAAGAAGCTTGGTTGAAATTGGAAATGCATTTGGAACAGGGCAATGTGATTTGGGCGATGAGATGGCAGAAAGTGAGGGATACCTACAAGTTGAAAAAAGAAGGTGGAAAAAAGATAAGCAATGATGGGCAAATCGATTAGTATATTGAAATAAACGATTGGAATATCTCGAACAAGATGTAACATTTTTCTAAATTTAATTTAAATATATATAATTTTCTCATTTTAAACATTAACTTTTCTATTTTCTTACTATTCTTAGTTATTTAAATTGAGAGTGGGCATATGAAAAAAAAACACTTGTTCTATCATTTACAACGAACTGCATCTGGTGGCAGGTAACTTAAAAAAAACTACTTAGGAACTTTGTTGTACAATATAGAATTGTAAATTAATCAGGAGGGCATAAATCTTTGGATTAATTTAAGACTTGAATTGAAATTTCAAAATATATGCAGTTTGTTTTTTAATTAAATTAAATGAAAATTAAATTAAAATGAAAGCACAACTTTTTTACTGTATGTCATTTTTCAACCAGTTTTGTTTAGTTAAAAAAGTCTAAGACTGCTAGAATTTTTTTTTTACTTTAACAATTAAACCGTAAGCTAGTTGACTTAAAATTTCCAATTTACAAGACAATTGATGTCTGTTATTTTTTTTTTAAGTCAAAAACTTTAAAAATTTGATATTAAACCTTCATTAAGCAAGATCTTGGCGTACTTTTAGAACTCACTACTTTTCACGACTGACTTGTTCCATGCAATTTTTTGTATAGAAGAATTTTTAATAATGGGTCAAAATTTAAGACGATTTAGTACGATGTTGAAGCATTTTTTGTATGATGCTGGGTTAGTTTGCTGGATTTTTTTTTTTAAATATTTAAAAAAAAGTTAACATTAACAAAGCTTATTTTATATATGACAGTTTGACAATTACAAATGTGAAAATGGTATGCTTACTTTTTGGCATGAACTGTCACTGCTTTAGGCGTGTTCTGATGCTGGAGTTTATTGAGAAAGTATTTTTAGTATGTCACTAGTTAAAAAATGTTTAAAACTATAAACGGAGTTCGGAGAAAAAAGAAAAAAACCGAAAGTACAACAATCAACTTGTATGTAGTTGTCAAGCAATTTAACCTATAAATTGGAATGGACCTGACTACCTACTAGAGCTCCCTATTACACGGATATTTTAAAACACGGATATACACGTGTTCTTATAATATCCGGATTTGAATCCGTGTATTTCGTGCATCCGTGTGTCCGTGTATTCGAAGATCCGTGTATTTTAAATAACCCAATCATCACTGGAGAGGACCAAATTTATGGGATTTTTTTGATAAAAATACGACAACGACTTGGTAGTCGAATCTGTCAGTGGGTTTAAATTTAGAATTATTTAATTTTTTCTTCAAAAATCTATAATAGCCATTATCCCTCAAAATTTTGAGCTTGTAAGCTCACCCCTTGAAAAGATAAAAATCAAAAACCATTCCGTGTATTAAGAATCCGTGTAATAAAGATCCGTGTATGCTTAATATCCGGATACACGTGTTTTAAGAGAACGGATTTTTATTTGCGTGTAATAATTACACGGAGTCCGTGTACCCGTGTTTTTCAAATGCACTGACTGAATCGTAGGCTCTACTACCTATATGTGTTTTCAGTAGCGAAATACAGAGGATTTTAAAACTTTGTTAGTTTGATTCTTAAAAATACACCTACAATTAAAAAAGAGTTGATATTTTTTTTTCATAATATGCACGTGTATGGGGATTTTGTTATTTTATGGAAAATATTTTTACCTTTAACCTTTTTTTTTTTTTAACTTTTTTCACAAAATGAATGACTTCCTTGAATGGAACACAATTTGTGAAGTTTATGTTTTTTTCATTAACACACATTTCGAGATAAATGAAAAAACAAAAAAAATACAAGGTTACCATTAAAAAGTAATCATTATTTCTTGAATGATACTATTTTCGAAAAAGTCTGTTTTTAGCTCAATATATGTATTTCTCCCCAATTTTTGAATCTCTATATTAAGATTTGTCGAAGTCCTAAAAATAACCTTTATTTGGTTTGTTTAAGGAAAATTGCACATTGTGGAGCAATTTCTTTAAATAACCACTGGTGACTGGGCACTGAATATTCTTATTTTTTTCAAATTTTCAATTCCTATAATAGCTTTTATTGAATTTTAAATATTTTACAAAACAAAAATAATAATTTTCTTATTATTTGTGTTTCTCTTCTTCTTATTTTACAAAATCTTCATTTTTTAAGACTTAAGTATGTAGATACGAAAACCTGTAATTTGTATCTTTTAACCAAATTGAATATAATCGATGTGCTTGCAGTCCAAAAAAACAGTTTAACGGCAGATCCATTAAAAAAACTCCTTCGGCGCTAATCGGTCCAGTTTAAACCACTGTTTTGATTGGTGCGTATATAGTTTCTGATATGTGTTGTCATAGATATTTCAGAAAAACAAGATGGCTTTTTGATTTTATGCTTTAAATTCCATGGTATGGTTTAAATTCCATGCAAAAACTGTTGTTATTATTGGCTGAAAATAATTATAGTTTTGTTTTATTTTTAATATTCAAACTATGTATTGTTTTTCGAAAAATTTTAACCTGTCTTATTTTAAGGTATTGGTACTACTTATAATAATTTTCTAACTTTAAGGCCCAGTATCATAGTCTGTTTAAGTGAAACTTAAGTGGCCAAAATAAGAGACTTGAGTGCCACTTATTCAGCTAAGTGTGCATGTGAAACTGGAACTAAAGTTCTTTACTAAATTTTTTATGTTTTAAACACTTCCTCTATAGACGAAGTTCTTATTTAGTGTTCATATTGAAGATTTAAAAATATAGTACGATTCCTTTCATTTTAACCTAGCATTTTACTAAAAAAGCCTTAACAAAGTATTAATTCGTCTAAAATTTTGCGCCGTTTACTTAATTTTGTTTTATTTAATCAAATTTTCAAGTTATTTGCATATTGATTTTTTTTAAGTTTATTCCAAATTTACATTCTTTTTAGCTAAACTAGCTCAGATTAATATATATTAAATATTGTGTTCCAATTGTTTCGTGTGAAGTGACCTAAATCGTCTGCGTAAATAAATTAAGGAAATAATTTTTCATTTCATTTTTTTTATTGCTAGACATTTTATTATCCAGACATCGTTCCCTAAGTGCGATTAAAATAAAAGTTTTTGAATGTCATTAAAAAAATATTCAACTTATTTAAAGTTTAAGCTAAAAGTTTGTCTGTATTAAATAAATAATATTTCCATTCCACTTTAATTCTTATTTTGTAAATATTTTCTTATATAAATTTCTTATATAAATTAAGAAATCAACATCAACAAGTCACCGAATCTCCCTTGTGGGAAATTTTCTATATTCTTTCACGAAATATTCATTTTGTTTGACATCATCCAACTTTTGAAAGAAATTCCTTATTGATTTATATTTAATGATTTTACCAACTTAGGTTAAAACATACCTTAACGGACAGCAATAAAATTTACATAACAACCAAAAACCGAAGAAGTAGGTATATATACTTCTTCGTAAAGGGTATGATGAAATTAAAAGCTTGAGCTTGAAAGTGTTTTATGCTCTTGCTCACACGACAAAATGTTTCAGTATAATATGAATAAGATTTCCCTAGAAAACTCTTGAATAGTTGATCAGCTATAGCTTATTATATTTTATTCGGATTACAGCGTTTATATAAATAATAAATACTTAGCGAATTCAGTACTGTTTCGCTACAAATTACATCGAGGGTGGTCATCGGTCACTGAAAACTTAAAAATGTCATACGCTAACAACCGCGAAAACCTTAAAATTTACACAGCTAGACAGTGTCTAAATAGTTGGATATCTTCTTATTTATAAACCCATTCTAACAGTTGTCTAAATATGTCCTCATATATTCAGTGACATCCCTGTCATCTGTTAAATGTAATGAACTTTTGGTTCCGTTCAATGAAAATTTCATTCATTTCAATTGAATACTTTTCAATTCGTAACAAGAAACGTGCTTTAATTTGTTCATTGAATAGTTGAATAACCAATTGCAGTGTCTAAGTTAGACAATTGAACTAAAATGTTAGTAAATATGGTTTTGGAGTTGGGCAGCTGTCAGAAGTTACTTTAGAATGTGTTTATAAATAAGACTGTCTCAGTCGCATTCATTAGATTTCCTTAGATAAGAATACTCTTCGACAGTTGTCCAGCTAGCTTTTGTCAAATTATTTATTCATAAACGAATTCTAAATATATTTTCATATACTCACTGACATCCCTGTAACTTGTCAATTTTTTGAACTTTTGGATACGTTCAATTAACATTTCATTCATTTCAAGATAATTTTTCAATTCTTTGTTCATTGAACGTATAGCCACTTAAGAATAGATTTGGACAATCAAATGCTGTGTCTAACCGCCATATTATTCAGTTGATTCATCCGGATTAAAATTTAAATCCGTGTTTAAATTCAATGTAAATACATCCGTAATTATGTTTTAATCTATACATTTATCGAGTGAAAAATATGGCAGTAAGTTAGACAATCGATGGACATGATTCTAAATAAGATTTTGGAGTTGGACAGTGTGCTTAAGTTAACAAACCTTAAGAATGGGATTATATATACGATTGTTTGTGTTTAACTTAATATTCTAACATAAAACATGACCTAACTTCTTCTATTACAAAATTTTAACAAAATAGTACTTCGAATTCTCTTATGTCTTTATATAGTTCGAGCTTAGTTAAGACGTTGTGTAGTCGGTCCTAAAGCCTATAAACAGGTGGTATGATGGGGTGTTAAGTTTCAGTAATTATTCCATCAGCTGCATTGGGGTACAGATTTGATCAACTAATGTCGTTTTCCATTGGACGTTTGGAAGCGTCCAGAATCAAAAAGAACTCTTCTGAAACCATTCCATTGGCAAAAAAACGGTCAACCGACGCTTCTCAGAAGAAAATTTCGCTTCTCGATTTGAAATCAGAATCCACTAAAGAAGCACTAATACACTTAAGCTATAACTTCAAAACAAACTCACTCAAATGTCAAAAGTAAACATCGGACTCTGTTTGATTGTATGCCTGTTCGATAACATGAAATGTTCACGATGATTCACCAATATAATGACAAAATTTCTAAGTTGAGTAGAAGTAGTTAGTATTGTTCCATTGGATTTTAGAATGAGTGAATCCCTCAGTGAAACCAATGGAAATCGACATAAGATAGAGATAATTTATTTTTTGAACATTAACTCACAACTGTCAAATTTTCAAGAGATGAATTTTCCCTAAAAAAATATTAAACTTTTATAAATTAAAGAAACGAAAGTTCACACTATTTCGCATTATATCAATTAATATATAAATTTAAATTCGGTTATTTCCTCCCAAAACTGCTAATTTCTACCAATTTTAGTCAAAGTTCTGTCAAAGTTCATATTGAAAAAAAATTAAATTGGACTAAAATTGGTAGAATTTGTCAGTTTTGGGTAAGTAAACGAACAGAACTAATTAGTGTCTTTCATTCTTTCATTAAAGCCTCAAATTGACATTTAACTGAACTTTCTGTCGACAGAAATTTATTGGACCTAAAATCACGCAGGAAATGTTTGTTTTTATTAAATTAATTAATAAATTAATAGATTTGATGCAGTACATTTTATTTAAAATCCTCATAGTAATTTACGAGAAAATTAAAAACAAAAAAAAAATTTAGGTGTAATAAAACTTAACTTTTTTTCCCGCTTCCACTACAGAATCCTTTGGTTGAAAATTAACCACAAACGACTGCAATCTTTCTTTAATGCGCCCTTCACATATTTTTAGGTGAGGAATGAAATTCTTTCACACCTTTTACTTTTTACTAGATATTTCTACCACAAAATACCGTACAAATCCATTTGGGGGTTTTTAGATGATTTTACTTTATTTTTTTTTTCTTTTATTTATTTTTTTTTTATGGACTACAACAATCAAGTGAATGAGTCACGTTGAACACATTGCTCTTTGAGTTGTGCTTGCCTTGGGCTTGAGAGGGTTGTGTTGTGTGTTGTGTATATTATCCTCCTAAGATTTTATAAGAGTATAATAAATGTATTCGAGTTATGTATCTATGTATATAAGTATATGTATGATAAGAGCCTGTGATAAGTAGGTATGTGTAAATGTGAAAGAATGATAATAAAACCAACGACATATCGTCGTTCTAGTAATCGATTTGTTGAATCGAACTTAACCAACACGAATCGAATATTTATACTCGATCCTGCTTAGCTGGCATGCATGGCATCATGAGTATATTTATATATGGATGAAGATATATGAGCTTTAATGTTATAGCAGCTGAAAGAAGTGTAAGTATGTATATATGTATGTATATAGTTGTTGATTGACGACATTTCTACTGCTGCTCCTCCTCTGGCGATAATTAAGAAGTGTGGATGTATAAGTGTAAACGAAATAAATAATTATTACCTCCTTATTTTATAGCAAAGTGATTGATACGTATATTCAATTTTTCTTGGTGTGAACTGTGAAGAAAGTTTAATAAAATTATTGTTTCCCCCACACATTCGATATACAATAATGTGTATTTAATGAGGCTTTAAAGATAACAACATTTATATACCTAGACTGCAAAACTGTATTCAAAATCTTTAATTAAATTTGTTTACAGATTGATAAAATATTTAAAAAAGTATAAAAAATACGTACATACTTTAGCGACATCTATTTGTGAGAATAAAAATATAAATGTGTTTGACATTTAAAAGTAACTCTATATTCGTTTTTTGTCAAAAAGAAACAAAAAGAAATATTTGTTAAAAATTGTCTGTAAAATTTTAAATTTTTAACAATATCGCAACAAAATTTGTTAGGTTAAACAATTTTCAACGAGAAAATAGAGCCTCGTCAGACTTCTGATTCACATCTATACTTTCCATGGACAAATTGTGCTAAAGGGTGTTTTTTTAAACGTGTGGTTTTCAATCTGGCAATACTTTTTTCGGAGTTGGTCTTTTTGACAGCTGTCACTTGATTTATGCTCAGTTGGGTTTGCAATTTCATAATGAATAGACTTACTCCTGAACAACGTTTGCAACTCGTGCAAAGGTATTACCAAAGTAATGGTTCGGTTCGCGCGACGCATCGCGCGCTGCGTCCAATATTCGGTCGACATAATTGCCCAGCAGAGTAATTGGAGCAACCATGGACCGGTTTCGTACTACGTTTACTCTAGTGGATAATGCGCATCATCAGAGACGCCGTAAAGTGCGCACCGAAGAAGCTGTTGCTGCTATGGAGCAGAGTATCGAAGAAGACCCGAATGAGTCCATCAGCCATCGCACGCAACAATTGGAGCTGGGGCCTCTTGGGCCTCTCGGCTGGAATTTATTCGCGCCAGCCGCGGCGGCCACTTGCCCGAAATCATTTTTAAAACATAATGGCAAACCCTTATCTTTATAATAAAGCTGGATTCTTGGCCATAACATTAAATTATATGCGTTTTATTTATTCTTGAAAACCACACGTCTAAAAAAACACCCTTAATTTGAAAATTATGTTGGCTACCAAACGATAAAATCAACAGAGTGGGGTGACTATGTGGTAGGTACCTTTTTTATGGGGTTACCTTAGGTCGAGATATAACAGCAACAATCCACAAAAAATTAAATTGTTCTCGGATTTACACAAATATATAATGAGTCTGATTGCAAGAGTGTGTTGTGAGGAATCCACGGCATTTATGGAATATAGCTTTTAAAACATAAACCGTCTTATTTATAAATCCATTCTGACTTTAGACAGCAGTCCAACTCCAAAACCTTATTTATAAACATTTCGATTGTCTAACATAGACACTGCAATTGACTGCCCAAACTTTTTCTAAAGTGGATGGGTTATACGTTCAATGAACAAGGTAAGTATAATAGTTTATAGTTACAAATTGAATAGTTATTTTGAAATTAATTAAATATTCAATGAATGTTTCTAAAAGTTAACTCAGATTCATTAATTCACTCGAAATTGACAGATTACAGGTTAGGTCTCTGAATATTTGAAGAAATATTTAGACAACTGTTAAAATGCGTTTACAAATAAGAATATATCGAACTATTTAGACAATTATTAGTAAGACAGGACTGTTCAAGAGTGTTTTAAGGAAATCTAAAAAATATTTCTGAAAATACGTCAAACTCTATTTTATATAAAAAACTGTCAATGCAAAAACCACGAAATTGTAAATTCTAAAATTTACGGGAAGTACTTAGATTTAAGAAAAAATTTCGAATTTCTTAAAATGTCGCTGAAGAATTCTTAATATTAACGGTAAATTATAGAATTTTGAACGTTTTACAATGTTTTACAGTGACATCATCACCTTTTTTAATACATACAAATGTTAACGTGCGTTTGTGGAAAATGTTTAATCTCGAAAAATTCTTCATTGAAATTTTGACACAACGTTGCATTCGAAGACGAAAATGTTTTTATAGATGTAAAAGCAGCATACGCTATAACCTACTGTGATCTCAGAAATTTAAGGCAGGATTTCTCAATTAAATTAAATGGAAAAAAGCTAAAAATTGCGTTAGATTTTTAAAATTCTTTTTGTGTTTGTATAAGGTTTTACTTAATGGATGGCTTTATATTTAGTTAAATTAATACATTTATAGGGTGAAGTAGGGTAAAATAAAAATCATCAGATTTTAAGCATAATTTTTGCTTTTAAAAAGCCAGATATTCCAAGATTCTGGACTTCGAAGATGGACATGATTTTTCAAAAAAAAATTCTCAGTTCTGTTGTCAAAATACCGAAAAAAAATTTAATTAAAAATTTAACTATTTATAGGGTAACAAAAATGGTATTAGACTACAAGAAACCTTTTTGATTATTGATTGCCTAAGCGCTAGATATTTTTACAAAATTAAGCTTCATATATAAATATAGAGTGAATGGGTGTAAACCAGGGTTGTAAAAATGAGTTTTTTTTAATGCATTTTTGGTTGCATTACTTATTAAAAATTAAATTTTAATGCAATTTAAAAATAATTTCCATTAAAAAAAAATTTTAATGCAAGTCGAAAATTTTTTGCATTAAAAAAAAATTTTTAATGCAAGTCGAAAATTTTTTGCATTAAAAAAAAATTTTTAATGCAAGTTGCAAATTATTTGCATTAAAAAAAAAATTAATGCAAGTTGAAAATATTTTGCATTAAAAAAAAAATTTAATGCAAGCTGAATATATTTTGCATTAAAAAAAATGCAAATTTAGTTAAAAAATTAATTGCATTAAAAAAAATGCAAATTTTTTTCGAATATTTTTTGCATTAAAAAAAATGCAAATATTCTTCGAACATTTTTTGTATTAAAAAAATGCAAATTTCGTTCAAAAATTATTTGCATTAAAAAAAATGCAAATTTTTTTCGAATTTTTTTTGCATTACAAAAAATGCAAATTTTCTTCCAACATTTTCCAGATTTCTTGCATTATAAAAAAAAATGCAAATTTTACTCAAACATATTTTTTTGCATTAAAAAAAATGCAAAATTTTTTCGAATTTTGTTTGCATTAAAAAAAAGTGCGATTTTTTTTTGAACGACATTATATATTTATAAATACTTAATAGTCTAACGACTCTATTTATTATGAAAATCAAATATGTGTTCTAAAAAAATACCTAAAAATACATTTTAAATTATTAAAAAATAAAAAATAAAGGAAAATCAAGAAAATATGAATATTTGAATAAAAACTAATTAAAATGAATAAAAAAACTTTTAACGGTCTTACTCTTACTTTATCCTTTCTAACATTCAACACTCAAGGCTCACCTTAGTTTTTTATTCGTTTTCAGCAAATATTTATACTTTCTTGATTTTCCTTTATTTTTTGTTTTCTATTTTTTTAATAATTTAAAATGTATTTTTAGGTAAAAAATGTTAAGTACTTTTAAGAAAACATAATGGACTTTCATAATAAAAAGAAAAAAATTATACTTAACAACGTGTTTTTTAGAAAAAAATCATATCGAAGTCAAAAAAACAACCTTAAAAGGCTTAAAAAAGTGATTGATAATAAATTGCGGGAAAAAAGTTATGCACCCAAAAAAAAGTTGTATGGAAGATACAAATTTCTGACTGTTTTTGTTTGATTAAACAAAATTTTGTAGTTTGGCAAAATTAGAGCCAGTCAAAGGAAAAAAGAATAAAAATCATAAAAACCGTTATAAGCCGAAAACGAAGCGAAAACGAGAAAATTACCTCTTAAGTTTTTCGACTTGAAATGACCTTAGGATCTCATGGTTTTCCTCTGAGGCGGTGATTTCGGGACACCCTGTATAATGCACAAATCAAGTTCACTGCATTAACAAATCTTGGGAGCATTAAAAATAAAAAAAATTAGTTTGGATGAATTGTTTTGCTTGCAGAGCTTATAAATATTTTTTAAATGCACTCTTTAATGTCGAAAAATTTAAATATACAATTTACAAATTATTAAACATACAAAAAATAATTTAAACAATCTTATCAAGTTTTTTTTCCTAAGCTGTCGACTTTTCATCATTGTTAACTGAGAATTGTATAAAGCCTCAACTCATAAAAAATAGGTTAAGCTTACAACATTAATAAACACTCATGAATTTTGAGACCGTCAGAGATGAAGAATACTCGTGTCTTCTTAACAATTTGAGCCAAATAATATAATGTCTGACTTTTAATTCTTTAATAGTCTTGTTCTTATCAATTTTGATCAAGGGAAATTTTTGGTAGACTAATAAAAATAAACCTAACCAAATGTCACCTTCAAAAATCTTTTAAACAATATTTTACCTCAAAAGGTTTTATTTTTCCTACATATGAATTCAAGAGATTTTGAATTAACTTGATGTTTCACACAATCTTTGAAGTAGACTTATTAAATATATTTTACCATTAAAAAAAAATTATATTTTCTATCCTTTATTCAAATTTCATGGATGTAAGCTGATGGAATCCTCTTACAGAGTTTTATTGTCACATTTGTGACATACATATTTTTTGCAGACAAAATTCGTAGATTTTGAGACTGTCAATCATCAAAAAATATCAGCTTATAGAATTCATCTAAAATAAATTACATTTCATATTTTAATTTAAGACTTTTTTTTTAAACATAAGTGATATAGGATTCGAATCGCTTGAAAATTAATTTGAATATAAATATAGGTACGCATTGTTGATGATTGATACGAATCAAAAATCTCGAGATGAATTTATTTTTTTTTTTATTGAAATTTTTATTTAAGCTATCGAAATATTTTTTCCTCTAAAGACGCAAAATACTATACGGAATAATAGGATTCAAGCCAATCATACAAAAAAAAATAATATAGAATTCAATTTCGAATAAAGTAAAAAAGATTAACTATAGAAAATGATAGACTTTATTGACAGTTCCAACTTTCAAATAAAAAAAAATTATTTAAAGAATTAATATTAAATAATGCAGAAGCAGAATTTTTTGTCAATTAGAATCAATTTGTCTTAAGAGTATAAAATAAATATTTCGAATTTTAAATCAAACCTTAGGTAAAGGTTTTCATAATTGGTTTTGTTTTCAGCGCAATTTTCAACATTATCTCCTGCATGTTTATGCATTAATAACCAAGTATCTGAATCCAAAACATTTCATAGAAATTCCGTTAAGCATTTCGGTGAACCTTTAATTTAGCTATACCTTTGATCTAAAGTTTAACTAACTGGAACACGTAGAATTTGGTATTCTATGTATAAATAAACCTTCTTGCACATATAAATCGAATTCCGCTATTGGCAAATATGTTTTAGGAATTGGTCTTCTAAATCATCAAAATATCTCTTCTTATTTTGATGTTCTTTTATGTTACGCAAGAATGAACCATATCTTAATTTTCCTGCTGATTAGAACAATCTTCTGATGTTCTTTACTACTGATAATAAGGTTCTATTTATAAATACAAACTAGCTGGATATAGTTAAAAGCTTTGATTATTTAATAGGAACGTGAAACTTTTGCAGAATTATCTACGTTCTCGGCTTAACAATGTGTTTGTTACTGTGAATTAAGCAAAATACCCGATGTCCCGGGGTGATTTCAAAAAAATACTATTTCGATCAAAGTGAAATAAATTCAATAATATTCTCTATTTTAATGAGAAAGTTTCAGGATAATTTCCTTTGGAAAAACTTTTGTCTTTGACTCAAATTTTATTGCGAACCAATTTTTTGAAAATGCGATTATTGTTAAAACCATTTTAATAAAATAAAATAAGTGATTTCATTTTTGGTTTTATTATTTATTAAAAACACATTTTTTTTGTAAAATTGAATCCTATGTATGTACAATGTAGGGGAGAGTGGGGCAAGAAGGACCACGGGGCAAAAAGAACCAAACCGATTTTTACCATGCTTCTTAACTCCATTTTATATTCAATAGTTAGAACTAATAAAAAAGCTACTTTCCCAACACATACCTTAGTTTCATTGAAAAACTGAGTTAGTTGCGATTTAAATGATGAAAGTTAAAACGGACTATCTTTTAAAAAAAACTTCCAATTTGCAAAATCCATCCCGAAAAATTTGTTTAAAATGGAAATAAAGGTAAGTAAATAATATTAAGAAAAATAAAAATAAAAAATATTTTTCTTATGGGGCAAATGCAACCAGTACGTGTGGGGCAAAACGTTCAAAGGTCCTTTTTGCCCCGCTAGTGGGGCAGAACGGACTTTGGAGATAAGGTTGTATAATTGTGTATATCTCTATATACAATTGTTCAACTATTTTGATTGTGCACTTTGATGAAGTTCAAAGGTTAAAGTATTATTTGAAAAAATATTTGCTCCTCTTTTAGGAATAGAACAAAATTTAGGAGTGTGTAAAGCTAAAGCGGTCCTTCTTGCTCCACTCTCCCCTACATATACAGGGTGATCGGTATAAGGTACATCAAAAAGCTAGAGTGAGTAGGTTGGGTTAAGACAAGAAAAAAATCGCATAGGAAGGGGCGTTTATTTCCTCCCGTTTAGGCAGGAGGGGCAATTTTCTGAAAAATTGAATTAAAACATAAAAAAAATTATTTAAAAACAACGGTAAATTTAACAATGCCATTCTCTCTTTGAAAGACAGAAATCTTTTCTTTAATTTTCATTTTAGATTAAGTTTTATTTTAATTAATTTTCAAACTCGAAATTCTAAAAATTAAAAAAAAAATTTCAAGCTAATTTTTTTTCAAAATTTTTGTAATTAAGTATAATTTTTGTTTTCAAAATTCAATGCTCTTATTATTTTCAATAAAAAACAGAAAACCGGATGCTAAAAAGTATTTTAGTTTTTGAGAAATTAAAAAAATGAACAGTAGTAGGTAAAGGTGAAATCTTGTTAATTCAGTTTATTTTTTTTTTTCATTTGCTAAAAACCGGATGGTATACAAGGGATAATCTGCTAATTAATTAATTAACCTGAGCAGATCAAACTTGGGAGAACCAAAAAAAAAGTGTTTTTCTTGGAAAAAAGTACTTTTCATTTTTTTTAATTTCTCAAAAACTAAGATACATTTTAGCATCCGGTTTTCTGTTTTTTATTGAAAAGTAATGAGAGCATTGAATTTTGAAAACAAAAACTATACTTAATTACATAAAATTTTGAAAAAAAATAGTTTGAAATTTAAAAAAATTTTTTTTTCAAATTTCGAGTTTGAAAATTAATTTTTCAAAAACTCTTCACTAACACAACTTAGTTTAAAATGAAAATTGAAGAAAAGATTCCTGACTTTCCAGAAAGGTATAGCATGTCATTGTAAGATTTACCGTTGTTTTTAAATAAATTATTTTCAATTTTAAGTCAATTTTTATTAGAAAATTTCCCCTCCTGCCTAAACGGGGGGGAAAAGACCCCTCTCCACCACCCGTACGATTTTTTTCTTGTCTTAACCCAACTTACTCGCTCTAGCTTTTTGGTTTACCTTATAACGATCACCCTGTATATGGGCTTGGTCACGTAAAACGAATAATTATTTTTTTGTAAAATGTTAGAAGTACTCGTAATATTAATTGAACTACCATTAACGAGTTTTATGATAATAATCGAAAGTTATTACAATTTTATCCAAAGAAAAATGCAAGAAATCCTACTGTCCTTATAAGTATAATAATTATATGAATCAAATAAGATTGTGGCAAATAATTCCAAAGCTAATATAACATAAATTTAGGCCCAGTTTCGCAATCGAAGTAAGTGTAACTTACATAAGTGCTAAATTTAGAAAACTAATGCCCAATTTCACATTATAAACTTATCGGCATAAGTTCGGAGTGCGGAGTGCAGAGTGCGCACTCCGCACAGTGCGCAGTATCAATGAAGTAATTATTTTAATGTGACGACAGAATGCAATATGTGCCTTTGCTTACGTTGGCTGTGCTTAAGAAAATAAAATTATTGAATGAGGTTATCACACTTCAGCAATGAGCTTAACTTCTGGTTTAAGGTTTTTTACTAACCTCTGATTAATGATTTATATTTATCCTAAAACTTGATCAAATCCTGAAATATAGACGATCATCCGATTTAAACCTTCCCGAATTCATATAAAAAGAATTATCCCGGGGTATTAAAATTATGTACATAATAATATGCTATACAGTAGAATCTCGAAAAGATGAACAGATATAAAACAGGGCCCGTTCATCTTTTCAAATTGTTCATCTTTTCGAGCATCATGGTATGTTTGAGGAAAAAGATATAGTAAACATGACAAATTATTTACATAACAAATTAAAACAAGTTTAAAACTATTGTTCAGGAGGAACTAAAGGCAAAGAAGAAGTAAAAATTATGTTGGGAATAAGGTATTCATCTTTTGGAGTACAAAATTTTAACCCGTTCATCTTTTTGAACACTGAAAAGTGAACATTTTCCGTTCATCTTTCCGAGCTGTTCATCTTTTAGAACCGTTCATCTTTCTGAGATTCTACTGTATATGCATTTGCCATTATCTATATAAAGGTTAATATACATATTATGTATTAGGGTAAATAGTAACAGTAAATTCTTGTGGATGTAATTAATTAAGTTTATTCAATTTATTTTAACGATGGATGGAACCATGTGTTGCTGCTGATAAATTTGAAAAGGTCGCAAAAAATGGGGTCACGAGAAAAAAAAGTCGCATTTTGAAATTATTTTAATGTATAGCAAAATCAAACGAAATCCGTTTTAATCAAACATGCAGTTATTTTAGATGTATATTAAAAAAAAACCAAAGCAAAATAAATCAGTTTTTCACACCTTTCAAGGACCCAAGGAGTGGTTTAAATCTACACCATGACTTTAAAATGTTCTAATAAAATGCTGATAATCGATAAAAATCGGCTGATTAGCGATCGTAGGTCCCTCATACGCTACAGTTGATTCATTGTCTTTGAATTCATTTCATTTAATCACTTTGGTAACACCATATTTTTCTCAAAACGACCCTATAAAAATTTTCAATGTTAAAAAACATTTCTATAGTTTTATTAAATTATCGAACAGATGCAACTTAAAGTAGCCCACAAAAACTAATTTTTGGTGGGTTTAGTTCTCCCGTTAAAATTAAACGGTCTTTTATATGAAAGCTTGGTAAAAAAAAACAATTCAAAAGAAATAAAAGAAAATAATGACCCCAAACCAATAGGAACTTGGTGATTTGAATGAAAAACTTGCTCTAAGCAAGTACTCAATAAAAAAATTAAAGCAGGTGCTCTGAAGATCTAGACGATGTTCAAGAATTTCATTCATAAACCAAATGGAGAACCTACTTTAAAAATTGCAATTTTAAGCAGGGGCTCCGTTTTATTCATACCGCCTAAAAGTTTTGTAGACTTTCCTACTTTTTTTTGTTGAGATTAACACACTTTATCGTAATTTAGCATTTTCTAACCAGCACCAGCAGCGTTCCTAAAAATCTATATTTAAAAAGATTTAACTATTATAACAGAATCGTTTTTACCTCATGGAAAATGATTTTCGCATATAACTGTGAAACTTTTTATCATTGCCATTAAAGTCTCTTCAGACAAAAAACAAACCCTCTTTGGAAATCGATTTTTAAGAATTTTCTTCTTTTTTTTTTTAAATAATATCTGCAAGAAAGCATAAACGAGGAGCCACAATCAACACTACTTAACTTATCAAGATCTTTTTTGATAATGTTTTTTGACCGTAATTTGCTTTCCCAACGGTACATCCATATACGTATACCTACAGCGTACAGGTATATTTAACTGGCCCTTAACATTTGTGTAGCATCCCTTAGAAGATTATCATTTCCATTTGCAATTTGCATTTAGATTATCGACTTGTGTAAACTCACATTAATGTTCTTCCGCCTCCTGTCCCAAAACGAGAAGAAGCTCAAACGAGCTCGAAAGGTATTTTTTGAGAAAAATTTGCATATTTAAATATTATTTTCGAAGAAGTATCCACATTTAAACTATAATATAAACTTGTACACTCAACTATATTAGTCCTCATTTTTATATTTTTTTTTCCTCTCAACGAGCCTTCGGACTTATGATCCAATGTGGAATGTCTTTAAACTAAAATTAACCATCGTAATTCTACCAAAAACATTTTTCGTTTAAATAGCTCATCGTTCTTTGGGAAAAAAAAAATATTACGCTGCCAATATGACACCCATTGTTGATTAGCTCTTGCAATACGGAAATGGAAACAGTTACAACACAATCCTGTATACATTATCCACACTCTCATTTAAGTCCTTGCACAATTCGCGCCGTATCTCAATGTTACCGGAAATACATAGTATGAGGGAGAATGTACACTTCTTCACCCCCCCCCCCCCTACGTCCTTAGTTTTCTATACAACGGTATATACATTTGGTATATTATGGTGATGAAGATGATTGTGTCTATATAATAAAAGAACGCTTTCAAGTCTTTTCGACTTTTTGCCAAGGCTATTGTTTGTAAACTTTAGCTATTGTTTCACTTTGCAAATGTTTAATGGCAGCCAAACATGAAACAAGACGAAAAGCCAACGGATAAGTTTTTGAATATCACCCCCACAAAACACAGACTAGTAAGCGGTTTTTCATACCACAAAAGCCGCAGCTTTTAAAATGGCATCAGACGATTTACGGGTACAAGTTGAAGATTTACCTAAATTATATGGGGCTGTGGGGCTTAATTTTTAAAGTTGCTTCTGTTTTTTTTTTTTTTTTTTTGAGTCTGTATAAGTGGTATTGCTACTTTAACATTTATCTTGGCTGATAAAAGCGTCAGTCACTTTACTACAAAAAGAAAATATGTACCTACTACCAACAACTTTTTGCTGATTTTAGGTTTTTTTTGGTGAAGCTTCGTCCACTTTGTAGTTTGAACACTTTTTTTGTGCAGGAACATTAATTTTGTTTTCAAATGTTTGAGAAAGAGCAACCCACGAAAAATTTATGACAAGGACTAAGGATACATTTTCATGGGTATATTGTATGGTTGCAATTTTGTAAAATGTTCGTATATATACCCACCTTTTTAAGGTGAAAATAAATAAACTTTATTGGGTGATTTGTTTTTGTCTTGTCCAAGGTCGACGATTCGACATGGATTATTTTATTGAACCTTTTTAATCTACGCACTTTTTTATATCTCTCGCCATGAGTGAGCTGTTATTACTAACGCCCAAATCGATTTGGAAATATCGCCCAAAAAAAATACTGAACAATTGTTGTTGTTTTTTTATCTCGAATTGGTCGTTATTTCCAATTTTTTAATTTTTTTGTCAAGGAAAGAACGCCCAAAATTAAAATTTTGAAAGTCAAATGGAAAATAACGCCCAATATTGGAAATATCGCCCAAACAAGAGCATTGGAACGTTCGCTAGTAACAGCCATAAATCTATTTGTCAGTGGATTTGATTATATTTTTGTGATTTATTAACTTTGTTAACATTTCGATAAAATGTAGGTAATATTGATCCTTACTCTTTTTGCTATTTATGTTTGTGGAGAACCTACGTTCAAAAAACAACGACGAAACTTGTAGTGGATTGTTATTGCCTGTGTTTTGGGGTCTCTGTGGCCCATCAAGACAAATTCTGGGCTCCTCATATTTGTTACGCAACCTGTGTGAAAAATTTAACTCCTTGGAAGAAAGGATCACGACCTATACCGTTTCATGTACCATACCCATGATTTGGACGGTACCGCGAGATCTCGTTTCAGACTGCTCTTTTTGTCTCATTGACAGAAATAATATAAATTTAAAGAAAAAAACACACAGTTGTTTACTTGTACAGCCATGTGAAGTGCTTCTACCACTGTTGCATATTAAATTAGGACTAATCAAAAATTTACTAAAGTCAATGGATCGCATAATGGGGGTTGATTTCTGTATATAAAGAAAAATTCCCCAAAATCAGTGATGCAAAGATAAAAGGGGGTATATTTGTAGGACCTCAAATTAGGCATTAAATAAAAGTTCCAAGATTTGAAAAAAAATTGAGCTACTTAGAAAAATCTAAATAAAAATCTTTTAAAAGTGGTATGGAATATTTTTTGGGTAATCATACGAGTGAGAGCTGTGTTGGTTAGCGAGCTATTGCTGGCTTATCAAGCATTGGGTTGCAACATGTCACTCAAGATCCATTTTTTAGACTCTTATCTGGATTTTTTCCCATACAATTTGGGACTGTCAGCGACCAGTACGGTGAGCAGATTACTGCTGGATAATTAAAAGGGACCAACCAGGACCTACATTTTCAAAAAAATCTTAGATCATAACTTTACAATGAAAAAATACACTTTTGATTTATGAGGTCATTGTTTCTGCCTTCATATTTTAAATTACTCAATATAGGTAGAATAAAATTCTTGGCTAATGTCGAATTCCTTTCAACAAAAGAATCGAATTTTTTTCTAAAAGAATCGATTTTTTTTCTGAACAATTCGAATTTTTTCTGTCAAAACAAATCTTGATAATTTAGCAAGATTCAAGAAAGATTTTACACCGATTTGCACACACACTAGCAAGATTTGAAATTTCTAAAATGTCAAATTGAATGTCGCGGTGTTTTAAGAAAACAAATTGTGTTTTTGGTTGCAACGAATTTTCGGTGAATTTTATAGTGCAATTATTCAATTAACAATAATAATATTTTCCAAATTGAATATTTTCTGGATATTTTACTTCAAAATTGTTTCTGTCAAGTACCACACACAAAATCACAAAAAAAATCGATTCTTTTCGTCTTTTCGTATTCCTTTCAACGACAGAAAAAATTCGATTCTTTTTAGAAGACAATTCGATTCTTTTGTTGAAAGGAATTCGACATAACAAATTTTTTGTAACTATTGGTGTGTTCAGAAAAATGAGATCTCAGAGATTTTTCTCACTCAAAAAGTGAGCAAGCGAATCAGAGATTTTTTTCCTCAGAGTTTTGACAGCAAAGCTGAGAAATTTTGCTGAGGAATCCTGTTCAGGATTCCTGGACTTGCCTTATGTATTTGTTTTTACATACAAAAGTCAATTAAAGTAAAAAATATCAAAAAAGTCCGTGCGGCACGACAAAGTTAAAATTTTGTTGACCAGTGTAATTAATCGCAGCTTAGTTTTTAGGTAACATGAAATTTCTTGTGAATTTGTAAAAATTTTCTGTCTCTCAGGAAATGTTTATGCAAAAAAAAAAAATATCAAACAGACATTTACCTCGTTTCAAAAATAAGTGACAGAATAATAGATCCGCGTTCCTTTTGCCGGAATTTCTGTAATTTTCTATTCATTTGTGTGAATTTTAGAAAAAAGACACAGTAAATCGTTGTTTTTGACAGAAGAGAACCTTTTCGAGAGAGTATAACATTTCTCCTTTTGTGATTTTCAGTTCAGGTAAAAAATCAAAATAATTTTCGTTGAAAAGAAACTGATGAAAAAAATATTTATGTATGCCCAGTTTACACCTGGATTCAATTTGAATTTATTAAATTTCTTAGGAAAAATTTTATTTCAACTTTAACTAATTTTATTTTGTCTAAAGGACAGTAAATTATAGAGCCTATATATGTACGTATATAAATATTAAAAAAAATCTGAAAGTCGTACGACTACCTTCAGTGATTGCAATTAACCTAACTCAATCAAATGTCATTAAAATTGGTTAATAATGTCATTAATAATTTGACATGTAGATAAATACGTAAGTCCTATGTAAATATGTAGTTTTGTTTTTTTGTCAATTCATCATTGTTAAAACTAATAAAATAAAGTTATAAAACTAAAACTAAACACGCATAAAAATTGGGAATCGCATTTAATGTAGGTATATGTGAAAAATAAAAGTTAAAGTGATAAATACTTTGCATGACAAGCACTCATATGAACATTATATTTTCTTTTGTTCCACATGTATAAAACATATACACAATACATACATACATATATATTTATGTATTATGGTTGCTGACAAATAAATACTCTTATATAGGATTGTAAATGACAATAAAACTACGTTCAAATTGTAACTGGTGGGAATATAAATTTTCTTTTTGACATTAACGATTGACAATAAACAACAATGTAAAAAGCATATAGAAACCCGCTAATCAAAAAGGGAAAATGACAAGATAAAAAGTAATTTTATCAAACTAATAAACAATAATGACAATAGACAGAAGACGAATGATTTTCTAGAATTCATTTATGATTTTGTTGTGTTCTGCTTTTCTTCTTTTTTTTGTAGGTACATCATGATTATTTTTTATTTTTTATCTTCTTTAACGTCAAACTGACATTTGCACTAATTTGAAGTTGAAGCGTTGATTTAGTTGAAAATATAATTGGCTAGTTCATATTTTTCAGACAACAGAGGACTTCGTATTGGCATAAATATTAACACATTCTCTTCACTTTTCCTGTCAAGAAGTGAGAATGATTTGTATTGATTCGTTGTTGCTCAATTATATTACGTCGCAGTAAATAAAATTAGAAGAAAAATAGAGAGGTTTTTTTGATGTCTAGGTGGGAAAACTCTGTTCATATTTAAAAGAAACCATAAACTTTGAGACTGTCGTTAGGATTGTCGTTAGTTTCGTAGAGATTTTTTATGGAAACTTGATAGGTTCTATTGTGAATGGGCCTCTCGTGTGTCCGGAGAACCGTTGTAATGCCGGAATTTCACGAGTCGATTAATGCAGCGCGGCCGGTTGCATTCTCGAGTCGTGCGAGGAGACTGAAATAGCATCGATTAAAAATGCAGTTAATTTATAAATGTCGACACACACACACACATAGCGATCGTCAGTAAATCCGTTAATAACCGTGCAACCGGTCACATGAATAACCTCCTCACGCGCCAATATGGAAGTACAATACATAGTTCAAATTTCCGTATCTGTCAACGTCAAAAATGACTCATCATTTTGTGGACACTGATAGATACAAAATAAGCAAAAGCGAGAATAAAAGGCGTTTTTTTTTTCTTTATAAAAATTTGTGTTAAACTTTGATCTTTCAAGTAAAATTTTAATTATAATAGGTCTGTTCCCAGCATTTCTCGCACTAAAAGTTGGTCAAATGTCAAATTTGAGGAGAGGGGATGAAATGCTCTCAAAGAGAAAGAAAACTGAAAAAATGTCTGGAACGGTTTTCGCACTAAAAAAAAATATATTCGACTAGAGTTGCCTTAGATCAGTGATAAATCTTAATCAAAATCCTTAACATAGTTATAAAGGATCACATCCAAGAAAATAAAATATTAACAGAGAATAAACGTACAAGCTTACATCAAGTTTATTGATATACAAACAAACAAATCTTTAATTATATATTAAATTATGAAGCTTAAGCGTGTTTTTCTTCAAGTAGCACTATTATATATAAGAAATTGTCAACTTTAAATTTTCTTTTTAAGAAATAGTTTTGCTTATTGACGTACATTTTTTTTGTAATTAGTTGATTAGTTAAAAGATTAATAAAATAATAAAAAATATGCTTATCTTTCAAAACTAAAATCAAAATAAAATTAACACTTGGGCAACCCTTGTCCGACATTGGTATTTGTACTCAACTGACAAATTACGTCATCTGACATATGGCAACCAGCCATTTCACATCCAGTCCAGAAATAGCCAGACGAAATTCCTCGGACTAAAACTGGCAAGAAGGGGAAATGTTTTACTCTCTCGAGCGCGCTCTCTTTTGCAAGAATTAGCACAACTTTTGAAGTCTGGAACGACTTTGCACTAAAAATGACTAAATCTGGCAGTCTGAAACTGTTTGAAACTGGATATGGAACAGACTTAATAATTTTGCCATTTTGTATACTAAAATATCGCATTCAATGCAATTACGATTTTTTCCTTAAAATAGATAAACAAATGTTAGTTCCTACATAGTGATGATTTTGACGTTTGTGAATTAATGAGAGAGGGATATATTGCTTATAGGCAAAGAGCTCTATTGTAAAAGTTACACTTTCATAAGGTACCCTATGACGGTGTTCACATTGGAATTTCTCCTTCGACCACCTTTCATAATGTTACATATTTTTGAAATTACAGGAAAAACTTCCTCTTCTAGTATATTGGATGATTTGACATTTTAATTTACTTATAGGTGATCTGTCATCGATTAAAAAAAGTGTTCTAAAGCATACCTTTTACGCGATAGTTTTCGAAGTGTACACCATCGTCGGGTGTTGTTAAAATTTAAGCTTGAAAGATATCATAAAAATAATGGCCAAACATTTTTAACAGCCTGATGTTAAGGTATAAGCATGATAAATCTTAACAAATTTCTAACATTAAAGTTTTTTACCAAAATGTTCTTAGTTTTAAATATTATTTAGCTAGTATCGTACTAAACCTATTTTCTTCAGCTGAACACGCCTAAAAAAGTGACAGTTCAAGCAAAAAAGTAAGCAAACATACCAGTTTTTCATTTGTAATTGGCAAAGTGACATTTGGGTATGGTGTTATAAAGATAAAATAGGCATTTGGTGATTTTAACTTTAATAAAATGTCAAAGAGTTTAGAAAATCCAGTTCTAAATAGTCTAAAATTTGTATAGGCTAGGTGTGACACTACTATAACTATTATAACTAAGTTTTTTTGATGTGTAAACATCTATACTGGCGGTAGGGTGAAAAGAAAACGTAACGTAACGTTGTAATCGTGATCGTGGTCGTGATTCTGAGCTTTACGAAAATTGAGTGCGTTCAACAATATGTGCGTTCAGTAGCTGAACGTTGAGTATTGAAATCGAAAGGTCGAGTTCAGTTCGGGTTGAAATTTGGTTGGCTGCTTAGAGGATATATTAAGCCCCTATTACATGATGATTCTTTGCGTCTGACTCTATTCAAACATAATGAGTGCGAAAGCGAAAAAAGATAAGATGGAAGACCAGTTGCCTTGTGAGTCGTGGGCCAAGTTTTACGAGACTCTTTTTAACGCTTCTTTAGCATTAGGCTACGCGCAAACCAACGGGATGGTGGTGGCGATCACGATAAAAATGTGGATGCCTCATATAAAAATCAAAGCACACTTCAATCGTGTAGATGTGTGCCTTTCCTTTGATTTATGTGTATGGCATCCACAATTTTATCGTGATCGCCACCGCTTTCGCGTTTGTTTGCAGCTACCTTTATCCGTATTTTGTATTCTTTGCATTACTTTTTTTCAATTACATGACTGTTTTGAGACCAGCGGCCTATTTCACAGAACATACATCACATACATTGTATGAATGTATGTACCTTAAAGTAGACGCCAAAGATGGCTCAGTGTAAATTTTGAATTTTTTGAAAAACTTTGCGTCAACTTAGAAAACCCATAATTTAAAAAAAAAAATTAAAATTTACGCCCACTCATCTCGTAGTCGTGATTCTTATCTTGTAGCCGTGGTCGTGATTTTGATTCTGAGCCAGAGATTAGTCTGCTATTACACGATGCATCTAGACGCATGCGACTTTTCGAACTACGTAAGTGTAAAAGAGAAAAAAAAATCGAAAAGATGGTACGGAAAAAAAGTGACCGATGTCGCGTGAGTAAAATTTTCGATGCAACTATTTGACGTTTCTCTTTTCTCCTGTCCGTTTTTTACTATTCTGCTTCATATGGTTTTGTTGTTCAAAGAGTAAATTTCGTGAAACGCACTGTTATTGATAGACTTATAGGCTTTCCATAAATGAGAATTCATCTTTAAAAACAACATATAAAAAAAATTATTGCTTTTCTTGACTGATATTCATTTAAAGGCACACAAACCTTTCTTTCTTCAATATATCTAATTATGAAAACAAAAATAAAAACAGAAAAAGTTTTTTTATTGCTTGAGCACAGCCCAACACGAAAATGAAAAATAAAGAGAACTGTCAAATTAGATTCCTGACTTTGGTATCAACGTGTAATAGCGCTTGAAACAGCGGACGAAATAACAAAGAAGAATTCGAAGAAGGCGCATGCAACTAGATTCATCGTTTAATAGCAGACTTATGAATTATCCATAATCTCTGTTCTGAGCTTCACGAAAATGGAGTGCGTTCAACGCTATGTACGCTCAGTAACTAAACGCTGAGTGTTTATATACGAAATCAAAAAGTCGAGTTCAGTTTGGGTTGAAATGTGGTTGGTTGCCTAGACCATATAGTACATGGACTGCGCTTTCATTTTCCATGCATCATTACCGATTTTCAAATTTGCTTATGAAAAGTTAAGATCTATATAAAAGTACCAAAAAAAAATGTTTGCTATCATCCACACCCTAAATTTGATGTAGGCTCTCGGTCTATGAGGCATTCGGACGAATGTTGATGTTTACACATCTTAACCGTGAGTCCCGGCACTCACAATTTTTTTTAGTTTTGAACACCTTATGTTTCGTACTAACTCTATTTGGTTTAATAAACTGCAGCTCCACACGCCTTAAACAGTGACAGTTCTTGGAAAAAAGAAACTTATCAAACATATTTTGATTGACATTTAACGTTAAAGTTTCATATTCACACAAAAAATGTATGTACATCTGCGACCAAAAACTATTTCTTTTGATTTGCCTTAGTACCGGCAAAATCTTCCTCAAATTGCCTAAGTTCTCCCGCCAAACAAACATTTTCTTACTCTCTTAAATTCAACAATTCTTTTATTTTCTTAATAAAAATGACAAGACTACCGAGAATAAGTTTTTTAACGTGGGTTTTGAATTTTTTATTTCCGGCTATAGTGAAATAAAACAAAAAAAAAAAAAGTTCAAGGAGTTCCACGCAAAAGAAATTCTGTTCATGAAAACTTTTCAAATTATATCCAGTGCAATTTCTTTTTTCGTCACCAGAGAATACAGATTCATCATGCTATATATTCAGCCTTTTTGTGGGTTGTCGGTTGAACTAATACAAGACATTTGGATTTTTTATAAGATGAAAAATCTTCTCTACCGCAAAATAATTATTGCGAAGGTCTTTTTTTGCTCCTTAAATTTCAACCGCAGCTACTTTTGCCCCCCCCCCCCAAACAAAAGTTCGCTTCTCTGTTCTATTTCAAAAATTTCTCTCTGCAATGAACTTGATGTTAACCACTGCGATTTTAATTTTTAATTGCGTAACAAAGGGTGAAAAACTTCTCTTTTACGTCTTAACTATCATTATCACGTTCATTCATCATCATCTAAAACCACACCCCCACTTTTCAGTTCCTTCTTCTTCTAATATAGATTTGGGTCGGGTCTTGGATGGAGGGTGGTAAAACTTTCTTTCTAAATGTTTACCTTTCACCCAGAAAATTAACTTTCTCTTCCCGCTTCCCATTTTTCGAATTGGTTATTTTATTTGTGTTAAAGGCTGTTGGAAAACCTTCATACATATATACACATACATATATTGGAATATTTATACTATTTTCTAAAATAAACCACACACACACCCACACACTTGGTTTGAATTCAATACAACCCCTTATCGCAGAGTCGTCACCACAAAATGCCAAAAGTCGAAACAACAACAAAAAGAAAACAAGAAACAAAATAAAATTGAATTTAAAATTTATCACACAACGGTGATTTTCAAATAAACCAGAACATTGCTCAAATTGTGTCAAGGGACACACGGCTCGTTGCGTTACGGAGAAAATTGTTTAGACCACATAGCAAGCAAAGGTTATTGCTACCACATTTTGTGGTTCAGTGGAAAATGATGTGTATGTATATATTGATATTTATAGGAAATAACTGCTCTTTTTTTTGTTAAAAAAGGCTGAACTATTGACATTGACATTTAAATTTGTTTTTATGATTTATTTCTTTTTTTAAATTTCGATACATTTTGTAACATGTTACAATATTATTATAGGCGTAGTCGTCGTGTTAGGTCTTGTATAACTTTTGAAATAATGCACTTTTTTTGGAATTGTGACATAACATTTATAGTAAATTTAAACACGAGAAAACAAATGAGGATTCTCCAAAACCAACGGGAAACATTCGGAACAACGCACGACTAAACTTTTGGCTGTCAAATATAATTTACATGAGATTCGTTTAATTGCGTTGGTGTGAGTACTCTCATTTATCTCATTTAAATGCAATAACAACTATATCCCTTGCGGGCTTAGGTAATCCCAGAAAATTATCGGGGCTTTATCTAAGCACACTAAAGAACTGTATTACCGCCATGAATTACATATATTTATTATCGATAGTTTGTATGAAAACTTAATTTTGTTTCTGTGATCGCTAATCCTCTGCTGTGGTATTTTTTTTCAACCAATTCCCCCCGGGCTTGCAAAAAAACACACCTGTAGGTAGGTGTGTACATATTATAATTTATTAAAAAGAGACAAAATTCGTTTAAGGCTAGGAACGCACTTGCGATTTCGATCGTGCGAAAGTTAAAAAAAAACTTATAAGTTTTAAAGTGAAAGCGCGATTTTTTAAAAATTTTTCTAGCGATGCGCAAGTTGAAATAAATGAAATCCATTTATAAACGTTTACACTTGTGATTTAAATTTTGATGATTGAAAAATCTTAAACGCGGCAACAAATAAACATGCACGCATTTGTGATTTTTAAGCACACAATTATTGAGTTGCATAAAATGAGACACACGGTTTTAAATGTGACTGCATTTATAACATGCGACTGAAAAAATCACAGCGATTATAAAAATGAAACAGATTCTATTTTAATAGATCAAATCAAATGGAATTAAATTTTTATGAAATTTTTGTGGTATGTTCACATTTATTGCGATACATACTCAATTTTAAATTGAATGTTGACACATTTAGCAACAATTATTTTAATTTTTTCTTCCAGAATAATTGGAATGCATTCTTTTTGTTCCCACTCAAGAGGTAGTGTAAATGGAATATTCTCTAGTTTGACAGATACATTCCATTTTTTTTTTCATTGTAAGCAACAACTGTTGTCTTGTCTGCCATGAAAATCAGTTAATACAAATTGAAATAGCAAAGCATTTGTGATTATTATTTATGCGTGTGCGAAAAATTAATTTCCGATTTACTAAATTAAAATTTGTTATCATTGCAACTTTTATATTACAGAAGGTAATTCTTCTGCGTTTCGCCTTTTGTAAAGTCGTGCGTTGTGTAGTGAAAACATGCGTAGTAAATAAACAATTTTTATAGAAAATATATAGAAAATCAACCAAGTGAAATATTTATTTGTTTCTTCTATTTAAAGATGCAAATTCATTGGTCTTCTGAAGATATAAAATGCCTCAAAGGTCATCAAGACAAATTTGATAATACACAAAAATTATAAATTTTTTTTTTTTTTTTTTTGACATGAAAACTAACAGCTGATAATTAAAATCTGTTTCTTAATTTATTCCATTCTGGATAGATATATTTTGCCTTTTCTGTCTTTTCTATTTTTTATCCCGAAAAAATAAAGAAATACACCCATTGTGAATGAGCATCAACCAACCATTTTGAATTAATGTCGAATTCCTTTCAACAAAAGAATCGAATTTTTTTCTAAATCGATTTTTTGTTGTGATTGTGATTGATTGACAAAAACAATTTTCAAGTAAAATATCCAGAAAATATTCAATTTGGAAAATATTATTATTGTTAATTGAAAAGCAACGCACTATAAAATTCACTGAAAATTCGGTGCAACCAAAAACACAATTTGTTTTCTTAAAACACCGCGACATTCAATTTGACATTTTAGAAATTTCAAATCTTGCTAAATCTAAATCTTTCTTGAATATTGTAAAATTAAAATTGTTCAGAAAAAAAATCGATTATTTTAGAAAAAATTTTGATTCTTTTGTTAAAAGGAATTCGACATAAGATCCGTATTGCTAGTTTCAATGGCCGGGTTCAATGAAAATCGTTTTTACATCTGAATTTTCAGATTTCTGAATTTATGTCGTTGAACGCCAAAAAAATCTGAAATTTCGTCGAAAGTCACTTTTTCAAATTCCTGCATTTACCTATAGGATTTACATTGAAGCGAAATAATTTAGAAGTTTGTAAGAAGAATGTAGTTCGTGAATTAAACATTGAGCGTGAGTAGATATGAGGATGAAATTATATGTAACTAAATCAGCAACAGGTTTTATTAAGTTTATTATTTATAGGTTTGGCCTACTAAAATATAGAAAAACTTTCCAAACATCAGTATACAAAATTGTTGATAAAAAAATTCACTAAACAATAAATAAAAAGTTCGTCCATTTAAATAAATATTGAATTTTCATGACAAGAACTAAATAAATCAACCATTGGAATAAATGTCAACGAGTATTGTTTAATAAATTTCTTTTAATTTATTTCATAAAATGTTTTGGTCAATTATTGTAGGTTTGCATAGATTTAAAATGTAAAACTGAGAAGAAAAGCGCTAAAATAAGATTGAAATATCTGCAATTGAAAGTGGGCCGAACAGGCTTCTTTGGACGATGGAGTTTTTTCAAGCAATTATAACTTGGTTCGTTCACTGGCCATACCTACCCATTTCCACCATTTTTAGCCCGAAAGACTGTCAAAGTTCATATACAAAAAAATTAATCTGGTAGAATCTGTGAGTTTCGGGCAAGTACGCGAACAGACCTAATGAGACATGTCAATGCATTTCGAACGAATTGTCGAACAAGCAAATTTAATTCCCTTATGTTAATTCACAATAAGTGGTATGCAGGACATGGTTGAAGCTAAGTATTGATTAAAATTAAGAAGTTTCAAAATAAGAATTCGTTTCTGTTTTGTGACTTGAAAGAAAAGAAGCATGATTTTATCCTGGTTAGGCTTTCGATCTCGGTGCTTTGTTCTGCTGAGGTAAACAGTAATTTCTGTGAGTTACTTTTGTGACAATCCATCTGTTTGTACTATTTTTTCAAATCCTCATAATTGTTTAATTAACTTAAACAAAATTGCGTGCTTTTTAACTTACATATGAACAAAATTCTTGGCTATTCATCTATAGTTTTAAAGGTTTTCCTCGATTCACATTTAAATGACACTTTTAAAAATCGTAATAAAAAAAATCGCCTTTTGTTTTCTGTAGAAAACACGTCTTTTTTGTCAGTTCTTTTATTGACATAAGTTTTTTTCCTGGCGGCAATCTTTTGATGTTTAAGTAAACGCCTGTACTTAAATTGGTTTGCTATGATTTTATTCTGTAAATTTTCTTTAACAAATCGAGTCGATTAATAAATTTCCACTATAGCACTTTATTGCCGTCTTGTTAGATATTATTAAGCGCGCAAATCTGTCGATTTAACTCTCAAAAGTTTACGCCTCGATGCCATTTTGAAATTTTTCGTTTTTCTTTAATTTTAAATTGACTTTGGACAGAACACAGTTGGTCTGTTTGGTAACGCGAAATTTCTTGCGAATTTGCACAAATTTTCATAATTTGCTTTCAAAACGCATATAGAAAAAAACTCGGTTATGGAAATTTGTTTAAAAAAGATACCAAACAGGCATAGTATTAAGAAACTTCCACCCGCGGCGTTTTTCTTTTTTCGTTCGGAACAGAGTATCAACTGTCAAAAAAAAAGTTTCTTTTTTAACTCTTCAGGGTTGTGTTTCGTTCAGATGATGATCAGAGATTGTTCAGAGCGCGAAAACGAGCTCAAGAAAAAAATGAACTGAGCATTATGAGTAAAATGCTGAACACAACCAAATGTCTTGCGTGACACGATAGAAAAACTCAACACACAATAATTAAATGGCGGATGAAGTTGGTTGCTCCGTCGTAGAAGGTTATTTTATTCAATAAATAACCCGTCAAATAATTTATTTTTAATGCATATTTACTTTGATTATTAATTTGTTCATTTTTGTATTACAGCTAAAAACGCGACACTTGTTATTAATTTTATTTTGTTGACATATACAGCTGTAAGTTGACAAATGTCAATTTATGACATCTGGATGCGGAACTCAATTAGTGTTTTTCAAAACATGTTTGGGGCGTTCAAGATACGCTCCGTTCAGAGATTGTTCAGAGTGTACTTAATATTCTCGACTTGAACAAAAAAAGATAAATGCCCCGGAAGAAATTGCTCGGGTAAAAATTTTAAATTTAATTGAATGTAAGTGCATTGAAGGGTAAATTATTTATTCTCTCATGAGCCCTAAACCTATACAAAAAGTGCGTACGCGAACAGGATTGGACTAAAACAGGTAAACAAAAAGCAGTTTTGGGTAATTTTGGACTAGTACGCGAACGAACCTATTATACTACAATTATGTATAAGTAAATGTTTGGAATACAGAACAGATTTTATCAGGATGCGTTCAGAATGAACTGATTGTCTTACCCCACAGTACACACATCTAAGGGCGTTTTTCTTTTTATTTCAGAGCAGAGCCTGAACTGTCAAACAAAAGATCGTGTTTCTATTTAAGCTCAGAGCATTCAGAGCTCCAATTTTGTGTTTCTTTTTTAGCTCTGAGCATGTTCGGAGAATGTTCAGAGCGCGCTCTATAAGCTCAGAATAAATTGATAAAGCAGACGAAGAATAGCTGAACACAAAGAAAATGACAACTGTGAACAAATAAAAAAGTGACAGCTGGTGAAGCGTATTTCTTTAAATAAATCTGAACTCTCAGAGCAGAGCACGCTCAGTTCAGAGATCGCTCAGAGTATGTTCAGAGTGTTCAGACTCTGTTCAGAGCTCTACTCAGAACTAAAAAAGAAAAACGCCCTAAGGTAAAATATTGCCCAGGTTATCAGAGTTGAAAGTGTCAAAAAATTAAAAATGGCTGTTCGAGTGCTTGCACCCGAACTCAAGACCCATCATTATAAACAACAACAAAATGTTGAAATCCGACAAGAAAAGGGGCACTGGGAATCAACCATTTTCCTCGATTTTGACAGATGTACCGAACTTAACAAAATATCACGTTTACTAATTTCAATAGGTTACATTCAAAATCGCTTCTTCAAAACCATTACGTACTTTTCATTAGCTTGTTCTTGTATTTAAAGCACATAAATTGGGAACTTATGTCCTTAAACTAACTACACAGGGGCTTATATTCTTGAGCCTTCTTAAAATGTTTTGACGAAAATTCAGAAATCAATCGTTGTTGATTTGAGCATTTTTAATATGTGATAGGTACAAAAATTAAATATCTTAGTCAAAATACCAAATTTTAATACATCCACAACTTTTATGATTATATGAAACCGATTTAAGAAGAAATAAAGAACCCATTGACGGTTATTCGCTGTTGTTTTTTTTTTTTCAATAAAATCCTCTTAATAAAAACCTGTAAATCTTAACCCACTTTTGCTTTTCTTTGCCTTTTTTTTAAATTTATGTCTGGGTGCTGCCTGGTTATACCTATTTCATGGCCTCGTACTTAATTTTAAGCTATTTTCCGATGAAGGTCAGACACAAGGAGCCACACCGCCAGACTATGACTATAAGACCATTACAAATTTACATATTGTAAAAATAAATCATGTCTAATCTTTGACACCAATAAAACCAACAATACCAAACCACACACACACAAAGAATTTTTGGTAAAAATAACTTAAACTTATATACCTATATAGAATAAAATGGTTTTAATCGTTGAACAATTTTAAGGATTTCTCAAAATTAATACTTTGAACAGACAAGAGAATTCATTGAAGTTGTCCGTAGGCTCTATTAAAAAATACCACCTCTATAAAACCACATGAAAAAAAAAAATAATCCCAACCTCAACCCCCGCCCCCCTGCACCCTCGAGGATGAAGTGTAAGGACACGCAATGAACTTCTCTTCCATTTTCTAACAAAAACATTCTTCAATCGTGAAATTTCAAATATTTCACCAAAGGATAAACCATTCTGCTCCAATAACGAACGTCTCAAGGATAATTTTCTATAATTCCACAAGGAGCAAGATAGTTTTTATATGATAAAGAATTAATCAATACAAATTCCGTGCTATACGGTTGAGGGCAAAGGAGAGGGCGAGAGTGGAAGCGAGCTCTAGTGCGAGTGCGAGTGATGATGGTGAAAGAGAAGTGTGGGTTTTTTGTATTTACCTACTTGTATACGAGTATACTGATGTGATGTGAGCCCAGCAAGGGTGCCTTGAGTTGAGGTCACCCACAATGCTTATGGGTCCTGGTCTTGTTGGTACACATAGATCAAAGAGCAATGCAAGCAATGCACTATACACCTGCAGCTTTGCTGTACTGTGCCACCATTGCTAGCTACCAAGGAAACAAAACCGCCTCGACTCGGCTGAGGAAATTTAAATCAATATTTCATTACCAATCGAGAGAGAAAAGTAGGTATAGATGCGAGGATGAGGTGGGTATACGACGACAAGTCCTTTCATCCCGAGAAAACAGAACAAACGTGTGCAAGTGCAGAGTTTTTGCCCGAACCGAATGCATTATTGTGAATACAACCATTTTTTTCTCGTTGCTTTAAAGTAGGTTTTTTTTTTTTTAATGAAAAATGTCTATTTGTTTGTGCTGAGAATGAAAAGTGTTGTATGAGCGTGCAGTTCGTGTGCTGTGCTATAGGTTCATGATGGAAAGAGTCATGTAGTACACGCGTATACCTATCCTAACCTCTGTTTTCTTTGAAGCTATTTAGTATTTATATATGTATTTTGTGTATAAGAAAAAGGGTTGAGATGTAATTAAAAGATATGTTGGGTATTTAAGTCTTTTGTGATAAATGACAAAACAAATTGTAAATAGGTTGGGAATACTTCATTTTGAAGGCTCATTGTTATTTTGAATTTGAAAATAAAAAAAAACTAAAATACTTAACCTGAAAATAAAGTATTAAAAAATGTCTATACGTTTTCCTCATACAATTTAGCATCAATGTGTTTGTTTCCGAATTCAAAAAACAATTTGTCTTTAGTTTCCTTTTTTTTAGTTGATATTGGATAAAAATAAAATACACGATTGTGTCATATGAACTTGTTCTTATGTATACGATCACACTCTAAAGCAATGTTGCCGCTGAAGAAAGGTCGCATAAAAAAGGGTCACAAGAAAATAAAATCGTATTAGGAAAATTTCATAATATGTAATTAGAAATAAAGCGATAAAACAACCTCTGAAATTGTTTTGACACCAACGTTATGTACATCACCAGATTTCTTAAAAAAATATCAATGTATGAGACAAGAATTTTCTAGTTTTGTTTTAGTGATACATTAAAAAAAAAAAAACTTCTACCAAAATTGAGATTGAGCCCCCCCTCCCCAAAAGAAATCCTGCGTACGCTACTACTCGTTCCACTAAGAAGTTATTGTTGAAAAACTTTCGATTTTTTTTCAATAAAAAACGGTGTTTTACATTTATCTCGCCCCATCTTAATTTAAACAAGAAATTACTTAATTTCCTAAATTTCCATTTATAAAGATTTTGTGTGCCAAAAAAAAAATAACTAAAATACATTTATATAATATTTTATTAGTTAGTTTTGAGGCGCTTTCTCAACTCTTTTATCTTATTTTTTTTCAACAAATTTAGTGTTAATTTTGTAGAGGAGGTTTCGTGCACTAACTTTTTCGAATTTTTTATTTTTCCAAAATTGTAAAAAAATTTAGTATCAAATCGAAAATTCAACACTATCAGCCCTATTCTGCTATACGATTCGATCGAAATTTCATTGCACGTGAATGTTTAATTTAATTAAACTTAAATCTTTTGTCTTCGAATGTTAATGATTTATGCCTGGGTTTGCGGATTATTCAGCAAGTTAACAGTTGACTAATATTTTTTTTTTAATTCTCAAGAAAATTAAATTGTTTTTTTTTTATTTTTATCGAAATTTGGAAAAATTATTTCTATCCGACGCGACGTGACGGAACGAACGTTTCTCAATAAGGGATGCATAATTTTTTATTAATTTTATTGAACTAAGTACATGAAGAACCAGCACCATAAACGAAGAAATGGCAAAATATTTGTTCCACGAAAGTTCGAATTATAAAGGGTGTTTTTTTTAGACGTGGGGTTTTGCAAAAAGAAATAAAACGCTTATAATTTAATGTTATGGCCAAGAATTTATCTGTATTATAAAGATAAGGGTTTGCCATTATGTTTTAAAAATGATTTCGGGCAAGTGGCTGGCTCGAATAAATTCCAGCCGAGAGGCCCAAGAGGCCTCCAATTTTTGCGCGTGATGGCGGATGGACTCATTCGGGTCTTCTTCGATACTCTGCTCCACAGCAGCAATATAGCGTCTTCGGTGCGCACTGTACGGCGTCTCTGAGGATGCGCATTATCCACTAGAGTAAACGTGGTGCGAAACCGATCTATGGTTGCTTGAATTACTCTGCTGGGCGATTATGTCGACCGAATATTGGACGCAGCACGCGATACGTCGCACGAACCGAACCATTATTTTGGTAATAAATTTGCACGATTTGCAAACGTTGTTCAGGAGTAAGTTTATTCATTATGAAATGGCAAACCAAACTGAGCATAAATCAAGTGACAGCTGTCAGAAAGGCCAACTCCGGAAAAAGTATTGCCAGATTGAAAACCACACGTCTAAAACACCCTTTACAATTTTTATTTATTTTTTTTTTATTTTCTAACATTTCGGATGCTTTACCATAATATATTGGATTGTATTAAACTTATATTTTGTATAAAAACAAGACTTAAAACGTATATTAACAAAGGACGCCTACTATTTACCCTTCAGTGTAGCCCCAAACTAAACGGTTTTTTTTAGTTCAAAAATCATAAAAATCAGAATCATTATATAAGTAAATGTTGATTTTGTCTTACATCAGTTAAAGCAAAAACAAAATCTATATTCTGAACTGTGGCCAAAGAAAATGTGTATATACAAAAGAAAACATTTCTCCCTACAAAAGGGCATACACTCGCCTTCAAACGAATAGGTTCGTCTTTTTTTCTAATTTATTGAGCTATTTCTATAAAATCATTTATGAACAAAGTCTTTTTTTAACTTTTCTGGATATTCGAAACAGATCAGAATACGAAATCTGTTAAGGCCTATTCACATGAAAGCGACCAACGACCGACGAATAAAAGAGAAAACGGGAATTAAAACATTTAATATGCCTAAATTCTTCAGAAAAACTAGACAAAATGCTAGAAAACCTAAAGTTGTTGTTAAAGATACTAAAATTTACGTTTTAATTTCTAAAATAAGAGAAATTTGTCAAAATATGTTGGTCGTCGCGCTATTCGTGACGACCAATTATTTCTCATAAACTTCTCTTATTTTGGAATTTAAAAAGTAAATTTTAGTATCTTGACATTACTTTAACTAATTTTTCTACCATTTTTTCCAGTTTTTGTAAAGAATTTAGACACATTAAATGTTTTAAATCCCATTTTTTCTTTTATTCTTCTGTTGTTGGTTGCTTACATGTGAATAGGGCTTTAGAAGTAAATATTTGAAGGTATACGACAACAATCGGCATTATCTGTAAATGTCAGATAAATTTAAGTTTTTTTTGGAAAATATAAAAAAATAAAGTTTTTTTAAAAAAATGTAAAATAAACTGTTTTTAAATTTTTTTTTAAATGGTTATAGAACAGAAGAACAAAGTATTGAAAGTTAAACCAATTCAATTAAATAGCACTGTAAAAAATATATTCATAATATCATTCATTGTATATTTTTTTTTGTTAAATGCGGATTACAAATAGTTTTCTTCACTTTCAATCTGGAGTATCTTTTTGATGTCCTTGTTTTCGTATTCTTCTATCTTTCTTGTGTTTTTTTTTTTTTGTAAGGCCCTTTACATCAAGGTCTATGACACAAAGCCATTTCCCCCCCTCCCCTTATTTTCCTCTCCAATTGACTAACCTTGATTTCTTTGATATTCTCTATGATACCCTTGTCAAAAAAAAATACCATTTCTTCCTGTGGGTAAGTAAATGTTTCTGTTTCTTGAGAAAAAATCTCATTTTATCTGGGATATTCTTTCATAAAATTATAGGCGTGAGATAATACATAAATGCTATATACCTATGTATATGAACGTCGTCTTCTTTTAAAGGGCAATGACGTGCCATACGGAAAAATTAGGGATTAAGGGATTTTCTATTTTATTCGCAAGGCAGTTTAGTTATTTCACACGATTCTGATATTAAATAAAATCTAAAGCCTCATTTTATATTTTTGTATAATTAAACAATTCTCGTGGCAGTTTTTTTTTTTTTTTTTTTTGTGGAAAACCAACAAACTTCGAAATTTTCTTCATTTCCTTAATTTTTGTTTGCCCTTGAATTCAGCCTGTATATATATTTGAATGAACACGAGACATAATTGGATTCTCTTCCAATTAAATGTGTCACGGGCGTATAATTATGAAATTTGTTCAAACAATCTCCGAGGATATTTTTATAAACCAAAAAAAAAAAATGAAATTATCACAAAAAAAAAAATATATAAAATAAAAACAAACTTATGTATGTATCTTGGTACCTGTGTGACTAGCTTCCTTAATTAGGTCATCGATGAGTTCATCTCTCACATTGATACCGAGATTTTTTAACATAAATTGAAGTTCATTCGCTGTCACACGTCCATCTCGATTTCTGTCCAACAAATCGAATGCCGTCCGGAGATCTGTAATTAAAAAAAAAACGACACAATGCATATGAATGTCAACGTTATTTAATTATCCTTTCACTCAATGAAAGTTTTTAATTGTGTTGCAAGCTAGAATTTTACTACATTCACATTGTTTATACTTCCCACCTACACAAATACACACACACACACATTCTAACATTCACATTCATGATTATAAAGTTTTTAAATAAATAAAATAAAATTTCTATGAAAAAAAAAATTGAGAGTCTCTTCATCAAGAGAAAATATTATACCGTCAGTCGTTCATTATAAAGGAGATATGTTTCCGTGTTCTATATAAAAATACTTACAAAAAACACAAATTGGTACAATGGCGTGCAAAAGTTATGATATGACAATTCAAGTTGTGATTTTTGAAATTAAACAAATAGGGTATTGTATATTTTCATGGTTCTTCGTCATTTTCTGAAAACAAATCTTAATATTTTGGTATATGATTTTGGCACGCCCAATTTTTGAAGGCGGTTATGACCAAAATGTTGATTTAAAGCTAAATTTCGAACGATACGAAAAATGCACGAATTGCAAAACCAAATTCACCGGATTCCGTTCTGTTTTCAGAAGTTAAGGAGAGCAGTTTTAGAAGACACAATAAATATCCACCCATCTGACACACCCCGAAGACAGTCACAGCTATGTTTTAGTCCCTTTTAAATAATTCTTTTCCACACCTGAAACAGTATTTTGAAAACAGATTTGTCCCTCTTACTATTCTGCTGTTTATTTCAAGGTTGGTGACACCCGTCTACGACGCCGCACAGTGGTCTGTTTATTGAATTTTGAGGACAACAATTATTTTCCACGACAATTCTTTACGAAAATCAATGAAATTCGGTACATTTAATGATTTCAGGACGTTGAGAGTTCAGTGATAATTCCTATTTTTTTTAATGGGAACTTCACAGGCTAGGTCAGAATATTAACACAAAAAAATTAAAATTCATAAAAAGCACTGTCAAAGTCAGGAATTTACTCAAGTCAGTTTTTGAAATGTGTTTTTTTACATGAAAATGATTTCAGTGCATATACATGTATGTATGTTCAAAATTTTTGAAAACAAGTCTAAAATGTTGCGCTTCATTTTCAAAGGATTTTTCCTATTTTGAGTGATATTGCTTTGGTATTTTATATTTAAAATGATTTTTTGATCAATCAATCCATCAATTTTTATAGAACTTTGACAATTTGGACAGTTGACAATAAAATATAAGGTTAACTGTCAAAAAAAATAATTTGAAATGCAGTTTTAAAAATATTGTAAATTTTTTTGTGTTGTGTATTTGAACCTGATATCAGAATAATAATTTTAGCAGTTGACAGTTGTAAAACAATCATTATTAATAATCATTAAGAATATAATATATGTTAAAATAAGTTGGTGGTTCGAAAGCTCATGGAGACCAGAAACCTAATCACGTAAAATGAAAACGATCAGACGATATTGTTTCCACGATTGCTATCTCTATCATAAAAATAAAGACAACAATCTTCAAAACGCAGACCTCAAAAACTCCTATTTACATGTTGTTAGACCCTGTTTAGATTGTGACATGCTCACTACGTAGTGAATAGTCATGTCGTGTCTACACTCGAAATTTTTCAGTCATATTTATCGCTGAATTCTGATGGAATATCTGTGAATTAAATATTAAATAAATAAGTAGTTGAAAAATATGGCAGAAATTGCAATTTTAGCAATTAAATCTACTTCAGCATCTTTGCTGTTATCAATTAACCAATTCAATATGCATTTTTTGCGCCTACCCCTCACCAATTACACATTTCTTATTTTTGTCCTCATCTACCTCACCCTTTAACGAACTCCAAAAAAAAATAAAAAAATGGTATTGAATGGAACATTTCGGATATGAAATATGACTGCTCACTAAAATCTTTATGTTTTCTTCCTGACTGTCGCCTCCCTTTCCATCTCACCGATTTCAGCTACAAACTGCCGTCAATACGTAGTGGGCAGTCACAATCTAAACAGGGTCTTATTCATCATCAGGAATGAATGAGACTTACATTTTTCAGCTGAATTCTTTCGACTAAGATCAGAGACATTTTATCAGGATAAGAGATAGGGTGGATTCCAAAACGCATCAGATGCGTATTTGATGCAAAGTAGAGAAAATGGTGACCAGCGTCTACGTTCTGTAACTCTCGCACCAGCAAAAGAAAGAAAGAAAAGATGAAATTTGAAACAAATCATGTGAGTTTTGTTCCATTTCCCAACGTTTCTCAACCAATTTTATCGATGAGAGAGTTCCAGAACGTAGGTACAGGTCATGAGTTTCTAAACGCATCCCAAACATCAGCGTTGCACATTGTAGTAGAAAACGCATTTTGTTAGGATGGTTGACAATTTGAACTAAAAGTGAATCAAAAATTTGAAGTCTCGAGCAAAGTTATGCCGGCTTTTTAAAAATTGACAAAAATCGACTCGTGAAAAAGTGGCATTTTTTATTTTTCTATTGTTACTGATTTTTTTCAGAAATTATGATTTGTTATTCACTCTTATTACTGTTGTCTTTTAATGTAACGAATCAAATGCTCATCAAAACAACAGTTCGGAACCTGTAACGTCAACATTCGCACAGTGTGAACGTCAACGTTGACATTACAGCGAGTGTGTTTCTTTATTTATTCTGCAAGAATTAGAATTTAAAAAACAAAAGCCAAATTGTTTATTCAGGGTGGAATGACTATAGATACAAACTAGAGGAAAAGAAAAGAATGGAAATCAGTTGTTCGGTGATGTGTCAAAACAATTGTATAAACATTTGTAGGCATATTTTTATGTTGCCTAACTATGTATTCCTAAAATAGACCTAAATGCTCTAAAATGCATCCTTTATTCGCGTTGTTTTTGAAGTAAAACTTCTTTTGCGGCATGGGGGTAAAAAATTTGTCTATGCAGCTGTCAGTGACATGTCAAACCGACATACAAATTCCCGTCACGAATTACAAAATTCAGCGTCACGATATTATATTTTCGTTAAATGCAATGGTTCGTGCATTTAATATATTCGTTAAGATGGTTAGTGAATTCGAGTAAGGGTTTTTTGTGGGAAGAATTTTATTTCTGAGGATTTTTTTCTCTTGTGTTGGATTTTCGGCCATTGGTCGATTTAATGCGAGGAAGCATAAATTATGTATAGTTGTAGGTTTATTGGTTTTGCATGGAAATATTCTGCAATCTATTGTGTCTCTCGCTCATTGGGTGTTGTTGAAGTAAAACTTCTTTTGTGGCATGTGGGAAAAAATGTTTCTATGGAGCTGTCAGTGACATGTCAAACCGACATACAAATTCCCGTCACGAATTACAAATTTCAGCGTCACGATTTTGCAACGGTTCTGAGTTTCAAATCGGGTGCTCTGAGTGGTAGGACTTGAAAAATACTTGCCCTGTTGTCGTGAAAGAAGTTTTACTTCTAGCGCGTGTACATAAGTACGCACACTTTTTTTAATAATTAACTCCAGTGTGAGTCTACCTTAAAAGAGAATAAGTGCGTCAATTGCAATTTCATCACATGGAATGAAAAGAATTTTCTTTCCAAAAATTCTAGAACTAATAGAAAGAAAAAACAACATAATAGTTTATTCGGAATAATCTGGTGAATAAATGAAGGCAAAACACTTATTCTGAATGAGTAAAGAACCACACTTATGTAGTTTAAACGTTGTACATGTCCAGTATGTAGGGGCCGACCCATAGAATCTGTCGCTTGCGTTGTGGCAACGGATCCGTTGACGTTGACGGATGAAACGGATAGGGGTGACCCAATGAATCCGTTGCGTTGTTTTGACATCTTTACTTTGCTCATATTTAAAAAGTAAATTTTCGGAGAATATAAACTTCAAATTATATTACCCATTTATTTGTATTTTCGTCATACAATTACGCAGAGTACCACTACATCTTTAAAACTAAACTGATTGCAAGTAAACTACGGCGAACTTTAGGAGGCACATAAAACACATCAGAACGAGTTCAGAGCACAATAGAATACCCAATGCATTACAGTCATGGAACAAGCCTATTATTGACAACTGCAGTGTCGGAGAAAAAAGTTAAAAATTCAGCAACTCTTTGCATTGTTTCCGGTGCATGCGTTGCCTAAGGGTCGCTTCTCACATAAGAACGTGTGTATTTAATCGAGCTGTCAAGTGTATACGTCGAAGCAACGGAAGCGACGGATTCTATGTGTCAGCCCCTTGAATCAGTCAGTAAAATCGTTGGAACGCACTCTAAATTATTTATTTTTTTAATTTTGGGCGTTATTTCCGAAAATTTTTTTAAAATTCCTAAATTTTAGGCGATATTTCCAAAGTGAAATTTCAATGAAAAAAAAAATCGCGGCGCATAAACAGTGAGGTATGTGTGGGGGCCTTGCATAGCGTCAATATAGACATATGTTTATTGTACATACATACGTAACGTACGTTAATTTTAATACCATTCACAAAATGCAGACAAACAAATTGACGGCAACTCAGAAGAGAAATGGTACGGTACGTAACATACCTACCTAGTTTTTGTAAAAACTTTTTATATACCTTCCCACCAAAAAAATAAAACATAATAATATGAAACAAGCGGAAGTAAATCCAATTAACCAGAGCTTTCATGATGCAGAAATAACAGAAACAAAAAACCAAGCATCCGTCGCCGTCGCCGCCATTTCGTGTATAAAGAAGGAAAGTTATCATCATTATATCATCGTGTCTTTTTCTTACTGTTATTTTTTTTTTTTTTTTTCAATGACATAAATCAACCAAAATTGGGCAAAGGACTTACCCTCTTTTATCAAACTAAAGAAAGAAAAAGAATTACAATTAACGAGAAGTTTTGTCATGATTTTTGGAAGAACACGTATAATGGTTGGACTTTTAAGAGTATATACGAATACGAGTCGAGTATATGGAATGGATGTCATGTATGTGGCAGTCATTAAAAATAGGGAAAAAAAAGGTCAAAAGAAGAAAATAAACACAAGAGCACAGCATCATATGGTTAAGGACTACTAAAAGAGATGTGGGCTAGGGCTTATGGACATGTTCATTAAACTCCAGGGTCGGAGTAAGTTATAGATTCAAAATAGCTTTTAATGGCCATTTAGTCCACAAAAATTGGCATTTTGTCCCGGCGATCTTGCTTGGACTCATATCAGTTGACTAGTGAGGGCCTTGTCAATACGCAAGTTTTGGTAAGTTCAGTTATGAAGTTATTATGTAGAAGTATTAGGGAAAGGGGCTCCATCAGTTAAGTATTTAAACACCTTAAATTTGAAATTTCCTAAAAGAATTTGTTAGAACAAGCATCTTCACTGACTTTTCTTTAGTTAAAGTCGGTTCTTATTGTAAAAAAAACTCTTTTAAACTACTTTTAACGTCTCTTTTGTTGTATATTAACTCTGAAGCATCACTTAATATTATTTTAGAAGAGCGTTGGAGCATATTGCTTTTCCAAATTTGAAATTTTCAGCAAATTTTTAAATGTCAGAATCCCAAAGCAGAGACTTAACGTCAAAAATGTTCAGACCAACTGCAGGTTTGAACAATTTGTTTAAAATAAATTTTATCAAAAATCCGTTTTTTTATCAAATCGATGTGCATTATAAAAATAAATACTCCATACTTTAAAAGCTGTATACAGAAATTCGCGGCCTATTGGAACTTAATACTCCGTCATAACGAATAATCCAGCACTGGCAGATGTTTTGTAAATATAAACAAGACAACTGGATGATGTGCTCACATTAAATTTGTATTCCTTGTTTCATCACAATAGGAGCTAGGAGATATGGGTTTGAATTGATTTGATGATTATTATTGTTGTGGGCAGAGAATACAATTAAAGTCCTGAAGGCAATTTGGGATATCTTATTATTTTTTGTTCGCATAGAAAATCCTTTTAATTACCACTTGAAAATTCCAACAGTCGTAAAATGTCAATTTGATGTGACATGAATATAATGTTAAGAGTGATTTATCGAAATAGATATTGCAGTTGACAGACAAAAGTTTCAGAAAAAGTTTTTATTATTATTAGATATTACGATTTGAATCTTTGGAAATAATTTTTCTCTACAAATATTCGGATCTTTTTTTTAAATAAAAAATGAAGATATATTTTATTTCTTTTATTTTATTTAAAAAAAAAACATTTACAAGCTACAATTAAATATACAAATTTTAAATAATATAATGTCTATCTGTCTTCAGTATAATGTAAATAAAAAAAAATGAAAAATTCTTTGAAAATTTAAAATTTGATGAAAAGAACCAAGAAACAAAAAAGAAACAATAATAAAGAAAATAACGAAGGTGAAGAAAACTAGAAAACCACTACTAATTCTGTGTCTGAATTTATTAAAATTCCCTTAGAAAGAGTCGGTAATCATGGACCATAATTTCCGTCTTAGATGAGTACGACAGCATCTAACTGATGAGCTTAACTGTCGTACCTGGGCGAAACGCAATCTTTGGAGTTGGTTTCACTTGAACTTATTAATTGAATAATACAAAAAGGTAAAGGCAAACTAAAGATTAATAAGATGGCGATGAGTTAGAATGAGAGTAAAATGAGTACAAGTCTCAATAACTATATGATTTTACGTTATTTTCATTTATTTTAAATAGAACTGAAATAGATTTAAACAATATTCTTTAGACCTTTGGTTTGACATTTAAGTACGTCAGAGGCTGACACATAAAATTATAATATGCGTTTGACCGTATATATCCAGTTTCTTCTCTTTCTCTCGCATTTGTTAACGAGCTGGTTTTTTGTTTGAATTTTTCGGAAGCTGTCCAAAAACAGCCTAGATGTATAAAATGTACAAGAAATTCAATAAATTTTTAACAGATTTGTTTATTTTCTTGTGTTATGTTACGATATTAGGACTTACAAAAGTCATCATAGCAAAGAAGCACATCCATGTTACAAAATACCATCACTGATCTTTCACCTTAGTGTCAAATGGTAAGCACATTGTCATTTACCTCCATAAACCCTACGTTCTCATAGCCCCATTAAATGTCAATGCAAAGAATGCAAATGTATCAAAAGAATGCAAAAAGAATGCAAAAAGAATGCAAATAAATGTAAGGTATACAAAAGAATACATTGCATTCAATTGATTGCAGTAAAATGAATGGGAAAAAATGATTTCAATCTTTTTGATTCAAGTGAATGGGGATTGCAAAATATGAAGTCTGAAGTCTCAAAGTGAAATCAATGAATGCAATCTTATTATTGAAGTCATTAGAAATTGCATTCTTTTACAAGTCTGTCAGATAATTTGACGTTTCAATAAAAACTATCGATAGCAAAATGATAATTATAGTATTGGTAATACAGTTTTATCGGAACTAGAGCTAGATCTCGAATATTATCTGGACTTATATAAGTTCAAATGGACTTAACTAAGTTGTAAATCACTTAGCTCCGTTGCACTGATCTCTATATACACTGGATAGTGTATTCATTTTTCAAAATTATTCAAAAATTTTGAGGCAAAAACATAGTCGTGGCCGGTACCCTTATATATAACAGTATAACAGCGGCGCCAGCGGTATGGACGCTACTAGACCTGGATTTTCTTCTTTTTTTTTCAATATTTACAGCCGCAATGCTTGTTGACATCAACTGACATCAAATAAATGCTCAATTACGGCAAATATCTTCAATCTCTTTTTTCGTTTGTATCGAGCGAGATATGAGGTCGTGGCCGGTAATTCAAAAATTGCCTCACAAAAACTGTTATACACTATAGGCTATTCACTATCCAGTGTATTATAGAGATCAGTGCTCCGTGGTCGTTTTTTTTTCAAACAATTTTATTGGGACTTGCAAAAAAAAAATAATTAGTAAGTGTGTGTAATACAAACACAGGACACAGTAACCGTACAAATACAGAGCTGGGCAATAAAGCTTTTTACCAAACAGCAATAAGTATGACTGCTTTTAAACGATGCAATCACCCCTTGCGATTTTTAAGAAACTAGGGGGACGTATGTGGTGGCTGGGGTAAACAAAATTGCTGAGGTTGAAAAATTGCAGAGTTATCGCCCATCCTGCTTTGTGCCTTTTCGTGTTTTTTGAGACAAAAGCAGAGTGAAGAGTGTTTCCTTTTCATTTAATAAAAATTGCAACCATTAAATATCGTAGTGTTTAAAAGCATCCTTGCAACCGAAAGAAGACCAAAAGAGAAACGCCGCGCCGCTTAAAAATCGCAATCGTCTAAAAGCAGTCTATAACCCTGTCTTTTTGTTCACAAACGTCAAAATTTTTTTCATCCAGTATACTACGTTTTAATTAAAGCGGAAATCAGGTATTTTCGGTAATTACAGAAAAAGTGTTTTCATTTGGCCAGTTTATATTTCAAAGCGCTAAGTATAATTTATCTCCGTCACTTTGACAGAGCAGGAGAATGAAATATTAACACATTGCATCTCAAAGTCATTCAAGAAATCGAGTGTCAAATCCAAGAAATTTCAGTCTCACTTTTTGACAGCTAAAGAGGGGAATTTGTGTGAGGAATTCGTGTTTATATTTGTGATGTAAGTCTCTGAAATATAAACTGGCCAATTTTAATTTTTATAATTTCGTTTGACAGCTCATTTAATTTTGAATTTGATTTGTTCGTCAATCGCTTGTTTTATGTTCTTGAAATTCCCTCATTTCGAAATGTAATTTTACATGGAAAATGAAATATATTTCGAGTCGATCTTCGATATTTTCAATGAAATTACCTTATTTGCCTTAATGTAAACCTTGGCATTTATTAGTTAAGTTATTTAAGAATAAATGTGAGGCATATTTCTATAAATATACATATGTCAATCGTTTTGTAGTTTTAATTATACTTACTTTAAAATCAAAATATAAGCAAAAAATTCTCTAGAGATATGTTCCTTTCATCTGTCAGAATCAACAAAGAAATGACTTTTGACTTTTGATAGTTTCGTAAATTTCCCTATTATTGAGGTGAATATTTTTTTTATAGAGTATAATTTTGTACTAGATTTATTTTGACGATGTGACAAAAAGAAATGCGTTGCTCATAAAATAAATATTCAACAGGTAAACAAATTAACTTAACTTAAAAAATAATGACTCAGATTTCACCCCAGACACATCTCCTCTATATAGGTTTCTCCATAATGAAAAGAAAAACATTTAAATTTAGCGTGAACCTTTAAACTGGCAATCCTGGACATAAGTCCGATTCTCTATAGTTAGTGCCCCAAAGTATACTCTACATATCAACAGTTAAAGTACAGGACCTCGTAAGTCAAAAAATTTAACAAACAAATTATGTATTAATGCAAAAAAATTTAAAACATTCAGTATAACAATGTATGTTCTTAACTGCATTTTCCTACAGAAAAAGACAGAATGCATAGCCCCTTACTATAGATCGCCATGGCAGGTTTTTTTTTGCAAAACGTCTTATGAGGTTCTACCCTTTAACTATTGTTGTACATTGTACAAAATATTGTACATACAATTTTTGTATACTACACGTGTACACGTGTAGTATACAAAAATTTAAACACGTGTACACTTGTAAGTTCTAAAATTAATGTGTAGTTATAAAAGCTCCACTTTTTTGTAATTGACCGCGTGAAGTGATTTCCACATATTTAAATATGGTAAGAGAACGGTTTTTGTTTTTTTTTTATATTATTTACAAGAAAAAAATATTTTCCAAAAATCTAGTTACGACATTTTATCTATTTTCCAGAGTATTTTGGACCGCAAAACATCAAAAGTACAATTTAAAAGTAATTACACGTGTACTCCCTGAATACTCATGTATAAGAATAAATACACGTGTAAATATAAATATACACGTGTAAATATAATTATACACGTGTAAATATAAATATACACGTGTAAATATAAATATACACGTGTAAATATAAAAACACGTGTTCATACACGAATAATTTAATTAAACGTTTAACACGAGTACACGCGTACACGTGCAATTAGGGGGCTCTATTATGTATAACTGGTTGGCAGACTAAAAAAAAAATTAAGCAGGTACTAAGTTTAAAGAAAATGCCTTTATTGGTTATTAGATCGAAGTACAAACATACAGACTTAATTGTGCGGGACCTATTTTTTCGTGTTCTTTACCATCGTAACGACACGCAATGAGTATAGATCAGTGATGCCACATAAAAACAAAAAAAAGTACCCACGGCATACACAAAAAATTCCTACATTTTCCCTACACCCACAAAATTCATAAAATAGTTTTATTTAGTTTTACATGTCAAAATATATAATAATAAAATTAATAAAAAAAATAATACTGATACAGAATTTACATATAATGGTGATCATATAAACTTTTTGCGGACCTATTTTAATGACATTATTGTCATTGATTGCAAATGATACACAATTTAAATTATTTAGTAATCAAATTCTACGCCTTCATAGAAAATTCTAAAATTTAAAAAATCAGTCCTTTTTTCCCTACGGTGTAGTTTTCAAACCGAGAAAATTTTTCCCTACGTGTGGCATCACTGGTATAGATTGTCGTGTTTATATGATTGAAATCTTAAAACAGGGTACATATGTACATATATCTATAAATTAACTTGAGGTGGACTGGAAACTGAAACCCATCTCTACCTTTTTTTTGTTTTTTTACTTTTTTTGAAAACTTTTTCTTTATGTATGTTTAAAACACGAATCACCTATATATAGATACGCAGTAATAAATACTTCAAAATAATTTTAAAAAAGGCACTTAATTTATATTATTTCCCAAGAAAAGAAGATGATGTTCTATAGGAATTTAATTTTTTTTCTTCTCTTAAATTATTGGACTCCATTAAGATTCATATTTTTTTTATCTATTTTTCCATGAGTTGATGTATTACATAGCTTTTCCCCACTTGGCTCATATTTAATAAATTTTCTTTCATCTTCAGTTAATTAAATAATTTCTTATACAGAATATAATTTTATTTTATGGTTACAAAGAAGTAAAAAATAATTTGTGTGTATAGAACTGTAACTTATTTCACCTTTGACCTTAATTAAAGAATCACTGAACAAATGAATCTGACCTTTGGAACACGTTAACAAAGAAAGTTTTGGTATTCTCAACCAGCACAGCAGCTCAACAATCATAATAATCATTGAGTATTAAATATACCTACACACTTCTTGAGCTTAAGGTAGTTGATTTGAGTTAATTAGTTTGTATATATAAATTTTTTTTTGTTTAGCCCTAATGTTTCACCATCAAGAACCTGCCACTTTAGTTAAGGTGTGTTGCTATATGTATACCTAGTATTTGTTGACTGCTAGTAAAAGTAGAAGTCTGAAAATCATTAAATTATTAGTAAAGGAAAGCTAAAAAGGATACCTGTGGGTATAAAATGTAAATAATTGTATCAATGATGTATAATTATAAGGAAAATAAATTAAGACAAAAAAAAATCATTTGCACCCTGATGGCAATTAGCACCAAGGCAGTCGTTCAATTTGTTATCAACATAACGATGTTTTGACTCCGTTCTTATTTATCATAGCTTCTATGATGTTCACACAGACACTTCAGGGACTTCTTCTAGATAGGAATGAAATTAATTAAATTACACAATTCTTATAAACAAACAGTCAGGTAAGGGGTAATTAGTTTTTGAAATATGTTTTTTTTTTTTTTTTTTTTTGCAGACCGACTGATGATCAAATATTATTTTTCTTCTTTGGGAATGATAAAGGGCATCAAAGAGCAAAACTTCTTTATAATTCTGAAACGTCGACCGACTCCGCTTAAATAAAATAAAAATTGATTTTAAAAAAAATCAATAAAGCCATATTTTTTATTAACCTAATCAATTCAAAAAAACTTAAAACAAAAAGAAAATGCACTACTGGATTGTAAGAACTTGCTCTACCTACACAATATACAATGAACATGGTTCGATAAAGCAATGGTAGTCCAGTCGATAAAGCATTTGACTCGGAAAAATCGCCGGAAAGCTGGATTTTGGTATAAACCCTTCTCATGGCGTTCTTAAAAAACTGTCAAAAGTCCGCATGGGTATGAGCGCCGCGCTGCTAACAATTTTACGGCAGGTTGCAATGGTTTTTCTGGAATAACACCCAAATGGTAAGCTGTAAACATGTCAAGCACTAATTTATAGCCTAGAAAATTTCCTACAAAAAACATTAGCATACTTTTTGTCATAAAATTACCCGTTTTCAAAAAAAACCAATCGGAAGAGTTACAGGTATTACTTTTTTATATAGTGGGGCGGTTTTGTTAAAAAATTGTACATTTCAATGTTTAATTTTTTTGTATTGTTGGTACATTATGTGAACATGATTTTAAGATACTGGCCAACTCTATTTGTCCAACCCTTTAGGTTGGAGGAGCAAATTAAAAAAAAAAAAAAACGTTGAAAATATAAAATGAATATAAAAACACAACGGCAACACTTACAATATCATGTTATAGCTTTTTTTTAAAGCCAGTAATTTATTATTTGATTATGTTTTTAAATGAAGTTATTTAAGTGCTTGGTTATTGTATAAATGATTACAATAAACTCTTACAGCCTTATTTATTAGATTTCACTAATACTCGTTTCAACCTCGGAATAGTTTAACCGAGTCGAAGCACTTACTCCGTCTTAACGCCACGTCAAATGGTTTTAGCTACACCCTCCTTATGTCAAATATATTATCAAAAAAAACCAATCTCTCTGGTTATTATAATATGGGATTAAACGAGTTTTGTACTGCAACTAAAGCGATTAAAGAATTTAAATCATTTATAAATGCAAAATAACTATCCATTTTGCCTTACAATTAGTAACAAACGGATAAAAAAAACTTCTTCTACACTCCTTTTTAGTTACTAAATGTCATGACATTTAGATACTAAAACGGCTTTACTACGGCTTTGATCCTACTATGTACCAGTTTTAGCTTACTCCGCCTCTAATACTCGTTTATTTTTTTTATAGATAAGTTTTTCAGGATTAGAGGCGAAGTAAAGTCGGAGTAAATTTACTCCGTCGCTAAAACGACTTAATAAATAAGAATTTGTTTGACGTGGCGTAAAGACGGAGTAAGTGCTTCGACTCGGTTTGACTATTCCGAGGTTGAAACGAGTATTAGTGAAATCTAATAAATAAGGCTGTTAATTTTTCGAATTTTATTTTCAAAATTTTTGAGTTTAAAAATCATTTATTCAAAAACTAAACATTTTGATTTTAAAATCAAAAGTAATAAACATATTGATTTTTTTTTATTTTTAATTAAAAAAAAATTAATTTGTAAAATTTTGATAGACTTACTTTTTTTAAACATTAATTGAAACAAAACTATAACAAAATTAAAAATAAAATATAAGACAATTTTCTCAAAAAAATTTTAAATTCCATTTTTGTAAGCGAATTTTTTTTTTGCAAAATTCCTAAAATGTATAAGTATTTCAATTGCCTTAGACATTATAACGAAATTTCATCAAAATCGTAAAAACAGTTTTTGAGATATTTGCAAAAAAAAACTAAAATCGTTGTATGGCAGCTAACCATTTCAGATGTGCTAAAACTGAACTTCGAATGGTAATAATATAAAAGTGATGTGAACAAAATTAAGCTCTAGCTCGATGTACAACAGGACACTCAGACGCGGTCGTGTAAAAAAAAAAAAAAAACAAATATTCATGTATGTTTACCTCAACAATTTCAGTGAATATTAAAACAAATGCGTGCCGATGTGTTCTGCTTCTTTCCATGAATGAATTGAATTACTAAAATAAATTTCTTATCAGAAATGTGAAACACATTAAATATCGATTTTTTTCGATCTGAAATGGTTGAAAAGAATTCTATATAATTTAGATTAAAACCTCGAATTTAGAGTTTTAATTTTAAAACTCAAAAAAGTTTTTTATGCCTTTGTTTTCTTCCAAAATTTTCTTTTCTGATAAAATGTTCTCTTTCTTAGCTGTTATGAAAGATTTAACATTTTTCACTGTACAAAAAAAGATACCAAACAGAACTAATATGGTGCTAAAACTAAAAGAACTGTCACAGTGAAGTGTCAATTATCTACATATTTTACACACTATACCTCACCGAGCATATTTTAGGCAAAGTTTTTTGATCGTGTGAAAAGGAAATTATGTCGACAAAGCAGTTCAAACTCTGAAAGTCAAAGTAGTTCACCGGCATGGATGGCGTGTGAAAAGAAGAGAACTATAGTTCGCCGAAACATTTGTATGTGTTGTTTATTGTTTTTTGTTGTTTTCAGGCTTTTTTTTCCGTTAGTTTTAAGTTAGTTTTGTAATTTTCTTAATTCAAAAATCGACATTTTCTTGGAAATAATAAGACACACCAAAATTGTTGTTATGCAAATGGACAAAAAAAAAACAATTCGGCATACAAATTTAATTAAAAAAGCTTCAGAACAGGTGAATTTTGACTTTCAACGTCAATAGAGTGGTGAGTAAATGTCTATTTTATTATATAGAAACGATGAGATTATTCAACGTGTATTAGATGCCAATTATATGTAGCTTTCATTGAAAACGATCATTAATTGTTAATTTAAGGTTAGGTTAGGTTTTATGTGGTTGTCGGCAGAACGCTGGACACACTTAGACCATTGGTTGGCCCGTTGTGATACCACAGGAATCTAGGAAACTTTCTTCCTACTCGTTGAACCATTTAGAGCTTCTTACGAAGCGAGCGAGACTATTAATGTCGTGACTTGCCAACTTGCCAGATCACTAGGATCATTGTAGTAGAATTCTCTTAAGTGGAGCCTACGTCTTTGAGATAGAGCTAGGCATGTACAGAGAAGGTGCGGAATCGATTCTTTCTCTTCTTCGTCCATACAACTCCTGCAGAAGTCGTTAGAAAATACACCAAGCCTTGTTGCATATTAGACAGTGTCCAGTAATGACACCTATGACGGAGCTAATGTGCAGTCTGCTACACGGTTAAAAATTCTGGGGTGTTTTTTAATACAGCTCTTGTATTACAGCCGTATGCAATACAGCAAATATTACATTTTAATACTAGGGAAATATTAAAAAAAATTCTAATCAATTCTTATTACATTCTAATATTTTTGTATTAAAATATCATTTGTAATACAAAAAAGAGTCGATTTTAACCCAAAAGAATAAAACATATCCCTTGCAGAGAGGGAAAATTTCTCTCTCAGTTGCCATTTCAAATATGAGAATTTTTCTAATAATTTTTGATTACATTCTAATACCTCCTCGCCCTTTTTTTTGCATCGATACTCTCTTTTTTGTCAGCCATATTGAATATGAACATTTTGAACAGACTGCGTCACTTTTTAATACACCCAAGATTAAAATTTATTAATATTGTATTAAAAAGCAAGAATAATAAAAATAAAAAAATTTAAATATGAATTATTTTGAAGGCGTTTTGCAGTTTTTCGAGGCACAATATGTTAATTAGTAGACAAAATTTCAATCGCAATAAGATTTCTATTCTCATTTCTGAAAAACGATGGAGAAAAGAATGTTATTTTTCTAATAAAAATAATAAGAATAATTATTCCCAAATGGAAATAAATTGACATACAAAGATAAATAGGTACTCTTGCAAACATACACATTCATTATTATAGCTATTACGAATTACGAGTATGTATTCATAATATTTTCTGTGTTGCATTAATTCTCAAAAGAAATATCCTTTTGAGAGAAAATTTTCTTGTGAGAAATTTCTTTGTGAGAAACTTCCTCAATTTATTTCCTCTCTTTTTCTAATAAAATTCTATTAAAAAATGTAATAATTTTTGTATTAAAAGTAAAAATGTAATATTTGCGATGTATTAAACTTTAATACATTTTTGGTGTTGCCATATATACAACCCAGAAAATATTAAAATTAATGCCAGAATTTTTAACCGTGTAGAGATAACAAGTTTCTAGAGCGCTTCAGATCCATCACAGGCCAGATCTGTTTTATGGTCTGACATGTGGCAATATTACTCCACCTAAGATTTGTTCTCTCTATTGCATCTTGCTTTAGCATAAGTTTACAAGTAGCGATAGGTATACCAATATTTGTCCGATTTGACAGTATAGGTAGTAAAGTTCCACTTGTTAATTGTTAATTTTGGAACGTTTAGATACAAAAAAATGTAAATTTTGTATGCCACTGCCGACTTAATTATTATTTTTATCAAAAAAAAATATCCATTTTTGCAAAACCTTCCAAACAATTAAATTTAATATTTTTCATTAAAAAACTCTCTTAAGTGAACAAAAATTTAATAGAACAGAACAAAAAATCTTCTGAACGCTTTAACTTCTTTTTTATTTTTCACCTCCACCAAATTTTCATCACGAAAATGACATTTGAATTTGTGATATGTCAGAACACTTTTTTATTCCATTGCACTTTATTCTAATCCGCTTAAGTGCAATTTTAACTTATCCAGACTCCGCTTAAGTGACATTTTTTTTCACTTAAGCGGGGTTAGTTTAAGTGAAAAACCCGCTTAAGTGAAAGAAAGGCTGTAACATTTTGCAGTTTCTCTTAAGCGGGTTTTACTGCATTAAGTTTTTTGGTCAAATCTTCAATTTTCAATAATATTTGATTTGTGGACTTTTTTGATAATTTGTGTGGGTTGTGGAAAATTGTGACATTTTGTCAATCAATTTGTTTTGTTCAAAATATAAATTCTGAAATAAAAAACAAATTATTTCGGATTAAATGGTTGTCTTTTCTAGCGTTTTTATTCTCAACAAAGAAGGAAAAAAGAACAGAATTTAAACACTCTTTTCAAATTAATGATTTTTTTTTTCTTTCATTCACAGTGAGTAGTATTAGAAATTCCAAACTGAGTATCGAAAATTCATGTGAAGAATTAATTATGGGTTCATATTGAATTTTCACGAGTATTTTGAAACGGTTTTATTTTTTATTTCACGAGAAGTGAGTACTAGACTTAAATTAAATCTTCAGAATCGGTTCGGTTCTGAACTCAAATTATGTTACACACTTTTAAAATTAGTCATTCATTAGGGGCGGGTTAAAATTTTTAATTACTGAATAAAAGCTTTGAAAATACTGCTTGGGCGCTGGAAGTCAAAAACTTGGATTATTCTTCAATTCACCTTGACTTTTAGACGACAAGGTTATTAGACTAAGGCCCGTTTGCTGATACTACACGTAACGATTTAAGTTGAACTTAAATTCTTAAGGGGTACTTTTTCCATGTCATAAAGTGATACTTAAGAAATTAAGTTCAACTTAAATCGTTATGTGTAGTATCAGCAAAGCTCCCTAAAGAAATTTCTGAATAAATAACCTCATCTGTGTGAAGAGTATTTATTACTATTACTTTTGGGACACACTTTATAATCTAAACTTCAGGACTGTACAGTGGCGGATCCACGGAGGGGGTTTTCGGGTCCAGACCCAGACGTTTGACCTACTTTATTACAGAAAGCCCATCTTTTTATAAAATTGCGACCAAAAATTTCTTCAAGTGTAATGAATATACACTCCGCTTCAACTGAATAAGCACAAACATTTTCTAAGGTACGTTGTCCATTTTTTCCAAACCTTATGTGTTAAAGTAGCATTTGATGGTGATAACTGTTTGCTTATGATGTTGAGAAAAGAATTCATTAAGAATAATTCCAACTCATATGAAGTCTAGAGAATTCGAAGCGCATACCTTTCCGTTGCTCGTTTAGTGGTGGTTTTTTTTCAAGTTTCATTCGTTTTAGATGATTTGCCCTGTTGATTACTCTAAGGACTGTTGAAACGCTTGCACTAACACCAGCTTTTTGTGTTATTTTTGCCGCAGAGTCACATGAATCGGAAGCACATCTTAAAATTGCTCTTCGATCAACTGCTGTTGTTGTCGTTTTTTTTACCTCCTGCCATGTTTTTTCCGTACGAATCTTTATTTCTTAAGTGAAACTTAACACTGAAATTTCGTTAAATTTTGTTTAACTATAGTACGCCTGGCCAGTCCTTATTCTCTTAATAAATCGATTTTGAAAAAAAAAAATGTGCTGCATTGTGCTCAACTTGTGCTGCGAAGTGCCGTAAATATTTTTGAAAGTTTTGAGGATGAAATTTTTGTCAAAATTACATTTTTCTAAAAAAATTTTGTAAAAAATTTTGCGCGAAAGCATAGAAAACTACTTTTAGAACACGCTAATAGAACTGTTATCGAAATTCTTGACGTTACAAATTTAGTACGCCGCTTGCGAAGGACTAAACCTTCTGACTTGGTGCGGTAAATGGAAAACCGCTTTTAAAATCGCCGAATACGCAGGAGGTATCGCCGTGCCGGATAGTTACCTGCAACAAGTTGTATAACTTCGTTAAAAACAAATTGCTAGTTTCAACTTAGTTGCAATCGGGAGGTGGAGGTGGATTTAGTGAAGTAAGAATCTCACACTCCTATGAGCACGCGTTTTTCGGTCCTCATAGAGCCTTTTGAAGGTTTTAACAACTACCCACGGAAAAAAAAAATTACATTTTTCTAAAAGTGAAAGTTGTGCTGTTTTGTGCTCAAAAGTGATACTCAAAAATGATACAACCGAAGAGATACAAAAATCGAATATTTCCAACTTTTACGACGAAAGCAAATGATGCGAAGGAACGTCTTGGCGTTGAATTAGCACCATCTTTTTCGATTCTCAAAAAAAAAAGTTGTGCTGTATTGTGAATTAAATTCGCAAATTTGCAAATTTTGGGGAAAAATTTTAAATTTTCTATTTTTTTTCAAAATTACGATTTTTTAAAAAGTTATACTTGTGCTGTTTTAAACTCAGTTTGTACTTGTTTGTATTTTATTTCGAAAATCTAAAATGGCGGTGCTAACTTCACGCACATAAATAATGTAGGACAAAGCCCACGGAAGTTTTATTTTTGTTTAAGTTTTTTATCTGTAGTAAGTATGGTCAGAATATTGATTTAACTTCGGGAACTGTGCAGAAAAAAATTCAGAGGGAGTAGATCAATTGAAGATGGTTAACACGCTGGTCGTCCATTTAAACAAACATTATAAACAAACAGTGCGAGAGAGTATTACAGGGCTATTTTGGCGTTGTGAGGGCTCACAACTCACAAGTCACAAGCCTTTGTGAGGTTGATTTCCTGTAAGGTTCTCAAAGGGAGATCACAATTTCGATAGTTTTTGTGAGGCTCACAGTTGTGAGGGTACGAAAACCTCACAAAATCGATTTCACCTTTCCTTGTGAGGTTGTTGTGACTTGTGAGGTATCAGTGAGGTTTGCCAGAATAGGGCTGTTAGTTAAAGTTGCAGGAACATCGAAATTTTCGAACTGTGGCTGCCAAAATTTCATTATTTTTGAAATATTGTTCAACAATGAAAACATGTTGTTCTCACGTGTAAAGCTCCATTTTAACTAACCCAGCTGCTTTTTTTTTAGAGACGCCAACACTTTACTATACACATTTGAGGACTTATTCAAAGCTATGCGTGAATTTTGGAACACCCTTTAGATTAGATTAGATTCTTTATTTTTTCATTAAAAAACAAAACATTTTATCCTTTATAAAATGCGTAGTAGGGACTGGTGTTTCATTTTATGTAATTTGCTTTTTGTTGTGATATAAATATAGAGCGGTGCTATTTTTTTATGACTTTTCAACTTGAAAGTTCAATTAATCATCACGTGGTGAATTACCTGCGACACAATTTCAACTCTAATTCAACTCAAGCTCTTTTAATTTTCACAGTTGAATTTGCTCATCTTAACTATAAATCCCTGTCCCAGCACTCACCCACGTTTTTTTTAATTAAAACCGGTTGATTCTACAAAGCAAAGTGTAGGCATTTTTGTGAAGAATAAAATATATAGCTCTGAAATTTGTTTTCTACAAAAAATGATAATTTTCGCAAAATTTACAAAAAAAAAAACCTGAATTCGACTATAAAAGGTACTTTTTTAGAAATATTTAAGACATCAGTAAAAAAAACAAAAGTCTCCACAAAAATGCAGTTTGGTGGGAATTTTTCTCAAAGTATGGTAATTTTTTGTTTTTTTAAGTTTTGTGTATCATATTTAATCAAAATTTTAAGTTTAAATATATTCATCCATATTCAAAATGATTCCTATATTAAAAGTGAAAATAAATGGTTTCGATTTACCATCAGCTGTCAACTTGATACAAAACAAATTGCTAGAAAATTCATCAGCTTTAAATTACAACTAATCCTTCACTTTCATTTAATTCAAAACAAAAGAATGAAACAAAATAAGCCTGTTTAAGACGTCAATTAATATAAAAAAATAAATCAGAAGTATAAAATTTCCAAAATATACAAGTATAATTCATCAGGCGATGCTGTTTCGTTGTTTTCGTCGTCGTCGTTGTCGTCGGAAGGTAATTTGATTCTCTTGAGAATAAAAAGGCTTGTAACAAAAATTTAATTGAGTAATTCAATCTCCAAAAAGCTTTTGATGATTTTTCACATAAATCAAGTGCAAAACACTTTAAAACACAAAGAATAAAAAAACAAAAAAAAAATAAAAAAAAAAGCAGAACACTCGGGCGTATACGTAACTAAAACAAAATATTTTTATTCAAGCAAATTGTTTATCGTATCCTTTTACTCAAGTAAAACTAAACCATAAAATCAAATCTGATATGAGATGAAATAAATAAGACACTTAATGAGAGCAAATCCAAGATGAAGATGACAGAAATTAACAAATAAAAAAAAAAATATTGAAACACAAGGATTTTTCTATATTTTCCCTCAACAAGACGACGACCAAGAAGCCTCATAGTTATGGCTCCTATAGGATAATCATGTTCAAATTGAACGCATTTAAGGCAGCAAAGTAAATTTAAATTGCAAAAAGTTAGAAGGATCTACAAGATAATGCAAGATAAATCATCATCATCATCCGTGGTAAACTGATTTGGGCGGGCGCGCGGATTGCATGCTGTGCCCTGCCACGCCGCGCCATGCCGCTGGTTGGGGCCATAAAACTGGGAATTTACCCTGATTTCAAGCTTATTATGAAAATTTTCTATATTTTTTTATTTTTTTACATTTTATTTTCCATTCTCTAGTGATGGTGAGCTGAGTGTGTTGGTATATCATGTTTGTTGTCGTCCTTCTGAACTGAGTAGAAATTTGAATACAAAGAAGGAATGATGAGAAATGGGAAATAAAAAAAAAATATTAGATTCAACATTTTCTACTAAAAAAAAGAAGAAAATTCAATAAAATTTAACACCAACTTGGCTATAATGGAAAACAGCTAAAGCTGTCACTTGCACAAGGTGTTAAATGTCACGCCCTCAGTTAACTCAACTCATTCTACTTTCACAATCCGGTGCGGCGCTGCGCGGCTTGGAACTCTCTCTCTCTCTTTCCATATATAAAACGTGTACCTACTTTATGCAAGCACACTATTTCAATTTTCATTTAGCGTAGGCTGACTGACAAACATTTATGGATTTTGCTAGAAGATATAGTAAGAAGCCTTATATACAGTCAATGAAACTACAATTACCGGCACGCAATATGAAATTGATTTAATATTCAGTTTGATTGATGGTTGAGCTGACACAGAGTTGGGAATACATATATTGGCTGTACATGGAAAGAAAAAATATAAGAAAAAATACATTCAACAGGTTTGGACGCTTTTATGTTTGCACTTAATTGGTATAATATAATGGATAAAAAACGACTCGTTGCAAAGAAGAGCTCATCAACTTTAAATTCAGCGTTTTGAGTTGGATGCATTGATTCTCTCCACGAGCGAGCGTTAAGAATATTCATTTTAGGATTTTAAACTTCAAAATCCGACTAGTTCAACTTAAGTTAGAAGTAATCCAACGTTTTGTAACATATTGATCTGAACGATGCGTAAATTTTTTTCTTTTCAAAGATTAAAAACAAATCTTGAAAGATGATTTTTTTTAAAAAAAGTTACACTCATTCTCTTTAGTTTTTTTTTTAAATAATAATAAAGTGTTTTTTTTTTAGATGTGTGGTTTTCAATCTGGCAATACTTTTTTCGGAGTTGGTCTTTTTGACAGCCGTCACTTGATTTATGCTCAGATTGGTTTGCCATTTCATAATAAATAGACTTACTCCTGAACAACGTTTGCAAATCGTGCAAATTTACTACCAAAAATGATGGTTCGAGATGGCCACCGATTTTCACAAGAAAATTTTGTTCAGCGATGAAGCTCACTTTTGGTTGAATGAGTACGTTAATAAGCAAAATTGTCGTATTTGGAGTGATCATAATCGACAAGCCATTGTTGAGATGCCGTTACATCCTCAAAAAGTCACTGTTTGGTGTGCTCTATGGGCAGAGGGAACCATTGGTCCATATTTCTTCAAAAATGAAGCCGGCCATAATGATACAGTTAATGGGGAACGCTATAGAGCCATGATTAATGACTTTTTCGTGCTTGAATTGGAGGATGTTGATGTGGACGACCTTTGGTTCCAACAAGACGGCGCTACATGCCATACAACCAATGAAACAATCAATTTATTGAAGGAAACTTTTGGTGAGCGCATTATCTCGCGTCGTGGGCCTGTGGCGTGGCCTCCAAGGTCGTGCGATTTAACACCGCTGAATTATTTTTTGTGGGGTTATGTGAAGTCGCTTGTCTAAGCCCGAGACGATTGACGCCTTGGGAGGAGAATATTCGGCGCGTTATTGCTGACATATGGCCCCAATTGCTGCAAAAAGTGGTCGAAAATTGAGACTCACGGCTGGAATTTATTCGAGCCAGCCTTGCCTGAAATCATTTTTAAAACATAATGGCAAACCCTTATCTTTATAATAAAGCTAAATTCTTGGTCATAACATTAAATTATATGAGTTTTATTTCTTCTTGAAAACCACACATCTAAAAAAACACCCTTCATAAGGCGTGTTTTATTGGAAAATGTATTGTAAGCGCAGTAAAATTTTAAAAAGAACAAAACAATTATTCTTTTTACGGTTTTTTGGGATTTTTTAACCAATTTTTCAGACAATTTTACAAATCAATTTATTTAATTTTTAAGAACGACCTCAGCTTTTATAACTATAGGTGTGTTCCTTTACTTTCAAACTCTGTGCATTTGTGTGAATTTCTATGTCATTTTATTATTTTTATATAAACTTTGACAGACTTTGGTGTAGAAATTCACAGAAATGCACAGAGTTTCAAAGTAAAGGACCTAGGCTAATCAGTTCTATCAGGAATTCTATCGTAATCAGAAACTTTTCCGAACCCCAAAAAAAACTATCACCAAATCCGTTCGTAATGACTATTTGTATGAGATTTTCCACTACGATGGAATCTGTGATGGTTTTTTTCGGGTTTCGTAACAAGTTTCCGATTATGATGGAATTCGTGATAGGGCTGAATATGTATAATTATTTATTTATTTTATTTTTAAATCTTACCTTGTTCTGACATTTGCATAATTATCCAAGATACTTAAACTTGAAGATTCGTTATGTGTGCTTTGAGAATATAAAAGAAAAGAGAGAAGGAAAAGAGAAAGAAAAAAAAAATAAACAGAAGGCAGAGGGAATAAAGAAGAGAAGAATATTAGTAAGCATATATGAAGAATATAGCGTGATTTAAGTTTATCATATTAATTTTAATTCAAAAGCAAAATAAACTAAAAACTGGTTAAAAAATAGTGAGTTAACTACGAAGAAAAATTTGTAGCATATAAATTAAATGATTTCCTTATAGTCCAGTTAATGAAACGAAATAGCTAAATTCGGAAATAATCGCCGGGAAGCTGGATTTTGGTATATAGCTTCCTCATTGTGTTCTTAAGAAATTGTCAAAAGTCCCCATCGATATGACCGCCGCTAACAATTTTAAGGGGTGTTGAAGGCCCCCCAAAATGGTTTTTCAAGAATAACTCCCAAATGGTAAGTTGTACAGAAAAAGTGTCAAAGGCTAATTTGTAGTTTGGAATATTCCCTACAAAAACGAAAAATATTTTTTTTTCATAAAAATAACGGTTTTTGAAATAATCCAACCAGAAGAGTTAAGGGTTTTACTTTTCTATGTAGTTGGGCCACTTAATTCCAAAATTGTGCATTTTGTGATAAAAGATCCATTTTTTTTTTGTTGGTACATTATATGGACATTATTTTAAGATATCGGTCCACTCTATTTGTCCACCCCTTTAGGTGGGAGGGGTAAATTAACATTTTTTTTTTTCTAAAATATAAAATGAATATAAAAACCCAACGGCAACACTTACAATATTTTGTTATAGCTTATCTTAAAGCCAGATATTCATTCTTTATGCATGTTTTTAAATAAAGTTATTTTAGTGCTTAGTTTTTGAATAAATGAACTCAAAATTTTAAAAATAAAATTTGAAAAAAAATAATACCTAATAATTTTTTCTTTTCAAATTTTTTTGTTATTTAGTACTAATTTGGGTAAAAATTTTTAATACTCTAAAAACTCCCACTAATGGGATGGACAAATAGAGTGAACCGATATCTTAAAATCATGTCCATATAATGTACCAATAATAAATAAAAAATTGATGCTTTTATCACAAAATGCACAATTTTGGAAGTAAGTCGCCCAACTAAATAGAAAAGTAAAACCCTTAATTCTTTTGATTGGTTTATTTCTAAAAACGGTAATTTGTATGAAAAAAGTATGTTCTACATTTTTGTAAGAAATATTCCAAGCTACAAATTAGTCTTTGACACTTTTTTTGTATAACTTACCATTTGGGAGTTATTCTTCAAAAACCATTTTGGAGGGTCTTCAACCCCCCGTAAAATTGTTAGCGGCGGTCATATCGATGGGGACTTTTGACAATTTCTTAAGAACACAATGAGGAAGCTATATACCAAAATCCAGCTTTCCGGCGATTTTTTCCGAGTCAAATGCTTCATTGACTGGACTATTAACTTATCTTCTAAGAAAACAGTTAAAAAAAAAATTTTTTTCGAATAAACTTTAGTATCTAACTAATTGAACCCATTTTCAGGACCATAATTCCCCAAAAACATAAAAGACTGAAATTTCACAGTGAGTACGTTTCATAGTCAAGACCAATTATACAAAAATCAGTGAATTTTACTTAACAAAAAGAATCCGTATGTCAGTAATATTACTGACCCGTTTGCAAGATTATTTATTATAATTCGGATTTCTGAGATCTCAAGAGATTTTAACAATCTCAGAATTCTGAAAGCAATTTATCTGAAATATTAATCAATTCTGTTGTCAAAGAGCGCTGAAACTTATTTGTTATTTGTATTTGTTGTTTGTATTTGCTTTTTTATTATTTTTTATTGCAGTTGATCAAAAGAGATGGAGAATGCTATTGACTTTTTGCGAAAAAATATTGTTCAGCATCCCTATTACGGATGTCAATTATCAATTGATAGTTGATAAATATTAAAATTTGATGCATTGAAACTAAATTTATTAAAAATCTGATCAACTATTCCGTGATAATTATCAATTTTCTTGTAATTCACACCATTCTCAATGATCAAAAGTTGTATCAATTGGGTTTTTTATTACCGATTTTCACAATTTATCAACTATCAATTGATAATTGGCAACCCTTATAAGGGTGCAGGTTTCGAACTAAGGCGCCAGTTATAGTTTTCATTGAAACTCATCATTGAAAATTTTAATTTTCAGTTTTGAGGCCCTAAAAAAGCTATATACGTGATTATTTTGATGCCAATAAAAAGCTGATGACTCGATTATTATTTCTAGTCAAAAAAATATTTCATTTTGGCCCTACCTTTCACATAAAACGATTTCTAAGATTTCAATGATCAATTATAAGGCAGTTCAATCATTGAAATAAAGATTTCACTTTTTAAGTGCCTCAAAATTAACAATTAAAATTTTCAATGATGAGTTTCAATGAAAGATATAACTGGCCCCTAAGTCAATTTTTTTTTGGAAAAGTCTGAAATTTCTGTCAAAACTATGTAATAAACTAAAAATAAAAAAAATGTAAACAACCTTTTTTGTCCCATATACAAAATATTATTTTTCTTTTTATCTTTCTTTGTACTTTCATGATGGAAAAATATGAAGTGTTGCTAACTACAGCACATATAAAATAAAAAAAAAATGTAACTGGAGTACAGGAAAAGAGGATTCATTTAAAGATTAGTGAAAGACAAGGCTATACTATAAGCCATTTTAGAAAAGTAAAAATTATATTTTTTATAAAAACCGAAGAAAATTTAATTTTAACCATTACCGCCATATTCATACGATTAACCTAGTTTCAAATTTAAATCCAAACGTATGCACATTCATATTAATTTACATCCAGTGCTTACGTTCTGTAACTCTCGCATCGATAAAATTAGTCGAGAAACGATGAAAATTGAAACAAATCGTATGAGTTTTGTTCCATTTTTCACCGTTTCTCGACCAATTTTATCGATGCGAGAGTTGCCGAACGTCGGCACAGGTGTAAGTTTTAAACTAGATTAATCGAGTGAATAATATGGCTGTTAGAGACTAGTAAGCAGCTGCTGATGCGGAAAGAAATATCCCATACAAAAATAACACATAGAAATCATTAAGGAAAAATTTCGTTTTGCAATACAATGTTCGAGGGGGAAAATTGATAATTGTAGCAGATTTTATTTTTTGAGTCTCCACTTTTGCTTCGGACAGAATTAATTTCCCAGATTATTTGGCCAATTTATATTTCTGAGATATTGGTTTGAGATTTCGGTAATCTCACAAATATAAATAAGACTCCTCAGCAAAGTTTCTAAATTTTTGTGTCAAATACTGAGGAAAAAAATTTTGGATTCGCCTGCTCAACATTCAACGAAGCAAAATTACATAGAACTTTGAAATATAAACTAATCAAATGTGTGCCGTGATAATGGTTCAAGCTTTCATTTTTCAGTTCCATTTAACAATTTTTTTTAATTAATCCAAACATATTTGAATAAAATAGCATACAAAATTTTTTTCCGATGAATTATTTGATTAAATAAACGTAAAATGTAGTGTACCTCAAGGAAGTCCTATAGGCCCAATACTTTTTTTACCACTGACCTACGATAATAAAATATTGCAAATATGACTTATGTAACTATCAAAAATTTATATGACTCTATAACACTTTAAGAATTTTAACTCAGACATTTTTTTACCGATTTTAATTTCCTTTGTAGGTTTAGAGAAATGTTAGCCTTATCTTATAGACCGAGAGCCCACAGCAAATTTTGGGTGTGAATGATAGCAAAAATTCACTGGTATTTTTAGATAGGTATTTACTTTTCATAAGCAAATATGAAAGTCTTGCATTTCGTGATTGGGCCCTTTGTCGGTAATGGTGCATTAAAAATGCGTTTTTTTTTAAAGCCCAAATAAAAAGTATAGCCACTAAATCGTTATATTTAATAAAAGATCTGAGCGCCCTAGACATGAAAATGGGAGTCCAAGGCATCTTGGCTGGGGTCTTCTGCATCCAAGACGAAGCCAAAGGTGAGTATGATACCGGTCTCTAAATAAAATGTGATAGCATTTAGAAATATTTTCTCACTGATAGAAGCTTCCCCTCTGATAACATAATATGGTAATCCAAGACTTTTTCCATGGGTCCGCTTATCTACCAGATGCACTAAAATAATGCACTTTACCGACAAAGACCCCAATATGAATATGAAAAGTTAAGACCTATCTAAAAATATCAGTTAATTTTTGCTATCTCTCACACCCAAAAATAGCTGTGGGCTCTTAGTCTATTACAATTTATTTGTTTGCACTCAAAAAAAATTTTGTAGATTTATAGAATTAATCTGAATTTTTGAGCAAGGGGTGAATTTTAACAAAGTTTTTGCAACAATCTGAATAATTTGTTTTCTTTGATATTTATTTTTGAAGTACACTGAACAAAATATAGATATTTCGAAAATTTTGAAAATTATGATTTTTTTTTTATAATTTGTTTCAAAATCACATAGAGCATCATAATTTGATTTTGTCTATTTTTTACATTTAAAGGAATTCAGATGACTAGTGGAAACACTTCAAACATGCTATCAGATGGATCACCAGTGATATGCTGCGGGATGGTGAACCAGAACTGTTGAGGGAACAGCCTATTGTAGCTCTATAGGCAAAGAATAAGTTAGGAACACCGACTTTTCAGAAAGAAAGTTCGAAAGCTCTATCAAAGCATGAAACTATTTAAACATGGCTACAAGACCAGAACAGCAGACTAACGAAATGAGATAGCGAATACAATAATAGAGTATCTGGAAAGACCACTTTTCTAAATTGCGAAGATAGCCAACGTGTTGTATTGAAGAACATTTAGATCCTACAAGGCTGGTTATGCAGATAACCTACCAGTCAGCAGGGAATTTTTTAAAAGTTCGTTCAAATATTTGAGAATCCTGATGACATTAACTGCCGGCTTCAATTAAAAATCTAAAAAATTCCGATATGAATTTATGTCATTGCATTAACTCATGTATAGGATATACGAGTCCATTGAAACAAAATAAAACACAACTTTAAATTATATTCATAAATACAAAAATTAACGTGAATTTTAGTCCTGGGGGGTCATTCCGTAATTTTCTAAACGATAATCGTCGACGAGATCGTCTATGATTTGCTTCACGTAACTCGATCACTATCGTCTCGTCTATAGTTCGTAGTACTAGAGCGTTTGATGTATCTCAGAAACCCTCAAACTGTAGTTGAAAAATCAAATTGGGTGTTATAATTGTCAATAAAATGAATTTTTAGTGTTTTTGTTTTGTGTTTGGTGCCGATTGGAACTAAAAGGAAAGGAAATCATTTTAAAATGTAAGTTGTATTTTCGTTATATTATTACTAATTAATATAAATTCAAATACTTAATAGGGCAGTAACGCAATCTCAAATTGCGATTTTAACGACCTTAATGGATGAACATCCCGATTTGGCCAGGGGATATAAGCGAAAGGAATGAACAAAATGCAGTGTTCCAAAGCAAAGTACTTGAATTGCTTGAAAAGCGAAACCAAATTGCCGAACAGCAATTAGAAAAAAGATTTTTCTAACGAAAGAAATTAAATGTATATATGTTATGTTGTTATGTTAGGTTAAGTGTTTTTTTTTGTTTATGTTTATGTTCTTTAGCTTTGAAATCTTTGAATTGTTTATTATTTTTTAGTGTTAAAGTAGTGCCTTTTATGAAGTTCAGTTAAGATAGTTAGTTCATATTAGTAGGTAATACAAAATTTATTTATTGAAAATTAAATTATGTGTTTTAAAATGAGTTTGTTATAGTATCTCTTATGGTCGTTGCAATTTGCATCATTGAGTTGCTTCCATTTGTCATTTGTGAACCGCTTATATTATAACTTGGAAAGTTTTCCTCCTCGACAATGTTGTTACTTTCAACATTATAATGTATACAAATGTTGTGCATTTTCACTCTCTACAATAAGAAAATTGCTTCGCCGAAACATTTTAAACTCAATTTTCAATGGAAACTCAATTGTTCAACTACAGTACCTACCTAAAACTTCAAAATTAATTCAAGAAGATACCAATTTAGTTATCGTCCAAACGCTATCGTTTTGACGATAGCGTTTCGACGATTATCGACTTACGTGAAGCCAATAAGTATATCACTATCGTTTTGACGATAGCGTTTCGACGATTATCGATTTACGTGAAGCCAATAAGGATATCACGATATCGTCTGACGATAATCAAGTTACGGAATCACCCCCCTGCTTTTCTTGGCCATCTCTTTCTCACCATGAAGTGGGAGTAGGATAAAGTACAGAGACATAAGAAAAAGCAAAGGAGATAGTCCAATGTGAACAGCGTCTTTCAGAACAAGAGCTGTCATTTTGACACAAATCGAAAGTGCCATAAGAGTGTGACGGTCTTAGGGGCCAGTTATAGCTTTCATTGAAACTCATCATTGAAAAATTGAACTTCTTATTTTGAGACACTTTGAAAGCAAAATCAGTAAATATTTTGATGCCAGTAAAAAGCTGATCACTCAATTATTATTTCTAGTCAAAAAAATATTTCATTTTGGCCCAACCTTTCACATAAAAAGATTTCTAAGATTTCAATGATCAATGGTAAGGTAGTTCATTCATTGAAATAAAGAAATTCATTTCACGTGTTAATTTGGGCCAAAACGAAAATTTTTTTTGACAAAAAATAATAACTAAGTCTGTAGCTTTATATTGCCATCAAAATAATCACTGATTTTGCTTTATAAGTGTCTCAAAACTTAAAATTCAAATTTTCAATGATGAGTTTCAATGAAAGCTATAACTGGCCCCTTATTTTTTTATTTTTTTTAAACAATTTAGACTTCGAATAACAATAAATGCAAAGTCCAGCATGTTACAAATGTGTATGATGTCAAAACCTGGTTGTGTAAAAGTATTTAAAAGAATTAAATTTTGTTTGACTTTTGTTTTTTTGTATAAAATTATTTGTTGTGTGTGAAAGATGTATAACTGGCTCTGTGAAAGTTTAAATTTACTTGATGAAATTTAACAAATCATCAACAAAATATCAACATATTCCCCTATGTTCTGTATTTCGAACGAAATCGAATTGAATTTGGTTTTCAATTTCACTCGAAATGAAATTTTTTGTTCTACAGTTTTTTTTCTTTTTCGAAAATTTCGCAATTTCTTCCAAATGTCGTAATTGTTTGTTTTTTGAAAATTGAATTTACACTGCAGATGAAAATGAAAACACTATTTATTCCAATTCGAAGGAATTGTAGTACACTCAAATTAATTTTTGTCAAGTAAATTCACAATACCTAAGTGAAATGCAGAACATGTTCGATTGTTAAGCATTTTTTTATGAAAAAATACACACAGTAATGGCAAATAAAATATTGTGTTATAATTATGATTTTTAATGAAATTAATCATCTTATCTTGATTATTACGAGCTTCAGAAAAATATTAATTATTATGGGTCAGGTTTCCATTAGGAAAAGTGAAGGAAAAAAAATTTGTTTTAATTCATGTTAAATAGCGAATAAAAAAAAAAAAACTGTTTTAGTGCGGAAATTGTTATAAAAAAAGATATAAACAATTAAATTTTGCACCATAGCTTCATGAAAATAGATTAATTTACTTAATAAATGCACTGCAAAATGGTTATTTGTGATTTTCTGTGTAGAACAATTTCAAGTTAATTAAAAACAATCATACAACAATAAATATAAAAGTTAAAACAATTAACAAAATTAAAGAAGTAAAAGTAGCAAATGTCAATTTCTGAACAACAACAACAACAACAAAGCAAATGTGCAATTCACCTAAAAGTATACAACACTTCTGATATAATTCTGTTAGTGAAAATGTTTTTGTTGTCAGTTGGGTTGATATCAAGTTTTTTTTTTGTAATAAACAGTACTGTGGGTGGCCCGCTCTTCGCGGGTTCAAAGGATTTTAACTCCTGGTTCAAAGGATTTTAACTCCCATTTTAGGGTCCAGTCCCACTCACGCAACTCCGTTGCTCCGCTTAGGGTATGTTCTGTCGCCAGGCAGGCGCCTATGTCGTCAGTTGGTATGTTATCAAATTTTGTGTAATAAACAGTACCGTAGGTAACCCTACTAGAAAATTTTAGTAGCAACGATTTTTCTGGCATCAAAAGGGTTGCATACTTTTGGGAAAATAGCTTTTTCATATTTTGTTTCGTATAGTAAGTAGTAGTAGTTTAATAGGAAGGACCTAAGTTATTGTTTATAACTTTGTTAATAATAATTTCCGCACAAAATAATTATTATTTTCGTGTTTTATACCCCAGCTGGCATGCAAAACATATTTTTTCATAGGTATTTTTGTTTTTTTAATGTTCCTAATGGAAACCTGAGCCTTAATTAATATTTTTCTGAAGCTCGTAATAATCACGAAAAGATGATTAATTTCATTAAAAATCATAACTAACATGCGAATTTTCTTGTAGAAATTCGTTGCGACTATAAGTAACCAAAAAATCTGATAACCATATCCGGGACTGAATATAAATACTATATTGTATGTAATTAATTAATTAATAATAATTAACATATAAGCTTCAACATTTAATACAACCCAATAACAATATTTGCTTATAAAAATCTATAAATATTTTTATAAAAATAACTTCTTCCTAAATAAATTTATTTTCATAATCAATCATGATGAATGTGTTTTGTAAATATTGTACACTACATGTGTACTTTAAATTCCCTTCTATTTACTATCTTATCAACTTAATTCTTGTCTATAAGATTACCTACCTTAATGAATAGCCCTGATAACAATCAAATTTTTTCTTAACTCACTTTAACAAATAAAAAAGAAAAAAATTAAAAAAAAAAAAAAAAAAAAACGATAGCAACAAATTTTACGATTAAATTACTTCGATTGTAGCGTTTCTCACCTCTTATTTCGCTGGCTATGGATCTGTTGCTCATTTTAAAGCTCTTTTGGTAAAAAGTTAAATTCTTGTTTTGTTTTTTTTTTTGTTGAGGTCTGTCAATTCCAGAGGAAGAGTTATTTTTTGTATTGCTAAATATCCCACAAGGATAAAAATTTAAGGAAGATTGTTGTGACAATATTTTTTCCAAACTCAAATTTTCACCACATTTACACTTCACTTGTTTTCTTTTGTTTTATTTTTTTTTTTTTTCGTTTTCGTTTTTGATCCTCACCTAACTTAGCTTTACTTGGCTTCGTTGTCAAACGTTCACAAAAACAATGACATAGAATGACAAAAGCGATATATTCTTTTCTTTTTTGAAAACAGAGAATAAAATTTGCCCTCTTAATTCTTTCAAAACAGACAAATTTCTGGAATTAAAGTTCGGATGTGGGGTCAATTGGACTCACGGTTTTAATACGTTTAATTGAAGAAAATATAAAAAAAAACAGTCTCAACTATAATGCGAACTTAATGTACAAGGTTTCGAGCTATTACATCACCGCCACCGATATTTTTGTTTAGTTCGTAGTTCGATGTGTGAACAGTTAAATTCCAAACCACCCTCACGGTTATGTGGTAGAAATTAAAACTCGTGTCACTGCTATCGTTAACTAGAATCGCAGTTTGCCGAGTAATTTTTCAACAGAAAGATAGACAAATCGTCGAACTATCTATCTATATCTATTTATTTATTTACAATTCTACAGAAGAACAACAAAAAAAATATCCATAGAAGATAAGATAACTTCAGAATTCAACGATGAATAAGCTTGTTGTTTTTGTTGTTGTTTTTGAAAATAGGATGGGTGGCCTTACCCTTGGGCAGTTGATTTCTTCACCTATATAATGCTTTGCTCCCAGTCAGTGACCTTTCACAGCAAAAAAAAAAAAAAAATTACACAAAATACACGAAGAGCGAAGAAGACAAGTTGATAAATTATGTAAAGCTGCAGCGTTGTGTTGCGATGCACTCACTATACGACGACGATGCGATGATTGGGGGAAAAAAAGTTTCACTTCAAAAGGAATGCAAGTCACGCACGTTTCCGTATCCGTTTTGACGTAAGTTTTTTTTTTTTATTTTTCCGTATTCGTTCGTTTTTTTTTTTTTTCTGTTCCAAAGGACGATAAAAGGTTTAGTGTGGTATGGTAGTGTGTTATAAGAGACAAGGATTAATGTGAAGGGAAGTTTGAAAAAAGTTCAAAGAAAGTACGAAGCCGCACGACGCAAGACTCTTTTTCTATGGTTTTAGCTAGTTGTGTTCTATCCGGCCGGGAGTCGGTACAAAACTAAGGGATGTCTGATTCTGACATTCTTTGGGAGCTTATCGTAGTCGTCGTCGTTGTTGTGCTCTGTGTGTTGTGGTGGTTTTTCCTTTCTTTTTTTTTTGTTGTTGTTGTTCTCGTATTTTAATTGGGGTGGATTTCCATGCTTTAGCATGTCCATGTGCTTGTTCCATCTATCGTGATGCGTAGTGGATGGCGCCGCCAACAACAACAACAACAACGGCATCGACAACAACGACGACGTTGACTATGACTGGAAGAAATTTTTATTTTATTTACATTCTCATGGGTCGTTCCAGTGATGATATAGTTATAGATGGGGAGAGCAAAGTGTTTTTCTCTGGAGATTATTATGTGCAACATGTGTAGGGGAAATATTGGAAGTTCGGTAGGAATTTTTGAAATTTTTATTATTACAGGGTGATAAATATATTTTTGGTTTCGTAGTAAATTCTTTTTGGCATGACAATATAATATTATTCTTACAAGACAGAATAGAAAAAAATACATACAGGTATGTATATTAAGGAGTGGTTGTGAGAACTGAACAGTGGAAGTTTAATGAAATTGACTTTGTAAGGTACCTACCTAGGTAATAAGTTAAAAAAACAACACAAACATATATATGCCAGTAAGACCTAGGGTCTTATAAATTAGGCAATGTTAGAAGGAATAGAAGGATAGGATAGATTTTTGTTGGCTCAGTGGATTAGGTTTTTTTTTTAGGTTTTGATTATCTCATTTAATCCCAAGGGTGGCGTTCAGTTGAGGGAATATAGAAAACAATGATGCCTAGACTGGGAATCGAACCCAAACATCCAGATTAGCAGTCAAGTACTACTTCCATTCAAATAATTTATTGTGTTCCTAACAGCGAGCAAATACCACATTCTCATACAGTAAAAGTCTGTTAATATAGAAGTAGTTCCGTTCGACTGAATCAATTCCAATAAACTCTATCGAAATGTTACAAACATTTAAATTTTTGTATATGTAAGATAATTTGAAAAGAATAAAAAGTACCTACTGTATACCAACATTTTTCAAAAAATATTTTTTTTGTAATTTAAAAAAAAATTGAAAGTTTTTACCAAAAATTGTTCTATAATAGTCAAAATTAACGGTAGCATCTATGCAACTGTTAATCACCGTTAAGGAAAATCTCATATATCTAGAAATCGGCTCCTACAAATTTAATTAAAATTTCTATGTATACTAATACTAGTACGGTCTACCATTTAATAGAAATAAATTTTACATAAAGCCGTTTTTAATATTACGTCTCATATAGAACCATTTTTTTTTATTTTCAACTAACTTTAACCTGCTTAACTGATTTTGATTAAATAATTTATACGAGAGCTTCTTATAAGTTTAATTTATATTGAATATCGATATTTAAAAAAAAACACAAATTTTTGATTAAAAAAAATATAAAAATTATTTTTTTTTAAATTCGATTATTTATATTTTTTTTCCACTCGTTCATAAGAAAAAAAAAAATCTTAAATTTTATCAAAACCGATAGAGCCGTTTGCACTTTTTGTATGTACATTGTACATATATGAATTTTTTTCAAAATTAATTTTTTAAATCATCTACATTTTTTATTAAATATGTTTACAAAATATTAAACATAAAAATTTATTTAAAAAAACAATCGTTGCAAGTAGCTTCTAATTATTTAAAAAAAAATTCTCATAATTTGAGATTTCCCAAAGAAATCAGTTCTCAAAGAAATCAGTTAGTTTAGTGTAACCACATCTCGTTGGTGTCAAAACAATCACACAATTTCGTAATAAATTTCAAATAAATTGATTTTAAATTGATTTTTTAAATATTTAATAACATAATTTCAAGGTTCAAACTCTAAAACTAATTTAGGTAGAGCATTTTACTTTTTCCCTTTTGAAGAAATGTGCAGTTAATGTCATAAAAAAAATAAAATTTTGTCACACAATGTGCTATTGATTGCATTAGTACGGCTTTTCGTGATCAAGAAAATTGAAATATGTATGTGAGAAGATGGCAGTTAGTGAAAAACAACATATGACATCCATTAAATTTGTTCACTTTATAAATGCGTTCAGTAAGGAAAAACCCCAAATCAAAAATGAGTGTAGTATGAGGGAATTCATAAAAAACTTCCTAAACCATCTTCCTGGTAATTAAAACAATATTCAAATGTGATTTGAATTAAAAAAAATCCTTGCCTGTTCAGAATTTAACAATGGCCTTTATTATTTGTCTCACAAACGGCTCTTACGATTTTGATAAAAAAAAAATGCAGTGCACTATAACACAATTCAACAAAAGAAAAAAAAATTCTTGTCCTAACATTCATTTTACGATTTTTATATTCACTATGCACCAAAATGAATAAATAATATCAATATTCATTTAAAAGTTTGCTTTTATAATACCTATTACAAAAAACATTTTCATGATTTTTGCCTTTAATTTAGTGTATTAGACCAGTAAGAATAAACATTTGACCTGGAAAATTTTACATGTTCACTTTTCTTTCACAATTTGTTAGAGGGAGTTATTAGGAGCACATAGGTAGTTTTTCGGGAAAATCGGACTGGAGATTAAGCCGCCATCCTGGAATTTTCTTAAAAAATTGACTTGAAATAGAAAAAACATATTTAAAAACAACGGCAACCCTGACAGTGTTATATCTTTTTTAAAACCCAGAAATCATGTTTTTAAAAAAAATTACTTTAGTGAATACTTTTTAAAAATTTAATTTTCAAACTCAAAATTTTGAAAAAAAAAATTGAAAAATTTGAAAATTAATTTTTTTTTTCAAAATTTTCCATTATTAAGTAGTATTTTTTCATAATAATAATTTTATTTCAATAATTAAAGATACAATACAAATTAAAAATTTATTAGTTTTAATTTAAAAAAAATAAAAATTTAAATCATAGTTTTAAAAATAACCTGTTAAAACGTTATCCTGGCAAACTTTTCTATCAAATATATTTGTTTTTTGGGTGGCTATAATAACAGCTTTTTAAATTTAATACCCTTTTTTCAAATACAAAATTCATGTTGACTTGTGTAATGTTTAAAAATTATTATTGTTTACTCATTTCATTAACAAGCATTTGCTTAACAGATATGTATATATATCGCACCCTTAGAATGAAAGTGACCTAACTAAAACATTCGGCATCTTTTTTACAACCTAGTTTTAGAGTTCATTTCGCTTTTAAAGGTCATTTTATTGAAAATCAGAAATTACAGAAATTTTGAGTTAGGTCACTTTCATTCTAAAGGTGCGATATATGAATTCTATTTATACAGGGTGTCCCGGACCTTGTTAGCATTATTTAAAGGTTCTTGGGTATATTCTGAAAAAAAATCGTTTTACAGTAAAGGTCTATCTCCAATTTTGATATCATTTATCGTGAATTTAAGAAAACACTTACTTTGGTGTACTCTGACCCATGTTAACAAAAATTGCTCTGCTTATTCTAGTGGTAGAAACTTCGTTTATTTTTAGAAGAAATACAAGCCTTTAAAACTGTTTTTAAATAAGTTGTTATCTTGTCTCAGTCTTAAGATATCCAGTTTCAAGCCTGTTCCATTTTTCCTGCCCACGCTAATTTTTTGACTTTGAGGTCGATTTTCTCGAGAAAATACATAATCAACATACCGAACTTTTTAATATTTTTTTCTTGTTAACGTAAAAATAAAAACAAATGACAAGATCGTGGAAAAACCCACAGATTTTATGATACTGGGGAAAATCGGCGACTTGGCGCGCTGCGTGTGCAGAAGGCTAGTTGAAGTGAAATAATCACTGTATGTATACAAAAAATTTATATATAAACAATATTTTGGAGGTACCCTTACGGCATGTTTAGTGGTAGTATAAACGGATATGTGTTTATAACGGAAACTAAATTTTTTTTAACTTTTCCATATAAATTAAATTTCAAATTCCAAAATTTAACAGGAAAACCATACTATGTACCTGCCCTATAAGAAAGTAGAAATAATAGTTCCACATACGCCATAGTGTACGTTAACTTTAGTAAAGTCAAATGAAGAGAAAATAAGGTTGTACATTACCAAAATGTTTAAAAGACTTGAATAGGGCATAAAACACGTATTTCTCCCCCCCCCCCTTAATTTCGTGCTTAATGTTTTTTTTTATTTCTTTATTTTTGATATAAAAAAAATTGAGTTGAGGTCAAAATGCCTGGCTAAAAATTCTGCTTTTCTCTCTTTTAGAAATATTTTGATTTGTTAGGTCAGGGAATAAAAAGTGAGTTGCGTCTGAGACGTCACAGAAACCATTACCCTAAGCACCTTCCATACTCCCCTTTACCTACGGCCTTAATCCCCTTTTGCCTAACGGCACATTATTTTAAAAATAACAGATTCCCACGCCATTGAATAATAAATTAATAAATAAAATAATAAAAATAATAAAAATAATAAAAAAAAAAAAAAACATTTTTGTGTTTTTTTTTTAATCTAACTGTTCGACCACGAACGTAAATAGTGTGCAGGCAATGAAATACACCTTGGAATTTGTAACATTAAATTTTATAGGTCCGACTGTTTATAAGTGCGCAAAAAGATACAAGGCAGCACAGCGTTAGAACCTTACTTCAATCAAAGTAAATTTACTCCAATTTTATTAAAGAAAATATATCTACTCCAAAACTCCACTTTTTTAAGATCTAGGACGCCTTTTTTCACAGTGGAAAATTTAAAATTTATTTAGCCAAACCACATGAAAGGAAATTAAAGCACTGTGTTATTCTAACCAATTCTGACTCTGAATATTTGAATCTAAAATTCTATTCTGTTCTTAAACGAATGGATTTCATGCGATTTATTTATTTTTTTTTAATATTTATTTTTGCTAAAATAATTTTTTGTTAAAAATACAGTTTTTGAAAAATTGAGTTTTTCTTTCCTTTTCAAATCTACTCCGGGAATTTTCGATTTACTCCACCTTTTTTAGAAATCTGCTCCAAAATCTTACTACTCAGATTCTACCCCTGAGACAGTATCTTGAAAAATTTGTTCGTTTCATAGGTATAACCTGTACTAAAGAAAAAAGAATATTGTTATAAGTCCAGGACTTTTTTAAACTCTACAAAACTAGCACTTTTGGTTAGTATGTGTATGGAGCTCAAGAAACAAATTCTGTTTTCTATACCTACCTCAAATGAGAAATAATAAGTGATTCCAAAGCCTTAAACTTTATAGAATACACTTTAAATTCTTTAAAAATTTCTTAATGGTCTAGAGTCTAGACGCAATTTAATAATCCATTTATTGACTTCCAGCATATTTTAGCATAGAATGTCAAAACATTTGTATGCTAAATTATTTTTAAAAACTAATTTGAATTTAACAAAATTTTACAATAACTCAAAATAAAGTTGATTTATTTAAAGTTAAATTGAAATTTCAAGTGTTTTAGTGTTATATCTTTTTAGTTAACTATGTAAGGTCAATGCGCGATTAAAACTAACAATAAGTAATAAAATAACTTTGTCTCTTTAAAATAAACTTTTCAATTTCAAGCAACATAAAAAAAATAGATTTATTTTTATGAGTCGTAAAAAGTTTTCAAAACTTTGAAAATCAAAACAAAAACTATTTAAATGATGACCAAACAATTCCATGAGTTAAAATAAACACAAAGACGACATTTCATATGTTGAAGACCCATATTGAATTTTAGAGGCATTTTTATTGCCTTTAAAAAACTTTCCGAACAACCGAAATTCACTCTCGAGAGATATTATTTAACCAACTGCTCTGATTACAATTTGATGAACATTATGAAAAGTTAAAAGTTAAGAAATGTTCTGCCTACAAATTAAATCAAAGCATCAACAATGAGAATTTTCTACTCCTTCTCATCGACAATCTTGAATTCAAGTGGGATATAATTTCCATTCTATATCTAATAATTAAACCAAATATTTAAACGACATGCAACAATGTACCTACATTATAATACGACGATGTAACCAAACAAAAATTTATAAAACTCTCATAAAACTAAAACAATCAACCCTTGAATGTGCTAATACTTTTTAAGGACTATGCAAAGTTTGTATCTCATAAATCCAAATCTCTACAAAATTTTTATTACAAATCTCTTTTTGAATTTTTTTTTTTTTACAAACAGCAGCAGCAACAAACGATAATGATGCACTTCCAGTGGCCTTGGAAAATGGAAAATCGTCTTAAGTCTTCTTCTTCTCTCTCTCTCTCTTTCACTACTAACTGCTTTGGCTCTCACTCTGAAGCTATATAGACAATGTCTACTTTAATTGTTTATTCGTTCTCTATTTTATTCCAATGGAAGAAAGTATAAATCTCGCTATATCTCAGATTTAACGGTTTCCACCCGGTCAGTTAACTCATCTCTTCTTATAAATGTACGATATATCTACACACAATTCCCTAGAATTTATATCTATAGAAAAATGAAAACAATTGATGGAATGATAATTTTATTCTCCTACAACAATAATTATGATTTTTGAAACATGCGCAGCACTACATCCAACATGTGGCATAGAATTTTTGGCGTATAAATGGAACGAGTTGAATAAAATTTTGAACTATATTGACACAATTCAACTGATTGACAGATAGTTGAAGAATTTATTCTCTAACTAGTGTCATCGTGCATGCATCTCCTTATGTCCATCCCCAACTACATCCACAATTATATCGCAGAATCAGACGAAAGTTTTTTTTACTTGTTCTACACCTTATACAGGGTGATCCGCACAAAATTAATCTTCTGCTTTTCAAAATTTTCCAAAAATCAGATTTTGTTTGCAGAATGTTACTCTGAGAGAATCCAATTGTAACACTCACATTATATTATATATTGAAATTAATTATTATTTTACTGGCATGTTTGCCAATAAGATATCTGACTTTGAATGAAAAAAAGACTTTTGAGTTTGGTCACCAATATCTCAGTAACAAATGATACCAAAAAAAATTTTAGGGCAGTTTTGAAAACAGCAAAACTGTAAAATGATTGACAAAAATTGATTTTGTTTTTCTTTTTCCTTTTTGATGATTGTTAAACAATGCTTACGAACAAAATAAGGTATGTTTGTTTACTTGCTCAAAACAGGCAGTTTCTACCAATTTTCATTTTTTTTTGTATATGAAATTTGACAGTCTTTGGTCTAATAATGCCAGTTCATTCATAAGGCTACAATTAGACGGTCTACGCGTTGATTTTCTGAAGTCAAATTTTGTACGAAAGTTGACGGCTGGTTTAATACTCGCGTTGGCACTCGTGTTGACATGAATTTTAGAGTCAACTCATTGATCATTATGTGTGACCCTGTAATCACCCTGTCAACGAAGTTGGGACACATAGCCAGACTGCTTATTAGCATTTTTTACCATGTCAAAGTAGCCTCCGTTGACCTTCATCTCAATTTCAAAAATGTCTGATTTTATAAAGGGTTTTTAATCAATCGACATCGTATAGTAGACATCTTTCAATGGAATTTGATAGTTTATAACGGGTGATTTTTTAGCTGGTTTGGTTTTGGCAACACTGGTTTTGACAGCTGACGTGTGTTTAGTACCTTGTGTCACTGTCAAACAGCTTCAGTTTGGTTTGCAATTTAACCATGGATCGTCTTACAAATGAACAACGCTTGCAAATTATTGAATTTTACTATCAAAATTCGTGCTCGGTTCGAAATGTTTTTTATCGAAAAATTGTGTTCAGCGATGAGGCTCATTTTTGGTTGAATGGGTACGTAAATAAGCACAATTGCCGCATTTGGAGTGAAGATCAGCCAGAAGCATTGCAACAGCTACCAATGCATCCCGAAAAAGCCACTGTTTGGTGCGGTTTATGGGCCGGCGGCATTATTGGGCCATATTTCTTCAAAGATGATGCGAATCGCAGCGTTACTGTCAATGGTGAACGCTACCGAGCGATGATAACAAACTTTTTTTTGCCCGAAATGGAAGTTCTTGACTTGCATGATATGTGGTTTCAACAAGACGGTGCCACATGCCACACAGCACGCGAAACAATGGCGCAATTGCGAGGCGAGTTTGGTGAACAGTTAATTTCACGTTTCGGGCCGGTCAATTAGCCGCCTAGATCGTGCGATTTGACATCATTAGACTATTTTTTGTGGGGGTATGTCAAGGCTAATGTCTATAGGGACAAGCCCGCTTCGATTGACGCACTGGAAGCCAACATCCATACATTCATTCGTGAGATACCGGCCGATATGTGTGAAAGAGTATGCCAAAATTGGACTCAGCGGATGGGCTACCTGAGACGCAGCCGCGGTCAACATTTGCATGAAATTATCTTTAAACATTAAATTGGTTCAAACTATCGATTCAAATAAATATTTCATTCATTTTTTCGAATTTTTTGTGTTTTTTTTTTAAAAAAAGTTCTAAACCTCTTAAAAAATCACCCGTTAGATTGACAGATAGATAAGCTATATTTGGTTGTAGATCGAATTTTTTTTTATCTATCAACATCGTATGTATCCTACAACGGAGTTTGACAGTTTATAGCTCGACTTATTTAACATTTTAACGTCGTGTGATTGTCACCGGTTTAAATAATAGATTTTGCTTTTGTCAACTCATGTTGTTCGGATGTGGTCAAGTCATCTGATCGTCGCACAGTGGCCCGTTTCGACATTTTTGGTTGTTAAAATCATAACTCTTAAACCAATAAAGATATCGTAATAATTTTTTTTGACTTAAAGGAAATTTCAAGGCTATCAAGCAGGTGAGTTAAAAAAAAATAACTTTAGAGGGTGTTTCAGAATTTTCTGTTTAAAACCGAATTCATACTAAAGGTTATACAGACATAATTTGTATTTCACTATAAAAAAAGTCAAAAGTACAGCAGAGGAAAATCGGGTGAAACATTGGTGAAATAAGAAAACACACCAATACGAGTGAAACAGTAAAAATTTGAATATAAAACTTGAAAAATTAAGGTTTTTAAAATATTCATTTAAAAACATAATTAAAGAAATAAATTACTATTTTTACATGATATTGTAAGTGTTACCGTTCTGTTTTTATATATTTTACTATCAATATTTTTTTTTTTAGTTTGCCCCTCCCACCTAAAGGGCTGGAAAAATAGAGTGGGCCAATATATTAAAATCATGTTCATATAATGTACCAAAATAAAAATAAAATTGATGCCTTTATCACAAAATGCACAATTTTTGAACTAAGCCGCCGAACTATGTATATATAGAAAGGTAAAACCCTTAACTCTCTCGATTGGTTTATTTCGAAAACGGTTATTTTTACGAAAAAAAAATATTTTAATGTTTTTTGTATGTAATTTTCTAAGCAACAAATTAGTACTTGACTTTTTTTTCTAGGATCTTTGATAGTTTCTTAAGAACGGCATGAGGAGGCTATATACCAAAATCCTGCTTTATTGACTGGACTATTTGCATAAGAAGCGAACAAAAGCTAAAGCGTGTAGGTTGGGTCGAGACAAGAAAAAAATCGTATAGAAGGGGGGTCTATTTCCCCAGTTTAGGCGGGCGGAGAAATTTTTATAAAAAATCGACATGATTTACAACACAAAATATTAAAAATCAAGGGTAATAATCACAATGCCATGTTACACATTTTTTTTAAAGCCAAAAAACTATCCATTAATTCTGTTTTTAAATTTTATTGTTTTAGTGAAAAGTTTTGGAAACATTTATATTCAAATTCAAAAAAAAAAAAATTCAAAAAAAAATGGACTGACTTCTTCAAATTCAAATCCTTCTACCACAGCTCTATTATGTGACAAAAATATATAAGGATTTTTTCCGTTGAGTATAGGGCGGCAATTTGAGGTGTTTTTTTTTTGTAACTCAATTTTAAGTTGAAAAAAGTGTGCTTAAAATGATGTTTCAAAAAACATTGAATTAAAAAGTTTTAAAATTAAAAAAATCATTAATATCTATATATACGAATAGTCAAGAGCAATTTCAAAAAGTGTCCATCATACTGCAGATAAATACCAAAATCATTGCTACAAATCTTCAAAATGCAAAAAAAATCTTGTCAACTAGTCCTTGCTGGCTTCATCGACTTGCAACTTTTTGTAAACATTAAAACAAAATTCTAATATCTCACCTTTAAAAAAAAAATAAAAAAAAAACAACATTTTTGACCAAGAAAATGGGAAAAAATTCGCATAATTTCAAACGCGGAGGATAACAATTGAGGAAATCATAGAGGAAGTCATATGGGCCGAAATCCAAGAGATTCAAAAGTAAATCATTTTTCAAAACCCAGGAATTCCCATTGTTCACAAAACAATCTTTCAAATACTCGTACTGGCAGGCCTGATAATTTTCAGAAAGAGCATGGTCTTAAATTAGTGGTGGATGATTTGGTTGAAATAGCATTGGAAACTGACAATGAATTGTCTGCTGCTATTCCCAGAAGCAGATATTGATGAAAATGACGATGAAATTGAAAAACCAAAAGAAACAGGGTCTGCATTGAAGCAAAAAGTGAAATCATTGACGGAAGAAGACATCGCTAGCGGATAGTATACAAAATTTGATATTGTCCATGCTTTTCCTGGCTATTATATAACATATTCTCCTAATGAATTAGAGCAATGGTATTAAGGAGGGGGTTTGAGTTCTGAAAAATTGAAGAAAGAACCCTTGATAGAACCACAGAATATGTCTTGTTATTTTAAGACTTATTATATAATTCACCTCAGGAAGATGCAATTCCGTCATACTTTGAGAAAACAAGTGAACAAAAAGAAGAGTCAGAAAATGAAGGTAAGTTCACAACATTAGTGTTAGATTTTTGTCAGCTTCAGTTAATGCAACGATGTTCTTAAGAGAAATGCTTAAGTCTTATACTTCGTTTATCGTTATCTAATCAAGCTCAATTAGTTAAATCAGAAATGAAAAAGTTTGAAGAGAAAAATTCTCTAAAAGTTGATTAAGAAAAAACAAATGAAAAATCACCATCAGTGGAAAAGACTGAAGAGGTAAAATTCAAAATGATAGGAGAAAAAATAAAATTGCGTAAGTTTGAGGAAGATGGAACTAAGAAAATTCTACAGTAGTGGAAGAGAAGAAAGAAATAGTAAACGAAAAATATTTATCAAACGAAAAGAATGCTGAAAAACGACCAACCGATCAAGGTGACGAAATTAAAGTTAAAGCCTAGTACGCTGCTGATGCGAAACGAAAAATCCCATACAAAAATAACACAACGAAATCATAAACTAAAAATTTCGTTCTGCTTTTCGTTTTGCAGTACGCTGTTCGAAGAGCGAAATTTATGATTGTAGCTGATTATTTGGAGAAGTCTCCGCTCCTTTTTCGCACTGAAAGACTATTTATTGTGTGCGGAAAAATGACATTTGAGTTTTATCTGTGTTTTTTTTGTTTATCATTTTCTTACATCATGGGTTTCTCTGGTTTTTTGCGTTTATGTTTGATTTTGTTTTTGGAATTATTGAAACTCTCCAAGGATATTTTCCGTTGTGTTTTTGCAAGCGTTTCGTTGTCTGTTTGATCATCATCATAGGAAATTTTCGTTTCGCATCAACAGCGTACTAGGCTTAAAAGAGGGAAACCAGTAAATTAATAAAACGTATTGAAATTATAAGGAATAATAGGTATTCAATAAAATTTTTTTTATATATAATTTGTTTCAAAAAAAAAAACAATTATGTTCTAAAATAAAACAATTCTCTCAGTTAAATAACGCCAGTCTATACACTCCGTTATTATGAATGAATTATTTATTAAACAAAATTCAGACCTAATCAACCGAACCGGAGCGACAGACTGTTGTTTTTGTGTTTGATTTTTTAAATGAATTTTGATATGAATTCAGTTGGAAACACCCTGTAAAAAACATTATATTTCTTACATCCGTTGTTTTTTTTTCTAAGAAAAACTCGATACAAAAAGAAAAAAAAATTCTAGGATTTCCAAATTTTCTTGCATTCATCTTGGACTGTAATTTGTTTATATTTCATATCTTATTTTCAGAGTGAGTGAGTGAGCCGGAAATGAGGGAGATAGATTCTATGATTGTTATGTTTATACATATGTATAAGAAGCTTCATTTCCGTCGTGCCTCCATTTTTTTTTCCCAGCTGAATCGAATAGAATAAGATAATGAAATCATATAGATATAGCTATCAATGATTAAGGAAATAAATTTTTAACAAGAGCATGTGTGTTTATTTATATATTGAACAACTAACGTGCTTTAAAAGTAATTCAACAAATTTAATTTTCTTAAGTTGATTGATATTGATATTTTTTAAATTAAATATGTAAAGGGTCATTCATTTTTCGGTTTCGAAAGTAAAGCTAAATAAAACACACAGCGATACATTTTTGATGAAGATTTTATTTCATTATAAAGTTTGGACTTTGCCATAAAGTGTGAAAAACAATACATATTCAAATGGCCCCCTCGGAAAGATTCGCAGTATGCGATTCTTTTGAGATAATTTTGAACCACTTTTTCGCACATTTCGAGAGGTATCTCGGCCATAACTTGAGTAATGTTGGTTTTTAATGCGTCCAGAGTTCGGGGATTATTCGCGTGAACACGGTCTTTTGCGTTGCCTCACAGAAAAATATTTTACAGTGTCAAATCGCATGAACTTGGTGGCCAATTGACGCCGCCAAAACGTGAAATTACGCGACCAGGAAACTTCCCACGCAATAAAGCCATAATTAGTCGTGTTGTGTGGCTTGTTGCCCCGTCTTGTTGGAACCACATATCTAAGTCATGATCTTCAATCTTCGTGTTGTGTGGCTTGTTGCTTGTTGTTATGGAACCACATATCGTCCAAGTCATGATCTTCAATCGCCAGCCAACAAAAATCAGTTATTATTCGACCATTGCTGCGAACGCCAGGAAATCTAAATCAGCAACACTTGCATTTGCAGCCGCAATATTTTCGACTGAGCGTGCGCACTACGATGATGCACAGGCCAAACGACATCAGCAACGATTCCACTCTCTTCAAATTTCTTCACAATTTTACCGATTGCTTGCGTAGTCGCAGTCGATTGTGACGACCATAATCATCGCGTAATGCGCAAAAAGTGGCTACGTTTGAATTACCACTTTTGTAGTAAGTTTCAATAATTTTAACGCGTTGTTCGATTGTTAAGCGATTCATTATCGTAAATGGCAAACATTCAACTAATATTATGACACTTCAAATGACAGCTGAGTTTGATAGGTGTCAAATTCCAGGGCTACCAACTTGAAACCACGAAATGAATGACCCTGTACAAAATATTTAAGCCTGGTGTATAACACTTTCATTACCTGAAACATGATATTTATAAATAATTTTTCAAGAATATTTATTCCCTTATACGTTTCTATCCCCTCAAACCAAATTTCCCCACATGACTAACATTTGTATTGAAATAACATAATAATTGTTCAATGTTTACATTTTGTTAAACTCAAAAGAAATTGCCTATCTCTCTCTCTATTTAACTTATAAAATACTATTCTAAATAAAGTCAAAATGACAAGACAATCATTGTACAGTAGGGCGACACGACGTGAGGGTGGTGTTAGATTAGATAACTGCACCACTGTAGCAACAGAACACTCGCAACTACATATTTAGCTTTTCTGCTAATTCGGTTCAAGGCAATAATAGATCGTATAAATTATTATAAGCCTCAGTGTAAGTTAAGGGTGTTGTAAGCAGCGTTAAGGCATCAAAACCAAACCAAACCACACCACTCGCACCCACAGATGTCACAGAATTAATTGTAACAAAAGTAATTAATGTTTATCTGACTTAACAACTCTAAGGAATTAATGCTATGCCATAGCACTTTATATACTTAAGATATAACTGTATGGCAAAATATCGTATGTATATGAATGTAGGATAAGAAAGGGGAACACCATTTTACGCTTTGTAAACTCAGCTAATGATGGTAATAACTTTTCTGTCTGAATATATCCATTACCCAACGTACCTATCTGCCTTAGAATAAGTCACAATAAACAAGTAAACAACAAAAAAGTGTTAATAAAAAACAATTTTTTGGGGGTGGGAATGACAGCAGACATTTTCAATTGAGTGATAAATACATTTTTATTTATTTAAAACTTTAATTGAATTGAATTGAGGCGGCGCGGCGCGACTGCTGTGTGGGTATAGGTTCGTTGTGCTAAAATCAATTATATTATTTTATCTTATTAACTTTTTAGTGTGGAAACTATTATAGGTATAGCCTTTTGTGATATTTTAATTGACTTGAAATGTTGTATCTTATCTATATAAGGAATGGATTGAAAATTTTAATGAAAATATTGTGATAAATGATTGAATTAAAAAATGTACGATTACAAAAACTTAAATGCTGCATCATTGTCACTGCTTCAGTGACAGTTTTCAGTTTTTCATACTGGAATTCAATTTTGCATCTATGGAGAGAAGCAATTTTGTGTTTTAAAGGCTCTACTGTATAATAGACTTCTATTCTTTAACTATTTTAGTTGAACTTTGCCAAAAATCTAAAAATCCGAAAGAAAACCAATTATTATTACAGTAAAACCAGCTTAAGAGAAACTTTGCTTGAGAGAAAAACTCGCTTATCTGAAACATTTTGTCGACCAGTTATCTATTTTTTCTAGCTTTAAATTTGAGCTAAATGGAATTTTTAAATCCGCTTAAGTGAAATTTGTTGTTCACTTATCCGGACTCCGCTTAAGTGAAGCATTTTTTTTTCCTTAAGCGGGGTTCGTTTAAGTGAAAAACCCGCTAAATTGAAAGAAAGACTGTGACATTTTGCCGTTTCTCTTAAGCGGGTTTTAATGTATTAAATATAGTAAGCTTACTAATTGATTAATTATTATCAACCGATACAAAGGTTAAAAAAAAACATCACAAACATATATATGCCCAGTAAGACCTAGGGTCTTATAAATTAGGCAAATGTTAGAAGGAATAGAAGGATAGGATAGATTTTTGTTGGCATAGTGGATTGAGAAATTAGGTTATAACAATCTTTAGTTTTTATTTTTTTTTATATAAAATTTATCCCCAACGATTTTGATTAAATTCCGTGTGTATGAGATGTTGTAAGCGATATATCAAATCAATATACATTGAATTACTATCAATTATGAAGTAATAATTGATAACCTTGAACTTTAAAAACAGCAAGGATAAGTATACGTGTGGGCCAATCGTTCAATTTATTTCTTTTTAAATCTTATTCCTTAAATGACTGCTTTTATTATATTTTATAAACTAGCACTTCCCCGTCTGCTTCGCTAGACTTTTCCTTTATTTATTTGCTGAATTCGTAAACATTCCTTTTTTTACTTTCAAATGAATTTATTGTAAGGCTTTGTGATAAACAATATTTTTGGGTTTCCCTTCATGTGCAAACACAAACAAATCAGCAGATTTCCCAACCCTACACATCAACAGGCTTCATATATAATTGTCCATGTGAAAAACAATTATTGTCCAAATTCAATTCAATAACGTTGGTCATTAGCTTTTTAATCTCAAGTCTTTTACCATTGCACAATTTTGGTTGGTTGATATTACGAAGCATGATGATCGGTGTTCAAACTTTCAATTGCAAAAAAGTGCGATGACAGACCTGGTTAATCCAATGAATTTAAAAATTCTGTGGGATAATTGACCACCTCATCAATTATTATGTTCTAAAATTTGTTCGTTTAAATAAAAAAAACTCAACCAAATATTTATATTTTCAACCCCTTACTGCATACGAAGCCAAATATGGCTTGTACACTTTTAACTCTCAAACGAGCAAGTAAATAATTTTTTTTTAATACAAATCAAAGAGAATTAGACACACAATCCGAAATATATTTTTATAATCTCTAAACTCACCTAACAGAAAAGTTTATATTATTTGAAATAAGAAAATTTTTCATACTTCCGTTTACATTGACAACAAGTAACACACTAACCTGCAAACATGAATATCTTCCTTCTTGTTTGGTGCACGTGTGCAAAAAAACAACAATTTGTTCTCAGAAATGCACAGAAGAGGATCTTGTTGCGTTTTGATTATTTTTTTATTGAAGTCAGGAGAAAAGAGGACATATTTGGCTTCGTATGCGGTAAAGGGTTAATTAACCAAAGGTGCTTCTAATAAGTTGAAATAATATTACATTATAAAATTTAAAAAAAAAACAAATTTTTTGTTTAAAAAAATCCAAAATTATTTTTTGAAAATTAGATATTTCGAAAATGGGTGGTTTTTATTTCAAAATTTATTTTTAACTCCACAATAATAAATACTAAAAAAATTTTTTTCTTTAAAATGTTTACAAAATTTAACGCTTAGCTAAAAAAAAATGGGAACAGAAATTTGTTCAGTTTTTTTTTTTTTGTTAGTGTTTTTTGAAGAGCAGTATTTCTGTGAAAAGTGGTCGTGTTGAGATATTATAGCAGGTGGTTTTTTAAACATACCGTTACTAATCAATCAAATGTATTGGTCAAATAACTTGTTTATTAAACTTTATTTTTTTTCGTCGACAATGACGTATTTGTCGAAAATTAATAAAGTTCGAGGAGTTTGGTCTTAATTTGATTTCACCGCCTGTATGTAGTTTAGTCGAACAAGAATTACAAAAGCCCTTAAATGAAGTAAATACAAATATATCGTTTGCGGAAAAAAGAAAAGTACCCAAGATTTATCCTTGGGGTACACCGTGGTTCTGCTAGAATAATGCCTCAAAGGAAAAATAAAACTTGGAGAAGCAGAGTAGTACCATAATTTTTATATTTTGTGACTGAATGTCTTTTGACTACGCGATAAAAAAATGCATACATGTCCCTAAATGGCATAAATATTCAAAGGCAGGACACCACCATCTTACGAACAAAAAATGGAAAAAATAACATCCCTAATCAACCAGGTAGATACACGTGCATTGTTTCTTAACAATGCATAAGTGTTTCTATCTGTGATAATGTTTTCTCTTAAAATTCTAACTTCATTTGAACAAAATGATCAAATAAGTACACACCCTTGAACACTTAAACTACATATAAATGTTCAACAAGCTTAAACGAAGTAAAACTATAATGTATTTCATTTTGTAACAGATTGTAACCTTCAACCGAATGTAGTTTAAGGTTTACAGTGAAAAGGTCATGAAAAGTCGGTTAATATACAACTTTCCTACCCTACATTTATTTTACAAAGTAAACATAAGTTAAAATTTCTTCCAGTAGCCAACACCCACTTTTTTTTTATACTATAATTTGTTTCCTCTTTATTTCATCCATTAGCTGTGTCAGTGTTACAAAAAAAAAACAAATTGGCTTCAACTCAATTAGGTGTACTGTTATGTGAGGTCATATCTTCTATGTTCCGCATAACGCTCTAATATGCAACTTATATAATAAATCGACCGAAGGATTTTCTATGCTGATGACATGACGTTAAAAAAAAAAACTAACTCTTTTTCACTCTGTGCTTTCAATTATAAAATGAAAGCTTTTTCCACAGATTTAAATCTTTCGCCACAGATTTAAATCTTTTTCTCTTTTTTTTCACAATTCTCTGGGTCAGTCAATTTGGCACCTTTATTCTTTCCATATTATGCATATAAATACATAACTTTTGTATAAATCGTAAGTTCACACGACAAAAAAAAAAAAAATATTTCTTGATTAGGTCAACAACACTACATACACTATCATTACATAAAGAAAACGAACAGAGTTGAATTATAGAAACTTGCATGAAATGTGTAAGAAAACACTAAAACAATTATCCAAAGTTTTGATCAATTATAGTCAATAAACTGTCAAAATCATAAATCTCATGTATTATACATATATAACAACACAATTGTTGAATTCATATTGAACAGAAAGTTGAAGTTCTTTGAACTTGCAGGTTTGTAGTTTGCGTCAATCGTCTGTCTCACTGCAACTTTATTCTCTGACAAAACACCGAAAGGGATAATTATTATGATGACTGTTCGACCTGGTTCAAATTTATTATTTCTATGACAGACTCATTCTACCAAACAAAAGTAAAAATTCCTCCCAACATTGATTAAATGTCACTATAGATATTTCCAAAGACGGCTTAGGACCAACAACAACAACAAAATCACCGTCGACATCGACCATCACGATAACAATAAGCAATTTACTATGTAAAACTTGGGTAGTTGGGAGTCAAGGATCTCTGAAGGGTTATTTGGTTATGTTTTGTTTGTATATATGCTGTGAAAACCATTTAAAGTAGAACACACTTCAGTTTTATGGATCTCGGTACAGGGTGGATCACAAAAGATGTGGGTAAAAAGGTTAGAGCTTGATATATTCCATTATTAAAGCAATTCTCTTATAGCTTATTTTACTTGCAGAATAACGTTGACGGGCGGCGCAATTTTTCTTTTGACTTTTCAGCAAATATAATGCCTGTTTGGTAACTGCAAATTCTTGTTACAAGTTGCTACTTGTCATTTTTGTTCTATATGATTTGACAGCAAATTGTGCTACGTCGTACAACGTTTCAAGTTTCCAAACAAATATAATGAGGTCTGTTCGCGTACTTGCCTGAAACTGCCAGATTCTACCAGTTTAATTTTTTTATATGAACTTTGACAGTCTTTCGGGCTAAAAATGGTAGAAATGGGTAGGTTTCGGAAGCAAACGAACAAGGTAATGATTTGCATATGCCCATATAATAAAATGACAATGATGGCCATTTTGGAAAACGTCAAATAAACGTCAATTTTAACGTCAAATGATGGTCATTTTTTTACGCAGATTTTTTTTTTCATCCATTATCCAATCGTCCTGCAAGCAAAAAATCTGGTTTCGTTAACGTCAATAACTTTTCTTGTATAAACGCACTTGACGATGTAGCTGCCTGACTTTTCAATATTTCTTTTGATAACTTAATTTTTACTTGAGATATATATAGGGACTATATGGCAAGTAATGGATTCATAAAAAAAAATGTAATTCGAGATTTTTATCAAACTTGACATGACGATGATAGCGAAGTCGAAAAAAGTGGTTGTCGCAATTCTGCCTGTCTGTGGTCTGTCTGTCCTTTCGGCTGAAGACTAAACGGGTGGGTCGATTTTCTTTAAACTTGGTACATAAACAGAGTTTTTTGATTATTCCCCCGACCCGTTTTTCCATTTTTTTTTTTTATAAAAAATAACAGTAGCTGCCATACAATTTTTTTTTTAGCAAAAAATGATAATCTTATTTTTCTCAAAAATGGGCCAAAAACAACTTAAAAAAAAAAATCAGTAATTTTTTTACAACAAGGCTACTATTTTATAAAAAAAATTCATAAAAATGGTTGTAAGGGGCCAGTTATAGCTTTCATTGAAACTCATCATTGAACATTTAAATTTTAAGTTTTGAGACACTTATTAAGCAAAATCAGTGATTATTTTGATGCCAATATAAAGCTATTTTCGTTTTGGCCCAACTTAACACGTGAAATGAATTTCTTTATTTCAATGATTAAACTACCTTACCATTGATCATTGAAATCTTAGAATTCTTTTTATGTGAAAGGTTGGGCCAAAATGAAATATTTGTTTGACTAGAAATAATAATTGAGTTATCAGCTTTTTATTGGCATCAAAATATTTACTATTTTGCTTTCAAAGTGTCTCAAAATAAGAAATTAAAATTTTCAATGATGAGTAATAAAAGCTATAACTGGCCCCTAAATGGTACCATCCATAGAAATATTTTATTTGATTTTCGATTTTCTCAAAAACGATTCAATTGATGTTGTTAAATTTTTTTAAGAGATTCTTTGTAAAAGTTTTGAAAGTTCTGTTTACCAAAATTTTCAATTTTTTTTTATTTTTGGATTTTTAAAAACATTTTCAAATTTTTTGTTCAGAGAACTTAATAATTCGAAAACGACTTAGTCGATTTTTATTAAAAGCCGGCAGCCGAGCAGCTTTTTAGAATTATCTAGCATATTTGAAATAAAAATTATTCTTATAACAAAAAGTAACGATACCTCCCATACAAGTGTTCCAAAACCGCTAGTAAAAATCTCATTTTCTTCGATCAAAAACATCTCCTACGATTTTGACAAAAAATTTTTATGTGAGCCAAAACTAATACGATCCGGAATATTGTTGGAAAAAAAAATTTTCCATTGATTAAGGGTATGTTTCACAATGTCTGAGTAAGTTCTGATTATTTATTCGACACATTAAATAGGGTCATAATTTCACAAGAGAAAAATTAACAAACTGTCTGTTGACGACTTGAATAGGTTATAAATCCAAAAGTAATTTTATTTGGTTTGTGGACTTATTAACCTGTTCCGATATTTATGTGTCAAATAACTAATCAGAACTTTACTCAGAGATTGTGAAACAAGCCCTTAAAATGGTATATCTATCATATAGAACCTTTTTTTTTGGTTTTCGACTATCTCCTTATCAGTTAAACGGATTTAAATGAAATTTTTTACACAAGAGCTTTTAATAAGTTTAAATAATATTGTTTATAAAAAAATTCCAAAAACTAAATTTTGGATTTTAAAACAATTTTAAAAATTATATAGATATAGATATACATCATTTTTTAACACTAAATAATTGCGATACCAACTTTTTTTCTTAAAAATGATTACAAAATTTTATATATAAAAAATAATTTAAAAACCGTTCCAACGATTTTTGAAATTTTTTTCTCATAAATTGAGATTTGTATAAGAAATGAGATGGTGTACATCACGTTGGTGTTAAATCAATTTCAGAAACTTTTTAATCAATTTATTTCTAATTATATTGATTTTTTAACAATTTATCAGACTAAATTGTAAGTTCTATGCATGCGTATGTGCAACACGGTGCTATATTGTTCATATAAATATGTACTCACATAATACTATAACTTAAACTTAACTACGTTTTTAGCAGATGGCATAAAATATAGGCTCCCTATATTGCTCTTAAAATCAGATGAATAAAGCTTAACTTATGGGACTTTAAAACAACATTGTGATCGCACATAAGACCAAGTTCGTGTGACCCAGCCGTGCATTTTATTTTTTAACTGCAAATGATGTTATAGAACATATGACTTAAGCAAATAATGTTTTTGCATAAAAGTTTCCTTCTTTGGTTTCGAACACTTAACTTTTGCACTTTGCATCAAAAAACACTTTGCAATTGCATTTTTGACGCAAATTCCGTTTTCAAGATTGGCCATAGTCTTTATTGGCTTAAAAATGAGTTAAGGTAAAGATATCGGTATAGACAGAAATTTTACAACAACAACAAAAACAGCTATGTTCAAATTTGTAGGTTAAAAAATTCCTTTACAAAATATTTCATAAACATTTTTCCTACAAATGATAGTTTTTTTAAGAAAATTTGATTTAAAGAACTTAAAGCACATAATATTTGAAGCTTTGGAACAAATGCAAATTTGATAAAAACGGAAAACAATCTTTGGATTCATTTTATCCCCTACATGATTTGGTTAATTCATAGATATAAATTATAGATAAACCAATCATATCGATCTTTTCTATATACGCGAACATTATTTGCAAAAATAAAACTGATAATATTTTCAATAAAAATTACTGATAAAACAAAATAAACACTATTTTTATAAACATAAATCAAATATGTAAACATATGAACTGAACCTTATACCAAGAAATTGTGCATGTACGACTTTATATTTTATATTTCAACCAATAGCTTTTTAATTAAACAAAAAAAAAAACAATTACTATATGAGTTCAAGAAACTTTTCTTGGACTTTTGGTTTGATCTATTAATTGTTATTTCTGTTCTTATAAAGACATAAATTGTAATCAAAATAAAATCTGCTCTCATTATGGAAAAAATTTTGTGTGTCTACCACAAAAAACCTAAAAAATAAAAAATAATTTTTTACAGACATTTTTAGTTATTAAATGATTCAAGGCTAAATTTTTTATTTGGTGGTTTTAGAGTCGTTGCCAAGGATATTTTTTTCAATATGATAACGATATCAATATAGGCTATAAAGAAATTTAAAAAAAACCTCCAGTCCAAGCCAAAATATTCACATTACAGATAGGTAGTTATAGATATACTCAGGTCTGATATGCGTCTAAAAAGTTTTTTTAATGTGTTATTTATACACAACACGTAGAAAAATCATCGGTTAAAAACAACGTTAAACTCGGTTAAGTTAAATAACAAACATAGTCAATATCCAACCTGCAAGTTAAATTATACGAGTCAACTGGATTAAACAAAATTATTTAAATTTATACACTGATTCTGGGTTAGTTTGTACGGTTTCAATAACCAATTAAGTTATAGTTGATGGAACATATTTAATCGCTCATAGCAACCAATCTATTCAGAGATATGTGAAATTAACTAAATATAATTATTTGGTTTAAGCAAGCTACTAGTTTAACATAAACGATATTCAAAATTACAAGTCCTAACCAAGTTTCTCCATTAATATAACCTTTTTTTATTTTAAACAATTTATTTTAATCGAGTCGACTACGTTACAATTAACATAGTGAAATATGTAGTTTTTGCCCTAAACAACGTATATTACAACGTATACAAAATACAACAAATATTTTTTTAACCCACCGAAAAACGCTCTCGGTTAGTAATTAATAATTATTTTTCTGTAAAAATCTACAATTTCTGTCCTTTCATTACACGAACTTAATTGGATTTACCGCCCATTCTTTTATTAGTTCGACCGATCAAACTATATAATCCACTTCCTCCGATGTAATTCGTTCACGTTCATAAATCTTTAAGTTAAAAGTGCAAATGTCACAACAACAGGATATCAACCTCCACCTATTTTCCTTATAAAAAGACCTGAACTATAACATACACTATATAACTTCCTCATCATGTCTTGACGTTTTTTTTCTTCTTTTTTTTTGTTAAATTTGTAAGACCCTATACAAACAAATTTAATTCAAACAAGAATGTAGAAGAAGCTTGATGTTCAAAGTTTTAAGAAATTAAAAGTTTCACATGTACGTACCGTTGTAAGGATTAGTGTATCTGTCTTACCTATCTACGTATAATAGCAGCAATATAATTGTATGTGCATATTGTGCTTCTTGTTAAGAGAAAAAAAAAAAACAGAAACTGAATTTACATAAAACAGTGACAAGGACGAAACAAAGGCAAAACCTCCATTACATCTACTGATGTATCTCTGCTGCTGCTCGCTCTTCTATACGTTCGCTGCAAAAACAATTTCAATATTTCATGATCATGATGATGAGAGAAGCGTCAACTACTACAAAAAGGACGAATAGCGTGCACCTTCAAAAAATAATAATAAAAAAAAAAAAAAAACGGAACAAAATACCATAGGTATATCCTTTTGTTTCCCTCAACAATACAGAAGCAGATGAGTGAACTTGAAGAAAAAAACAAATAATGAAAAAAAAAAAAAAATTACGAATAAAAGATGACACAACACGTTATACGTTGATTCTTGTGATTGTGATGGAAAACATTGTATTGTATTTTCATATTAGTTTTTTTTTTTTTTTCCTTCTTCGGAAATTCCCAAATGCTCAATAATATAATCAAAGGAAGCTTAGGGAAATAGAGAAACATAAAAGTGAACACTCTCTCTGGCTCTTCAATCAGGACAAACGACGCACAACGAAGACAACAATGGGACGATGACGACACGAAACTCTTAAGTGTCCTTTGTTTTTGATTTTGATTTGTGTCTTTAATTTGACCTTTTTTTTGTGGCTGCTGCTTGTATACCTATATGGGAAAATTGCAATGTAACCATTTCATTTTGTGTTTAAACTTTGGAAACAAAAAGTTTGAATTTAAAGGACACGGATTGGTATAACTGCTTCCATGTCTCCGACTTTAATATTTTTTTTAGGAGTTTCAAGGTCAAACATTTGACATTGTAATCTATTTTTGATTATTTGGGTTTTGCCTTCAAACTTAAAGTTGGAAACTTGATTCGAAATAAGCAATTTTAGTTTGTTGTTGAATCAAAAAAAAAAAAAACAAGAAAACTTAAAATTGGACCGACTTGATCACGTGACCTCGGTGGCGCAATGCGTATGCATATGGCTCGGAGGGAGCTTGGTCCGAGTTCGAGTCCTACCTGGGCATAGAAAGTTTTTTCAATTAAAATTGAACAAAGACCAAGCACCACTTAAAGGAGTCTGATGATCGGCGTGGCAGTCGTGAAATAGCTATAACTCCAGCCTATAAAACTTGGTGGTAGCTCACTCAAGTGTTGTTGTTCATTCAAACCTTCAATATTAATATGATGGTGCGAAAGCTTGGCAGCCTAACTGCAAGTGTGTTATCACACAAAAACCCCTTATAAGGAAAAAATTGTCAAAAGAAAGAATGTATATGAGCTTACTTGTTTTTTTTTTTACTAAGCGCCATGTCGTGCGCTATTTTATTTGGAGCCCTAACTGGAACTTTATCTCGTTTACGATAAAGTTATCTCTTGAGCATTACAACCAATCCACCTTTATGTTAGCTTTTGCATTCACATTATTTTGCCTTAAAAATTTAAATGCTAACATAATTTGTTTCTTGTTTAGTTTTCATTTTGATGGCTCACGACAAGATGGCGGTTAGGGCACAATATTTTTAAAGCATTAGTTTCGGTAAATCTTCTTCTGAGTTGATAAAAAAGGCTTTTTAAAAATATGAACATACAATTTTTCATTTTAAAAATTTCATATAAAACAAAAATGTGCTGTTACCAACGCCATTTTGAATTTCTAGTGGCCGTAATAATTTGATCACCCACTGTATACATATTACAATTTGTATTCATCTCTTCGCGCAAAACACAAGACAACACAAGTTGAGCACGTATAGCAGCACAGCACAATTTAGTTTTAGAAAATCGTAAAAAAATCGGTAAAAAAATTCAAGCTTTTCAAAACAACTTAACTTGTGTTTTTGGGATAATCGCAAATGGTAAAGGAATTCATTACCTTTAACAGTATTGCCAGGTTTTCTTAGAGAAGTGGAGTTCATTTTGAAAAATCTAGGAGCCGAAAAGAGTCTCATTCATATAAATTGTCCACAAATATGAGGAAACCAAAATAATTCTGTAAAACAATTATTTTTTGTTTGTTTTATTTTATCTTATTTAAATTTATTTTAATTTATTTTAACCTATTTTAATAAAATAAATTTTCATTTCATTTTATTTTATTTTATTTTATTTTTATTTTGTTTAAATTTAATTTAATTTATTTTAATATATTTTATTTTATTTATTTTATTTATTTTATTTTATTTTATTTTATTTTATTTTATTTTATTTTATTTTATTTTATTTCCAGCTTTCATTTTTTATATGCATTTAATTTATTTTAAAATGACATTCGTTTCATTTTCACCGATTTTTCTAGCGGTGAATGACACAAATGGAAGAAACGTGTCGGCTGTGCCTCGAAATCTCACACGAATTACAGCACAGAATAATCAGGCAATGAAAATGTATACTAATTAAATGTTTGCTCTAACTGAACTAACGGGTGTTTTTTTTTTTAGACGTGTGGCAATACTTTTTTCGGAGTTGGTCTTTTTGACAGCTGTCACTTGATTTATGTTCAGTTTGGTTTGCCATTTCATAATGAATAGGAGGATGTTGATATGGACGACCTTTGGTTCCAACAAGACGGCGCTACATGCCATACAGCCAACGAAACAATCAATTTATTGAAGGAAACTTTTGGTGAGCGCATTATCTCGAGTCGTGGGCCTGTGGCGTGGCCTCAAAGATCGTGCGATTTAACATTTTTTGGACTATTTTTTGTGGGGTTATGTGAAGTCGCTTGTCTACGCAGATAAGCCCGAGACGATTGACGCCTTGGAAGAGAATATTCGGCGCGTTATTGCTGACAAACGGCCCCAATTGCTGCAAAAAGTGGTCGAAAAATGGACCTCTCGGCTGGAATTTTTTCGAGCGAAGACCACTTGCCTGAAATCATTTTTAAAACATAATGGCAAACCCTTATCTTTATAATAAAGCTAAATTCTTGGCCATTACATTAACTTATATGCGTTTTATTTCTTCTTGAAAACCACACGTCTAAAAAAAACACCCTTTATATAACTAGTGAGAATTGAGAATGTTTGGTTTACAAGCAATATCGAAATAGAAGTAGGTTCATTCACAATAGATTTTCAAAAGTTTAAGGTTCTAATCAAAATGTCTAATGTCCTAAAAGTCATAGTCATAATTCTATAAACACTTCCTTAAATTAATACATTGTTAAGATAAACACTTCCTTAAATAATTCATTGTTAAGATTAACTACCATCTGCACTGGGAAACATTAGGTTATGCTCAATCTTAGCCAGCTAGAGTCAGTCACAGGTAACCAAAAGCTATTATTAAGCCAAGCAGTAGCGGACTCAAGCTAGTTGCACTATTCCCACCACATAACTAGCTGAATAAATCTTAATCATCTCCATCATCCTTTGAGGGACAGAAGCATTTATATACCTTTTTAAAATTGGCGGGAAACTTGAATGTAGTGAAATTAGATGAAAAATTTTCTAAATTTTCACAGAGACTAAACTGATATGGAATACGTAGACTATGTGGGCAGCAATCCAGCAGCAATTAATAGCTAACTATAGCTGAAGTGAAACGAAAACTCTTATACACAAAAATGGACTAATAAAATCCTGAATGAACAAAATTTTATCGGCCATACACCAGTTCGAGTGAAATTGTACCATAGAGATTTCTAGTTAGAGTGGAAACTGGAGATTATTTTTTCGCAGAGAATTCATTGTCCAAACCAGGGATGGCCGAACTGTCACTTTTTGGAAAGACAAAATTTTTTACATCTGCTACGTAGTTTATGTAGATAAACATAGTTAAGTGTAATTAATGAAACAAATTGTAGCAAACGTAGTTTCAAATGTCAAATGATCTAGCAGCTGTCACTTCGAAGTATGAATTTTGAGTTAAAATGTTCACTTTTTTATTGAAATTTTATTATTTCTCTAGATTTACTGTGAATGTAACAATTTGTAGTTAATAAGACTGGTGGTTTCTTTATTTAACTTCGCTTAGTTAATTATGTAGAAAATGCAGTGTAGTTATTTCGGCCAACCATGGTCCAGACCATTCATTATTGTGGTCACGTTGGTGACCACAGACATATTGCACATATATGTGAGCAAAAGCTTAAAAAGTGAAAGTATCATTAACAAAAGTATTTTTAGTAGTAGAATGTAGTAACATTTCTCCCTTTAGATCATTTTCATTTAAAATCTTTTAAAAAGAACAAAAAAAACTTACAAAATTCTTCATTTTTATTTTCTTCTTCCATTCGAATGGCAGCATTCAGGAGAAGTAATTTTTGAATAATGAAGCTTTTGAATTTTCTCCAAAGATGTCTTTTTCTTCCAAAAACAGTATCCAGTTTTGTTAACGTTATTTGTATAATCTACTTTCATTCACTTTTTGGCGACACCAAAATGAAAATCGATTTGAATTTTATTCCAATATTAAAATATACCACAATTCGAAACGACTAATTAAGAAAAAAAAATGCGCCACTGATATCAGAACCGGAGAGCCACAACAACCGTACCACATACCCGTACCGCACTAAACTTATCTCTTTAAGTATAGATAAAGTACTGTGTGGGTACTCACATTTCGGTTTGTTTTCGTTTTTAACAATTATAATTATTTTTTCGAGCGATGAATTGTTGTTATTTTATTTGTTTTATAAAATTAAAAAAAAAAAAAAAAAAAAAAAAACGAAGGTATCAAAATAATATAATGTGTTTGATATCTTTGACGAGATCCGCGTTATCATCATTTTTTATATGATGAAAGAAACCAACCTTCCAAAACATTATTGCTTTATTACTCGTAAGTACGTAGGTACACATAAAAGTTCCTTATGGATTGACTTGATTTTGCTTGGTTTTTTTTGCTTTTTCTTTTAGCTGACTGATTAAAGCTTTACAGAGATATTGCCGTTGATAAATCTTAATGTTTTGGAGGAGGTAACGCATTGTAAATAATTTTCGAATTAATTCATATAATTTTTTTTTATTTTTTATTTTAAAGCAAACACGAGTGTATACACGAGCAGTGATGTGAATTATGAATAATGGATGAGAGAGATACAATTTTGTTGCAAAAGATATATACCTTGAGTTGTGATGCAATGTGTATGTAATATGATAATTGATGTAGGTGGATGATTCAAAATGATAACGATACATATATGTAGTCAAAATATGTCATATTAACTATTTCATAATACAGAAAGTATAAATTCAGGCAGAAAGTATGAAATTAAGTCTTGGACTTAAAACTCTTATCAAAATATGGAATTTCAAGGTTTTTTTTTTTTTTTTTGTAAAGATTAGATTAAGATTAGTTAAGATTTTTTTTTACTGTTTTGACTGATATCAAAAGAGTACATAAAACTGTGGCCACCACTTCCGATATTGTTAGCAAGGCTATACGTCAATGGAATTACTCAATGCTCAAATCGCACTTTAATCTCTTTTTATGACTTAATTCATTTTTGACACATTCTGTATATTCCAGTTAGAAATCTTCACCCGCTACAAAAATCGATAAGATCAGCTGAATTTGCCCAACTGAAACATAATTATGAAAGTTCTCGGAGAGAATTGGTAAAAAAAACAGCTGTCAGTTGGTTGCTGCAGTCAATTGACGTAACTAATTTTATAAGCTTTACAGTCCCCGCACACTACAGATTTTTTATCGGCCGATATTTTGGTGGGGTTAAGCGCACTTTTATTTATTTTCATATTAATTGGGTGTTTTTTTTTTTTAAAGGGTGTTTTTTTTTTTAAAGGGTGTTTTTTTTAGACGTGTGGTTTTCAAGAAGAAATAAAACGCATATAATTTAATGTAATGGCCAAGAAATTCGCTTTATTATAAAGATAAGGGTTTGCCATTATGTTTTAAAAATGATTTCGGGCAAGTGGCCACCGCGGCTGGCTCGAATAAATTCCAGCCGAGAGGAACAATTTTCGACCACTTTTTGCAGCAATTGGGGCCGTATGTCAGCAATAACGCGCCGAATATTCTCTTTCAAAGCATCATTCGTGCGTAGACAAGCGACTTCACATAACCCCACAAAAAATAGTCCAGCGGTGTTAAATCGCACGATCTTGGAGGCCACGCCACAGGCCCACGACGCGAGATATAATGCGCTCACCAAAAGTTTCCTTCAATAAATACATTGTTTCGTTGGCTGTATGGCATGTAGCACCGTCTTGTTGGAACCAAAGGTCGTCGACATCAACATCCTCCAATTCAGGCACGAAAAAGTCATTAATCATGGCGTTCCCCATTGACTGTAACATTATGGCCGGCTTCATTTTTGAAGAAATATGGACCAATGATTCCCTCTGCCCATAGAGCACACCAAAGAGTGACTTTTTGAGGATGTAACGGCGCGCGTCTCAACAATGGTTTGTGGATTATGATCACTCCAAATACGACAATTTTGCTTATTAACGTACCCATTCAACCAAAAGTGAGCTTCATCGCTGATCAAAATTTTTTTGTGAAAATCGGGATCGGTGGCCATCTCGAAACATTATTTTGGTAATAAATTTGCACGATTTGCAAACGTTGTTCCGGATTAAGTCTATTCATTATGAAATGGCAAACCAAACTGAGCATAAATCAAGTGACAGCTGTCAAAAACACAAACTACGAAAAAAAGTATTGCCAGATTGAAAATAACACGTCTAAAAAGAAACACCCTTTATAAAACAGTTTTAGATGTCGAAACATGTGAATAATCAAAAGATCCTGGGTTTTAAAGAATCTATTGCAATGATTATGAAAAATACAAACAAAAATTAAAAAGTAGAGGATTTTTATGTTCAAATATAGGAATGGGAGGTTTCTAAATTTAGCTGAGAGAAGATTTATTTTTCATCTGGCAATAGGTACTTCTTACGGAATTTATTTCAATATTCAATATTTTGTTAAAATAAAAGATTTTGATTTGCAGTTAATCGTATCGCTCTACTTTTATTTTATAACAAAAACAAAAAAGAACTTTTTTCCTAAAATGAAAATAAAGATTATAATTTTATATTCTAAAAATTACATAATGTACTCAGAATTTATTTTGTTTTAAATTAAAAATCAAACGAGTCTCATCGTTGCAAAAATTATATGTCCAATGCCAAAAAAGGAGTGTTCCCATCTCTGAAACAACAACGAAAATGAATTAGTATCTACTAACTACTTTTAAGTAGTTTAAATATTTAAACAACACTAGCAGCCTTTAAAGTAAATAAAATGAGTAGTTATCGATTTTTGTTCATCGACACTATATATTCTATAAAAACAACCTGTAGCCCTTGTGCCCTATACTATCCTTCACATAAACCTCATTTTTCTATATTATACGATATCTATCTCTATAGGAATACAAAAAAAAAAAAAATAAGAAATAGGTTGCTGGAAAAAATATTTCTATTATGTTTTCCGGAAGCAAGCAGCCTTAATCATCTCATTCAGTATTTTTTTTTTTTTTTTACATTTTTAATACTTTCAGCACATTACCCTCTTGAGTTTTTTTTAATATTTGCACATGATGTGACTGCATTGTTGACCTGGAGGCTTTTGTTTTTTTTTTATCATTTGTTTTTTATTTAAATGAAAATATCAATGTCAAGGAAGGTATAATTATGAAGAAGTATTATGAATGATGATTATAATCATTATTATCATCAAATATATATTTATTTTTTTTTTTCAGGGGTAAGTGTTCTATTTGTAGCTATCACACTCAACCAACTTTGAAAGATAAGGTGTCGGAGGTGTCAAATTAAGGAAAATTCATTGTAGCAAAAGGTCTGTTCGTTTGCTTGCCTAAAACTGTCAGTTTCTATCAGTTTTATATTTTTTTAATCTGAACTTTGACAAATTTGTGAAATAAACTTAACTAAACTAACTAAATTCTTTGAATTAAAAATGGTAAGAAATGGACAGTTTTGTGAAGTAAACGAACAAAATTATAATGTTGAATTGCAACATAATAGGCCTGATTGTATACTTCCCACAATTGGCTTTTTCTACCAATTTTGTCCAATTTTATTTTTTTGTATATGAATTTCGATAGAACTTTGGGCTACAATACAGAAGTAAATAATTCCAATCAAAATCAACTCAAAAAGTGTCAAAAACTTTCAACTATTCCGTACAAACTAAGCGCATGACATTTAACGTCGACTAAGCACTTTGGCAATTATTTCACCCGGTGTGCTATGCTCGAAATTGTTATGAAGTGCATATGCAGAGCCACTTGCCCATTTAAAGCTACAAATCGCACCCTTAGAATGAAAGTGACCTAACTCTAAATTTCTCTAACTTCAGATTTTTCAATAAGCTGACCATAAAAATCGAAATGAACTCTAAAACCAGGTTCTAAGAAAGATGCCGAATTTTTTTGTAAGGCAGGCGTTTGAGAATCTAAATGGCTCCCGTTTGAATTCAAATGGTGTATTTTAGAAAGTCGCCGAGTAGGCTTGATGCTATCATTGAACTCCCTGAGTTCTACTCTTCAATTCAAATGATTTTATTCAAGATTAAGCAAAAGTTAGCAACATAACAAAAAAAAACTCTATCATTTTTACAAATGGCGTCTTGAAATTACGGAGACATTTATAAGCCTCAAACATTAACCAGAAACTTAGCCTTAGTAGGTGGTCTTTTAAGAAAATTTTTGTGAAAGAAATAAAGATGTTTATTTACAAACAAAGTAATTGTCTTATGAAATTGAGTGAGGAGTAAAACAAGCCACAATTCGTTCAATTCACTAGAAAATCAAATGTAAAGCTCCGGTGATAGTCAATCATATAGTAGCAGCAGCTGTATTTTGTTAAACACGTGGAGGAGAATTATAGTTAATCATAAAACGATTGCTTTTGATAAATGTTTATTAATTGAGATCATATAGGTAATTTCATTGGAAAAGATTTAATTTTCAATTCAATTGAGTTTTCTCTGAATGATATTTAGGTCCTGTTCAATTGAAGGTTTTTGTTGTTGAAATTCTTTGGAATGTGTAGGTTCCTACAGTTATATTTCAACACAACAATCATTTTTGTTTTAGTGGTATATATAGGGTATATTAATCTTCTTTGGACAAAAGCTTTACAATGAGAACACACACAAAACAAAAAGAAATGAAAATATGTCAATATGGTATTTATTTTGTTTATGGGTTTTTTGTCAACAAAAACAATGCCATTGAATTAAATTGGAATGTTTCGTGTTACCAAAAACCAATCACTTCATAAATCAATATTGAAATGTCAATTCAATGAGTTCATAATAATAATTTAACTTTATGCATAAATATTCAATTATTGATAAAAAAAAGAAAAAAAAAACATCAAAATAAGTTTCTATAGAAGCACTTTAAAATTTAAATTACGATATCCTGAAATCAAATTGTCGTTCAAACGACAAAATCTTCGATTTATGGATAGTTCTTTGATTCAATATAATTTCAAATGTTCTGTGTGTTTGAATTTAATCCACTTAATTGCAAATTAAATGATTTTATTTTATTAATAGTTTAAGGGCTTGTTTCACAATGCCTGAGTAAAGTTCTGGTTAGTTACTCGACACATAAATCAATAGTCCAGAAACCAAAATATAATATTTTTGCATTTATAACCTATTCAAGTCGTCAAAAAACAATTGTAAGTTTTTCTCCTGTTCGCTTATGATTCTGTGCCAGTATTTATGTGTCGTAACTAATCAGAAATTTACTCAGGCATTGTGAAACAGACTCTAAGTATATTTTTTAGAAATGATAAATTGTAGCAGATCATTTGAGAAGTCAATACTCTTTTTTTCACTAATGTAGTTACCCGGTCTATTAAAATCAAGATTCGAAGAGCGATAAAATATGAATCTATCTCTCGTGGAAAATTCAAACGTGAATCTTATTTGTAATTCGTTTTCGAATCAAATCTGTTGGAATCTGTAAAAATATGGTTCGATCCCAAATGTATCACGTCAGAACTATTGAAGATCCATTCACGAAACATTCAAATAAGAAAAAAAATTTCATTTTGCAAAAAATGATATTTATGTTAAATGACATTTTTTTTGTATTACATTAAATAAACTAGTTTATTTTCGACTTTTTACAAAATTTTTCACTTTTTTCATAAAAAAGTCTAAATTTTTAAAAAATATGAAAAAAGATGAAATTTTTTTCTTATTTGAATGTTTTTCAAATTTTTTTTTCAACATTTTTGACTTTTTTTAATTTTTTCAAAATATTTGACTTTTTCAAAAATTGTTAATTTTTTTTTTTTTTTGACTTTTTTCAATTTTTTTTACATTCTTCAAAATTTTTCAAAAATTTTAACTTTTTTTCAAAATTTTTCACTTTTTCATATTAAAAAAAAATTTTGACTTTTTTAAGATTATTTCATATTTTTCAATTTTTTTTAACAATTTTTTTTAACAATTTTTTTAATTTTTTTTTTTAATTTTTTGATTTATTTTAAATTTTGTTCTTCAATTTTTTTTTACTTTTTTTTCCAAATATTTGACTTTTTTTCGAAAATTGTTCATATTTTTCAAAATATGAAAAATTTTTCAAAATTTTTGACTTTTTTCAATTTTTTTTGTATTCAAATTTTTTCAAAAATTTTAACTTTTTTCAAAAATTTTAACTTTTTTAAAAAATTTTCATATTTTTCAAAATTTTTCATATTTTTCAAAATTTTTCATATTTTTCAAAATTTTTCAAAATTCTTCAGTTTTTTCCTAAATTTTTCAATTCTTTTTTTACTTTTTTCAAAATGTTTCCCTTTACAATCAAACTGAATGGATACTTGATGAAGATCGATTTCTTTTAAGGATCTTTTCGATTCGCGAACGAACCATATTCTACCTGAATTTTATTTTTCCAATCTCTCATAAACGAGAAATACAGAAAAAAAAATGGATTAAGTTTGTTCGTGAGAGAACTATAAATTTTTATAGATCGAAAATTTTATCGTTCGCGAACTATATTTTTTATTGTTCGTGAGAAGATCGACAAAGAATTATAAAGATCCGTATTTTATGATTCGCGAGCGATATTTTACGAACACTGAATAAAATAATTTGCATATAATGAGACACAATCAGTGAACTACGAATGGTAGTGAATTTTTACATTTCATTCACATGAATGGTCACTGACAACTGTGAATTGTCATAAAACATTATAACAAGTAAAAAGAGTGCTGGAAGTTCAATTCGAACTAATTTTCTATTTGCGGGTTTGGGGAATGCGTCCTGATGTTGTGAATTGGGAATTTACGTTTGACACAGTTCGCAGAAAATAAGAAATGTTGGTAAAGTAAAAAATATTTAAATAAACATATTTTTAATTTAAACGCAGTTTTTTCTTTTTGAATATGTTTATTTGATCATTTATTGATTTCATCCTTAAAATTAAGATACAAAAAGTACAAATTTGATCTGAAAATTGCTGAACAAAATTGAAAGCTCTCCCAAACCAATGCGAAAACTTCGGAACGACAATGAAACTTTCGCTTGTATACTACGTTTTCAAATCAACACGAAACTGTCGCGGCGACGAGGAAAACAATAATAACAACACGTGGTTGTCAATGAAAACAAAATTTTATTGTTATTGTTTTCGTCGTGCATCGGTCACCGCTAAAGATTCGTGTTGGTTTAGGGGAAGCTTAACATACATTAATGAGAGTACCCAAACTAGCATACGATGCAAATCTTTGAACATTCTTCTGTCGTCACATATCGCACCCTTAGAATGAAAGCGACCTAACTCAAAATTTTTGTTACTTTTGATTTTTCAATAAACTGACCTTTAAAAGCGTAATGAACTCTAAAACCAGGTTGCAAAAAAGATGCCGAATTTTTTAGTTAGGTCACTTTCATTCTAAGGGTGCGATATATTCACTCCAAATTTTTCGCGTTGGTTTGGGAGAACATTTATTCGCGTAAGCAAGGTCGTTAGTCCATATGCACAAGGAACTTAATTGTGTGTGGAAAAATGGCATTTGAGTTCTGTTCGTATTTTTGTTGTTCTTTCTTTCATATAAAGCATATGACTTTGTTTTTGTTTATTTCTGCAATTGGCGAAACTCGCAATACATATTTGTTTGGTTTATTTAGACAAAGTTTCACTTTGGTAAATGAGGAAATTTCATTGAAAATTTACATATTCCATTCTAAATCATCTTATTTCCCATTTAAATGCACTTTTTGCTAAATGAGGTAATTTTAAAATCAAATTTGCATGAAATCCGAGAGGAAATTAGGTGTAAAGCTTATACAAACGTTCATTTAAAGTGGAATCTACTAAAAACGTAAAAATTCGTTGTATAAAAAAGGAGAGAAAGACAAAACAACAAACCAAACAATAATAATCCAAGTCAAATTTAAAATGAATTTAATAAAAAAAATCTTTTTCTGTTACTTGCTAACTTACCTCATTTCAGCTTTAATAAAAACTTTAAATTTAGTGAGTTTCACTTAAATCGTACACCGAAAAACTGGTCCTTAAAATCTTAAAAAAAAATTACACGAATTTCAAATTAACATAATATCTTTCACTCATAAAAGATTCCTAACAAAATTTACGCTATGCCCTGCCCGTGTAGTGGAAATATTAAAATCTCAGTTGAACTTATTAGTTTTTATGGCAAAAATATAGTCCAACGTATGAACGTTTTTCATTAAATGGTCTTTATATTAATTTTTTCCCAACAGCCAAAAACAAATTAAATGTTCAAACTTTAAAACTCATTAACTTTATTTGAAAAAAAAAAAAAAAAAAATTAGTTTTGTAAACTTGTTGTTAATAAATGCAACTTTTCATATGACCTATACTTGCAGAACTTTAAGGTTGTCAAAACAAACAAACAAACAAACACACCCATCGTTTGTAATATTTTAATTTCACAAACAACAAAAACACCTGGCAGGGTAAACTCAATCAATAAAATGTTTACATTACAAAAATTAAATGAAAAATGAAAAATGAAAAAAAAACACGTATACGTCATAGTGAACCAATGTGGGTGTTTAATGTGGTTTCCATTATTTTTTTGTGTTTCTGAATTAATCACCCTTAACAACTACATAGTTATAAAAATTAAATAATATGCTTGTTAATGTATTATTTTTAAATTATCTCAATTATTAAATTTTGATCATAGTACTCTTTAATTTGTTATTTTAGGCGTATTTTTTTGCAAGCCCGTGGGGAATTGGTTGAAAAAAAGACAACGAGGATTAGAGATGCCATCACAGAAAACTCCATTTTCATACCAACTACATCGATAACAAGTATGTCATTCACGCCGATAATACAGTTTTTCGGCGCGCTTAAGTTAAGTCCGGAGAATTCTCTGGGATTAGCTAAGCCCGCAGGGGATTAGTTGTTGTTGCATTTAACATGTAAATTGTTTAGCACCGACGTCGTTTTTTTCACCCTATTCCCCCCGGGTTTGCAAACAAACAAGCCTTTTGTTAAAAGTAACGCAGAAGTTTTGATTACAAATAAAATGACAAATATGAAATTTGTGGTAGACTTTAAACACATTTGGGGAATGAAGAAATTTATTTTCGATTCTTTAATGGAAAATAAGGTAAAATGATAGAGAATATTTTCTGTATCATTTTACCTTATTTGCCGTTAAAGAACAAAGAGAGAGACCATAAAAGTGGGAACTTGAACTAAGCTTCAACCCCTTTATAATATAACTAAGTTGAGTTAGAAGGGGCTTGTTTCGACTCGTTTGCAGTCACTTTGTGGATTTGAGTCGAAATATTGCTATGCAGAAATTCCACCACCATTAACCATATATACGAAAGTTTTTCTAGAATGCACAAAATTCTAGGAAAAGCCAATCCTTTTTCTAATTTGGCTATTCATGAAACTATCTCTAGTATAAAATTTTCTACATTCCAGACACAATGGCGTAGGATGGAATTTCTAAATTCCTTTCCTTAAATTTTTCATGTAAACGGGAGTTATAAAAAAAAGATAGGGAAATAAATAACAGGTGGCATTCAGTAGGTGGCATACAGTTAAAAGAATTGTGTAATTAAATGGCGCAGCAGCACTTAAACAAATTAAATAGAATCTGACCACTAGGGGCCTATTTCACCAAATACAATTAAAAATTTTGTTTTGAATTTTGAGTTTCGGCTGCAAACATTTAGTTTTGAATTTGATTTTCGTTTGAAATTTTTAGCAAAAACGAACGGATTGCGGTCGCGTCTCCTATTTGTTCAAATTGCATTTAACGTCCTTGTATATTTTAAAATGTGCTACAACCATAAGCTTGGATTTATCTTTACTCCGATTTATAAGGAATATACAAAAAATCATGAAAACTTTATTTATACAATTGGAAATATTTAGGTACCTAATTAATTTAATGAAATGACCCTGTTTGGCCACATAAGGAACTGTCGTCTGTGTTCCATTTCTTTACATTTTTTTAATTAATAATTAATTTAAAAAAAACTAAATTGATAATTGTAGTAGATTATTTGGAGAAATCTTCACTCTTTTTTCACACCGAATAAATTTCCCGGATCCTTAAGGTTCCCCCACACTAACGCGAATTTTCGGTGGCGACGACGAAAACAACAATAACAACACATGGTTGTCAATGAGAGCAACACGTTGTTATTATTGTTTTTGTCGCAGCCACCGACAAATCGCGTTTGTGTGGGGGAACCTTCAATTTTGTGCGGAAAAATGACATTTGAGTTTTATAAGTGAAAAAGTTTCTTTCATGAAAAAATGGTTTTCTTTGTTTTTCTTTTGCAAGTGGTGACACTTTCAATGAGTATTTATTTCGCTGTCATGTTGGAGACCACTTAACTTTAACTTCGCATCAGCAGAAAATTTGAATAAAATTTTGAGTATTTAAAATATGTGTGTAGTTAATTTAGGACCACTTGAGCCAAAGTTTTCTGAAAGCACTAATTCAAGAATTTTGCATCAAGGGAATTTTTTTATTTTTTTATTCTATCTACGTTTAAATATTTATCTTTTGATTGTTCTCTAATTAAATATTCAGTCTTTGAATAATTCTCACATCTAATTTGTTAATTTCTTACAAACGAGAAAGTCAATGCTTAAAGTTTGTATATTTTATCTTAGATTTATATAGGTTTGCTGACAGGTTTCAAAGTACAAATGTTAGTGACGAAGGCAAATTATTATTAATTCTTATTTCTTTATCTTTATTATAACAAAAATGTTATTTTGTTTATACAATGTGGCTGAATTGCACAATTTACATAGATATGATTATATTCCACCTTACTAATGTTAATTATTAATTTTATTTGCTTAAATTCTTAATTAATTGAAATTTTACTTGAAGAAAAAACTACTTTTAAAAACCTTCATTCAATATGAAAAAAAAATTTAAGTATATAAAAATACATCAATTCAGAGATAAGATGAAAGAAGAGGGGTGATGACTGGAGAATTTTCCAGTAACATTAAATCATCTCGGTAGGTTAGGTATACATCAATACTTTTAAGGTACATTTTTTGTACTTTTTGTGTTTTTTTTTTAACACTTCTGATTCTTTGTGTAGTGAGCTTAGATTAAGTTGCAAACTACAATCAGAGGCTCATCATAAGTGCATGTGTTAGTGGTTAGTAAATTAGTAAAACTTCTTGAAGAGAATACTACTAGAAAAAAAATTTCCATAAGTCACTGATGTATAGATTGAAAACAACGTTGGGCTTTACTGAAATCCTTTAATAATGAACGAATTTTAGGAGTGCGGCTCGAACCCTATCCGAGAGTATTCGGCATGTAAGAAAATTGAAGCCGGTGTACCACAAGGAAGTGTCTAAGGGCCAACTCTGTGTTTGTTATACAAAATTTAAAAAATATATTGAGTGGAGTGACAGATAGCTCGTATAGATCCAGGGCCTAGTGACTTATACAACACTCAACCATTCCTATGTGCGTCATTGGCAGGTATGGAGGGGACGTACAAATGTCTGCTAAATCTCAACGGCTAAGGTGAGAAGTACTTTTTCATGACAAGAAATATACAAAACAAAGAAAATGTCTACAAATAATGTTGAATAAAATGAACTTGAACCTACTCTTGAAGGATTTATCGATTCCACGCAAGTGGCAGCAATCCGTGAAAAATATTTGTATTTTTTTTTTTAGGTGACTTGGTATGTGAATCGAACCCAAGATCTTCGGCGTAACAGTCATGCGCACTAACCATTACGCCATGGGCTACCATATTATTATATTTTATTATATACTGTAGGCATATTCCTCTGGACAACAATGCTTTGCAGATGATGCTGCGATATTAGTGCCAGATAAATGTGATTTGAAGGCACAGTAGAAAAATTTCAAAATACAGTCCATGAAGTAAAAGTTTTCACGCAAAAATGGCGTAACGAACTAAAATGAAACAAAATCGATTCATATAAACTTCATAAACAAAAAAGCTAAATAATGTTTCAATTTATATCAACAGTAAAGCTCAACGCTAATACAGTCGAACACCTTTTTTCCACATGCACTCAAATCAAATTTTAAAACACTCTGCTGTTAATCTAAGCTACATTTTTGATCTTTTGTAAATTGAAATTTAAACTACCTTAAATAAAAAATTCTTTTTTCAACCGAAAATTCTGAAACACCCTGTACAGTTTTGATAGCTTTAAAAATTTAAGATTTAATCTAAAAATAGATATAAAATAACTAAAAAAGTAAAAACAAAAAATAAAGGAAAATAAAAAAAATATGAATATTTGAATAAAAACGAATAAAAAACTTCTAACGGTCTTACTCTTACTTTACTCTTTCTAACATTCAACACTAAACGCTCAGCGTAGTTTTTTATTCGTTTTAATTCGTTTTTATCAGATATCACACTTCTTTTTTTTCTTTATTTTTTTTTTTAATTTTTTTAATAATTTTAAATGTATTTTTATGTACAAAAATGTTAAGTAATTTTAAGAACACATATTGGACTTTAATAATAAAAAGAAAAAAGTTATACCTTATAGCGTGTTTTTGTGAAAAAAATCATATGGAAGTCAAAAAAACAACCTAAAAATGCTTTAAAAATGTGCTTGAAAATAATTTGCGGGAAAACCGTTATCCACACAGAAAAAAGTTGTACGGTAGATACAAATATCTAACTGTTCTTGTTTAAATACAAAAATTTCAAAAATCGGTTGTAGTTTGGCAATGTTAGAGCCAGTCAAAAGAAAGAAGAATAAAAATCATAAGAACCGTTATAAGTCGAAAACGAAGCGAAAACGAGAATATTACCTCTTATGTTTTTCGACTTGAAATGACCTCAGGAACTCATGGTTTTCTTCTGAGGCGGTGATTTCGGGACACCCCGTATACTATCAAATGGACACTAGGGTGGAGCGTCGATGTATGGAGAAAAATAAAAGTTGTTGTATCAATTTCGAATACCTCCATTTTTTTGCGTTTCGATGAGTAGAATAATTTGACATTAAAAAAAAAAAGTTTGGATTAAGTCTTTAGCCCTCTACCTTAGCTTAAAGTTACGACTTTTTGGAACAACAAAATTTTTTTTCGGAAACGTTAAAATTATTTCACAATTTAGAAATAAATTATATGATAATTCATGAACAAAGAAAACACAAATTATAATATATTAACTTTATTTAGACAAATAAACTAACACAAACTTGAAAATAATAACTTAAAAATTCAAAATACGCCATTCAGAAACTAACCCAATTAAACTTTTTATTTTTCAAGTTGTAATTTTTTTTTTTTGTGTGGAAAAATGGCAATATATTTCGAGAATATATCTTATTTTGTATTAGCCCGTCTCTGGCCTTTTCACCAGCTACTGTTATTGAAGCTTCGGTCACCATCTTCACACAGCGCTCAACAGCTTGAGTGTGACAAAGGAAGTCCGAAAATGACATGCCAATAAGAGATTTTTTTTTAGAAATTCTTCCAAATCCTGATCGCTAGTTCTATCCAACAAAGCGGTTGATGTAACTTGTGACTCGCTCCAGCTAAAAAAGATTTCCATAGCGCAAATATATGAAAAATTTGTATTTATGTAGCGCCTTTTAACATATATCTCGAGAACGGCTAATCATACAATATAAGTTGTTGTTCATTTTTTATAGGAAATTTAATTATCTTTCTTTTTACTACAAATATTATTTTGTAGGATTTATACTTTCGGAAATACAGAATAAAGCAAACAAATTTATGACTTTTTTTCCAATTTTGCAAAACTTTGACCTGTGGTAGAGGGCTAAGAAAACAAATTTTTATTTTTTTTTTATTTTTTACGGATAGCTTACGTAACTACGCAACTAGTGCTATTCGAATAACTAAATCGGAAAAAAAATTTGACGCTCCACCCTAATGGACACGCACCTTTACAGTACTTACAGGAAGATTAAGCTATGCAAATACACGTGCAGTGACCACGTGTCTTTCTCTAAAAAATAACGCGGTGTCACCACACTTTATTTTATTTTGCTGCAAATTAAAATAAAATTAAAAAAGTATTGGGAAATATGGAATTTTGGTGCAGAGACATATAATATCACGACCGGAAAAAGATAAAATCAGCGACACCACGAGTTAAAAAACACAAGTGTGCATCGAGCCTTAAGGTTAAGCTAACACGCGACGCCTATTCGATTAGATTTTCTTCCTTATACAATTTTATCGAATACAAAAAACTCACATGTACGGGAGTTTATTATACCGCACAGGTATAGGTTCTATGTGAACACCGATTTATTCGTATATACAGTACAATAAAAGAATATATCCGACCAAGTAAAAGTGAGAAGCACTCATGCTTGTAATTTTCTTGAGTAATTATAAATCGCTTAGTAACTTTGTGCACATTCCACTTTCAACACACACGTTAAAATAGTATTGCATACGACATTTTCATACTGACCCATATATTATGTGATTAGCATTATTAAGAAATTTTGTTTTCATCAACATAAATGCTGATTCCCACCCAATTATCATCAGAATTTGCAAAATCCAATTAAAACCATTCCTATATATACAAACAAAAATTTGCCGGCAAACTTAAATAGGCCAGCCAAACGATAGATACAAGTACCATTTTATAATAAATAATATTAAAATTAATTTCTTAATAAATCTTGGCACCCAAAACGTGGCAAAATTCTATTATAATATGTTCACTCTATTGCGGGAGAAAAAAAAAACGTTTACTTCAAGAAAAATAAAAAAGGAGCACAAAATAATTGCAAACAATTTGCAAAAAAAAATAAGAAAAAAAAAATATAAAAAACTTTCCCATTCGTAACAATAGTCCATCATGTAGCACGATGTTGTTTTATTTTAGTTCACTTAATTTATTTTTTTATTTTTGAAAAAAAAAAATTAAAACAACGCAATTTTATATAACTTTGAAGTGGAAACAAAATATTTATAAACATCACTCACCTTTAAGTTCCACTTCGGTGAATGGTTTCTTTTTCACAGACTGAAAATGAAAAATAAATTTAAAATAAAATAAAATACAAACAACAAAAAAGAAAACACAAATTTGAAATAATCTAGGACAAGTGCATATTCCAGTCTACTTACTTTGGGGGTACGTTTCCCCAGCAACGCTGTCCCCAGCATCTGGAAAATAAATTAAGAAATAATTGTTAAATCATTTTGTTTTTAATTTTTTTTTTTCGTTTTTTTTTTTTTTTTTAAACTCCTTCAATTTATTATTTAAGCAGTTTTAAAGGTCAAATGGCAAAAAAAAATCGTGATAAGTAAGAAAAACAGCAGTATAAATATCATGAACTCTTGAAGGACATTTTTGTCAATCATAAGCAATTAAGAAAACAAAACGATTATTTTTTATTTTTTTGCAAACTATTTTTATAAAATCTTATAATATAGGCTGGGTGGTAAAGTTGTGCAAAGGAAGACGAATTTTTATCTTTATTTTTCATACACAAATTGCAAAGAACTTTCGGCAAGGCCTTAAGCCCTGGTAGCTATAGTGCTGTTTCATAAATTATACTGTACATTTATGTACAGCCTAATAAATTATAATAATAATAATAACTTTAGGCATTTTCTTAGCTAATTTTCTACCTGATTGGTCTAACAACTTAACACCCAAGAAAAATGTAAAAACAAAAATATGTATGCAACATTTTTCAGCATTCTTGAGCATAGAATTTTGATCACATCGGTTGAGTTTTACTCAGGATTCAGAATCAAAAATTCTGTTTAGACATCAGTCTTAAAATAAAATAAAATAAAATAAAAAGAATCTTTAACCAAAAATTCAACCCTATCATCCCGACTATAATTTTCGGGGTTATTTTTCAAATGGAGCGTCATGATCGCAGTCTATTTCCGTCATTGTTATTATACTTAACGAAAAAACGAACAACGGCACAAATATTGCAAAATAAGATGAATTTGACAATTGTGTCATAAAACTTAATAAAAATTGATTTCTTGAGACAGAAGTGATTTGTGATTTGCTTGTTGCATTGTGATATTCTTATTCCGTATCGCTTTTGCATCTGCTTAAAATTTGTCTCACAAACCAACGAGCAACGAACAACGTAAGATCTCTTTTATATATTCTTAGAGAATGATGAATGTAAAAATCAAAAACAAAACAAAAAATTGGTTAAAAATAAATATTTGCGATGACAACTTTAATGTTAAGTTATAAGTTGTTGTCTTAAATGATAAAGACGACTCGACACATGTAAAATGATTTATTTTTCTTTTATATGAAGATTGTTACACGAACATATGTATGTATATGTATACAAATCATTTATATTACTTAAATTTATTGACTTAGCTTATAAATTAAATAAGCAATAAAAGGCAAAAGAAGATCTTTACTCTATAGCCATACTGTCGAATTTCTATCAAACCAAGCCAAAAATGAAAAATTGTTTAATGAGACAAATAAAAATTGATTTTTAAAAAGTATGTATAGATAGTAAAATTAAATTTTCCAAAGTAAGTCGGTTTTTGTTTCTTGATTTCATTAAATATATTTATAGTTGAGTATAAAAAAAAACTAAATGAACTGTCTCATACTTATATTGTTTTGCTTTATACAAAATGGCGCAAAAGTTGTCACCGGTTGCAAATGGCGGCAAATGTCAATTCTACTTTGACATTTGTGAAATAAACAGATACAAAATACAAGTCAACAAGACATTAATCTTACGTCAGTAAAAATGATTTTGTGGTATATTTTTAAAATATATTTTATTCATCCCAATTTTTAAAAGTAATTATAGAGCTATTATCATCTGTCAGCTGTCAAATTTACTGTCATTAGAAAAAATTTGACAACTTAAAAAAAATAAACTCTTTAAAATATCACCTTTTATTTACCTACCGATAGGCTTTAGCACACTTTAAAAACAAGTAAGTTATTTTTTCTATTATTTTTCAATCATTTTGCAACTGGAGCTTCAGCTGAAATAGCTGTCAAAACATTTGGCGTGTTCAGAAAAATGAGATCTCAGAGATTTTTCTCACTTAAAAAGTGAGCAAGCGAATCCAAGATTTTGCTGAGATCTCCGAGATTTCATTTTCCTGAACATGTCTATTCAATACACACAAATTGAATGGTATGAACACAATACAACGCAGCCTGATATCAGAGCTGCAGACGATGTTGCAAGTTCATGAACTTTTAACTTTTCAATTACAGCACTTTCGACATTTGAATTTGTATGAAGAAAAAAAAGCCGGCGAAAAATATTGAAGCGAAAATATTATAAATTAAAAGAACAAAATAACGGAAATAAAAAAGATGATAATAACCCGGTGATTGTTTTTTTTTTTCTTTAAAATATACAAGAAGCCTTAAGGCTGCATTGTGGCCACGTAACATTTTCATAGCTGTTCAAGCTCAACCTCCAGTTCCAGTTGCAGCATTTTATTGTGTTCAGGATGTTAAACTAAAAACTCTAACTCAGTTCCAGACAAACTTTTGATAGTACTTGGTAAGTATGCGTTGTTTCAGGTCATTATCTTAGGGACGACACACAGTGGGGCAGAATGCCCTAAAAGTGGTAGAAATTCAGCTGTAGAACTATAGGAACTTACTAAAAATAATTTTTTCTCCATACCTAAGCTGTAACATTATATTGAAAGCGTTGCCGTTTTTTTTTACTTTGGCATCCATTTTGATTCAATGTGTTATAAAATTGCATAAATGGGAAAAATAGACCCTTCTTTTAATGGCGCAGGGACAAATTTTATTTTTGGGGCTTATGTCCCCCTTGGGTGGGACTTAAGGCCCAAATTCAATATGTGCCTGTGCTTCTTTTAATATGAATTTTTCTAAGAAACTGCCAATTAAACGACTTTTAATAATCCAAAAAAAAGATAAAGTGCAGAAAATTAGCAAGATGACATAAAAAAAAATATAACACATTTTTTAAAAATTCACAACCCAACTGAAAATCTATACAAGATTCAAGAAATTCTTAAATATCCAGTTTTTAAAGACTGATCACTTAACTTCACTCTTATTTTACAGATTTTTTTGTCTTCTTTTCTTCTCTTGCCTTTACATGTTGTAACATACCTGAACTTTAAGGCTCTATACTAAGTTTTCAAAATTATTTACAGATAAACAAAAATTCAGGGAATAGTACCAAGAAGAAAAAAAAAATCAAGCTAAACCTAATTTGTCTTGTATTGAGTAAAAGAAGTCTATTAATGATTTTCAAGAATTAAAAATAGTGAATAAATAAAAATAAATATAGACGTTCTCTTTTTTATTTTTTTAATTAATGCCAATTTTTTGGTCACTTTGGTCCAGTGTACGACGTTTTTAAAGTAAATAAGGAAAAAATCAGTTTACTCATCAATTCGGAATCAAAATCGAAATAGATCTCGCGTCGAAAGGTTTATAAAGAACGTAAAAAAGTAAATTCCGTCGTATATTTGGTTTAGATAAGGGTTTTGGGTTATGTTTTTTTTAAATAACTTTTTGTCGTCAAAATAATTGCATTTTAATTTAATTTAATTTAAATTTTTGCGAAAATTCCACATAAGTTTGTAAATATGATTTAAATTTTAAGCTTTAAAACGCGTATACATAACATTCAAATGCACATTATTTTTTATTCAGTTAAAATTGTTATTTTTGCCACTTGTCTTCAGCGTCACATTAATTAACGAGAGTGTCGTCATTTAATATTTCAATATATAACAAAATATGTATGTTGAATGAATTTTTTTATTTTATTTTAATTTTTTCTTGTTTCCATCATAAATTTATCAATTTGTCGCTTAAAAAAAAGAGCATGGAATTGTTTTTTTTTTTTTTTTCTTTTTTCGAAAATAATAATCCACATGAAAAGACCATTTTTTTAAAATGAAGATAAAGGATGATGGGAAGCTAATTCTTTTATAAACATTTTTCCCAAAACACAACAGTTTAAATAGAATTTTGTGAAGCGAATGACATAAATGAGAATAAATAGCTAAACATCACTTTAAAAATTTAAAATTTTTAACAGATGCAAAATAATTCGTTATTTTCTAAATAACATCCCATTTTAAAATTGTACATAAACATTTTAATTGGATGTTTAATTTTAAATTCATGGCGATAATGATAAGATTTGAAAGCATTGTCGATATTTTATATTATAATATTATCTAAGCTTCTAATAAAACTTGAGTGCACAAACCAACAATTTGCACATTGAAAACAAAAGTGGCACTTAACCAATACAAATGAACGACTGTGTCGCACGAATTTGCTTTTATGTGCGACCACTCTGTGGTTTTAAAGTCTGAATAATTTAGATCTATGAGTCTGATTTTAAAAGGAATAAATTATTTATTAAATGCCACTTTCCAAAAACGTAGTTTAGTTTAAGGCAGAATTATGTAAATACAAAAATATGAACAGTATAGCACCGTGTTGCATATATATGCATAGAACTTTAAGTTTAGATCGAAAAATTGTTAAAAAATGAAAATATACAGGGTGTCCCGAAATCACCGTTTTCGACTTAGAGGGGTTTTTATGCTTTTTATTATTTTTTAGTTTGATTGACTCTAACTTTGCCAAACTACAACCGATTTTTGAAATTTTTATTTTATTTAAACAAAAACAGTTAGAAATTTGTATATACTATACAACTTTTTTCTGTGTGGATAACGGTTTTCCCGCAAATTATTTTCAAGCACATTTTTTAATCATTTTAAGGTTGTTTTTTTTGACTTCGAAATGATTTTTTTTTCACAAAAACACGTTATTAAGTATAATTTTTTTTTCATTATTATGAAAGCCCCATATGTGTTCTTAAAAATACTTAACATTTTTGTACCTAAAAATACAATTAAATTAAAAAAAAAAAAAAAAAAATAAAGGAAAATAAAAAAGTGTGATTTATTATTATTTATTATTATTATTTATTATTATTATTTATTATTATTATTTATTATTATTATTTATTATTATTATTTATTAACATGTAATTTAAATTACAGGGTAATATTATAATTTATAGAGCCTAGCTGCGAAGACTATTGGCTCTAAAAAGTGTGATATTTGATGAAAACGAATTAAGTTGAGCGTTAAGTGTTGAATGTTAGAAAGAGTAAAGTAAGAGTAAGCCCTTTAGAAGTTTTTTATTCGTTTTTTATTCGTTTTTTATTCGTTTTTATTCAAATATTCATATTTTCTTGATTTTCCTTTATTTTCTGTTTATTATTTTTTTAATAATTTTGTATCTATTTTTAGGTAAAAAATATTAAGTGTTTTTAAGTACACATATTGGGCTTTCATAATAATAAAAAAAAATTATACTTAATAACGTGTTTTTGTGAAAAAAAATCATATCCAAGTCAAAAACACAACCTAAAAATGGTTAAAAAATGTGCTTGAAAATAATTTGCGGGAAAACCGTTAACCACATAGAAAAAAGTTGTATAGTAGATACAAATTCCTAACTGTTCTTGTTTAAATTAAAACAAAATTTCAAAAATCGGTTGTAGTTGAGCAAAGTTAGAGCCAGTCAAAAGAAAAAAGAATAAAAATCATAAAAACATAAGTCGAAAACGAGAAAATTACTTCTTAAGTTTTTCGACTTGAAATGACCTCAGGAACTCATGGTTTTCTTCTGAGGCGTTGATTTCGGGACATCCTGTTTATGTTATTAGAAATACAGATATAAAGAAAACAACCTCTGAAATTGTTTTGACACCAACGCAATGTACGCACTATCTGATTTCTTAAACAAATCTCAATTTATGAGAACAAAATTTTGAAAATCGTTGGAGCAGTTTTTTTGCAAAATGTTTTTTTTATATATAATTTTGTTAACATTTTTATAATAAAAAAAATTGATACGCAATTTTTTAGCCTTTATTAATGCGGAGTTAAAAAATTAATTTAAAAAATCATCTACAAATTTTCGATTTATCGAATTTTTAAAAAATAATTTTTTTAAATCAAAAAATTAGTTGTTTTTTAAAAATTTTGATATGCAATATTATTCAAACTTTTTAGAAGCCCCTGTGTTAAAAATTACATTAAAATCGGTTTAGCAGATAATAAGGTAGTCGAAAACCAAAGAAAAAGGTTCTATGAGATATACCATTTTTAATTGATAGATATATTTTTTTTTTCAATAATATGACAGATCGTACCTAGTGATATTAGATCAAATTAATATCTTTATCAAAATCGTAGAACTCGTTTTTAGAAAAATGAGGTTTTCGTTACCGATTTTTAAACACTTGTAAGAATAATTATCATTTCAAACCTTCTAGATTATGTTAAAAAAACAGCCGGATGCCAAGCTTAATAAAATTCGACCAAGTCCTTTTCGAATTATTAAGTTCTCAAAAAACAAAAAAATTGAAATTGTTTATAAAAATCCAATTTTAATTTTTTAAATTTAAATTTTTCTGAAACATTCTCCACAAAAAAAATTATCAAAATCAGTTGAACCGGTTTGGAGAAAATAGAAAATCAAAAAAATGCTTCATAGGAGACATTTATAACCATTTTTCGGAAAAAAAATTACTGAATTTTTGTTAAAAAAAAATTACTGAATTTTTGTAAAAAAAAAATTACTGAATTTTTGTTAAAAAAAAATTACTGAATTTTTGTAAAAAAAAATTACTGAATTTTTGTAAAAAAAAATTACAGTTTTTTTTTAAATTATTATTATTTGTTAAAAAAATTTACGACAGGTACCGTTATTTTTGGCCCCTTGACTTGCCAAGAGTATGTAAGAATGTTTCCATACATCTCTACGCAGATGATCTTCAATTTTATTTTTCAAGACCTTTGAGGATTTAGTCTGTAGAGTCAATGAGGACCTTTCAGCTATATATGACTGGACCCAATCGAATAGACTTACATTGAATGCGGGTAAAACTCAGTTATTTCCAATAGCAAAAAGTTACTTTAATGTAGAAACAATACCTCCAATATTCCTTTCTAACAACAAGCTATCATTTGTCAACAATGTCAGTACTCTTGGGTTTAAATTAAATAGTAACTTATTTTGCAGTAACCATATATTCACTCCACAGGAAACAAGAGTGAAACTGTTTAAGACTCTTTTATTTCCATTAATATGTTATTCTGAAACTGTTTATTGTAAGCTGGACTCTATGTCGCAGAACAAACTTCAAGTTGCATTTAATAATTCGGTTCGTTATGTATATAATGTTCGCAGATATGATCATATAACACATTACAATTTACTTGCGTTGGGCTGTTCATTGAAATAGTTTTTCAATGCAAGAAAATTAATATTCTTGCATAAAGTAATTAACAAAAAAGAACCCTCTTATTTATTTTAAAAAGTGCAATTTGCGCAATCCAATAGAACTTTTAACCTTATTGTCCCTATAAGTCATTATATTAACTCATCACGGTTGTTTTTTGTATGTACCTTAGCAATGCTCTGCCAACTGATATAAAACGAACTAATATAATGGGGCAAAAGAATTTAAAAAGAAAATATTGCAATATGTATCGGAACATCGTTAATTAAAAAGCGGACATTCTAGATTTCTTGCTATTTCTTTACTTCCCAACTCTTATGTCCTCCCCCTTTGTTACTATTTATTTCTATTTTCTTTCTATTACCTTCTCCATTTTCAAATCTCTGCCTTTAAGTTTTTAAGTCTCTAACATAGGTTAAGGGCCAGTTTCACAGTGAAGTAAGTGACACTTAAGTGCCAAATATGGAAAACTAATTCCCAATATCACAGTGTAAACTTATCGGAATAAGTGACACTTAAGTCTCCCATGTTGGCCACTTAAGTTCCACTTACTCAGGTAGTAAAACTGCGGCTAAAGTTCCAAAATTTCAAAATTAAGTGCCACTTATTTTGTTAAGTGTACACTGTGAAACTGGCCCTAAGTATTCACTTATTGTTAGTACTATAAAAGACTAGGTCTTACTTGTACATTACGAATAAATAAATTGAATTGAAATTGAATTGAATTGAAGTATATAAAAATTTGTATAAAAAAAGTCAAACATTCTTAAAAATAAAGACTTTGGTATACGATTTATTTTATTTAAAAAAAAATAAAAACGGAATTTATTTTTTATTACTTGGGGATGCTGTGAAGCATCTACTAACAAAATTTTAACATAATCGTACTTGTCATCAGCAAGAAATACACGAACAAAAAAATATGCTTATTTTTTGAATATAAAAACAGATAATTCGACCTCGTAAAATGCCCATTCTTTGGGATAATTCTATAGTATAAAACTGTTTCGGTTTACATGACAACTATGTTTGGGTTTATTAGTTCTGTTAATACAGATAAAATTTAGCTAAGCTAACTTACAAATTCAATTATTTCGTGTCACCATAAATAATTGTAAGAGCATATTATCAAAAAAAAAACAATAAAATCATTTGCAAAATTGAAAGCAATTATTCAATTTATTCACAATTAACACTACTTTATCAAGTGATTTAATTGTGAAATGCGAAAACAATACATTACTCGTTCAATACTACAAATAAATTTTACTGTTTGATAAATTTGTTAATGATTGTCTTGTTGACAATTTACAATAGCAATCGATCTTTAAAGTGTTCGTCATTGTCATTTTATTGGTTAAGTGTTTAAGTTGTAAAATAATGAATTATCTGTCAAATAACTAATAATTATTTCTTGGTAGTATGGAGATCATTTTTGGATAACAAAAGAAAGTATGGTAAAACAAAAACTTATTTTTTTTTTAATTTATTATAATTTATTATTTCTATTTGAATAAGTAGTTTCCTCTAAACCTACTCAACAAATCTTTACCATAAATATAAATAAATTGGTGGAAATATATTGACTTACACTCTCGATAGTATGTTATTGATAAGAAAACAATAAAAATAATTTTAAAAAAAATCATTTTAAGTCCAAATACAATACTTATTCTTGATGCAAGTAACTTCGACTTTGATGGCGTCATCTTATTGGTTGTCTGGTTGAATAAGTAAGATATTGAAAGAAACCAGACGAAATTAATTAATCTTCGTGAAATAAAGTTATTAAATTAATTGTTGTTAAGATGCAATCAAAATTATTATATTTGTATAATTGCAAAGGCGGATAACATCAAAAATGACATACACTTTACTTATTGAGTTATTTTCTTAAGACGCATTGCATTGTTTACTCGGAATAACGAGTATTTAATCGTTGGCAAAACTCGAAGCGGTTATTAATCATAGGTACAAGAGACGAGCTGTTGCAAATCAAAATAAATAGGTAAACAAAGAATAAAATAATAAAAGATCCAATAATCCTTTAATATAAAATACCTTTGTGTTTTTTTTTTTTTTGTATTTGAGAAATAAAAATTCGAAAATATTTGTTTTTTCTTTTTTTTTTCATATTATAATTTGTCTGATTTAATTTATAGAAAAAGATAAATAAAAACAGTATATAAAGTAAGTCATAAGGAAATACATACATATAAGTTTCTTTTGAAGTTTTCAGTAATATTATTTATTAATAAACAAAGTTAAACCAAAAATCATTAATTTTTGCAACAATAACAAATGAAAAGTATTAGGTAGGTACCTCTACACAACAACAAAAAATATTGCAAATAAATTTATTTAGACACCAAAAGTGTTAAAAAAATGTTTTTATTTCTTTTTTTTTTTTAATTATTATCATTATTAGGTGTCAACAAAATTCATACAAACATTTATGAATAAATTAAACACGCAGTCTTAATTTTTGACAATTAACAATAAAACTAATGGATTTAACATGATATTTAACACACATGACTTTTTTATGAAAAGAAGGTGTTGACTAAAACGTGTTCTATTTTTTTTTTTTTACAAAAAACAAAATTAAATGATATACTGATAGGAATATTTTTGAATTAAATTAGGGTTGCCGCTTATTTGGACCCTGTTTAGAAATATATTATTAGCTGTGTTGCTAGCTTTTAGAAAAAGAGTCCAACAGTTTCACTTTTTTGATTTTAGATAAAAAGAAGTCTGATCTTTTATTATTAAGCGACAAAGCCAAATGAAGACAAAACTGTTTGACATTATTTGTATCTCAAATCTGTTTAATATTAACGTTATTATTATTTAACTGCCTATAAAAATATTGTTTTGAATTTAATAAATCTTAAATCGTCATTAATATATACGAAATAGGAATATTAAATTTATTAAAAATAACAATTTATTAATTAAAGACACTACACCCATAGTCTTATCTACTAAATATCTGAATGAAAGACTGCTGTAATTTAATGCTTGTGCGACTAAAATTTGGGTATCCAATACAGAACAGACGGAGATGATATGGATGCCATGGAGAGACGGAAGATCTATATTAATCCAAGTCTTTGGGAATCGAATTAAAAAAATGAATAAATTTTCTCCGAACTGCTTCAAATAATATGATTAAGTTGATGGTTAAAGGTCAATTTAGGACCAAGAATAATTCATTAATCAACAAAAAACTCGGAAACTTTGTTCAATAGACAAGAACCAAACAAATAATCATAAGCAAACAGTTATCATAAGTTTAACATTTGTCAACATTTGAAACAAGACAATATTCATATTACACCATCCCCTAAATCTATAATGAGATTTTCTTGTAAAAGTATAAGGAGTCGGTAGAAGACACAGTACACAATATATCAAAGGTAATATCATTAGCGTTTTCATTTTTGTTCGGTTCTGCGCATCTGTCAAAATTGAGGTAATATGGTGGTAAAATGGTGGGTCCAGTGCCCCTTTACTTGTCTAATTTCAATATTTTGTTGTTGTTTCTAATGATGCGTGCTGATTTCCTGTGGGCACTGTAACAGCCATTTTTAATTTTTTGACACTTCCAACTTTGACAACCTGCGCAATATATTACATTTAATATGTGTACTGTGGGTAGAAGATGTTTTTATTTTTAGAGTCTTAAATGTCTTACCCTAAATATGAACAGACGATTTTTTTTTTAATTGCAGCTATGTATGTATAGAAACTATATGACTACCCTGAGGAACACCTGAATTAACAAACAGTAGTTTTGAGCTTTCATTACAAAAAAATTACACTTTATCATTAAATTCTTGGTTATTAAGGGCCAAGTTCACAGTGCACATTTACCAAAATAAGTGGCACTTTATTTTCCCATTTTGGCACTTAAGCCGCAGTTTTACTACCTGAGTAAGTGGAACTTAAGTGGCCAACATGGGAGACTTAAGTGTCACTTATTCCGATAAGTTTACACTGTGAAATTGGGAATTAGTTTTCCATATTTGGCACTTAAGTGACACTTACTTCACTGTGAAACTGGCCCTAAATGACATTAAGCGTCTTTCGATGTTGAAAGCTTTACTAAAAACTTGTTCACGATCTTCAAAACGTCATTTTAAACTATTTTTATTGAAGAGTTGTTCGACCAAGTTGTTGAATTTAGCGTTGCCGAAGTGGCACGATCATGCTTTTTTGACACGAAATTTTTATCGTGGCACGATGGCATGAAAAATTTCAATACCTTTGCACGCTTTTGTTATTTCTTCTAATTTTAGGTTCTTTTTCACCCCATAATTCAATTACAGATTTTTTCAATGGATGAATTTATGTTTTTTTCATATGGCACGAAAATGGCACGGTTTTCTTAGAAAATGTGACACGGTAATTTTTTTGGGCGGCAACGCTGGTTGAATTATTTTCGATGTTTAAAAATTTATGCATTTATAAAACAGCCAGTTTTGGTCGTAATGTTGTGAACAAGCTTGTAAAAAATTTAATGCAAAAAAAATGCATTTTGCATTAAAAAAATATTTTAAAGCAAGTTGACAATTACTTGCATTAAAATTTTTTTTTTTTAATTTTTTTGGCATTTTTTTAAAGCAAACAAATTTGCATTTTTTAATGCAAACAATTTTCGGACAAAATTTGCATTTTTTTTATGCAAAAAATGTTCCAACAAAACTTGCTTTTTTAGGCCTGTTAGAATAAGGGTGTGATTGTATTGATATCAAAAATGCTGATAGCTCATAGATTTTTTCTATGTCAAAATCCAAAATAGCCAAAACAAACTAATTTGGACCTATTTTCTACACAAAATGGCTTTTAGTATTACAATGTTCAATCATTCAATTAATTAAAAAAAATGATTATTGAAATAACTTGATTTGTTAATAAAATAGGAAAAAGTGAAGGGCCGTTAAAAGCTATTTTGAATAAATAAAATAAAAAAATAAATAAATTAAAATAAACCAAAATAAATAAAGTAAACCAAAATAAAAAAAATAAATTCTTAGAAAATTATCCTCCCATAAACGGGGGAAAATGCCCTAAGTTCTTGTAGCATCCTATGCAATACACAGATTTTATTATTATGTAAGTTCTTAAAATTAAGTACCTATAATTTGTTAAAATACAGTATAGATCTTTATAATAATATGTTGAAATAATTTAAAAACATACTATTGAAAGTAGTAAAATGCGAAATGGATCACTTGGTCTGGAATATTGGAAGCAGGGTTCTCGGATCTTTGAATTACGAAAATGAATAAAATTGGAAGTAGTAAAATGCGAAATGGATCACTTGGTCTGGAATAATGGAAGCAGGGTTCTCGGATCTTTGAATTACGAAAATGAATAAAATTGGAAAGACAATTAATTCTTCTTACGTGGAGTGATTGAGTATTCATAAATCAATTAAAATTTAAAGTGACCTCAACTCGTACCATTCTAAACCAAAAATTTTGTTTGATGTTTATAGGTCTGGGATAAATGCATTTTCGAGTTGAGTCGAACAGAACTTTTTAAAAATCTTTTCGAAATTATTTTTTTGAAACTTAAAACAAAAAAAATACCAAAGCAAATACCTTTAACTACCAACAAGCTTTATACAAATTCTATCAATAACAATTGTATTAATTATTTCAGATTAAATAGAATTTATTTAATATTGCTTCATAGCCTTTTGGCATTTATAACGAACAATTTTGTTTAATATAAAAATGAATCTCTCTTTCGATCTTTATATTGATGACAATCATTTTGCAAATTCACAAATATTTAAGAGAACTAATTTGTTTACATTATTATTCTTAGCCAACGCCGCGCATTTATTTTATATCACAACAAAAAAAAAATTATTTTTACCAAACATAAACGAATTATATAGAAGAACATCAACAAAATTTAGCAACAACAAAAAAAGCCCAAAAGTCAAACCAATAGATCTCGTTTGCTTGCACTCTGCACCGATAGAAAATAACGGGTGAAAATAAATCGATTGTCTTGCTTCGGAGTGCAACAAACAAAAAACCTGATGTTTCGATTGTTAATGTCAAAAGTTTATGCAAATAGCGACGACAACGCAGACGGCTATAGCTGGCAAGTGGTGGAGCGATGGCGGCGGATGGCAGCCGGTGTGGCGAGTGAAATGTTTTTTTTTTTATCGAAAATAACTCATGGTGTGGCAGATTTTCCTAAAATAAAATAATGTTGGCAAAATAATTTCTTAATAGGTACTGATACATATACATAGGTAGATGTTCACAATATTGGTGTGTTGAAATAAACAAATAAATTAAGTCGTGTCTCAAACTAAAATATTATCCCGATAGGTGAAACTGACATTTGTGTGTATACATTGTACAACCTATGCTTTCCATATGTGATATTTTCTTCGCGAAGCTGTCAACAAAAAAAAAACGTTTTCCTCAAGGTTTCAATTCTTTTTCTTCAGCATGTTTATTCAAATCTTTTTACACCTCCCAGTTTTAAAATTTCAAAGTAAAAAATAAAACAACTGAGAGTTGAACTGCTTTTTACCAAACCTGTGTCGATTTTATCTACATCTTTTTCCATTGATTTCATCCAAAACTTCAATCCTTATTTATTCCAACGGAACACCTTAAAGATGGCTGGTGACGCGACAGCTATTGGGGGACTAGTGGCTAACAACTCCCTATACTTAATTAATAAGAAACATAATAAATAAGAAAAATCTGATTTATATTTCCCATAATAATAATAATATTAGGCCCCACGTTGGGCGCCATCTATAACATTTAAGCATCTTTATTTTATTGTAAAAAACATAATAAAACACTCATGTATACAGCTATAGAAATGTTCAAAAATTTTGCAACAGAACCAAAGGCTCCTTTTAGTTTCATAACTACTTGTTGGGCGCCACTTAAATAAACCCATACGAAGAAGCAGTTTTTCAATGTGAGAAGTAAAACAAAAAACAGTTTAACACGTTTTTGATAAGTATGCATATTATGAGCACTATCCAGAATTGTAATCCTTACAGCTGCGCCATTTTTTCAATGCAAACTGCATATATTCCGTAAACTGATCCATTGTCGTACTTCCAAAAACTATAGATATAGCTGTTAAAGCCACCCAACGCTGAAATAAAAAAATCTGCAGTGCTGTTTTTCTGTTGAAAAATGAATTAAATGTAAGCACATTCATGGCCCTCAAGCACCGCATCAAGTATATCAAGAGTCAATTTAATATTTATATTTCAAAAAGATCAAATGATTTTTGTCTGGCTTCTTTAAGTAATAATTTATCCAATCAGGGTTAAACAAATACAAATTCCGTATTGTGTTTTGAATTATAATCATAATTTAAAATTGAAAATTTAAAATAATATGATTTCTTTTTTCGATTGCAACCCTTCTGTTGTGAAGAATAATAACAATAAAAATTGAAATTGAAATTAAGAAAGAAAAACCACAAAATGAAATTCACGTACATTTGGTAAATTTAACCAAGCACTGATAAAATGACCTCAGAGCTGCAATGAATTGAAAATGATCCGGAACTTACTACTTAAATGGCATTTATAAAGCTTGAAGAATTAAGGTATATTAATGCACACACATTTTTTTTTGTTACATATTTTGTGTCTGCGGTGGCGCGCGGCGACGTATATGAATATAATTGAGGATGTTTAGTGAAAAAGAAATGAGGTTATCACACTTAATAAAGAATCAGACAAAATTAAATACTTGATCATTATTACAAGCAAACTTGAATTGTGCAGTGTAATTTAATATAAGGTTACCCGTGTTTTGGTGAAAGTGTATAGCAACTCTGTAATTTTTTTTAACACGCTAAATAATAAGAAAAAATAAATGATTATGAATACTCTTTTTTATATGTAAAGCGCGAAATTGTAAGTTTAAATATGTAATTAGATCGAAGATATACATATTGACCTTATAAAGGGTACTCTTAGGTCAATTAAACTTAAACAAGATGTGGATACCTACGGGAATAAAAGCTTTGCAAATACAAACTTTTTAACTTTAACATAAGGTGCATTTAGTAGCGACCTCAATCATATGAATTTGAATAGTTTCAAAAATTACCTTGACCTTTTTGAAAATTATCTTAACTCAGGAAATATTCAGCAGTATGCAATTACATTAAAAGTTAATTCAAGGAAATAAAGTGAGAATTGAAGAAAATTAGTTTTATATATGGTCGTATAGGTGAAATTACATGCTTAAGCTAAGTACAGACGATTGTCAGATCTTATAATATTGTTTGAACTGTCAATGGGCTGACAATTAGCTGACAATTGACATATTTCTTAAAATGAAAAATTGTCCGTTAACACGGTTGGTTGATTTCGTCCCAAAGTCTGACAATATGATTGTCAGCTCTTGTCTGACAATTTTCGGATAATAATATATCTGACAGTATTATCAACTTGAAAACGGTTGGCAGATCTATAGAAAAAATTGATTATTTGTCAGTTTACATCTTTTAAAAAAGTTTTCGCGGTTGTGTTGCAATTTTTTGTGTTCTGAAAAATATTTAAAAAACAAAAAAGGAAAATGGAAGACAATACAATATAATACAATATAAAGCAATCTGCGGCATATGGTTTTTCGATAGGACTCTTTGCCTCCTGACGACGTCGTTTTCTCTGATCTCCAGCACCCATATAAGTATTTAATTCTCATGCACTTCGAATATATTTTGCTTCCTCGATTCATTATATTAAATAGAGTAAAACCACACAACACAAAGAATTGATTTAAAATATAATTGAAGTGAGTCCCGTCGCTTTATAGATATTTTCTTTTTGAGTTTATTTATTCAGTTGTGCAAAAACTACAAATTACCAACACAAATGTTTTTTTTTATCCCTCTTTAACCAATTCGACTCAAACCGATGGGCTTTATGGACATTTCGGACAATGAAGAAACTGTCAGCAATTTTAAGATGTTTTCAATGAAAACATCTGACAATGACCAATGAGTCTGACAATGTCCTAATCGTCTAACAATGATAAAAATTGTCTGTTCAGACGATTGTAAGATAGCTGACAATTTTTTTTCTGATTATCGTCTGACAATTACCTGACAATTACGTCTCTGACAATTTTGTCTGACAAAATTGTGTGTTCATTCAAATTTGGGGCATTTTTTTTTACTGAAGATCTGACAATATTGTAAGATCTGACAATCGTCTGTACTTTACACTTGCCGTGGATTTTTCGAAACAATAGTAAAAGTGTGCAAAGCGGCCACTGGCATTCTTTTACAAAAAGAATGGCTCTATTGTCAGGTAAGCCTTTTTTGATTACCTCAGTTAAATTATCAAGGGCTTATAACGTTAACTTTTGATAAGAAGATCCACAACCTCAGCCTCAGAAACGAACAGATTACATGCCGATGATCATATCAGCGAAAAAGATTAACCGATTTGAGAATTTTTTGAAGGAACGAAGATAACTATAAAAACCTCGAAACAAATTAACTGTCCAAGTATATATAGTGCTGATATAAAGGATTTAAAAGAAATTAGATTGACAGCAGATGATGTTTTTGAGAAAAACAAATGTCATTTTAAAAACTATGTTCTGGAGGTAGACAACGTGATCGGATAAAAATTTAAGTTTACCGCTCTAAGCACAAGATTATATGCCTTTCACATGGGAGGCAAGGGACGCAGTTGATGCCTATTTAAGGTAGATGTTTCTAAAACTACGAACGTACTGAGTTGACATCATTGACAAAAGAATCTAGTATTGTTGAAATGATCTTTCGAGGGTGGATTTATACCAAAAGAAAAAAAAGGGCTTCACCAATTCAATAGGAAAATTTGATGTTGCTACCAAGAAGTATAATATAGAAGAAGTGGAAATAGTTTCGAAAGAGTACCGCAGGCAAAATAAGTAAATATTAATGGTGAATTCTACGTCAAAGAAATCACAATATATATAAAGATGAAAAAATGCCGGAAGAATGTCAGAAAAACATTCAAACTCTCCTTACATAATGAGGGAGATGTCAAAATGTGCATTAATTAAACTGGTATACCATTGTTGCACACCAACAATAAGTTCGTACTGTCCGATCCAGCTCGAGCGAGCGGCCAAAAAATTGGGTCACATCAATGAAGGAAAGATAAAGTACACAATCGTCTGAAGAATTTGTAGAATAAAGTAGAGCATAAAGGGAAGAATACCCATTTTACTATGGAGCTTTGGCCAAGAGTGTACAGTAACGAATTTTGTATCAAACGAAAGGTGACGTTGAGCTCGTTACATGGGAAAGTCGAGATATTTGAGCTTGATGTTGCCGATTCCAAAATAAATGTTTCAACTTTTTTCAATTAATTGGAAAATAAATATTTCACCTTTTTTTATAGTTAATTTTTCGTAAAGTGCGAAATAAATCAATGATATTAATATCAAATGAGAGGTATGAAGTATACGTCATTCATTTCGAACGTTACGAAGAATTAAGTGTAAAAAATAACTAAAATATTTATTTTGCAATCGAGAACTTCAAGCTCAAATATCTCGACTTTCCCATGTAACGAGCTCAACGTCACCTTTCGTTTGATACACTCTTGGCCAAAGTTCCATATGTCATTTGTGGAGAATTGCTTATCAGCTTTCGAACTAGCTTTCAAGTAGCATACTTGGAGGTCCCAAAACTCTTAAGGACACCATCATTTGCAAATATTTCCTGGATTTCTTTAGAACATTAAGGTTTCTTTGTCAAACGTTTATCTTTATATTTATATATTTTCTTGTCATTTTTTAATTATAGAATTAAATTGGCACTTTCTTTATTTCCTATAGCTATTAGTCAAAAATTTCCCTTGTTGCACTCATTTTAAGGGATACCTTGCTTCATTTCGTTTAGGAATGGAAAATTTAAAATAATGGATACCGTGTCTTTTTCAACCGACATAATGTCCATCTAACGGCTCATTCATTTCGTGGTTTCAAGTTGATAGCGTTGGCATTTGACACCTGTCAAACTCAGCTGTTTTTTGAAGTGTCATAATATTAGTTGAATGTTACGATAATGGATCACTTAACAATCGAACAACGCGTTTAAATCTTCTGGTTCCAACAAGACGTGAAAACAAGCCACACAACGCGATCAATTATGGCTTTATTGCGTGAGAAGTTTTCTGGTCGCGTAATTTCACGTTTAGAAGACGTCAATTGGCCACCAAGATCATGGGATTTGACACCGTTAGATTTTTTTTCTGTGATAGATGATCCTTGTCATTTGTAAGATTTAAGAAAACTATCATTAATCTTATTAATTTATTAAAACGTGTTTACGCGAATAATCCCCGAGCTCTGGACGCATTAAAAACCAACTCTAGTTATGGCCGAGATACCGCCCGAAAAGTGCGAAAAAGTGGTTAAAAATTACCTCAAAAGAATCACATGCTGCGAATCTTCCCGAAGCGGCCATTTGAATGATATTGTTTTTCACAACTTAATGGCAAAGTCCAAAATTTATAATGAAATAAAATTTTCATCAAAAATGTATCGCTGTGTGTGTTTTATTTAGCTTTACTTTCGAAATCGAAAAATGAATGACCCTTTATGATTTAACTAGTGCAAAAGGACATAAAATCCATGGGTGTTTTGTTCGTCCAAAATTCACAAATCGTCAATGGACATAATTTCTTGTTTAAATGCGGCCATAACATTCAAAGTATTCATCGATATGACGCGGACGTCATCCCATTACCTCATTTTACCAGTTGTGCGTTTTGTTTTCATTGAATTTCAAGCCGAATTTTATAGCTAGTTTTTCTTTATCAAAATTTATCAAAGTTTTTCACTAATTTAGCTTTTTAAATGAATTAAAATTTTAAATTAATTTTGTTGCCCAAACAAAGACATCATACAATGGTCAAACTTTAAAAAATCTGACAGATGAATTTTGATCGAAAGCTTTGTTATGACATGGTGCTAATTAAATTCTATACAAAAAATATTCTAAAAAATTTTTTCGTATGAGCAATAGATTTTTAGAAAAACGTGCTGAAAAGTCAATAGATTTTAAGAAAAACGTGCTAAAAAGTTAAAACATCAATTGTTTATTTTGATGTAATTTTGGTCCGTGGTAACAGTATTGTATTTTCTCTAAATCTATTGCTCTTACGAAAAAAATTATGAAAATCTTTTTTTTGTGTAGAATTTCGTAGACTACAACTTTTGCTTTTAAATTTCTTAAAAAAAAAACTGATATGTAGTTTTCTAGCAATATAAAAATTATGTTTTCGATAAAAATTCAGTTTTTAGTTTTATTTTATAGATATTTAGGTTCAATCCATTCATATTGGTCCAATTTTTTATGAAGTAGGTAATAGGGGTGAGTGAACACACAAATAATTGGTTTGTAAACATTTTTTTGTATTTTAGATTAATGATAGTTTTCTTAAATCTTACAAATGACAAGGATCATCTATTACAAAAACTAAACAATAGAAACATTGTTTTATTATATTTTATTCTTCAACCATAGTCTAAAGATTTATAGCTTTGTATATGTTTACGTGACTATCTGTCCGGAAACTATTAATATAAATCTTAACAACATTGTATTCTCTATACTTACAATATGCCCTTAGACACTATTCAATTTACAAATTGTTATATTCCCTTATTAACTGCATGCATTACGCGTACGAATTCAGGGTTACACATTCATCGTTTTTAATAACAAAACAAACAAACGAAAATAAAAAACGAAGAAGAAAAAATGATTGACGTACATACAAAGATATTTGTGTGACGAATATGAATTAACATGAAGTTAAATGTAATTTTGGTCTTTTTTTTCCGCATTAAAAAAAAAAAACTTACTGGGGTCATACCTATTTATTATTATAATTGTTTGTTATGTTAAAGACTTAAGTAAACAAAAAAAGAGAGCACATTTTAATTATTGTTCATAAGGGAACTTAAAAACTTACCTTAAGTTGATGGCGTAATCCACTCATTGGGCTCATTCAAATCTATCCGTTCTAAAGAGAGAAATTATTTATCCAAAAAAAGAAACAAAAAAAAACACCACCACCACAAGCAAATTATATTATCAAGCCTCAAGCCTTTCAGTTTTCAAATGCTTTACAAAAAAAAAACACACACGATTTTCTTATTTTTTGTTGTTGTTGTTGTTGTCAAAAAATCATCATCACTGCACTTTTTTTTTTGTGAGATTATAAATTTAAATGTATCTATTTACAAGAAATTTCTCATGCTTATCTATATATTTGTTGATTTATTTTCAAAAAATAAAAATAATAATCTCCAAATTACATAAAATCGAAAAATACACGAATTTCCAGTCACACCCCCAAAAGATGCGCGAATAATCCGACTCATCAACCAAAAAATAAAAATAAAAACCAAAACTATCTTCACCAAAAATAAGTTCAATAAGTTTACTATCAAAGTATCAAAACAAAATAATTGTATTTCGAAAACTTTGCAGATACAATTTTTTTAGTTCCGCTAAATAATATAGTTTAGTTTGATCTACGACTGAATCAACGACGAACTGATCGCTTCGGTTTAATGTGCATGCCGTTAGCCGTACCGGCTTCTAGAGACCAAATAAATGTTGCGTATATTTATATTGTACTCTTCCCTAACTCACTGTAGAAGTTATGTATATAGACTCTTTGGTGTGCTCGCTACCGCAGCTGGGAGATATTTACAGAAGCAGAAGTAGCAGCAGCAGCAGCGCAAGCAACTACGACAACCAAGACTACTACGTCAAGTTAATAACCCAATAATACACAAAATAAAAAGTCATCAAATCCACAAAAACCGGGCAGAAATAATGCCACAAACGAGCACAGCAGCAGCGCCACAAACGATCCGGATAATCGCTATGCAAACGAAGAGCGGGAGCGTTTCTTTCTATCTATACAAAACAATCGATCAATTTTACTTCTTTTTTTTGTTTTAAGAAATACTTGAATCGTGAACCGCTGGGTACGCTATGAATGTACTGTGTATAGTGTGTCTGTTTAAATATTGAATTAGAGATATATTTTTTTTTTCATTTTTAAATTTGAAAATACATTAAATGAAATTATTATATTAAGACCTCTCTTCTTAATGGTAGAATATTTTTGGCGTAATTATCGTTTTTGTGTCATAAATAAAACATGTGTTTTTTGCACGATTTTTATTTCTAGCACCACATTGTTTTGTGGTATTTTTTCTTCCGAAATACGATTTTTTTGTTTATTTTAGTGGACAAAAATGAACACACAAGTTTTTTAAGAATTTTGTTTTGTTTTGTTTTTCTTTTTTTTAGTTATTTTTTAGTCTTTTGAAAATAGTTTTTTTTTTTTATAATTGGTAATGCTCAGTGGCGGGTCCAGGATTTGATCATGGGAGGGGTCCAACTACAATTAGAAAACTTAAAGACATATAAAACTTTCGTAGGCTTTGTGTTGCATTATTTATGTGCGTCAAGTTAGTACCGCCATTTTCGATTTAAAAAAAAAACAAACAATCAAAAACTGAGCTTAAAACAGCGCAAGTATAACCTTTTAAAAGGTCGTAATTTGAAAAAAAAAAGTTTACCCAGCGCAACTTTATTTTTTTGAAAACCAAAAATGGCGCTGCTCAATAGTTATTTTTAGCCCTTAAAGCCAAGTGTGTCCAGCGTTCTGCTAAGAACCACATAAACCTGACCTAACCTAATCTAAAAGCCATAAATATGCGAATCACTTTTTTGAGCAAAATACAGCACAGCTTTGATGATTTTGAAAATCGTAATTTTCCAAAAAAAATTCATCCCTCAAATTTATAAATTTACGATTTAAAAAAAAATATTAACGACACAAGTTGAGCACAATACAGCGTAACTTTATTTTTTTTTTTTTGAAAATCGAAAATGGCGGTGGTAACTTAACGCGTCCCAAAACGTATTTTCTGGTCTTAAAAGCTATAAATATGCGAATCATTTTTTGAGCAAAATGCAGCACAACTTTGATGTTTTTGAAAATCCAAAAATTTTCGAATTTAAAAAAAATATTTAGGGCACATGGAGGCACAAGTTGAGCACAACACATAGCAGAACTTTAAGTTTTTAGAAAAACTTAATTTTGCAAAAAAACTCCATCCTCAAAATTTCAAAATTTGCAGAATTTTCAAAAATATTTACGGCACCTCGCAGCACAAGTTCAGCACAATACAGTAGATTTATTTTTATTTTTTTTATACGAAAATCAAAAATGGCGGTGCTAACTTCTTTTTGTCCTTATATAATATTGAAAAGTATTTTAATATGTTGCTTTGGAGAGGTATGATAAATTGCTTAAGTCTTCAAAATTTAACATAGCTTAAGCCCTTGAACTAAGTTTCCTTCATAAAACTGTTACGCAATCTAATGTTAATAGTAGAGCTCCCTATTACACGGATATATAAAAACACGGATACACGTGTTCTTATAATATCCGGATTTGAATCCGTGTATTTCGTGTATCCGTGCATCCGTGCGTCCGATGTGTCCGTGTATCCGTGTATCCGAAGATCCGTGTATTTTAAATAATCCAATCATCACTGGAGAGGGCCAAATTTATGGGATTTTTTTGATAAAAATACGACAACGACTTGGTAGTCGAATCTGTCAGTGGATTTAAATTTAGAATTATTTAATTTTTTCTTTAAAAATCGATTTTTTTTGGAAAATCACCAAAAATAAAAATCTATAATATCCATTATCCCTCAAAATTTTGAGCTTGTAAGCCCACCCCTTAAAAAGATAAAAATCAAAAACCATTACGTGTATTAAGAATCCGTGTAATAAGGATCCGTGTATGCTTAATATCCGGATACACGGATATTAAGCAAATAAATACACGTGTTTTAAGAGAACGGATTTTTATTTGCGTGTAATAATTACACGGAGTCCGTGTACCCGTGTTTTTCAAATACACGGACTGAATCGTAGGCTCTAGTTAATAGGTATACTCCTTTTCCACTAAGATGCATTTGAGGATGCATTTTTGAGGTATACCTATTCATTACACTTCAAGAAATTTTTAGTCGAAATTTTATAAAATGGGCTTTCTGGAATTAAGTAGGTCAAATGTACACCAAAGAAGAGAAATAAATATTTTTAATATATAAATAAATTAATATAAAAATATTTGGTTTAAATGCTCATGGGTTGGAAGGGTCTGGACCCGAACGCATCCCCCCCCCTGGAACCGTCACTGGTTATGCTAATGGGAATCCTTCAACAATAAGCAATTATATAAAAAATTCGATTGTTTTGAAAAGTTGTTAAACAGTCAAAGAACTTAAAACATTTTAAAAGTTTTTAATCTAATTGCTAATTGAATGGATAGGAAGTTTATTTTCAAAATATGATACATATATTTCCCTTTGTTGCCAAACTATTTTTGTCATTTTTTTAGTAAAGTATTTACACAAATTTTGTATGCAAATGATAAGACGGCAACTTTTACAAAACGATAACGGTTTAACATATTTCAGTCAAATTTTGTGTACGCAGAAGCAGAAGAATTTTTAAATGACATATTAAAATTTGAATTTTCATGCTCATGAGAAAAAAATGTAGTATCATACCGGGCTTAAAGCAAATCAAATTGCTAAATTTTCGTTTGTATTTTCTTTCAGGTTACATTTTCGTCGGCGGCCGACTCTGTCAATTTTAGGAGAGTCAAGGTGTCTGTCTTTTACTAAAATAATTTATTATCCTATTGCGAAGATAATTAGACGAACACAGGCAAATAAAACACAAATACAGCTGTGTACTTATGAGTGTAGAAAATTCTAAGAATTGTAGCCATAAAATAACTGCTCAATTATTAAAAAAAGGAAAAATCAAGGAAAACAAAGATGAATTGAAATAATAGATCACAGATGAAAAGTTTCGTTTATTGAGGCATACTTTTTGGAAAATTTGCAATTACTGAATAACTAAAAGAAAAAAAGTTGGGTGTTGCTTTAACTGAGGTATTACGTCTGTTTTATTTTTTTTTTAAGAAAAAGGTGTGAAACCTATCATACTTTGAAAGAAGGAGAAAATACACTCAGAGACGGGAAAACTTATCAAAAAGTTAACAAACGTACTGAGCCACTTTTTGCATAAAAAGTCACTTTTGTGTACAAGACGTCAAACGTTGGCAAATCATTTTAAATTGTAAAAAAATATATATACTCAAAAATATTAAAGGAAAATGTAACGCCGGTTTTGATGGAATCTTCATCAAGTGAATGAAGGCAATTTGAATGAATATCATGTAAATTTCTATAGCCGACCGACGTCAAGTTACACCCACTGACAGCTGTGTATTTGGCAATTTTTACACTCTTTGTACACAGAAATTTGTGAAGCAGAAATTTGCAAGTTATCCAAGGAGGGGAAATTATTTGCTCTATCTCTCTCGTTGCAACTTTTTTGAGTTAACAAAATTTTTGACAATTTGTGAAAATTTGTGCAATTTTAACGAGGGCGTACTGTATGTTCGAGCACTAAATACACCAGATTAAAGTGTAAGCTTACTTTTGTTACAGAATGTAAATTCTAATTGTAAAAACAAATCTAGACTATAGCAGTGGTGTAGTGCAATAATCTTATTTCCCAAAAAAAAAAGAAAAAACAACCGCGGGTTTTTTTTCTTTTTTGAAATGGATACAAAAGCTGTGTGTTTTAATTCCGTTTACTTGTAGCTTTCAATTCAAAAAAAGTTGCACTAGAATTTTAATCCTTTCGTGAATATTTTTACAGTTCGCGAAAGAAAAACAAAGCAAACAAACCTAAATCTAGGGAACGAACCTAATAATTTGAAATGTCAAAAGTCAAAATGAAAACTTACAAATTATTTTGTTATTTTATTTTTCCTGTTCGTTGTAGGTTTGTATTTATTTTATATTATATTATTTCAATTTCCTCTTTAAAAATAATAATAAACTCCTTTTCACCAAATAGGGAAAAAAACAGTTACCTACCACACGAACCTAAAAAAAAAAACACATTTTGACTACCTATTTCAAATAAAACTGTCATACACAATTTTTTTCGAGGAAAATGACAGATGCCACATGGATTTAGTAAGTTAGTAAAAGTTAAAGTAGCCATTTTGTGAATTTAAATTTTAGTAAAATTTTAAGAGATAAAAGTCCCTAAAATTTAAAATTAACAAAATCTTCTATTTAACTTAGTAACTTACTAAAATTGCTTTAACATTTTACTAAATCGTTTAAAATTTTGCTCCATTCAATCTAAGCATTACGTGTGTCAAAACCAAAATACCTTTAATTCCACTAGAAGTTAAATTTTATTTGAATAAACTCACAAACTGATTATTTCGCAAAAGTTATTCCGAATGATATTTAAGCACAACAAAAATATATACTAAAGTAAAAACTTAAAAAAAAAATAAATTATTAAAATGTCAGACGAGTAACTACGAAATGATCATTGCGAAGTGAACCAAACATTAATGTCGAATTCCTTTCAACAAAAAAATCGATTTTCTTTCTAAAAGAATCGATTTTTTTCCGAACAATTCGATTTTTTTCTGTCAAAACAAATCTTGCTAATTTTGCAAGATTCAAAAAAGATTTTACACCGATTTGCACACACACTTGCAAGATTTGAAATTTCTAAAATGTCAAAATAAATGTCGCAGTGTTTATAAGAAAACAAATTTTTGTATGAAAACAAATTGTGTTTTTGGTTGCAACGAATTTTCGGTGAATTTTATATTTAATAAAATATTTGTGCGTTGTTTTTCATTTAATAATAATAATAATTTCAAAATTGAATATTTTCTGGACATTTTACTTCAAAATTGTTGCTGTCACGTGCCACACACACAATCACAAAACAAATCGATTCTTTTCGTCTTTTCTTATTCCTTTCAACGACTGATAAAATACGATTATTTTTAGAAAAAAAAATCGATTCTTTGGTTGAAAGGAATTCAACATAAGATTATGGACAAATTTAAAAAATTTTGTTCATCATCGTTATATAACCCGTCGCGTTGATCTATAAGCAGCATATTGCACATTAAGCTGCATAGCCTTATTGGATGGAGAAATTTGATTTCTTGTCTTAGCTCAGCGACCTGAATTTTGATTTTATTTAACATAATGTTTATCATAGAGGCTTTATGAAACTTTGCTACAATATATGACATACATATGTGCATATGTAAATGTAAGGTACTGCCCAAAACTGCGAATTTCTACGAATTTCAATTAAAAGCCTGTCAAAGTTCATATAACAAAAAAATAAAATGTGTAGAAATTCGTAATTTTGGACAGTACGCGAACAGACATATTTTTACAATTTGTTTTGTATTTTTTCTTGTTCAAGAAGTGTCTTCTGTAGACTTTATAAAAAAACTAAAGAAACATATATTATATATATATAGGTAATGTTCTTGATATAAAACTTTAAATACGCAAAGGAAAGCGTTTGAAAAAAATTAAAAAAAAAACTATCACTAAAAATATATATTATACGTTGTCCACTATTTTACTTTCCCTTAATCTCTTAAAATAACTTTCTCGTGTCTACTTTCGATTTAAGGATCCCAGAAATAAAATTGCAGATGTTTCGCACTTTGTTAAGTTTAAATAGGAACACACATTACAATGCTCGAAATAGATTTTCTGCGTATACAAAAAATACAAAACAAAAAATTTGGTGCATTGATATTATTTTCAGCTTAAAGTTAATGAGAGAGCACAAAGACCTTTCGCGTTACAAAATTAGAATAGAATCTGATGTTTATTTTTAGGTGAATTAAAGTTCAAAATATATTTACACCGAGCGAACCTTTATAAAGTTATAAGTAAGGAGAAACTATATATGTTTACAATATTCCGGATTTAATTGTTTTGTCCTTGCTCGTAGTAAATTTATTTGAACTTTGATAATAGACTAGCGATAAAAAAAAAACAAAATTTACCGAAATACAAAATTTTGCAGTTATGATTGAAACCGGTGAGTGTATCATCCCTTGAAGTTAAACACACAAAAATTGTTTTTAATTATTTATGAAAGGTATAAATATGTATTCATAAACAAGAATTGATTATATATACATATACATTTTGTAATAAGAAAATAAAATAAATTTATTCAATAACTTAGATGTCTGGATGGTGACACAAAAGATGTTTATTTTTCATATTTAATATTAAATAATATATAAACAACTATTGCCGCGATGTCAATTTGTTTCATTAATTAATTTAATTGTTGTTTATATTTCGATGACATGCAGTTGCACATTTATTGTACGCATTGTCAATTCAAACAGAGAATTGGCAATCTATGTTATGAAAATTTAAATTTAAGATATAAAAATATTTATTATTCACCTAGATACATACATGCAGTGCTGTGTAAATAATTTTGATCTAAGCTTTTCGTTTTTGGGTGGATTTTGCATTAAATGCAAAATTTTTTCGTCGTTGCGTTATTCAGTGGAAGCTCTTTAACACAATTTTTGACTTTCTCTATAGACCAAGTATAGCGGTGGTTTATGTTTAAAATAAAATTTGTGAAGTTTTAATCAAAATTAATAGCATATATAATATATATTTCTTCTATAGAACCACTTATTTGATTTTCTCAAAAACGATTCAACTGATTTTGATACAAACAATATATTTCAAAAAGTTTTAAAAGTAGGTATATTGTAAAGGTACCAAAATTTTCAAAAAAAATATTTTTATTTGATTTTTAAAAAAAGATTATATTTTTTTTTTGAGATTTTTTTGGGTCAATTTTTATTAAACACTAGTAGACCCGTGCTCGCCTTGCTTCGCAAAAATTCAAGAATTAATATTAACATACCTACATATATACCGATAGTATTAAATAGGGCTACCGCTACCCGTACCTAATTTCTATTTCATCTTATTAACAAAAAGTTTATACATTATACACTTACGTTTTGATAAATGTGAGTTCTTAAAAAATGGTTTAACTATTTGTATGTTAAGTAGGTTCATGTTTGACACATAAACAGAACCTTTATCTCCCGTTGATTTTCTTATTGCATATACAAATATACACAAATATACTTCGCACCCAAGTAAACATCTTCTTCTTGCCTGACTACCTGCAACCAGGGTTGGCCGAATTAACTACTTTTCATTTTCTACATGATTAACTACGCGTAGCTAATTTAATAAACTACACGCCTTATATACTACAAAATGTTACGTTTGCTACATACATAGTAAAGCTAGGTAAATAATAAAATTTCAATAAAAGCAGTTCAACTCAAATTCAATCTTCAAAGTTTACTACATATCTAAACTACGTGACAAATGTAAAAAATGTAGTTTATTCCAAAAAGCGTTAGTTCGGCCATCCCTGCCTGCAGCGTTATACTCAAAATGTTCCATTGTGGAAAAAGAGTAAACAAAGAGAAACCTGCACAACATAAATAAAAAAACATAAGGGAGGTAGAGAAAATGCAAAAAGGTGGAAATGATATGAAATGAAACAAAGCAGCGACCTCGTGAATGCGATTGAATTAAATTTCTGGATTTAAAAAAATAGAAAAAGTAAGTGACTTAGAGATTTGTTTATATTTATTTCTCAGGTTGTATGCATAATTAAGAAAAGATTTAGGGCTTAAAATTTGCATACAAAAATGTACTTTATGAAATAATTTTTGTTTTTTTCAATTATCAATTAGTTTCGTATTTATAAGTGAATATGTAAGTCAAAATCAAGAAAAAAGTTGACTATCAATTTAAAAAAATTAATTTTAGTATTAAACAAACGAATTAGATAAATAAAAACTATCTTATTACAATCTTCTAAAGATAAAGAATATTGTAGAAAAAATTTCAAGTTAATCAGGTAAATAGTTTCTGAGATTTCGCGTGACAAACTAAATAATCGTTTCGTCTTTATATAATGTTATAGATAGATATAGATATAGATATAGATATAGATTATAGATTATAGATTATAGATATAGATTATAGATGTTATAGATATAGATTATAGATTATAGATTATAGATTATAGATTATAGATTTCACTCAGCAGTTTTTTAATATTATGTAATCTCATTTTTTTCAAAAACGACTTCATCGATTTTGATTAAAATTTTTATGTGAGCTAATATCAGTAGGATCTACCATATTATTGGACAAAAAATTGTATCTATCGATAATTATTAATGGTATCTCTCATGGAACTTTTTCTTTTGATTTTCGACTATCTCAGTTCCTGTTAAATTGATTTTAATGAAACTTTTTACACAAGAGCTTCTAATCAGTTTGAAAAATATTGCATAGGGGGATATTACGATTCGTTCGGGCGGCGGCGCCACAAAATAATAACGAATTTTTTTAGAGTGGGCTAATACAAGCATCTTTTACTATGGGAGGGGAGTTTATCTCTCTCCGTTTAGACGGGAGGGGTAATTTTCTAAGAACCAACTTAAAATTAAAAAAAAGTATTCATTTTTTGTAAATATGTATAAGAATTTGCGATTTTTTCATATGGCGAGAAAATAACACGGTTTTAAGATAATGTGACACGGACATGTTTCTTTTAGGGTGGCAACACTGGTGGGGACCTACAATTGTCCGAATCCGAATAACTAAGGCAAAATTTAATATTTAAAACAAGGAGGATCTTGGAGCATTAATTGTCAATTCCTGGCCAAAAAGCTGTGTCAGGTTATCGGTTTTTTTTTTTAACTACTCGCAGTGAAGTTGGATTTTACAAATACAAAATTCCACTTCAAATTACGTCCCATAGAAGCAGAAGCCAAGTGATGCTGCAGATGCCTTACCTAATTATATTAATATAGGTTCCATTAAAAAACACTTTTCTGTTTCCATCAGTCCAGAACAGTCTCAATAATTTTAAAATAAATTCTCACATTATTTTTAGAAAAAATAAACACTATGTACCTACCTAATTCAAATTACATGAATATCAAAAACAATTACTTCTCTGAATGTCCATCATAGAACTTTACCTTTCACTAGTTTCCAACTACTATACATAATGGAACAAAGTCTAAACAAAAACGCCACACATATAGGTACCTAACATAGGTACTATATGTGTGGGAAATTATATTTATCCAGCGTGACATTGGCGCTTGTTCAAGCAGAACGTCAGTTTTCATTAAGATTTGTTTATTTATATTTTGTTTTATTTTATTTTTTGTTGTTTTTATTTTTTTTTTTTTTGAATAAATTTATCACGGCATTGAACTAATTTATTAAACCACTCATAAAGAAGCTAATTAAAAATATATATTTTTAAAAAATAAATCAACAAATTTCATATAAAAGAGAAAAACTTTTTTATATTTAAGTTCTGTTCAACTTAAAATCATTTTTTTTGTTTTGTTTTAGATTTAAACTTTATTTTTGTATTAAAAACAATCTCAACACTAATGGATTGCAGGAGTCAAAAACATTTCAAAAATTCATCACACACTCATTGTCAGTGCAAAATTTAGCAAACAAACAAAAAATCAAAAAAAGAAAAAAAAAACTTGTCAGCTTTTGACTTACTCCCAGGGGGTTTGGCTGTTTCTCGTGGTCGGAAATTTTGAAAAGCGTTTTAACACCACAAATCACAAACGAGTGTAAAATATAGTCTCGATCACTATACACGTTTATACACAATTATAGACCAAACGAGACTTATTTCTCTCTCAATATTATAAAATTCTTAGTTTTGAAATCTATCCCAATCCTACAAAAATTAATTACTCGTACGTGGACGGGAAAAGTCCTAAAAATCAATCTGCCAAAAGTGCAAAAGCCCCGTAGTCGGCGGCGCGCGGCTACCACGACGTGACAAATGAAATTTATATAGACTTGCAAAAATTGTAAAACAAAACGTTGAACAATATGCCTCAACGCTTGTCACTATAAGCATTAAAAATCGCGTATCTAGTTATATGTGCCGGCCTACGAACTAATTATCCGTGAGATGAACCCGACCAAAAAGACCGCGTTCGAGAGCGAAAACTATATTACAACCAGCTATAATAATGAGGGTTTCTGGTATTTTGTAAGTTCTATAATTTTTCTGTCCCAGAGTCAGAACGCCAGAGCAATAAACAACACACCGAAGAGGGAAGCACACGGTTCCTCAGAATATACAGAATATACTCACTGATGCGGAGGAAGAAATAATCTATCTACGAGTATGAATATAGACAAATTAGAAATCCAAATTAATTGTCTCATAACGCAGCCTAACGAGCAGCACACTGTGAGTGAGATATATTTATTCTCACACTCAGTTCGGCGGGGGTGGTAGATGGTGATGATGATGGTGAATCGAATTGTTGGTGAGGTGGACAAGCTAGCTATTGTGTATAATGGCAAATCTCTGATTCGGTGCACCCAAAATTTTATTTTTGAACGAGCAAAATTTTATTTGAGTTCTGTTTGTGCTAATGGCGATGATGAGGACGCTGATCTTTTGATTTTGTTTCTTTTAATTTCACTCCATCATCGAACGTATAATATTATTTGAGAGAGGCGGTTGATTAAAATAATTATTTTATTTGATTATTTAAATTGAGTGGGTGTCAATAGAAATCAATAAATTAATAGAGAGTAATCGGGAACGATGAAAGGCAGCTAAAAAAATATCCAGTGTTGCTTGGGAAATAAGTTTTGAATTCCCTATTTTTAATCGAATATCCCACGAAATAATTCTCAGCTTTTTTTTATCTATTATATCAATCATAATTAGATTTCAGATTTTGGCGTTATCTCCAATTTAAGAGTTTTTTTTATATTTTGCGCGCACTAAAGCGGATATGAATACCCTTAAAATGTTTTAACACAGCACGAGCGTTAAGGGAAATGGGATAGGATTTAAAAGGAGATACAGAGGTAACTCATTTTTCGTGGATAAAAATCGTGTTTTTGCCATCGACGACGTATTCTTGAAGCAAGAGATTTTCATTAAGTTTTCTTTAGTTAATGCTGTGATTTTGTAAAACAATTTATTAGCCTTAATTGGTATACAAGTTTCTAAACGAAAATTTTAACAAATAAATCGATGGATCGAATTCTTAAATAAAAAAAAAATAAAAAATCGTTGGAGCAGTTTTTTAAAAAAATAATTTTTTATATATAAAATTTTGGAAACATTTTCAAAAAAAAAATTGGTACGTCATTTTTTAGTGTTTGTTAATGCGGAGTTAAAAAATAATTTAAAAAAAAATCATCTACCCATTTTCGATATATTGAATTTTCAAAAAATGGTTTTGAAATTTAAAAAAAAAATCCAAAATTTGTTTTTTTTGAAAATTTTTATATTCAACATTGTTTAAACTTATTACAAGCTCTTGTGTTTATTATAATCAGTTCAACATGTTATAGATTCTGTCATAGATACCGTTACTAAACGGTAAGATTCTAAGCTAAACGGTAGATATAGTTTTTTTTTCCAATAATATATTATGTAGTAGATCGTACTGAAATTTGCTCCCATAAAAGTTTTTATCAAAATCGTTTTCGAGAAAAATAAGATTTTCCTCACCGGTTTTTAAACATTTGTATGTTACTATTTTTGTTTATAAGAATAGTTTTTATTTAAAATATTCTAGATAATATTCACTCGACACTAATAATAATAATATGCTCGACACTTACGCTGTGGCTCCATTAGCAATATTTGAGGCAATGTCAATTTCAATGCCACTGCCAATTTATTGCCTGGGTGGGCCTTCTATTGCCAGCTAATTTTAGTTGTCAAATGTCAGTGTAGAAATTACGACCACTGTCAAGTGTTTTTTTGCTTTCTAAATTCATAATTTTTGATAATAAAAAAACTTTTATTCACTTAATTTCTCATATTTTCAACTTTAATTTCAAACAGAAGCACAATTCATTCAAAATCGCGGAGAAACCATTTTGAAAAAGGTGAAACTCCAAAATTTATTGCCTCAGCGATGTAAATCAATAATTGCCTTCCATCAGCCGAGCAATATTGTCATTGTCATTGCCAAAGCGTCTCCATTAGCAATATTCAAGGCAATGCCAATGAGCCAAGCAAATTAATTCCTCACAAGTATTGCTAATGGAGCCGCTGGGTTAGTTTAAATCAATCAGGTCGTTTTCGAATTACATATTAAGTTCTCAAAAAAATTTTCGAACTTTTTTTAAAAAGTCCAAAAAAATTTTTTAGAAAATTTTGGTATGCTGTACTTTAAAAACTTTGATCAATTACAGTTGAGCCGTTTTTGAGAAAATCGAAAATCAAAAAAATGGTTCTATGGGAGGTACCTACCATTTATAACCATTTTTTGGAAACTGTTTTTTTTATGAAATGGTAGCCTTTGTGTAAAAAAAAATTAATAAATTAGTTGTGAGAAAAAAGTTTTTTTTTGCTAAAAAAATTTGTACGGCAGCTACTGTTATTTTAGGTTCTAAAAAAATAAAAAAAAGTGTCGGGTCTCAAAAACCGCTATGTGCATACCAAGTTCAAAGAAAATCGATCCACCCGTTTAGGCTGCAACCGAAAGGACATACAGAATTTTTGTCGACTTCGAATTCATTACTTCATTATAATAGGCGTGTTTTTTTTCCAAGCCCAGGGGGAATTGGACGAAAAAAACGACGTCGGTGTTAAAAAATTTACATGTAAAATGCAACAACAGCTAATCCCAGAGAATTCTCGGGGCTGAACTTAAGCGCACAGAAAAACATGAATTACATATGTAGGTATGTAGCTACATATTATCGATAGTTTGTATGAAAACTCCATGTTTTTTTTGTGATGGCATCGCTGATCCCCGTTGCCGTTTTTTTCAACCAATTGCCCCCGGGATTGATCAAAATATCGTATCCGATTTTTTTACAAATCCATATTTTTGCGAAATAGTACCTACATACATATATATCGCAAGTAAAAATATCAAAATATTATAGAAGGTTTGAATGAAAAAACAACACCCAGTTTTTATATAAGGTAGAGTTATAACTATTTCACGACTGCAAGGCCTATCATCAGACTCCTTTTAGTGGTGCTCGGTTTTTTATTGTTCAATTTAATTGAAAAACTTTTTGCTTATCTGGGACTCGAACATAGACCAAGCTCCCTCAGAGCTATATGTACTTCGCATTGCGCTACCGAGGTCGCGTAATCAGGTTCATCCCAATATAAGCTTTATTGTTTGACAACTGCATTTGATCAACCAGCATTTTTACTAGCAACTTTTTTCTCCGTACTCGATTTATCGTGAAATAGCTATAACTCCTGTTTATAAAAACTTGGTGTAAGCTCATCCAAGTGTTGTTGTTTCATTCGAACCTTCAATATTAATATAATGGCGCGAAAGCTTAGCAAAACAAAATTAGAAACCGACTTAAGAACACCCAAACATAAAAATCTAAAAAAACCATACGACGACCACCCTAATGTACATACATTATATGTTCATATCACATAATATGTATATCTTTATATTTAGGTTTTTTGCACCAGTTTGTGATTGTTTATTAATATTTTTTTTCAAATCAAAATATCTACATATGTACCTACATATGTATGTTCGTATATAGTTTCCTTCAAACATACAAAAAAATAATTATTATTTTTTCATTAAATAAAAACATACAAAAATTGTATCGCCTCTAATTTTTGCGCATTTTAAAATACCTTGAAATCATGTGCCATACTATATCTACATATATTGTGTAAAATAAAATTTTCTACAGTAGTTCCCCACAGGGGGGTCCTTTTTGATTCAACACACTTTAACCTATATATTTTTAAGAAATAAGGCTGCAATTTGGAGTGGACCATGGAGTTTAATTAAATTGTTAGATAAGGCCGCTTAATTTCACTCAGTTCCATTAAATAATGACATTTCAGTTTTACTTGTATTTGTTGTTGTTTTTTTCTTTCATTTACAGCTTGGATTTTTGGTGATTTTTTTTCATAACGTCGGATAAATATGTACGTAAGACTACTAAGTACTAAGTCCACTTTTAAAAGTTTTATAGGAAAACATAAGGATTATTTTCAATAAGGCAAATTCTTGCCAAAATGTATGTTTTGGGGGTATTAACTGTCAACTCGAAAAAAAACCCACCAGAAATTTCCCGATTGCAACTTTTTATTTTTCTGTTGTGAATCATCGGTTATCCTTCTTCATTCCCGAAAACTCTACCTACAGGCAAAACCAAAAAAATTTCCGATAATAATAGTTTATTATTTATTTATTCGAAAGAATTGAAAGAGAAAAAACACTACTTTCAGAAGCCACAACTAAATGAGGGAAAAAGATTAATTCGTAGTGTAATATTTATCCTTGAAATGGTTTTTTTTTTGTTTAAACTTTGACATTCGAATATCTCGAAAGCCAATGCCAAAACTGGGTAATAATTTGAGCGAATTCGGAGTTTAAATTTTGTAGACGAGTGTGTCGCTTGCATACATATTATATTTATTTCATATCAAATTAATTGTTTGTCAATTATTTAAAAACCTTATAGCTAACGGTAGTAGCTTTGTTTTTAGCTTTATATAAAATCTAGCTTTTTTGGTAATTTACTTTTGCATGGAAATAAAACGAAGTAGTGACTTTAATATTGTGAAATTGTCCACTATTATAGTAATTGAATTTTATTCATTTAAACATCATTTTACGTTCAATAAAACTAAGCTTTAAAAAGAAGAAATTATTTCAGTTAATAATGATGTTTCGCATAGATATACGGAAAATAATTTAAAAGTATTGAATTTTATAAAAAGTGCGATTGGATTGATTGTATGTACTACGCCAATGTTTTAAATTGGCGTAGTTTTTTATTATGTTAACTAAAATTTACAACCTCACTACACTAGTCACTTCATTGACTTCCGGGCTTAAGAAAAAAAAATCAAAACATTTTGATGTTTTTTTTGTTGCCTGACCAATACCGCGGCAAATAAAAAAATTGTGTCTTTAATAGTAGCACTTCGAACGACCTTAACACACGCAAGTTTATGTTAAAACTAAATTCATACCAGTCACTAAAAAGCACAATCTCAGTCATAAACAAAAACATTAAAAAAAAAAAACTACTTGTATACCTACAACCTTAAGGGCAAATTGAAAAAAAGAGCTAATTAAGAACTAAAGAACAAGTCAAAGCCATTCAGAAATAGGTAAATCAAATCAATAGTCTTACGTGTGATTTAGTTATTAGAAGAGAAAAGTGTTTACGTTTTTTCGTTAGTAATTTTTTATTTGATTTCTTTTAATACAAAAGAAACGGGGGCAAGTGTTTCATAATATTTCACCCTTGTCTAGGACATTTTGTTTACAACTCTTTTTTTATTTTTATTTGTTTTTCAATATTTTTCGACTAGTTTAGAGTTAGATCTATAAATAGTTAACAAGCTTAGATTCTAAATAATTAAATTTCATTTCTAAATTGTTATTAATTCGTTTTTTTTTTTTTTTAATCCGCATCTAATGTCTAAAAGGCCAATTGAAGGGAAGAGTGTGAGAGTGCTTAAATATTTATTTGTTTTTATTATTATTAATCTCAATATATGTCTAAATATCACATAACAAGATTTATTCGCTTAAATTCTAAATATATTTTTTTTTATTATTTCATATGCGTTTTGTTTCTGGAAGATATAATTTTTTGTATTTGTATTTGTCTACGAAAATTGCATTTTAATTGATTTAAAGAGGTACACTAAAAAGTTTTATTGCGCGATTTAATTCTTTAAACTGTTGAATAACGATAGCTTCGATATTGATGGTGATGGTGGTCATTTAGCTTGACATAGTTGCCCAACAGCTGTTGAGCAATACTGCTGCGACAAAAGCAGTGCAGATAGTATGTAAGGTACGGTGTTAGTATCGTTATAAAGATATAAAATAAATGTGGAATACGTTCGGTTTGACCGAAGGGACACATCCAGTAGCCGCGACGCACAGCATCTCGGGTATGATGGGTGACAAAGGCGCAAATGAGAGCTCCAAGAATGAGACTCGTCTTGAAGTAATTCAGTGAGGCTGTGCAAACGAATAGAACCAACAACAACATGGGAATTGTTGTGCAATGAAGGAAAGGTCGACGCAGAAGATTTGTAGCATCCTATAAAAAATCAAAAAAATTATTAAAGAAGTACTAGAAATTATATTTGTAAACCAAAATGTTTCATGTGTAATGAATGAGGAATGTAATACATTGATGAGAAAATGAGGAAGGATATATAAAAGCTTAAAGTAGATTTTCTTTTGGAAACTACTGGTTCGAAGGGGAATAAGTTAAACTAAATGCACAAATTGTATAATCAACGCTATAAATGGTTCAGAATTAAAGATTAAAGATGTTTATAAATATAGTTTAGTTTTACTTAGTGTAAAAAGTTTAAATAGATCTTGGAAATTAGATACAAATGGTCTTCACCGAATTTGAAATAAAACCGTCGATCAGGCAATGCTGTAGCTTGATAGACAAATCGAATACTACATTATGAAAGCCTACCAGACTGTATTAAACTAATTTTTCAAATATGTACCTACATATTTTTTCTCAAAATTTTAAGAACCCAATTATTTAATGAAATGTCTTTTAGTATTAAATACTCTTTTCAATAATTTTAAGTCGAAGTTTATAATACGAAATAAGTTCAAAGATTTTAAATTGAAATTGCAAATTTCGTCACGCCTTTTGGAATAAGGTTCAAGCCATTGTAAAGTGTTTTGGTATATAGTTCTTGTGATCCAGAGAAACAGAATGTTTTTTCCACTGCTTCTAGCGAGGAATTGGCAAATATTCCAAGATTATCTCTAGACATGAAACCCTTAGCAGTTGAGGTACGGCAGAAAGTTGTAAGCCCCTGCATTCCTGCCCAAAACACGTACACAGGAATGGTTGAGAACACAAAGTTACTAGGCCCTGGTTATACACGTGATTATACGATATTAAAAAAAACACCCGCTAATCGGAAACCATTATTTTGATTCGGTATGTATTTTCAAGTTACTAAACTTTGGGAGGCAATAACCTGGCCCATTTTCAGTTTGGACCATTGAAAATGGGATGCCCTTTATATATAGGAACGAATAACCTGTGGGGGATTTTGGTTTAATTGCATTGCTCGGACTTTTGGTCCAATATGGTTTTCTAACAAGAGCAGTTCTTCTTGCAAAGAAGATGAACGCAAATTACCAAAAATAATTTCCCTGTATGGGTTTGTGGGTCCAAAACTAAAAAAGATCATTTACCCTGTTGGTACAACGACATTTTACTCCCAATTAATAAAATTTGGTTTTGGTAATGCTGACACACTCAAGAAATAGTAACATGAGCTAGAAGTCAGGCGATTGGTGAAAGCTTGAGGAGAAGAAAGCCAAGTGAACGCTCCCAAAATGAACTTGAATGTGCATATTAATTGAACTGAAAATGAAACTATTTATGTGCGTTTTTGATTTTATTGTTGAGAGCAAACATGAACCCTTCTTAAACAGTAAAAGAAATTTCAAACGGACAGTATTTGCCTGCAGAAATAAGGCTTGGATGGCATTGGTGTCGAACTTTTACTTCTATGAACTCGACCGTACTCTATGCTCCATACACATTGTGCGAATTCCTTTATTTTAACTCATAGCCGTTTCCTCTCTTTCAATCTTAAACAAATGATTCTTTATGAAAAAGATAAGCATACCTAATCATCTTCAACCAATTGCCAATTAACCCCAAAGATTTTTCACACACAAATCAAAAAGAGCAACAGGTTGATTATGCAAGTGTGTCACTTCTGGGAGTCCTTCTCTTTCAATCAAAAACCACCCACAATTCGTGTAGATAGGTACTTGTTTGTGCATAATTTGTCATCTTAGGTTTCCACCTAATTATCCAGAAAATGCTTCAGTTTTAGGTTGAAATAAAATTCCTAGAAAAAAAATCAATATGAATGTTTTAAGAATCAATAGGAATATCCTTGGGATAAGTTTAAATAAATCTTTAAACTTTCAATGCAAACCTAACAAAAAGACAAAAGCTAAGGACGTACCACTAAAACTGTAATGAAACATGAAATAAGAAAAAATGTTCTGCTTTACTACAAACTTACCTCTAGATTCCATGACCTGGCCTCCACAAAATGGTCCACATCGATCATAGACGAAACCGAGAAACAAATAAATATCAGCAGCCAGCCGAATAGATTGCTCGTTCGGTCATAGAATTGCACCACGAATGCAATTCCCGATAGGGCTCCGATGACAGCATGAGTTGCATTGTCCACCAGGGCACGTAATAATGGATGTTGGGTTAACTCAACGAAGTTGTCCCCCAAGAGGCAGGTAATTATGACCAAAGTCGTGAGAACTATTCGCATGTATACCATCAGATGACAATACATTTGTGACATACAGGAGGATGGAGAAGAATAGTTGGTTAATATTGATTCACTTGGGAATTTTTCGTGGAAATTAACACATAATACAACAAAAGGCACTGTAATTTAATTAAAATTTAAAACCACTACTAGGAGTAGGAGAGCACAATACGAAACAAAAATCAAGATCGAATTTAAACCAAAACCAATTGGGGTACCACAAACGTCGTCGTCGGTATTTTACGGCATTATTATTGTAGTAGAATAAAAACACGAGACGGTGCAATAAGAATAAAAGCCGAATTGTTATTTTATTGATTTTACAACACAGCAAAGGTGCTGTGTCATAAATTGATTGTGCAAAGGTTAAATTTATTTTGTGATGAATTGCTTGAACTTACGTGGTTTTCTTTTATTAAAAAAAAAAGAAGAAAAATGAACAGCTGATTACAAATAACAAACAAAATTTGTAAACAAATCTTCTAGTACTTGCTTTTGGATTTTGACATACAAATGAAAGGTAGTAAAGTATTAATCATAGTGATGTGTAGTTTGGTTACATCGTTAGTATTTTTTAACGATTAATCGTTGGTATTCTAACAAAATCTGTAGTGCCACGACTCGAGCTCAATTCATACTCCTCTCGTGTGATGTGGTGTTTCGTGTCATGTTGGTGACACACTTGTGGGTAGTGATGTTGAAAAAGGTGAAAATGAAATGAACAGATCTACATGTCGGCTTTATTCCTTCAATTTTTCCTTTTTATCAGAAATGCTCTTTGGCAGAATTTTTTATTAAAACTTATATTTTGGTCTTGTATTTTAAGTTCTAGGCAAAAAATATAAATTCACCATTTCTTGCAGTCTATTTTAGTTTTATTAAATTCATAAAAGAAAATACATGAGTTAATTTCTGTCCACAAGAGTGTCTTAAAGGCTCTCTCATAACTAATGCAAAACATTCGGAACGATGAAGAAACTTTCACCTGTCAAAATTTATTTAAGGCTCCCAAAAAACTAACCCGAAAGTCAAAATTTAATTGCATGGCGGTAAATGAGAGTACCCACACCACTGTGACAGAGAGGAACTAAGTTTCCAGCAACTTTCAGTTTTTAGGTGAGAGGAGCACCAAGTAAGAGGAGTATAAAACGGCCTACAGTAGGTGAAAATTAAAAGAAAACGTAAAAAAATTTCCAGCAACTTATTTCCTGCTGTGAAATGGTGACCAACGACTGTTAGCTTCCTCGTGTGAAAAGGGTCTTTGGATATTTCCTCGAACGCGACCAATGGAAAGTGTGAAGCTATAATTTGGTTCAATTTTTTGATCCAGTTCTGTAACTGTCAAAAATTCCAAACCTGCGGCGCAAAATTTGAAATCAAAATAAATAAATTTAAAATTAAAGTAAATTCGATATCTATCCTAAACTATTAAAAAAAGACAATGTACTCCAAAATAAAATCCAATAGGATTCTCGTGGAACTGCAACAAATAGAAAAGACCCAAGATTCACACGGCAAGTCGTTCTCTTTATCCATCCACATCTTATTTTTTAAGTTTTAATTTATAGGCATAACTTGCATTCCTAAAGAAGATTCAAAGTTCTCAAGCTTAATAGCCACAATCCCTGGACCAGACGGCTCTCCTTATGCCAGCGGCAAGTTTGAATTAAGCATAACAGTGGGTGAACAATATCCATTCCGTCCGCCGACCTTCAAATTCATTACACAAGTATTTCATCCGAATATCGATAGCAGTAAGTTAACTCTCCATTATAAAGATTTATCTTTCTTAAAACTCAAATTCCTGTCCCTAGGTGGTCAGATATGTCTTGACCTGTTGAAAATGCCTCCGACTGGTACCTATAATCCAGCAATCAGATTGGAATCGATCTTACTTTCCATTCAGCTCTTACTGGCCAATCCAAATCCAGATGATCCTCTGCAAGGCGATGCTGCTGATTTATACAAAAATAATCTTGAAATGTTTAACCAAAAAGCACGAGAGCATACACTTAAGTGTGCAAATATGCAAGACTCCCCTGATAAAAATGTTGACGAAGAAGTCCCAAGGAAGAGACACAAATTTGGCTGAATAATTTGTATTTAGGTTACTGTTTCAATCGAATAGTTTTTATTTATTTTTAATTAAAATTTTTGAAGCTTTTTTCTTCATTAAATTGCAAGTTACATATCAAGTTAATTACTACCTAATTGAATTTTCTTCTCAAGCTATTAAAAAATCAAAAATGGAATTGATTCATCAGATTTATTGTATCTAATGGGAATGAGACGAACTTTCTTATCCAACTAACTTAAAACAACAACAAATAAATACGAATCTACGATTATTTTTCATATAAATTGCTTTTCCCCGCTCTCTCAACTCCTTACCCAGTATCTTCAGAAGTACAATCTGAGGAATCATTTGGGTTTGCGGACTCAATGGAACACACTCGCTTAATGAGATCATTTTCGACGGGTTTGCCATTTTCTACAGCCTCTTCCATCTGAACGTATTCAACGGTCGTGTCCTTGGATTTCTTTTCAGATATTGGCTTTACCTGCTTAGGTATCTCGACAACACTCGAAGCATCTTCGTCGTCCTCTGCCTCTTCGGCTAGACTATTCCTTTGCGGTTGGGCTTCGACATACGCCGTTGGATACTGTGTACTCAATTTGGTTTTAATTATTCGAATCTTTTTGAATATGTAATCCAAATCTTTTTTCATTTCATTCAGTAGTTTAACATGTTTCTTGAAATCATCCCCAGCTAATTTGAGGCGACTTTGACTTAGAGCGTTGCAATTGAGAAGCATTTCGTTGGTTTTTTCAAAGCGTTGTAACCTTGGATGTAGAATGAATGTTTTACATTTGAGTAATGATTGTTTTTTCGTGATTAAACTTACATTTGTTTTTGAGCTCTTATCATACTCTCTACGTCTCCCTGATTCACTAAACCCGCCAGACCCTGAACGAAGACCTCGGAGGCAGTGTAGTTTTGAAAGCATTCTATGCTGAATTCACTTTCGGGAGTGCCATGGGGTCCTGGACCTCCGATGCGTCTCGATTGCATTGAGCTGCTCATTTCGGAATTCATGTTTTTCGGCAAGGTTTTTTTTTTGTTTATGAAAAAAATCCAATCAGAAGATACAAATGAAAACAAATTGAGATGTAGTTTTTCTTGTTAGCCCATATGTCAGAATGACTGAATTTCTGGAATCATAAATTTCCAGTGGAATTAGAAGGGGGTGCTTACATGCTCGAAATCGATGTTAAGTCTATCTTGCATCTGCGGGTTTTTTGCGATCCCGGGCGGTATTGGACAAAAAAACAACGTCGCACACAGGTAAAATTTCCCAAAAACGTGGCCAAAACGTGGCGGAACTGCACTTCAGCGACACCGTGCGCACTTTCGCACGAAACTGAACGAAACTTCACTACGCGACACAGTTGGTAAGATTACCAACTTTGTCGCATAGTGTCGCGCCGTGAAGTGCAGTTGTCGCATAGTGCGATATAGCTTATACAATTTCCTACAAATAAGTCGTGAAGTTCAGTTCCGCTGAACCTTTAACAAGAGCTTAATTTCTGATTAATCTTGCTATTAGGATTGCAACCGTTTCGTCAGTTGATGCGTCTAAAGTGGTAGCTTTTAGAGAGCACCATCAGAACCAATTTTGGAGTGCGATACGAAGTGAATTTACTTTGTTTTTCTTTTTTATATATGCTTTTTGATAAAAAAAAATTATTATGGAATTTGTTGCTGGTAGTAAGTAGAATAATTTCAATAATTTTTTCTGTGATATTTTAATTATGGGATAGATTTTTTATTTATCAAAAAAAGACAGGGGTGGAATCGGCTAAGGTGATAAATGATTGTCACATCAACCGTGGTCAAATATGATTGTCATACAGCCCTATTCTGGCAAACCTCACTGATGCCTCACAAGTCACAACAATCTCACAAGGAAAGGTGAAATCGATTTTGTGAGGTTTTCGTACCCTCACAACTGTGAGCCTCACAAAAACTATCGAAATTTTAATCTCCTTTTGAGAACCTCACAACAACCTCACAAGAAATCAACCTCACAAAGGCTTGTGACTTGTGAGTTGTGAGCCCTCACAACGCCAGAATAGCCCTGTTATTAGTTTTCCGTCTGGGTAAGGTGATTCAACTCAATTCAATACAATTGAATACCTTCCAATGGCATTTGTCAAAAACATGGTTGCCATAGTGAATGTTTCAAATGTTTGTAATGAGCTATCGAAAATATAGAACGAAAATGACGTCTTTACGATATAATTCTTATGTTTTCTTCATATTTCGGAATGTAGTAAATTTTTTCAGTCACAAGAATGTTCATTTTTGTCTGTATGAACGGTAAAAAAAGAGAACTCTGAAAAATTCATACAATTTTTGTAGGCTTCTGGTAACTCTAGTCGTAGTCAGGCAGAAACGTCAAATTTGTTGGAAAATGACAATCATATTTTTGATGTGATAGCTCTTTAGCTATGAAATGTGATATCATCTTACACAGACTGAATTGTTGCTTGATTGTGACTCTCACTTATCGCAAATCACCTTAAACGATTCCACCCCATCGTAGTTTTTGTTTCGTAAACAAAACTTCTGGGCATTGCTCAGCATTGAAATAAGGCTTTAAATTTACCCTGAAGTGTTCTGATTCAGAACCAATCAAAAAAAATTGCGACTTTTTGCGACTTTTTAAAATAATATCAATGCAAGATATTAAAATAAGTGAAAATAAAAGTGTGCCGCAGAAACTTATAATTAATATTACTGATTTTTACAAAAAAACTTACGTCAATAAGTACTGTTTTGACTTAAGTAATAAACACTTCTATTATTTTTTAATCAAAGGCTAAAAACTAGATGGCGCTATATCTTCTAGTTATCGAGAAAATTGAAAATAACTAAAACTTCTCCTAAAAATAAATTAAAAAATAAAAAAAAAATTACTAAAAATAGTGCATTTACGTTAAAATTGCTTTTTCCAATGACTTAATGCAATAATAAACCAAAAAACAAACAAAAAATAATTTTGGCCATGTTTTTGGGAAATTTTAACTGTGTGCGTCGCGACACAGTTGGTCAGATTAACAACTTTGTTGTTGTTTTATTATGACCCATGATTCATATGGATCATCCTGCGAAAATAAAACAACCTCACAGTGGCGAGAATCAGCGGCCTGTTTTCGGATCATGAAACGTGAACCCGATAAAGAGCAGGTTCATTTGTTGTTGTTGTTATGTATGTCATTTGATGACCCATCAATTCTGATAATAAAAAACGGCTATTATAAAACAAAAAAAAATTGCTTCTTTCCCTGAAAACTTTAATCTGGCAGTGCTTCATTTAAAAAAATTCCACACTGGAATGTTGGAATTAGTTCTGGAAATCTCCATTTTGTTTTTCCATTTGTAACGTTAAAATCTGTCAGTGCTGAAAAACTAAAAAGAAAACTGGCTTGTGTCAAACAAACGTAAAAAAAAGAGCGAACCAAAAAGAAAGCTTTTGAAGTGAAATTTCTCAACAATTTTTCTGTTATAGTCCTCGAACTCGAAGAAAAAACAAATTTGCTATAAATCGTCTTAAAGATTTATCAAGAATTTTCAAACAAATTCAAATATGGCACAAAACATTAGCCCGGACCATACTCATTCATCTAATTTAAAACATAATGACGACTCGGTTACAATAAAAGATAATCATGCAGTCAGCAAGAGGTATTAACAAAAAAAACAGGGGTTGAAATTTGTGTAAAATAAACCCATGAGTGTACTCAACTTGTACCTATATATATATGTACACAAAGAATTATTATTTTTTTTTTCTTTTTGCAATAATCCCATGTAGGTTACAAAAGGAACTAATGAATCTGATGATGTCCGCAGAAAAGGGCATATCCGCCTTTCCCGACGGCGAAAACATCTTCAAATGGATTGGCACCATAACGGGCGCGGACACAACCGTTTACAGCGGACAGAAGTATCGTCTTTCGCTGGAATTCCCCAACTCGTATCCGTATGCACCACCCGTAGTGAAATTCCTCACTCCGTGCTACCACCCCAACGTGGACCTCTCGGGATCCATCTGCCTCGACATTCTCAAGGACAAGTGGTCGGCCCTATACGATGTGCGGACTATTCTCCTTTCCATTCAGTCTCTGCTCGGCGAGCCAAATAACGACAGTCCCCTCAATGCCCAGGCCTCGATGATGTGGATAAACCAAGTGGAATACAAAAAGTACTTGGACTCGTTCTACGAGAAGCACAAAGACACATAATTTATGCGGCTGCCCCCTGCTCCCATCCACCACCACCTTAATTGTAGCAAAATATTCCCACAATACAAATATTTATATTTATTATTTTTTAGGGTTTTCATTTCGATTGTGTACCTACATCCCGGCCCGAGCGCCGCTTCTTTAAAAATATATATTTTTAGTTATTGTTAACAAGTCGACTGCTTGGTCCCTCGATCTGTCTTCAGCAGCTCGGCTCTCGCAGACTGTGATCGAGGGTCTTTGTCTAACATCATTTTATTTTTGATCTTGTCATTTTCTCATTTAGTTTTTTTTCTTTATCCTTAAAATTTATCTTAGTGTGTTCTTGTATAAGCTCTCCGATGATATTTACGAAAATCTCAATAATAATTTTTGGAAAATTCATTTTAAAAAAATCGAAATTATTTTGCCTCTTTTATTTAACAAACACTTTTAGCAAATACTTATGTAATTTTTTAATTCATTTATTTTTATACATACCTATTTTATTGAAATATGAGATAAATTTTTTTAGTTTTATGGAGTTTTTCTTTGTTTTTTTGTTTAAGTTTTAATTATTTTTTTCCTTTTCCTGAAGCATCCAAACGGATTTTATTTAGATGCAACAAAAATTAAAACATAACTAGGCTTAAACAGAAAAACATAAAACATTGGAAATATGGTCGGAAGAAAATAGAAAGAAGAAAACCATAACAAATTTAAATTGTAAAAAATAATGCAACAAATAAATTTTAAGTTAAATAAAAGTTGTGTGAAGTTTTTTTCTTCTGGAACTTATTACATGTTTTTGATGATTGCCTATCTATATTCATTTCTATTACGAATTTCAGGTAATTGAGAACTTATCGAAAACTACCCGTTCCCACCTAATGGCAATTTGTATGTGATACGATTCTTGATATGGCTGATTATTGTATTTGATACAGAGACTTCCTGCTGTATTTTATGTAAAATGTTTCCGAAAGAATGAAGTATGCCCTGCAATGGAAAGATAAATTCGAAGGCTCGGAATCCATTTTAACCATTATTTGGATCCTACAGATCTGAACGCGAGGTTTGGTGAATCTCGGAGTAGAGAATGTTTCTCTTTGTGGTTTCAAACGAAAATCTTGCTTTAAAAATAATTAGCATGTAAAAAACAAATCAGATTATCTGCAAGTCATCCTATATCCCCGCTTCTGAGCTAAACGGTTATAAAAAAGAATTATAACTTTTACACACCGATCTTTATGTGGTAAGGTGGATCATCATTACAAAAGTTCTATAAAAATTTTAATTAGGGTGAAAAAGCGAAGTTTTTAAGTAGGGTGAAAAAGCAAAGTTTAAGTGTCCCAAAAATCATTTTCTAAAAAATATATCTATCTATCTAGGGTTACATATGTACATATATTCATAAGATACGAAAAAGGCTAGTGCGTATAGGTTAAGCCGTCAACAAAAATGCATGAAGGAGAAGGCATTTTACTCCGTTTAAGCGGGATAGTCAATTTTCTAAAACAAAATTCTGCTAAATATTCGCGCGAAAGATTGAATTCTGCTATCCGTCAGAGGAAAACGATTGTTCCAATTTGTTCCTTTTTCGTGACATTTTCAAAATAAAAAATAATTGAATCCTACGTATGTGGGCTTCAGGTCGTTCTTAGAAATATTTAGTTTTTAAATAGACGACGTTTCTTGCGTGGTTACGTACTTCTACTATTACAAAAATTAATTAAAATTTTTTGTTAAGAAAAAGTACGTAACCGTTTTTAAAAGTTTGAAAATAATATTTTCATTTTCCTTTCAGAATTGTATTTAATCGAGTAACATCTTGGCTTTAGTGTTGCAATTTTTAATAAAATGATAAAAATCACACGTTTTCTGTTCTATTTTGTTTTCTTGGCAGGTAAAAAGAAGCAGCTCAATGTGCGTAAGCACGAGTTCGCAGTAAAAAAAAAGTGGCTGGAGGGTTTATCTCACCACCTTTAAAACTCAACCTTAATTTAAAAATGAAATAAGTAAATTGTTTCTTCACAAAAGTACAAAACAAAATAATGTTTTTAGAATATTATCTGATATTTATATTGTTTGGGAACTTTAGAGATAATTACTCGTCCGTCATAACTAAGTGAGGCAAATATCCATGGATCTACATTGCTCCATTCTACACAATACACCGAATCCTCATGCTGGTCAAAGGTTTGCAACAATCCATCAGAAAGCAACTTCTTCGGTTCACCATCCTCTTCGGTAGTGTCAGAACTCACAGAACCAGCACAAGTCAAGAGTACCTTGCAGTCGCTGCTGCTGGATAGAAGCAACTGGTCGTGGAATGTATTGAATCTAACATTCCATACCCAATGTGAATGATCGCCACGCATAAACACTGGTTCCCGTGCCATTCGGGTATCCCAGATTTTCAGAAAACCATCATCACCACCGGTTAGGATGTGACATTGTTTGTTGGGATTGCAGTCCACATCACGTACGAGTTGTCCGTGAGCGTCCTCAATTGACCAGGCACAGTGATTGGTGTCTCGAATGTCATAAGATCGAACTGCACAATCGTGGAGGGCAATGAATTGATTACCTTGGTGGTGCTGTGACCACTTGCCAGTTGTAAACTTTGGTGAGTTTTTGGATGTTATCTCGGCACAGCATCGAGACTTAACCTGATTGCGATCGAAGATTACGATTTTGCCATCGACAACCGTAGCAAGAATATTTTCGTCGGTGGGATGGAACTCAGTTGTTTTGACATCAGTTCCAAATTCCTGATTATTCATAAAGTAAACTTACCAAAAGACAGATAATTATGTACTATTTATTACTCACCTCCGTAGGCAGAATCTCGACGTTATCGTATGGAAGAAACTCTGAATCGAGATCTTTTTCATCGAGATTCTCTGGAATAGTCAGGATGGCGGAATGTGTTATGACTTGGGCACCTTTCTGAAAACTATAACAAGACAGCAGCGAACGTGCATTATGGGGGCTGCTGTTCAGTTTCCAAACTTCACCAAGTGGATGAGCAAAAATCTAGAGATTCCACCAAATTAAAATGTATGCTTTAAAAGGGTTTGTCGTCATACCTTGGCCCTTATAGAGGACTTTTCCTCATTGTATTCGAGAAGATGAAGTTGATTATTTGGTTTCAGGGATTGAGTGGCAATGAAGAACCTGACTTCATTTGATTCTCCATATTGGGGAGTGAGAGCTCTGGCCTTCGATTTCAATAAGATTTATTGAGAAATAGTTATTTGCAGAATGTATGTAACTTACCTGGAATTCAAGTCCATAAATAAGCCCATTTGTATCATCCATTGCTGAATATTTATCGAGCAATGGAGCAGCAATATAAAATTGCAAATAAATAATAAATAAAAATATACAAAATTGGAAACAAATATAGTATGCGTTCACGGTACAAGAAAAAGAGGGCTGCTGGCTCAGTTCATATTTTGAAGTGTCACAAAAAACCATGGTTCATTATAAGTAATTTCAGTGGAGCTTCGTTCAGTTCGAAACAAGACGACACAGGCCCGCGTCACGTCGAAGCGGTTATTAGGACGAGCCTAGCCTTCTGATGGCTTTTAAACGAAGCAATTACCCCCTACAATTTTTAAGGAAGTAGGCGGGGACGTATTTAGTGGCCATGGTAAATAAAGTAGCTAAGGTTGAAAAATTGCAGAGTAAATTTTGGAAATGTTCCTTTTCATTAAAAATTACGATCGTCTAAAACCCGTTTATGAAACAAACTTTATAAACAACTTTTGGTCTGTTTGGTAACGTGAAATTTCTTGCGAATTTGCACAAATTTTCACAATTTTCTTTCAAAACCCATAGAAAGGGAAATTTGTTGAAAAAAAAGTTACCAAACAGGCATTTTATTTCATAAAACGTTTTAGTTCATAAATTTTCGGAAAAAAATAGCAAAAGTCAAATTTGTAATAAGGAGTTGTTGCATTTATTTTGTCATAGATATATATTATGTATAACAGTCTATGTTTTCCTAAAATGGGTGAAATTTAGGCCAAGGAATATGCGAGATATAACGCTCTAAAGTTACGCTTTCTTTTAGTTTTGAAATTCATGTATTTTCTTGCAATAACTTTTTGGCATGAAAAGTAGCATTTATATAAGTGTTTGTTAAAGCTTAATTTATTTAATAAATAATATATTAATTAAGCTTCCAAAATAAAAAAAAATTTTTTGTCTTTAACCTGGGTTAGTGCATTAGAATTAATATTTTAATATACTTTCCCTTGAGCTACAGTTTTAGCTCCATTAAGCTACGCCTTGTGGTTACAGTTTTTCGAAAACTACAGTATTCAGTTAACTATTTTTGAAAGAATTGTATCCACTCTGATCTAACCTTGAACTTAGTGTACAAATTTGTTTCTCTGAAAAAAAAACACGGTTTTGACTTTGGTTATGTTACAAAAACTACAATTTCTTGGCTAATAACGGTTGGAAAGAATGCAACAAGGACTATATGTATGTTGCAAGAAATATAAATCTTTCTTTAAAATATAAAATTAAATTCATCCATTGGTGGAGCTCTGAGATATTCAACTTTTAGCTCAACCTCTTTTTCTTACCTCAATTTTTTTCCAATTTCCAACTTATTTTTCTAAGAAATATGTAGTAAGGATATATTGTTTTATGGTGTTATTCAAACAAAAAGTTATCACTTATAAAAAAATTAGTACATACATATACACCTAAATATTTTAATCCAACAGTTTGTATCATGAAAAAAAGTGGAGGTAAGTAATAATACAAAAATTACTGTTTTGTATGGTTTTTACCTGTACAAGAGTTTCTAATATACCTGTTCCGTTTTTTCTCCAAATTAAAAACAAGAAATATTAAAGTTGTTGGTATTAATTTTGTGGCTTATTTATGATGGTAAAAAGATTTTGAAGTGTGGTGTTTAATAGTTATATCTAAAAATACGCCGAGTTTTTACTTTATGAAGGTTTAATATCAAATATTTAAAGTAAAGCAGGTATGTAATATTGATATAACTCCAAAGAAATTTATTATTTAAATATTACTCACTAAAATTTGGTTGGTTCACTGGTAAAATTTTCAAAAAGGTTTGAATTGTGAGTAATTTTTTATTTAGTACATAATTTTAGTCAGTAAATAATAAATGGGCGGATACCACGTCCCCTATAAATGGAAAACCTCAAAATATATTCTATTTTTTCCTTTGTATAAACTTCAAGCCCTACCGCTATACTAAAACTCATCAGTCTATACTCTATAGCAATCAGAAGTGCATCTTTTGATTGATGGCAGTTTTGAGAAAGTAGATGGATAACACGCCCCCTGAATAGAAATCATCAAATATTAAATTTGTTCCATTGTTTGCACCAAAAGGCCTACCGCTGTGCGAAATGACAAGATTCTGCGGTGTCGGGAAGTGCTCCATTTTTTTTTCATAAGTCAATAAACCCTACAAGTCTGAAAAATGTCAATAACTTGTCTTCCATTAACTGTTAACCAAATTCAGTCGAAATGTTTGTAAGCCCAATACAAAACATGTGTGCAAAATTTAATTGCTATCCGTTTCATAGCTCAGATTTTATAGATTTTTTCTAGAGATACCGCGAATATTCGGCCACTATTCGGCATTCGGCCTATATTTTTGATATTCGGTATTCGGCCGAATAGTTCACAACATTCGGCCGAATACCAAATAACAAATGGAGAATAAAAAAGGCTTATTATCTTACAATAAATGTTTTCTTTTATTCAAAAATTTGGATTTTAGTATTTAAAATCTACTAATGGTAAGTTGTGGTGAATAAAAACTACTTTTTCGGCATTCGTTGGTAGCAAACGATTACGTCTATTTTCGTAAACAATTCCAGCTTCTGAAAATAGTCTCTCACTATACACACTAGAACCAGAGAAGAGAGGTATATTTTAGCAAATGTTGTCAAATTGGGATACTGTTTTGTGTTTGCTGACTCACCACTTGTAAGGGTCTGCCGTCCGATCTTGGCGAACAGTTCTTAAATAAAATTCTATTTCGTTTGTTTTCAATAGTATGTTATAAAATGTCAAAAGTCACGCAAGAGATACACATCGTTGGCCGAATGTTCGGCTGCCGAATATTCGGTATTCGGCCGACGAGTGTGGCCGAATATTCTGTATTCGGCCGACGAGTGTGGCCGAATATTCTGTATTCGGCCGACGAGTGTAGCCGAATATTCGGTATTCTGCCGAGTCACTATTCGCGGCATCTCTAAATTTTTTTCCCGCTCTCCCATACAAATGGCACCCCTGTGCGCCGTGAAGTGCAGTTGTCCTGATTTTAGCTAATTTTTTTCTCCTATGTCTATTTTTCATTTTTTTGTTTTTCAAATGTTTATATCTCGAGTTTTAGACTATCTAGAATTTTCTCTTGTATTTGTAAGATCTATCGATTAAAGAAACAAAAAACTCTCGATTATTTTTCGTTTAGAAAGTAGAATCTAGATCCTTCTCTTCGTTTACACTAATTTACCCTACTGAAATTGCGATTAAAAAAAACACGTATCTACATATGTTAAAATTTGTAAATAAAGTTCACATCAATTTTTTTATCACTAAAACCTACCATATGAGCTGTGTGAGATAATTGAAAAAACCCAAAAACCTATGCCTTGGCCATATTTCGCCAGGGAATCCATGCGCAGCCGCAAAATGTTAGTTTAGATACTACTTAAAAAACTGTATACTCCTAATCTGGTAACTCGATGAGGGTAGGTCGTCCTATGGCGGGATCTTAGACTATAAGTGCCGTTAACAATCAAAATGGTGCTAAAGGCACTTTTTTAAAAATATGGAGTTTTATATGCCAAAATTTGCGTAGCAAAGAGAGCTGTTAGATGGCGAAAAAAGTTTGTTTCAAAACCGACTAATAAAGAAGTTATTACTATTTTAATTTTGAGTTTGGGGTAAAAACATATGAACAAAATAATTTTCAAAATGCCCATAACATATTTTTAACGAACAAAAATGCCTTAAAAAACCATTCCTTGAGAGAACGAATATCAAAGGTCCATATATAATTTTTGTTAGTCAATCTAATAAAAAAACTTTCATAAATCAAACAAAATTCAATTATTTTGAATATTTTAGAAATTATAGGTTTTCGCTTTTTACTCGGTTTCAGGTTCAATTTTGTTTAGCCTCTGTTTGATTGTTAACGCCACATATACTCAAACGATTATTTAACTAGGAACGTTCATAATAAAACAATTTTTTTTTCAATATGTAATAATTTCATGTTGTGTATTATTTCGCAATATACATAGTTTTAAATTTATTACGCTTTTTTTAAATAAGTTATATTTTATAATAATTCAATCTTATTTTTATAAAACAACATTTTTATATGTATGTATATAATTTGTATTATATAACTTTTTTTTACATTTTTACTAACTTGCCAACTAAATGATTTTTCAATTCCCCATATCCAAATAGCAAGTTGTTTTGTTGTTTTTTTTCTCCTAAAAACTAAATAAATTGAGAAGTTCAAAACTCTATAATTAATTAAAATATTTTAATTCTAGATTATTTTTTTATTTGTTATTTTAAATCCATTTTTTTTTGGTTCAGTTAATATATATATAATAATTCTACATTATAATTTTGTATTTTTTTTACTATTGGTTTTATGATTATTTATTTTTACTTTTACTAAGAAGGGTCGGTTTTTTTTGTTTGTGGTTGTTCGATTTTAAGAGTTTAAAACGCTTAAAATATATCTGTATTACGTTAATGATAATATACTTTTTATAAAGTAGTATTTAATTTTTTCTTTTGATTTCATTATATTTATGTGTACCTATTATAATTTTATGTTTTTTGTTATGACTAATTATTACCATTGCCATGAAGAAGTTCATCGCATTTATTTGCGCTTTGCCATTCTAAACTACATTTTATTATTTTTTACACAATCGCATTGGTTATACAAAATAAAAATACATTAAATATTTATTTAACTTAAAATTAATTTTTCTAGTCCCTAAACAAATTTCATAATTAAGACGTGTGTTCTATATTGGTAAAATATAAATATGTATTTCTTCATCAATATCGGATAGATTTGTTTTCACACTAGGTTGTGTTTTTTATTTTGTCTGTCCCTAAATTTAAATGTTGTGTTTGTTGTGTACTGAATTACTTAGATTAATTTACATATATAACTAATGGAATTTATATGTATATATATATATTAAAATTTATTATTGCAATTCTAAAATATAAATATTAAATGTTTTCAAATCTTAAATTTATGTCAATTTAAACAATTTTGTTGTATTTTGTTTCATGGTGATTTTTTTAATGGTGTCATATTGGTTGTTCTTCTGTTTTAATTGTTAAATTTAAGGCAACTTCTTAAAGGCATCTGTTCAATATGTTTTTTTTTTTTAAAGTTTAACGTGACATTATCTTTTACTTATTTATTTTGTTGATTCAATTAAAAAGAAAAGCAATATTTATATATTTTTATAATATTCTGAATATTATTTTTTTATATTACATACATACATACACATACTTTAAGTATATAAGGATATGCCTTATTAAAATAAATTGTACAACATATTTAAATTAACATACTATCATACACTCATTTATACAAATTGGCTTTCATTTCTATGATTCAGTTTGGATCTCTTTTATTTTATTTAAGTTATTTTTTCAATCAGACTTAACTCTGGCCGATATTTTTATTTTTTGTTTGTGTAGTTTTCTTTGCTAAGTGTTATACAAAAAATCGTCCCTATTTTATTCCATTCCATTATTTTTGTTCTTAAAACCTTTTAGGCAATATTTATACAAAAGGAACGTTCATCTTATTTTTTTCTATTTCTTTTTTTTTTTGAAAATTAAAAATTTGAATTGCAGTTTTATTTTGTTTGGCTTTTTGGGTTGCATAAATTGATAATTTGCGTATTTAATAGACCAGCCCAAGAATTATGTTCTTAATCTTTCAATTTTGATTTCTTTAGAATTTTAAGGGGCCTGTTATAGCTTTCATTGAAAATTTTAATTTCTTATTTTGAGACACTTTGAAAGCAAAATCAGTAAATATTTTGATGCCAGTAAAAAGCTGATAACTCAATTATTATTTCTAGTCAAAAAAATATTTCATTTTAGCCCAACTTTTCACATAAAATGAATTCTAGGATTTCAATGATCAATAGTAAGGTAGTTCAATCATTGAAATAAAGATATTCATTTCACGTTAGTGTCGGGCCAAAACGAAAAATTTTTTTTTGATAAAAATTAATAATTAAGTCTGTAGCTTTATATTGGCATCAAAATAATCACTGATTTTGTTTTATAAGTGTCTCAAAACTTAAAATTTAAATTTTCAATGATGAGTTTCAATGAAAGCTTTAACTGACCCCTAAGATCGAATTTATCAGGTGGAAACTGATATCAATATGATTAATAAAATTTATGAGACGAACAAAAAATCTCGAACGGAATTTTATTTATTTTGCCCGGAATATTTTATTCGCTCAAAAATTTTCTGGTATCCTGAATCTCCTCCGGTATAACGGACAATTTTTTCGTATCTGAAAGAGGGCATTAGAAACTTACGCTTCTCAAACAGCCATCTTTTACATTAGAACAAATCACCCGTCATATTTCACTTCGAAAAAAGGAGTTTTCCGACTAATTTCCTGTATTAAATAATTTTATAAAGGCTGATTAATACAAATTCTATGACTTACTGAAATCGACCTAAACCCAATCAACTTGACAGTAGTGCATCCTATCATTGATATAAAATCATCAACATATATGAAGCTCTTATTTTTGTGGAAACGCTTGATAAGATCAGCCATATTCATCAATATCCAGAAAAGGAACAATTCGAGCCTTAGGAATCCTTACTCAACATCAACACATGATGCATATACACTAAGATAAAAATAAGAAGTAATTATAATACATAAGAGCTTATTGAAAAGTTCATTTTTAAGAACTAAAAAATAACTTGGGAAAGCATAAAGTGTTCCACTAGATTTATAATATAAACCTGTGTGAATATGGGCCGAATCTTCATGAGACGGAAATGCATTAAGCTCGAGCCACAATGTGGTTTGCAGTTTCATCAAGCTGTATTGTCAGGCCTGATGTTGTTAAAGAAAATATTTTCTTTTCAAAACTACACCGAAAGAGAATTCTATTTAACACTGCATGGTTATTTAATTCGAATGATTAACCCAAAGTAGAAATTTAAAAAAAGTTAGATTTATATGTATTTAATTTGGTTGGTGTAGCGAAATTCATACAAAAAAGTTTAAAAATATTACCGAAATGCCTTTAGATGAAAATTTAAAATTCGCCTTTTTTGAATGATTTAAAAACCAAAATTACTAACCTCAATTCTTGAAATATTAACAAAATTTTAAATTGCAAGACATTACATAGAGCACAATTATGATAAAGAAGAAGTTCATTTGTTCGAATATTTTTAAGAATTAAAAAATATGAACAAAGATTCAAGAAAACTTTTGATTATTCGTTGGGCTTGTAGCTTACATAGAGTTGTTTTCTACATTTACAAAAACAAACAAATTAAGAAGAAAATACCCTTTTACGAAACCGGTTCTAATAGTAGGTAACTACATAAATATGTATATGTATTACAATTTATGTTTGTTTATTAATTGGTTTAGTTTTCATTATCTTATAGTACAAAATAAGAATTTCTCTATTGTAAAAAAGTAGTTTCTCTCCTTATTCTTAGCTTATTATTTAATATTTTTTGTTTTGAACTTAAAAATTATGATGAAAATTTACTTTACTTAGGTATCCTATACATTTTTATATGTTTTGTAATTATTATTCATCCATAATATTTTAATTGTTTTGTTTTATTTATTATTGTGGTTTTTAATTTCTGTTTTTTAATTTGTCTACAAAAATAGTTTTTGGTTTGTCTATTTTATTTAATCGTTTTTTTTTAAGTTAAAATTTGTATATTATGCATATAAATGAGTAATTTGATATTGAATATTTAATTATTCTATCTTTTTATATTTTCAATCTTAATTATGATGTCTGTGGTTAATTAAGATTGCTTATAATATTTACATTTATATTAGAATTTCTTATTGGAAGATAATATTTCAAACTAGAATTTGTTCTTAGTTTTTTTTAATTTTTTTTTTGTTTGTTAAGATTTAATGAGCACATTGATTTTCTTGTATTTTAGTAAACAAACTTATAAGTGATATTATTAGTTAAACGATGATGACTTTAAATAGAAGTTTAGAATAATTCACGTCTTAAGATATACCATACATATTTATAAATATAACTTCAAACTCGTACATGGTTAAAATTTAAATAATTTAAACAAATCTGTTGCATTAATGTGTTGAATATTGCTTTTCAGTTAACAAAAAGAGGCATTACTCATGTATAATTTGTCTTGCACTTTTATTTTAATTAAATTTATTTATTTTTTTCTTATATAAAATTAAGAAAACATGTATTAGATTCATTCACTATTTTCTATATCTTTTCCTTTTATTAGTTAAGACGGTCTGATATATGTTAACGAGGGTTTTATTGGTCAAAAAGTATTACCATTGATGCAAAATGTTGTATATTAATTTTGAAGTAGCCGAATACAATTGTGTTAGTGGTTAGTCTTATAAGAAGATTAGGTTTTTATTTACTTACTTACCTACTATTTAAGCAAACTCGTAATCTTAGTTCATTATGTAGAGCTTCTTTTCCAGAACATTTAACTTCGAACCACAGCTTACAAATCCGAATAAACAATGGGTATAATACAGTCGAACTTCTATAAAACGAAATTCTTTCAGTCGAATATCTCTTCAATTTGAATTTTCATTAAACAATCTGCGTTTTCAACCTATTTTTTTTATTGTTCAAAACCATTGATTTGACTGGGAAAAATTGTTTGCGAATTCGTTTACACTTGGAATTTGACATTTTTGTTCTTCAATTATTGTTTTCCCATATTTTGGAAATTCAATTAAGAGACACTCACTAAAATCTGACTACGAACAAAAATAACAATTGAAGTTAAAAATTTCAATCTAAACCCGAATTTCTTTTAAAAACTATTTTACCACTAAAACTTAATATTTTCTAACAACATTAGTAAGAGTCCGAAATGTTTTGTAATTCATCAGTTTCATGGACAAAAGTATCGTAGTTGTTTCATTTTGGGGGGTACAAAAAGTTTTTAAACTCCATCTAATTGTAGGCTAGTTCCTTTACTTTACTTTCTACACCAAAGGCTGCCAAGGTTCATATAAAAAAAAATAAAATGACGTAGAAATTCACACAAATGCACAGAGTTTTAAAGTAAAGGAACACACCTTGTATGTTCAATCGCCAGGCATGCGTTATTATCAAAAGTTTTCTTGGATAATAGTACCATGGGTGGCACGCTTACCAAATGCTTGTTAGTAAAAGTCTTTTCTGGTTTGTATTTTATTATAATTAAATTATCCCAAGCCTCTTTCCCACCGAGTTACCGCACGCGCTGGGGTCCATTTTCACCGAGTACGATTGCAAGAGTTATCGGAACTTGTTTTAGTTAATTTATGGACGATATGAGCATCTTCGGAAGTCATGAAATGGGGTATCAGCTTAATGCAAGCAGTTAAAAATATTTAAAAAAGTTAATTTTTTGAAGTAAAAATTTAAAAAAAGGAAAAAGAAAACAAAATTAAAAATTAAGTAAGAAAAAATAGCATGCAAATTGCAAACACAATTGTTAATATTTTAAGTAGCAGTTTCAGTTTATCCGTAGAATGATAGCATTTTAGTTCATTAGCATTTAGTTTCATAGTAGTATTATAATTATGTATTATCAAATCTGTTGTAAATAAGGTTGATTTATTACTTCGTTTAATGCAAAAGTATTTTCTGATATAAATAAAATTAAAAAAAAACCAAAAGTGATAGTGATAGAAAAGAATTTAGTCGTTGTTAACTAAAACTAAACCTTTACAGTTCTCTTCTTTTTTAAACCTTCTAACCTTTAAAACAATAGACGTTTTACTAAAACTCTAATTGCCGCTTCTAGAGCCCTGCCGTTTTACTAAAACGCCTTACGGAATAAGGATGAATTAGAAAACATGAGTTTATCTCTGAAACTAGTGATTTTAGACGGAAAGTTTTCAGAACTAAAAATGAGTTTGGGCATCATTTATCCGATCAAATTTCTGAGTTTGTTCTTATTAGCAGCGGGAAGGTTAAATCTGTCTACTGTCACGCCTAGTATTCTTCACAATTTTTACAGGCCATTACTACGCTTACTTTTCGTATAATTGAATTTTTCACTTAATATGATCTCTAGAAAGTTGAACCTAAGGCATGAATTATGAATTTTTTTTTTGAAAATCCTTTACTGCCACGCAGTTAAGAATTATTACAATTTTTGCACATTTAATCTTACACTTTGCAGATATATGTATATCAATTCTAAACTCTGTCGAATTTCAACAAGATCACGACGACGTTTCGAAAACGTGCCAGAACTGAATTTAACACAATCGAATTTAATCGATACAATCGACCAATAGGCGGTTCTTTATTTAAATGTTGGTATTTTAAATCGAAAAGCTACCGATTAATTTTTGATTTCTTTAAAAACAATATACACAAGTACGTATTACAATTTTTGTATGTAGAAGATTATAATATATCAAACAAACCAACCAGAAAACCGAAAACTCTCAGACCTATTCTGCTAAACTATCGCGTGAATATTTTCGTATTCTGCTATCCGTCGAATGTTATAAAAAGCATATAAATTGCAGTAAAAATACAAATTTAAAAATTACATAGATGCCCCGGATCGCATAGAATCATTTACCTTTGTATATGGATTACAATTAAATATTATCAAACTATCTTAAATAAATAAATAATAATAATTTTAACTAGAAAATATTAACACGTGTAAAATGAAAGTTGGAAGGAATTTCTGGGGAATGCAAAAATTGTGTGTTGTTTTGTTTCTACAGTTGCATCAAAATAATCAGTTTCACCAAAGCATAACTTTAAATACTCAAATTTTCTAGAATGTGTGATGGTTTAAATGTATGAGATAGACTGTCAAGTTGTGTGTGGTGATTTTTTCAAACATGAAAAATTTGATACGAGAGCAGAAAATAAGTTACAATTCAAAGGGAGGAGGTTGAAAGGAAGTTATTTTACCAACGCCTGTGTAACGAATACTACGAATTTGACTAATAGGCTCCCTGTTTTCGTATTCAAAGAGAATTGTGTTGAAGTTAAAAAATGGAATGGAATGCAAGTGGTACAGTTAATTATCCGGAAACAAAAACACCTAAGAACGAGATTCGAGATTTAAAAAAATAAATAAATCCAGTATTATTAAATTTTGCATTTTCAAAATCCACCCCACTTGATAGAAACTTTTGTTTGTTAACTATTTTATCATTTATTTAAAAAAAAAAAGTATGACTTGCAGAAGCTTTAGATAAGCAATAAATTTTTAAGAAAACAATAATTTTTTGTAGTTATACATAATTACCTACATAAATACATACATAAATACATCCAAACCGATAATTTGCAATGAAGTCATTTTAGTCCAACAAAAGAAATAATAACACTTTGCATCAAGAATTAACCAAAAGATCAACAAGAAAAAAAAGAAGAAAACTTAATAATTTTCAACACAATTAAAATGGTTTCAAGTTTAATATTTCATAAAATGTTTTGTAAAGTATTCTATAGATACTTTTGAAATGTTTGATTCATTTAACTTAAAGTGAAAATTTTGGTTATAAATAATTAATAAAAATTAAATGGAGAAAAAGAATTATATTTAACAGTAGGTTTGTATTATTTTTTTAGTTTAAAACTTTTTTGTTTTTTTTTATATTTACAATGGATTTTGGATTTAATTTTAAAAATATGTATACAAATTTCTTTATAAATGAAAAATAAAATAAAATGGCCCAACATTGCTTAAATGGAGATTTATATCCTTTTTGAAAAAAAACAACTTAGAAAAAAACCATAACACTTGAAAAGAGAAAAATATAATGAAATATAGTAACTACTTAAGGCTAGAATGCGGACATCCGGATTAAAATTCGAATATGAGCTTCGAAAAATCTCCGGAATTCCTTTGATTCTTTTAATTATTTTACGATTATTATTATTATTGGTTCGCCACAACAATATAGTAATTCTAAGTACCATTAGTTCGTTATTTGGAGACGATAGTGTGTTGCGGTTGGGTTGGTATCGGTGGCAGCATGCTGTACATATTCGTTCATTTGAACGATCCAGGATGATGATCAGCATTCCGGCTAATATTGATCATTCGAAGACGAACCGCTGCCGCTGTGAGCGCGTCATCATCGCTGAGGGTTTTCTTGATGCAGCTTCTTTTTTAATTTTAGGTACTCGTGGTGGTGGCTTGGGGAATTGTCCGTTATTTTCGTCTTCCTCATCTGCTGACGGTTCATCTTCTAATGCCTTGTATTTTCTATTAATATTAAAATGCTTTAATTGGCATTGGTTGGAGTAGATCAATGCGTTTAGCATTTTCCAGTATCGTCGTCTAATTAAAATCTCACAAAGCTTATCTTTGCCATCTGCCACAAAGCCGTTCAGTTCTTCACCATCCGAATCATCACGTTTGAATGCGTCGAATCTTTGATTGAGCACATTGAAAATTGATGGTTTAGTGCCATTTCGGCGTGTTCGGCGCCGACCAGGAGTTGATTTTCGTGTTTTTGTATTGGGTGATTTTTTAGTACTTCCTTCGTGAAGTGGCAGGATTACATCATTGTTGTTGATCGTCGTGTCTACTTGATCATCTAGCTTAACTAAAACATCACAGCTTCCCAGACCCTCCAGATGAGGAGTATGAAGTTGATCAGCGGAAGTATTTTCTTGATCAGAGCTCTTACTCCGCCCCAGACCACTTGTCGTATCACCCTCACTTTCGATGCAACCATTAATCCGTTGTATGCTTTGATTCGATTCAGAACCATGTACAGAACATATCGATGAGGTTTTGCTCCACCTTTTGGCATCAACGGCTGGATTTTCACTGACGACATCTTCTTCCTCCTCGTCTTCATTTTCAACCAAGACAACTTCCTCGTCGTCCTCATCGACTTCGCTTTCTTGAACACCATTTGTGCTGTGTTTCTTCGTCATCCACGCATGCTTTAGCACTTCACCGACAGTAAGCCGCTTTGAATTTTCTATTTGCATACACGATGTCACTAAGGTTCGGAATTCCAACGACGTAGCCAGCCATCGAGGATTTTTCGTCGTCCACATATCACCGTTGAGTATTCGTTCCCGGATCACAGCCTCGTTTGTTGTTCGGTCATTTTTTCCATGACGAAATGGTGCATGACCAATTACCATTGTGTAGAGCGTTGCTCCAAGCGACCAAATGTCCAATGCTTTTGAATATATTGCAATGTCGGGGGAGCGTAGTACTTCCGGAGGGGCATAATCCAGAGTGTAACGTGGTGTGTCCTTCCAAACAAGTCCACGACTATTGTAACTGAAATATAGAAAAAAGTTTAAAAAAAAGGTATTTTTGACATTTTTATAGAAATAAAAAATAAATAAAAAAAAAGAATGCACTCACCTTGCAGATCCAAAATCAATAAGTTTTATAGATCTCATCTGTGGGTCACTATATACAACATTCTCTGGCTTAAGGTCACCGTGAATAAAGTTTTTCGAATGGATGTGTCGCACAGCTTCGCTTATTCGTTGAAACACATCACATGCATTGCTCTCCGAAAGTCCATCTTCTTCATCAATATGATGAAACAATTCACAGCCGCTAACAAACTCAGTTATAAGAACAATGTTTGAGCCTGAGCGATATGTATTGATATAATCGAGTATACCCGGATGACCCCGACACGCAACCAGAGCATCCACTTCGGCTGGTCGATATTTAGCCAAGGGTATAACCTTAGCTGAATAGGTTTTCTTGTTCTTTGGATGCGAGGCAATGTAACAGGTACCAAAACTTCCACTTGAATAACTACTTTGATCCAACTTGAAGTCGGTTAATGGTGGTGGATTCTATAAAAAGGAAAATTTTATTTTTAGAAACAAAATTGTTTCAAATATTGATTTAGATTTTGGTTTACCTTTAAAGGCGGATTGCAGAACTCTTCTTCGATGAGTTGTCTGCTATTGGGTGTCTTCTTTTGCAAGTGCTGAGGTGCTACATAGGAATATCCTGAAAATGAAAAAAAAAATTATTTAATATCTTTAGTACTAAGCTAACCAGTTTAATTAACTCACCTCTGAACAGTCTATTGGTATTTGGAGGAACTGGCGCCGGTGAATCAACAACTGAAAGTTTAGTGAATTCTTCACTAAAATTTCCAGTATCATCCTCGCAAGTGATTCTCGGCTTAAACGGAGCTTTTCTTCGCTTTCGCTTCAGTTCCTGCCAGTTGATTCCATTGAAGAACGGATGTCTTTTGATTTCATCAGCATTTTTGTTATTGCCCCCTTTAAATTAAATTTAAAAAAAATCCAAGTTAAGACTTTTGATAATCAAAAAAACTTCAATAAAGCTCTTACCTAATCTTTTCTTTGGATCCTTGTGGAGCATTTTCAGAATGAAATCTTTGACAATTTCACCTAAACTTGAAGGCAGTGGCGGATCACTTTTTTGTATTCTTCTTGAGATATCATTTTGTGTGTTACGCTGCTCAACTACAGTAAAGGGTGATGCACCAGTTAGTAGTTCATAGGTTAGAACACCAACAGACCACCAATCAACAGCGAGATCATGACCAGCTGGACAAGGACGAATTATTTCTGAAAAAAAAAAAATACTCAAAAATTCTATTCTTTAAAAAACTTCGAATGAAATATTTACCAGGTGCCATATATTCTAATGTGCCGCAAAAACTGTGCGCTCTTTGATTCGAGTCCGGTTTGAAAATCTTCGACAAGCCAAAATCTGCTAGAACAATATGACCATTACCATCTAGAAGAATATTCTCTAGCTTAATGTCTCTGTAAATTATTCCGAGTTTGTGTAAATGTTCCAAAGCTAAAATAACTTCGGCAATGTAAATGCGAACATCATCTTCGGGAAAATTCTCTGATTTGTACAAGTGTGTAAATAATTCACCACCATTGACATAGTCTAAGCAAAGGAAATACAAATAAAATTGATTTTATTATCGATTTTCAAAATTAAAAGAGAAATTACTTACCTAAGATCAAATAAAGTTTGGAGTCCGTTTGAAAGGCATAATGCATTCCCACAAGAAACGGACTTTGTTGTATTGCTTCTAGGACCTTAAAATATAAAATAAAAAAAAACTTAATATTAGACGATGTTTTTGTAATCAAGTGATATTTTGAAGATGTGTTGAATAAGACTGACTTTATGTTGTGGTAGAATTCAGAAAGCAATTATAAAAGAAAATTGCGATCCTGATCATCCTGTTTACGCAGAAGTAAATCGAAAGCAAAGTGTTTTGTAAAAATGAGAAATGCTATAAAAAGAAAATGGTACTTGCACAGTTATCACGATAAAGATGGAAATGTTATCCAGGTTTGATAATGAAATGACATGAATGTAATAGTCTCGTTGTGGATTGAGTAGAAAAATTGAAGTTTTTGTGGGCACTCCAACAGCCATTTTATTTTCTAACACTTTTTAATTTGTTTTTTTTTTTTATTTTTCAAAGGAACTGGCAAATCCTCTAATATCTTTTTTCTTCTCTGAGAAATCTCTTGTTGAAATGTACATATGCATGTGTTTGGTATATTTATAACATTTTATGTATTTTATTAAGTAGGGTTAGGTGAGGATTTAGGAATTTTCGGAGAGTTATAGACTTTCTTGAAATATCTAAACTGATTGTTTTAGAAGAAGGGTACCAAATTTGCAATAGCCTCAGAAATAGCAAAAAAGAAAACGTATTTTTTTCATTTTCAGACGGGAAAATTTGGAATAGTTTTTTAATTTGAATTTAGCATATTTATTAAAAAAAACTGCGAGATTTTTGTTATAAAAACTTTGTTGACCAGAAGATTGGGGAAGGGGTGGGTTTCTGCGGGCTGGTGTTTAAACTGATTTTTGACATTTTGGTGGCGAACACGGTGTTTAAAAAATCAAAATCATTTGATGGGCAGCATTTGGTTACTTGAAAATTCTTTAAAAATAATAAAGAAAAAAAATGATTTTTTTTATTATATGTACTTGGTGGTTTGAGGTTATGAACTTGTTTGTACTTCCCATGCGAAAAATAAAATGCTATTGGAACAAAATTTGTTTTTTTGCCGCATGTACTCACAAATGTGCTTGCAAGTTTATTTGCATGCAAAACAATTGACAATTATTTGACACGTTAAAAATAAATATTTGGTGATTATGGGATTCGACTTTCGAAAACAATGTAGATATTATATTCATCTCAGGAAATATTTTTTCGTCACGAACAAGTGTTTCGCGTGCAAAATAAATTTTTTCGACATTTAAGGTCTTTCAATTTATTTAATCGGGGTTAAGCTCAATACGTGTTGCTTACTTAAAGACCAACAATTGGATATTGCACAATATAAGCACAAAATAATTGGAAAATAATTTAAATATTTATTTTTTACACTCCAACCTGTAAACTAAGATTATGTAAAAAGTGAGATTTTTTTGCGATGCAAGTGAGGAAGCAAAATATGAAAATCTTTTTCCAACACAAAAATTCGACAGTACAGTCCATTGGCATTCTATCACGCTTTCATTTTGGCTTATGTGATATACCTTGTGTTAAGGTTGAGATTTTTACCAACATCACGAAGATAAATTCTGATTTTATATTGAAAATTTCCCTTTCTTAACTTCCTTTCACTTAAATTCCTCGAATCCAACAAAAACAAAACAAAAAAAATCACGATCTCTCATTTATTCTGATTTGATCACATTAAATTTGCCACCGGCATGCATATGCTTGACCTATTTTCATAAGGCAAAGCAACAAAGTGTAAGTGAATTACATATGCATATACCTATATGTACATAAAAAAAGCAAAATCAGCTAAAATGCAAAAAAAACAAAAAAAAACTTAACAAGCTGAAAATCCATTCACACAATTAAACAAATTATTTTTCTCTTAGTCAGCGCTACAAGTTATTTGCTTTTATATGTAACTTAAACATCTAAAATAAACTAAATAGGTACAAATTTTAACCAACCACTGAAACAATAGCAACAACAAAAAAAATGTGAAAGTTATGAGCAACGAAAAATGCTTATACCATGAGAAGGAAACATCAAATAATAATCAAAAAAATTATAATTTGATACAAAAAATTATTAAAAAAAAACAAATCACAAGAATAGACGAAAAGCGACGAGACAAAAAATTTATACTTTCACTCATATTATTATGGATGTTTCGACCAATTGGCTTAAAATGGAATTTTCCCAAGTCAAAGAGAAAGGTATGATACATTTTTTTTGGTACCAACCAAGTTAGTTGCCAACGGGGTACTTGAGTTTGACCTAATTGTGCTTCATACTATCATGAAAATATAGCTTGTTTTTTTTTTTTTTTTTTTGTTAATTTTTTTTGTGTATCAGTTGAATCGTAAAAAACCTACTTGTTGCTCAATTTGGTTCAATTTATCATGAAACTGTCAGAGACATTGGACAAGGTAGGTGGTATGGAGAGGAAAGTCTGGAAGGGAAAAAAAAAAAGAATCACAAACATTTCTACAAAATCAAAAAAATAAACGTTTTTGTCTACTTCCGCTAGACTAATATTTCGGTTTGTTATTATGACTATGATTTAAATCAAGTACCTAGCTAAGCAATTAAAATTGGATGAAGTAATATTTGTAGAGTAATACTTCATTTCAAGTTGTACAATTAGTTGAACTTGAGAGATGGCAAATTATGCAAATAAAAAACTGGTGTGTCATGCTAAGAAAGTAGTTCAAGGCTTTACGTTAAAATTAGTCGCTTAGAAAAATACGCTTGTGTAAGAGGTGCAGTTTATAAGAATTTCTTTTAAAATAGTTTTTAAAACATAGCCATTTTCTACAAAAATAAGTTTTTTTAGGACTTGGTAAAAATCTAGTTTATTCACCTTCAAATCACTCAAAAATTTTAAGAGGGTCAAAGCATGACAGCCAGGCTGTACATTGTACAGCCACAGAGTTGTGTTAGTTGTGTTTATTTTTAAAGACCTAAAGATGAATTTTAACAATATAAGAATATTAATTACATTTGAATAATTCAAATGCATGACTGGGTAGCACGTTCTGAAGTTGTTGAAGCCTATAGGTCTGCCTCGAGTTGGAATCGACAAATATATACATATGTATGTACATTTACGTCAACAGTCACGCACGGCACAACATCTATTGTATCATTGCCACCCACAAATATAATGAGATAATCACCACTAACCTACCGATGTAGTAACGGACTTGCATTTTGTCATTTTACTGAATGACACTTTCGTTATGTTATATGTAAATTTCAAACGTCACGTCGTTGACATTTATTCTGCCATAGCTGTCAACACCTCATTTAGAAAAATCTTTCTAGCCATTGTCTAAACAGTTGGAAATATCCGTATTTATAAACGCATTCCAACAATTGTTTAAATTATGTTCTCGCGTATTAACTGACATCCCTGTTAATCTGTCAATTTCGTGAACATTTGGATATGTTCAAAGAACATTTGTTAATTTTTTTTGTTTTATATTAATAAAATTAATACAAGCAGGTATGTTTATTTTTGTTAACATTTATTTTGTTGTTGATTAAGATTTATAAACGTATAAACTTGGTCTTGCACGGCAGTCCAATAACACATTGAGCTGCATAACACCTTTTCGAGTTTTGTCGTGCCGGTGATGTAAAAGGGCGACTTAGAGAAAAAGCAAAAATGGAACATATTTTAATTTTTATCGGTGCGAGAGTTACAGGACTTTTATTTTTGTTGTTAACAGCAAACTGTGTGTCATTCTTCTTATCTTTCTATGAACATTGACAATGTTGTAAGGGTAGTAGGTATAGTGCCGTTAATTGTACATTTGTTAAGAAGCATTGATGAAATTCAGAATAATTTTGCGTTGCGTCAATGTATGTAGGTATTAATAATACCTGTCACGAACATTGAAGGGCATAATATGAACGATCGATAATACATGAATCGAGACTGTATATACATATGTACGTATCTTTATTGAGACTTTATAGATTGACAATATTAAATTTGTTTTACATGAATGAATATAGATAACTTAAGCCGACTTAGAATTGGTCAGGCAACTATGGTAAAAGTTATACAAAATGCCTGTTTATAGGATGAATCGAGACTTGTTCATTTAATATTGACAGGTAACATTAAAAGTGTATAGGGCCTTTAAGATTTTGACAATTTGACATCTCGCCGTTTGAAAAAAACCATTATTGCACTTTAGGTAAATCCGTTTATTGATGATATCAGCAAAATGTTTTCGAAGACAAAACTTGTATTCGTTTACATACCTAGGTACTTCCCAAAACTGCAAATTTCTGCCCATTTTAGTTCAAAGTTCTATCAAAGTTCGAATACCTAGGTACATAAAATTAAACTAAAATGGTAGTTTTGGGAAGTGAACGAACAGACCTAATGTTTATAATAATAGGACGTCATCGTTTTGATGGATTTCACTGCTGCTGTTACAATGTCTTTACAACATATAAACACAAACAACAACAACAAAAAACTCCTTGAAACTTAACCCACCCTATGTGACAAAAACCTGTTGATTGCATCGGACTTTCTCGCGCAATTGGAAATTTTAATCGAATGAATTTTTTATATACAAAAACAATTAAAAATAGATACAAAAAAGCGAAAGCGAAAACATTAGTGCATTATATTATTATGTATATATATCTACTATGTATTTCTCGATGGAATCACCATACACAAACAGAGAGTAGAGTAAAAGAAAATTGCACAAAAACAAATAACAAAAACAACAACAAATAAAGTGTGAAAACACGAATTCACCTTGTGCGCAGTAAAAGGTTAATAACGATGGAAATAAGCAATCCAAACGAAACGAAACAAAATAAAAAACAAGGTGCCAAGGAGAAGTTGTTGTTTTTGTTGTATTTGCTGGTTGGTTAGTTATAGTTTTGCTTTTGCGAAATGTTTTGCAATAAAATAAAAAAATGTCGCCATAGTAGTATAGTAGATAGATATAAATCCATCTGTTGTGGATGGAATCAAAACAAAAAACTTAGAAAATATGTATGTATAATCTGGAAGTAGGTACACAAAGATTTGCAAAGAAACAGAGGGAGGCAAAAAAAAAAAAAAAAAAAACAGAAACCGATAGAACAGAAAATGTGGAAGAGAATGCATCATTTAGTTAATGAACACAAACAATTCCAGTTTAGTTGATGGGTACTTTACCTACCGTTCGTTCGCCGCCGCGCCGGTTCATTTAAAGAAGGGGACGATGAAGGTATAAAATTGCTGATTTTCATGCTGTTTGACTTTGCCATTGACTTGACGTAGTCAATGACTTAACACAAAGTTAGTATGACTTGGAATATGATTACCAAAACTTGAATGAAAAACAACCTGGGTTTACTACCACCAAGTTTGTAATCTGTGTCTACGTTCTGTAACTCTCAAATCGGTAAAATTAGTCGAGAAACAGTGAAAATTGAATGCAATAGTATTAGTTTTGTTCTATTTTTCAACGTTTTCGACCAATTTTATAGATGCGAGAATTACAGAACGTAGGCATTGGAATTTGGATAACCTAATCCCTTTTCACAGTTTAAATTAAGTTAAATTTTAAAATATAGTTTAGCGGAACATTTCAGAATACGGTTTCGTAGATGAGACTTTTCTCGTCTAATGGTCAAACATATCTACTCTCTAATCTTGAAAATTTCCCATGTACTTTTATGTATTTTCTTTATTTAATAGATAAGATAATATAAATCTTGTCGAACTAACCTACATTATGTAGGTAGATACCCATTTCATGGGGAACACATTCATTCGAGAAGCGATTCTTTTTTCATCATTTGACATAAATCTCACTTCCACTTCATAAAAAGTTCAAAATATGAAAAAAGAAGAAAATTTAAAAACACACTCGACTTAGTTCAAAGCGTAGTGCTATCAAAATCAAAATATTTTTAATAAAATGGAACAGTATGCACAGTTTACAAAAAAAAAATACTCATATGAGCAGACAGAAGCGTTTAAAATTTGCTGTTCAACATTTATTTAACAAATATAAAATACCTATTTGGTAAATTCCAAAAGCGAATACAAAAATGACCCAACAACTACAAACCCACCCAAGTATTAAGTTGATAAACGCCTATCTCACAAAGTCGTTAAACATTTCAACTTATTACACTGCACGTTTTATTGTATTTTTCTTTCAAATAAATAAATAAATAAAAAACAAAAAATATTTGTCACTTTACTTAATAGGTGGATAGAGACTGTTTCTATTTTAATCGTGCTGAAGCACATTTCAACAAATTTATTGAGATGGCATTTTCAGAAAATCTATTTTAAATTTTCTATCTCTTTAAACATCTTGGATACACAAATATAATCGAAATTAACAAAAGGTATTCATTTAAATAATTTTTATTCTCGGAAGCAAACACACTTCTTTTTTTTATAGATAATGTATACCTATGTATATGTATGTACATACATATATCTACATATAAGGAGATTCTTACGAGGATGTAAGTCTCCTCTCAGAGCGTGTGACATTCTTTAACTTTCGAAGATGTTCTTATTCATGATTTTCCAAAAACCCAAAAGTGTGTACATTGTTCATTGCACGTCAGCAGCACATTTTACATCGAAATACTCAAAGCAATAAAAGAATACAAAATAAAATAAAGTGCAATTGAAATTTTTAACCAAGTTGTTGTTGTTGAAGGGAAAGTCGAAAACCTGCCCTCATCATGATTACAATTTGTACTTCAATTCGAATACAAAAAGTACAGCACCGTTGAGGTTGGCATACAACAAAAAAACAAGTAAAAGGAACAAATTATTTCATGACCTATATTTTCGTTGCCATTGATTCAACATTGGATTGCTGTCCAATTACGCGACAGAATCACCAAATATACACAACGAATTTACAAAAAAACTTGAATTGCCATTCCTATTTTTAAATTCTATAGAGCGTAATGAAGAGTTATGCATGGCAAACAGTAGTGTGTAAATTTTTTTGAAGAAAAAGCTGTAAAAGTGAACGTTGTTTTCGCTTGGACGTTTGGGGTACTTCTTTGGACTATTTATTACACTCCTTGACGCTGTTTAGATTGGGAAGATTGAGTCCAGTATCAAAGTAGCAGTTCGTAGGCAAGAGAAATGTGGGGTGAGAAGTCACGTGAGGGGCGAAGAAAATATAAAAACCGGACGCATGTGTATCATTCTGTTGTTGTTTCAATGTGCGAAATGTCAAAATTGTTGTTGTTTCAATGTATTTTCAAAATTTCTATTGTAAACACGATGAGACTCAAGTCCGGACTCAATCTTCCCAATCTAAAAATCTGATATTATGTCATATTTGATAACTCGAAACGTTGTATGACGTCGTACGACGTAAAACAATTCGCTGTCTCAAATTCCATAGAAACAAAAATGACAAGTATATCAACTTGAAGCAAGAAGTTATGTTATCAAACAGGTCTGTTCGCTTACTTACCCGAAACTCCCAGATTCTACCATTTTTTTTATATGAACTTTGACAGTCTTTCGGGCTAAAAATGGTAGAAATGAGTAGGTTTGGGGAGTAAACAAACAAGGTTATTATCTATCAAAAAGCAAATGGTGTTTCATTTTTACTTATGTAGTGGAAGTGAGATAACAAGTCTCATTTGTGTCATACAATGAAAAATGATTCGAGTCTCGAAAGAATATGTTCACCGCGATATGGGTTAGTTAAATTTGTTCAACAATATTACCTTCAAATCTAATTGGTACCTATATTAATGAAATAACTGTGTGTAATATGTAATTGGTAAATCTTCGAGATTTGAAGAAGATTAAGGGTTATATCTCTTTTGAATGGTGAAAGATCTTAAAAGACTGTTAAAGGACTTATAGTATTTATCAATAATTTAAGTTTCATAAATATTTTTTTTTAACACAGCGCTGTATGTACTTGATTGATTAAAATTATAACGGTTTAGTTTATACCAACACATATCTGCGGGCACGCAGGTATCTATTTAGTAATAATAAAACAACAACAACCAACTCCGGAATCTAAATCACATAAGAATAACAAAATTTATTTCTATCAACGAACCAACGGAACAGTCCCAAGAGAAGTTTAGTTGATATCAAGGGGAAGAAGCAGTTGGAAGACCAACAAAATAATAAGTACAGTAAACAACATGTCGTGGCCTTCTTATCACATCAAGTGTGTAATGATCACCGAACCGAACCGCTACATCAACCATAGTTTTCATTTTCGTATATTTAAAAACACACAAGTGAAAAGTCAGTGGCTGTTCGGTAAACGCTGAACGGATAAAGTCTTTCTCAATCTACATTTCACAGAAGAGAAGAAGAAAACAACAACAACAAAATTATATAAATAAACAGAAATAAAATGTATAAGAAAAAGAAGATACAATTTCTATAAAATAAAACCTAAAAATTTAAACAGACTTAGCGATAACGAGAAAACGCACGCGCATTCATGAAGTTTTGAGTATTTATTTCTTATCTCTGTCGTTTCTTTAGCTACGTGATATGCCGGTTTCGGAATAGGTATATAATATTGCAATCTGGTGAGAAATTTGTAGCTTGTTTTGTTTGGCAAAACAGGCTTGTTTACCTGTAGATATGTACATTTATTGTCCTCTTTAATTCGATCTGGATCGGCAGATTTTTAAGCAAACAGACTAAGAGGAAGTCGAGGAGACATTTAGTTTGCACGCATTGAGGGCGTTCTTTTTATTGAATTTTTTTTACAATGCTGACCTTTATCGCCATATACCTACATAGCCTACAAGTTGGTAGACCTTTTTCTTGCAAAAAACGGCATATACGGATAAAATGGTATGATTAAATTTGTTAAGTGATCGTCTTTATGTATACCTATACTGACTGCAGGAATTCTTGTTACGCTGTGGTTTCATCAAGTAATTTCCAAGTAATTTCAGCTGTCAAATGTCAGTATAGAGATGGCGACCAACGTCAAATGTTTTTTTTTTGCTTTTTAAATTCACGAATTTAATTTTTAAAAAATCAATTCACCAAATTTCCCATATCTTCAACTTTAATTTCAAAACGCAGCAAAAGTCATTCACAATAACGGAGAAACTATTTTGAAAAGGTTACGTCAACAAAATGTAGGTATTGCTTCGGCAATTGAATTCAATAATTCCCTGTCATCTACCTAGCAATAGGTCAATAGGCCATTGCCAAAGCGTCTCCATTGACAATACCTATTCAATCAGACCTTTAATTCTTTTTGTACATTACTTATCTGTCCAAATTTTGACAGATTCTGTTATTCTTGAATTTTGTGTTAAATGATTTGCTTTTTGAAAAAAAAAATCGAAATGGAATGGAATACATATTTGAGAAAAAATGATTTAACTCAATCAAAGACAAAAAAAAAATCAACTTTATTTGATAAAATTCACTTGAGTGAATGAAAACAAATTCTTGAAATGACTGAATATAATTACTTCTCAGAGAATAGCTGTTTTCTATGACATATTCTCCAAAACGCTCTTATGTCAAAATTGAGCTAGGGTTTTAGTTAATGTTTGGAGAGAAAAGTGAGAACTTAAATTTAGGGCAATCTTCGTACATATGCTTAAGTCGATTATGGACCTATGACGCACATAAGTAGATTTACCCTAAATCATAATCAAATCTTAAAGATTTACCATACAAATTTAATCCTCGAATCTAGTAGATTATAGAAATTAATCTTGTTAAATCTTCATAGGGCCAATAGTTGTACAAATCGAACACATCCTATTCCCTTTTTACACTGACAATAATATTCGAGAATCGAGAGAATATTTTCGAGAATCTAATTTTTGTATCATCGTTTGATACAAAGGGAACTATCTATCTCACTTACCCTTTAGATGAAAAAAATGAAACAGTAATTGCATTTTGGAAGGAACTGTCAAAGTTATTCTACTTTTTAATCTTTTTATACGGTGAAAACACTATATATTTAGGATTTTTTTAAATCTCAACGAGATTGACTTTCGGTGAAAACGTACTATAGCATATAGATAACAAATGAGATCCTCTAAATGTCAAACGCTACCTTTCACTTTTTTTCGATTTTTTTATTACAATGCAATGAGTCCAATCTATGCAAATAGAACCAGTACTTTAAATTTGAGTTTTCCAATAAACTTTAAATTTCACTTGGAACCAAAATCCCACTTCAAGTAAAAATCCTCGCGTCCAAATAATAAAAAAAAACGAAGAAATAAAAAAAGAAGAAGAAAATCTTAGCTTAATTTTTCCTAAGGTGAGTTACTCATGCGCTCATTTTGATTTACGACAATGACGTTTATGTTTGCTATGACGAAGACGAAACGAAAAAAAAGAATCAACCAGCCAGTAGCGGTGTAGACCATCAAGATGGTAGATGGTACACGTTAATACCGGTACATTCTAACGGGATTTATAAATATCTCAACCGGAATTTCCAGACACGAAACCACACCACCAGCTTAAAGCAAATGAAAACAGAAAAAGTGCCACAAAAGAAAAGATGGATGAATAACATGAACAACATTGAAAACGATGGCTTATGCTGATGGTGGTATAGGTGGGTATATGTAGGTACTCATTCGTATGTCTCACTGCATATGGTTGTTTAGTTGGTTGGTAGAACTTCATCTTCAGATACGTGCTATGATGAAGAAGAACTACTCAGAAGACGAGCTTGGCACAACAAATTATCTTTAAAGCCAAATATGTGGGTCGAAGTTGTTACCAAAAATAGAAGGCTTTCTTGAAGAAATTCGTATGAGAAGAAAGACATGTTAAGAAGCCGGGATTTCGGCGTGTCTATGGATTGTTTGTGGACACACCGGTTTGAACACGTTCTTATATTATGTACAATAAATTAACACACTTGTTCTGTTGTAATAAGAACAAAAATATTTAAAAAAAAAATATGGTACAACCTGGGTTGAGTAAATATTTTCATGCGCTTTCGTTTTATTGTGTTAAGACTCTTTTATTATTGTTGAAGATTAATGTTTTTTTTCTTGGAATGAATTGTGAGAACGGAATAAAATAAATCTGATGGATTTGTTGAATTATTTTTACCGGAAATATAATTTTATCATAATTGGTGAAGAGAAATTTAAGATAATTTTTAACTTCAAGCATTTAAATGTCATTCCTCAACAAAATAAAGGCATTTAAAAAAAATTTAAAGTGGAAGAACTTGATATACCTACTCGTAAAACAAATAAGTTGATCTGCAAAAGTTAAATTTTAATTTTTGCTTACGTACCTACCTATTTCGTTTTTGAAACGTGGAGGAACCCAAAATTTTCGTTAAAGTTAAAGGGACTATAATTATTCACAAAAGTGAAAACAATTATTATATACTCCTAATGATACCTAGATACTTTAAATACATATTTTAAGCCAAGTTAAAAGATTTTCATTATATTTAACTTTTGAGGAATTTTTTTAACTAAAGACTTCGTGTATTTTGTATGGAAACATTGAACATTTATAGGCATCCATGTATTTCTAACCCTTTGGGGACTATCCAGGTGTTAAAAGATATGTCTTCAAAACACGACATTTAAATTTTAAAAATCCTTACATATTATCAATTTAAATATTAACTTCAGTAATGTGATCTCACCTTTAGTTTTTGACTTGACGCTCTGGTCGAATTCATTTTTTAACTTTAACGATTTAGCACCTGAATGTGTCCATTTAAACTATTTGGCTTTTCCAATAACTATTTTTGTCTTTTCTCTTTTTCTAATTTGACAATTTTAATTGCAGGAAAAACAATGAAATACAAACGAATGTATGTATGTAGTTACATAACTATAACGACAGATCACAATTCACAATATTCAATAGTCGCGCCTTTGAAAAGGTATTTGTTTTCCCTACAAGCGCAGTTTTTTTTATTTTTTGTTTCACACTGACGAATGTTGGAACTTCAAAGTTGAAAATAGGGGTGTTCATATTTTTAAATATGTTTGACAAGCACGGCATTCATCAAACATTCATCATTCTTGTCAAACTAATTGAGAATTTGAACGCCCCTAATTGTCAAATCGAAAAGGACCATAGACACAGTGGAGAGATAACTGTTGCGTCCAGGGCCGGACCAACCATATGTCCAAGATGTGCAAATGCACAGGGCGCAATATTCTGGGGGCGCATTACCAGGAGCAAGAAAATGTAATCCCCATTAGCCAATAACGCCCAAATCGATTTGGAAATACATATCGCCCAAAAAAATTCTGAACAATTGTTCTTGTTTTTTTTTTTTCAAAGGAAAGAACTCCCAAAATAAAAATTTTAAAAATCAAATGAGAAATAACGCCCAGAATTGGAAATATCGCCCAAAAAAATCCAGAAAAACCTCACTGATGTTTATGCGCCGCGATTTGTTGAAGGTTATTTTATCATTGAAATTTTACTTTGGAAATATCGCCCAAAATTTAGAAAAGAACGTCCAAATTAAAAAAAAAGTTTGGAAATATCGCCCAAAATTGAAGAAATAACGCCAAAATTTTACAAAAACAATTCACGTTGAAAATATTTTGGCGATATTTCCAACTTAAGATTTGGAAAAATATAAATTTGGGCGATATTCATTTTTTTTGGGCGATAAAAAAAATGTAATCTGATATTGCGCAAACAAATATGTACTACCATTTGCCATGTGTATGTATGTATGTATGTATGTATGTGTGCAAATATAAAAAGTGGCGCTTTTTACAAATCTTGCACAGGGCGCAAGTTTGGCTGAGGCCGGCCCTGGTTGCGTCACCGAAATAGAAAAGTATTAAAGGGTTGAAGTGTATTCAGGACTCAGGTAATGGGAACTCATTTCTTTTTCGTGGGATTTTTCAATAAAAAAAGGAAGAGAGGAATGTGTGTATACTAATGTGTTGGGACTTTTACCTGACTAGTTTCTGGAAAAGTTCTTTTTCTTTCTAATTTCCTGTGACGGTGTTCACATTGGACTGTTTCCGCCGACTTTTTTCGATCCACTTCATGGGGGCAAGAGATGCCTTTCTTGGAAGTGACATAAGTAATAAGTATACAGAGGTCAAACAAAGTAGGCGGTGAAAGTCCAACGTGAACCCCGTCTATAAGCACTGAAATGTCAAACAAAATCTAGTTGATGTATGATGTTATGAGGTTTGGTAGTCTTGTTGTAGAAATACGAGATTATGATTCGGTGCGAAAAGCATACAATACTGCTATAGTGCTAAGTCTTCTACGCCAATTTATGGTAACTTAATTTTTGTTTGGGTAAGAAGTCTCTCTTGTTTATTTATTGTTGACGTTTTAATTCAAGCCGTTCGTATACTTTTGGAGGATTTCACTTTTTTTGAGATTATATCAGCTCCACTTCTTAAACTTGACAGTTTGCAATTTTTAGTACAAAAAATAAACGAACAAAGCTAATGTTTCAATATAAAAACTGAAAATCGAAATAAGCATATACATACATTACTGATGAAATACCTATTTGCACACAAATGAAACAAAAATGAGAGGTAAGAATATGGATAAATTCAGCAAAGGGACTGACCCATATAGAATCCGTCACTTGCGTTGTGGAAACGGATCCGTTGCCGTTTACGAATGAAACGGATAGGGGTGACCCAATGAATCCGTTGCGTTGTTTTGCCATTTTTGGAAAAGAAAAACTTCAAATTACTGTAGGTTTACTACCTATTTATTTTTGTTTTGTCATAACAATTCGCAGACTATAATTTCATCTTTTCTTTTGAAATTAATTTACTGATAACTGAAAACTGAAAACTAGATCGAATACAGAGGCTTATAAAACACATCAGAACGAGTTCAGAGCACAATATAGAACACCCAATGCATTGCAGACATCGAACGAGCCTATTATTGACAACGGACCTGTCGGAGAAAAAAGTTAAAAAAGTTCAGCTCTACTTTTTGCGTTACGTCCGGCGGCGGCGCATGCGTTACCTATGACGCTGTTTAGATTGGGAAGATTGAGTCAGGTATCACGGCAGTTAGTAGACAAGAAAAATCTGCGGAGTAAGAAAATATAAAATCCGGACTCATGAGTCTCATTTGTTGTTGTTTCAATGTGAATGTCAAAATAGTTATTTTTCCTATAGCTATAATGGCCATGGGTCGCTTCTCATGAGAACTTGTGTATTTAATCGAATTGTCAGTTGCATACGTCGACGCAACGAAAGCGACGGATTCTATGGGTCGACCACTTAAGTGTTTCAGTAAAAAAAAGTCATTAAAACTTACAAAAATTTTGCTTCAAAAGGGAGAATTTTATCTTTCAAGTACATGGTTTTTAAAAATTGTCTTGCAAAATAAAATAATTACAACAATTCAAAGTAAATCTACATCTCCACAATCATATGTATATAATCCAACATGAGCATATCCCCCTTTAATAATAATCGGCACCCATTCTTCTTTCAATTGTGTTATTGCTTGCTGATTTAATTGATGATGACTTTGAACTTTTAAATCGTGCCTCTTCAGGGACTGATAAGTCTATCGCTTATAAATATCCCCTTTAAGTTTTTTCCGCCCACACAGACAGGCAAGTCTTATAATAGTGCATCAAATGTCAAAGTTCATATTACAATTATTGAATTCCCTTCGATGAAAAAGGAGATTGTAATCAAATCTAAAAGAGAATTTTTAAGACTAATGAAGATTCCAATAGGTTTTTGTTTTTTTGTATTCGACATGGTTGACAAACTTCCTAGAGGAAGAGTAATGAATATACTCTTAAAAAACAAACAATTCTATTTGAAGATATATATATATAGGTACTCTAGGTGGTTTAACTTTGTCGTATAGAGACGACACATATCAATATTTAAAAGGGGGGCAATACTATACACTCACTTGTCGTTCAGTCGTTGTGTGTTCGGCTGTTTTCTTCTTTTGCACGACTGTTGCTTTCCTCAGCACTTTCATTGCATATAGTTTCCTGTGGTCGTGGCCACCTTTCTTACGAACCAAAAATACTTTGCCGTATGCTGCACATCATCATCATCATCATCATTGAAAAACGAAAAGAAATTTTAACAAACAAAAGAAATGAATATGAATAAAATAATTTTAAAAAGGGAACTGAAAGTTTCAATTTTTAAACATACCTCCTGTCCCCAGGACCCGAATTAATTGAAAGTGGGAAAGGTTTACTTTTTCCTCTTCGCTTGCTGTACCTGAAATTTATGAAAAAATGTAAAATATTATAGCAATTTGGTAAATATTGAGAATTTTTGATTGAAAATTATTGACGCTGATTGAAAAATGACTTGAAAAATCGTTTAATTTCATAATTTTTGACAATTTTCTAAAGTGTCGGGTGATATTCCTTGCGTTCGGTAAACTATCAGATAGGCTATCCACCTATCCAAAAATTTTCAGATACGTTGGGTTGTTGTTGCATCAGCTGTTTTGTCACAAGGGACTACAACAACACAAACCTATCCGAATAGCTTTGGATTGATCCCCGAACGCGACCATTTATACATAAGTTGTAAAATCTTGGGTGTCAAAAAAAACTGTCACTACCAATAATTCCTGACAATTTTAAAATTATAAGTACACATTTTAAAAATATACAAACTTCATATGTATTATGTTGCATTTCGTCTGTTCGTTTACTCCCCAAACTGCCCATTTCTCTACCATTTTTAGTCCAAAGATTGTCAAAGTTCATAAAAAAAAAATTGGTATACAATCTAAATGTTGACTTTAAAGTGACATTTATGGTCTGATGTTGACATTAAAGTGACATTTAGGTCTGTTTGTTTACAATCAAAACATTAAGCAAAATAATATATCAATAGGCCAGTTCAGAAAATGCTCAGAAATTTCTGAAATATGAACAGAATTCCTTAGAAAAATTTCAAATTTTTGTTGTCAATAAAAAAAATTAATTTTGCTAACATGATTTTTTGTGAAATATCATTTTTTTTTGAGCTAGTCCTACATACATATCTGCAATTAATTTAAGGTTACGAAAAAATAATGCCACGTTATATAAAAAAAAAACAATAAACCGAGATTCGATTAATATTGTTTTCGTGTCGATGTTCAAAGTTACTTCTTTCTCACTCCTTTTTACTCCAAAATTTTCCATTTTCGATAGAAATGAAACATTTCCGAAATCCAAACAAAAATGAAAAAAAATTACCATTTTGAAATTTTGATGATTTATCATATCCCATTGAAAGCATTCATTCGAGAATCAAAACGCCAATTTCATGGTTTTGTCAAATTAATCATCCATCTCCCTTCCTCTTCAAACGAAAAAAATAAATAAATACTATTTTTATTTTGGCACGAGTGTAGGTACTGTCACAGTTAATCTTCGTGTTAATCGCTTTCGGCGGGGTCATACACTCCACAAAGATTTATTAATTCTTTTTCTCATCAAACTGAAATTAGGTTTTGGTGAAAATATAACACAAGTGAAATTAACAAAAAATAATATAACAGTCAAGGAAAATATTTAACAAGACGGTAAATAAATATAAATCTAAAATTTCTCTTTGATGAAAATAAATATTAAGGATAGGTATATATAACGTTTTCAAATCTACTTTAAATCCTTAAGAAGAGCATACAAATGGTTCATTTGTTAACATACATAGTCTCTTCTCTTCATTTTTTATTCCGTCCTAATACTTGAGTGATTTTATTTTACTTTACCTACATATGTAGATGCTTCAATTCCCATTAGGTGCCATTATACGCATACGAGTTTTCCATAAATATATATGCCATATTATATATGTATCTAAATCAAAGTGGGTCAATAGTTACAGTGCTTAAAATACATTACAAAAACATCAACCTGCAAATACATATACATACATACCTTACCTAAATAAGTAAATGTAGCTTCATCCTTAACGGCATGGTTCAAAAACAAAATCATAAGAAATTAAATACATACACCCAACCAATCCATCCACATTCAACATGTTGATTTTATTTTTTTTTTCTTCTTCATAAGAAAATACAAAATAATATGAATTACATTTCATCAGAACTATTAAAAATCAACCAACTGTCAAATCATTCACCACTGCAAGTCTTTAAATTTTATATTCACCACACACTTCAAATGACGCTATTTTTTTTTCGAAATCCATATGAATTCAATTTTCTCGTATAGTCGTAGATATAGGTATTTCGTAAATTTCTTTTGTTGACATTCTAAAAATAGAACAGAAATCACGCGGAATAATAGAAAAAAATTGATTTTCTCTCTTCCTTTTTGATACCGTTTTCCTTGTTTTTCGTCTATATTCATTCTATATTCAGATTCAGAACTCGTGTGTGGGGACTTGGGGATTTAGCATTCAGCAGCAGCCGCAGAAGAAGCACCAGATAAAACAACAACAAAAACTGCATGGCACCAGACACTCGAATTCGAAAAAAAATCATGTGGGGCAATAATAAATTTAGACGCTACGGCTATAATAATATCAAGTTCTTCGACGATAGTGTTTTTTTTTTTTTGTTTTTAGATATTTTTCAACTAACGTAATAGTAGTACTATTCTATATCGAACACATGTGCACTAAAATGGCATCCGTAGAATATAACGAAATGTGTGTGGGGGCTCGATTCTCAACTAAAAGTATTTATTTTTTTATATAGGTACATACATATTTAAAAGCGGAAGAAGGTAGCTCCATTTAATGTTTTTCTCTTTTTTTTTAAATTAGATATTTTGCTAAAAATTCCTACGTTATTTGTCTTTTTTTATTTAAATTATTTTTATTTTCTTTACTATCACTGGGTACCTATTTGTGTCGACATTGTGAGTTTATTTTTTTTTTTATTTTTTGCTTTCAATTTAGGTCAAGTGAAAAAAAAATGGAATCCTAAATATAATACAAAAAAAATACATTTCTTTGATGGAAATATCCATGACTTGTTGAAAAGGCAAGCTACAAATTATAACAGGTATTTAAAGGGTTAAAGAAAAAGTGGCAAAATTACTTGATATAATTATACAGACTGGTAGAATGTCTATAATAGAATGAGTATAATAGAGTGTTTTGTTCGTAGTACTTTGTACCTACAAATGTCATTATAATATTTTAATTTGACAAAAAGACAGAAACACCAATTTAATAAAAACTAAAGAATATCCAGTTACAAAATATATTAATTCTAGATTCCAGGTAAGTTTTTAGAGTTCCTTGAATATAATATCGTCGGTGAAACTTGAAAAGTGTGTAACTCCATTTTAACAAATTTTACAGGAGACCATTAAAACTTTATATTTTCTGATTTAGTTGTAGGTATTATTTTCCATTTTTTAAACTGCCAATAATACCATAATTTTAGCGAAATGGGGATTCCCGGTTTAGGAACTTGTAGATATGCGCCTAAACTAACAGATGACATTAAAATCTCATTTTCATAAAATTTGGAATTGCACAGTTTTCAGGTTTCACTAACGATATATTTTTGTATTTAGTAATTTATTAAAACAATTATTTTTCTCTGGTTAGGAGTTTTAACCTCAAATGGTGAATACCAAACTTTTCCCCATTGTGCCAGTGCTGTCGAACACAGATTATAGTTTTTTGTACTTTTTTGAAGAAGATATTTCCAAGCGAAGTTCTTGCGAAATAATTTTCAATTTAGATAGCCTTCTTCAATCAATTCGGGAGTGTACAATGTACAGTATCATTTATACGGTATTTCCATATTGTTCGTATTTCCAATATCTATATGTTAATTCCACATACCAAAGCCTATACGTTAAGAAGCTTTACTTCAAAAACTAGTTTAAGGCACCGTTTAAGTTTGAATTGTTGTCGTCAAAATCTTCCTTCCATAAACAGCTTATCAGCTTTAAAAAAATAAAGAAAGTGACAATCGATTTTTCGTTAAAATTATGAAAACTTATTTGCTTAAGTCCGCGGCTGCAGCATTATCGTATTCACTTTAACGAGATTGTAGATGTCAGATATGTATTTAAACTTTGACAGGACGCACTATACGACCGCCGCTGTGATGCGCTTCTATTGTGTTCAGTCATTTAAGGGTTTTCCAATAAGAAGGATACATTTTGACAGTTCATAGCGGCCATGTTGTTTTATCTGTAGTTAATTTTCCAATTTCGTTTTGTTTTACAGATCATGTCAAGTAACTTTGTTTTCTTTTTGGGCTTAACGTCAATAAATGAAACAAGTTTTTATTGTTTTTCACGACGTTTCGTCAAGTCTATGGACATACATCATCAGGTGAAATTAATATTTAATTTTACTAATTGCATATCGTTTAGCGGTGACATTAGAAACGGACCTCGATGTCAGCGAAAAAATCGACTAGGCCCTTTTTTGGATCAAGGGGTACGTAAACAAGCAAAACTGTCGAATTTGGCACGATGTCAATCCACACTAGGTCCACCAAGTTCCAAGGCTATCAAATATGCAATCATACTGCTTACACAAAATCTATTTGATAAACGTCAGTCAATTTTCTTGCGATCGCAATTTTTACCGACAAAATTTACTACTTTTAGTCCAAAGCTCTGTCAAAGTCCACATACAAAAGTAAAATTGGACTAAAATTTATAAAAAAAATTGCAATTTTGGCAAGCAAACGAACAGACCTCATGTCAGAACTTGTCTAATTCAATTTTCACATCTAACCCTCCCTTTTTAAGTTTGTTATACATTTTCATTCATTCATTTACATACAGGTAAAATACACCCATGAAAATTATTTACTCAAAAAATAAAATGTGTACTATATATAAATAATATACTGAAATTATATCACAATAATTACTTTAACCATGATCGTCATTCAGAGAGCCGCCTCATTAAAACAAGTATACATAATGAGTAAATTACGATGGTAATATTCCAATTCAATAAGTTCACAAACAATTATTAACTTGCACTCAATATTATTTAGTAAATATTACACCTCGTTGTGAACCGATTAATTTTTCTAGGTCAGAATTCATGTCGACATTTCATTTTATCGACGCGGCGGGCGTTGATTAAAAAAAAAATAATAAACAACCATAAAAAAGTTGTAATTTTCCAGAAATGTGTCACCTTAATTTTTCCAATGCCAACTTAACGAAATTTGGAAAACCAAATAAATATACAAAAATCAAACACAGCTCGAAAAGTCCATTAAGCTAAAAAAAAAATTAATAATTTACAAAGTGACTAAGAAATGTTTTCTCTTTAAAGAGTTTGATATGACTCACAAGATCAAAAGAATTTTAAGCGGACGTATTTTAAAATTAACCTTTCAATTAATAAAAAGCGAAAAGTACCGAGAAAAAATTTCATGGCTTAACTCGCCTTATTTGCCATTGAACGGTTGATTATAAGGAGTTATGTAGTTACTTCTTAATAAATTGTCAAAATTTGTTGATTTGATTGATTTTCGTGTATGATGTTTTCAATTGGTTATTCCGAAGAATGAACACTTTCTTCTGAACTTCAAAGAAATTCGTTTTTGCTAACTTAGATGTGCCGTGTGTATGTACATATATTCACTTCAGTTTATTTGGTTAAACCAATACAAATATACTTAACTAACCGAACTTACATAATTAACGAAACTTCTTTATCGGGGGTATTATGAAACTTGATAACGAAAATACATAAGGGAAAATTATAGGTCTGTTCATTTACTTCCCAAAAATAGGAATCAGTTTTTTGTTACATTTTGGTGTGGCGTAAGTGAATATAAGTAGAGTTTCAGATAATGATATTATATTTTTGTCACTGTCACTCACTTTAAAAAAATGTGAAAAATTTTGAAAAAAGTGACAAATGTTGAGAAAATTCAAAAAATTTGAAAAGAAAATTCAAAAATTTTGAAAAAGTCAAAAAAATTTAGGTTAGGTTAGGTTTATGTGGTTGTCAAGCAGAACGCTGGACACACTTAGACCATTGGTTGGCCCATTGTGATACCACAGGAATCTAGGAAACTATCTTCCTACTCGTTGAACCATTTAGAGCTTCTTACGAAGCGAGCGAGACTATTAATGTCATGACTTGCCAGATCACTAGGATCATTGTAGTAAAATTCTCCTAAGTGGAGCCTACGTGCGTCGTTGAGATAGAGCAGGGCATGTACAGAGAAGGTGAGGAATCGATTCTTCCTCTTCTTCGTCCATACAACTCCTGCAGAAGTCGTTAGAAAATACACCAAGCCTTGTTGCATGCTTGCCTATTAGACAGTGTCCAGTAATGACACCTATGACAGAGCTAATGTGCAGTCTGCTTAGAGATAACAAGTTCCTAGAGCGCTTCAGATCCAGCACAGGCCAGATCTGTTTTGTGGCCTGACAAGTGGCAATATTACTCCACCTAAGGTTTGTTCTCTCTATTGCATCTTGCTTTAGCAAAAGTTTACAGGTAGCGATGGGTATACCAATATTTGTCCGATTTGACGGTATAGGTAGTAAAGTTCCACTTTTGGCGAGTTCGTCTGCTTTGCAATTTCCTGGAATGTCCCTATGACCCGGCACCCAGCAAAGGTGAATGTTGAACTGCTGTGCCATCTCCAAGAGAGATGATCGGCAATTAATTTTAAGAAAGTCAAAAATTTTGAAAAATTTTGAAAAATTTTGAAAAAAGTCAACAAATTTGGAAAACTCAAAAATTTTGAAAAAAGTCAAAAATTTTGAAAAAAGTCAAAAATTTTGAAAAAAGTCAAAAATTTTGAAAAAAGTCAAAAATTTTGAAAAAAAAAGTCAAAAATTTTGAAAAAAAAAGTCAAAAATTTTAAAAAAAAAAGTCAAAAATTTTGAAAAATAAGTCAAAAATTTTGAAAAAAAAAGTCAAAAATTTTGAAAAAAAAGTCAAAAATTTTGAAAAAAAAAGTCAAACATTTTGAAAAAAGTCAGAAATAAAAACTAATTCATTTAATATTATTTCTATAGTCTACTCACTTTCCGACTCTCATACTACACTGATTTTGACAAATGAGGTGTCAAACACGAAGTGAAATTACCTGCTGATTTGACGAATTATAATTTTATTTTAAAAATATTAATAATTTGTTCAAAAACTACATTTGTTTGTTTGTCTTTTGTTTTTAAAGGGTCATTCATTTCGTGGTTTCAAGTTGGTAGCGCTGGCATTTGACACCTGTCAAATTCAGCTGTCATTTGAAGTGTCATAATATGCCTGTCAAAATTCGCAAGAAATTTCACGTTGCCAAACAGACCAAATATTAGTTGACATTTACGATAATGGATCGCTTAACAATCGAACAACGCGTTGAAATTATTAAAAATTACTTAGCCACTTGTGTGACTAAACAAAAATTGCTCCAGTTTTTTTTTGTTGTTTAAGAAACGAAATATTTTTCGCTACGCCATTCAAAAAAATAAATTTAAAAAAAGATGTGATGCCTGTAGAAACAGAAAAAAAAATTGTATGTGTGGGTGAGATACTCCGTTTTGCAAGGATCCAAAAAAGACCTTCGAATGAAGGGCATACATAAAATAATGCAAGATTACGCCTTTTTTATTGCGTTGTTGTAATTTTGACCACACGTCTTGATGTCGTTGTTTTGTTGAGATCCCTAAAACGGCAACCGCACATAATATCTAGTCTGTTGTGGAGTGATGTATTACGTCGGAATATTTTTCAGAATCCTTGCCTATTTCCTTTCGTTGTCATCTTGATTTTGGATTTTTGAAGTGAAATTTCTTTAACGGGGATATGCTCTGAAATTTTGTAACGGAAAAAAGGAGAACTTTTAGACGACAGCGATTTTAAAGCTTCGTTTCTCTTTTGGTTTCCTTTCGATTGCAAAAATGCTTTTAAACACACCGAATTCTAATAGATGTTACCTTTGTTAAAGAAAAAGAAAACGTCCCTCCACACTCTTTACTCCAATTATATCTCGAACAATAAGAAAAAGCACAAAGAAGAAAGAGTGATAACTTTGCAATTTGTTTAACCTCAACAATTTTGTTAACCCCGGTCTAAGCCTCATGAATGAAGTGCACAAGATAAAAGAAAAAGAAATAAGCTATACCGAACCACAGTACATCATATTGAAGGTAATATCATTAGCATTTTAATTTTTTTTTTTTTTTCATTTCTGCGCATTTGTCAAAATCGAGAAAAATTTTGGGAAAATAATGGACCCAGTTAGCTTGTCTAATTTCAATATTTTGTTGTTGTTTCTAATTATGCTTGTTGAGTTTCTGTGGGTACTCGAATAGCCATTTTAAATTTTTGACACTTTCAATTCTTTTTGACAACCTGCCGAATATATTACCTAAGATTTGTGTAGTGTTATACCAAACATTGAACTACATTAATTATAAGTAAGTGCTTCGAAAACGGAACTGATTTTATGAGGGTATGTTCAGAAAGTACTGATTGGTTTACACTACGAATATTGACGTTTACACTGCGCAAATGTATTATTTTAAGACTGCGCGACTGCATTAATTATATTCTGTGTTTGTTTTATTATCAATTAAATTGAATAATTTACTCCATGCACAGTATTTTTGTTTGCATCGATAAGAAATAAACCAATTAAAATTATTGAATACTTATTTCAATAGTTCTTTTAATTTCATTAAATGCAATCATTATATTCTATTACCCACACTGATAATAATAATAACTCATAAATGACTTGAAATGTTCACTAAATTCTAAAGCACAACATTCATCAGACACCACCAAATATGAAGTATTAAACGATAATACATTTTAAATGACAAAATCCATTTTATTGCAATTAACTTGGAAAAGGATCATTATCATTCCCCATTACTCGACTCGTCACTTAGGTAGGTGTAGAATCGTTGACAGATTTTGTGTTTCAATTTGGGTACAGGTAAACTATAAAATAATTAACCTCTGATGGATTTAACAAAAAATTGACCAGTTGACATAGAGACATCATGAGAATAAGATAAGTGTGGTTATTTGTTGATCACGTGACAGACGAACTGACTGACTGACTAGACATAGCTTTTAGCCAGCCAGAATGTCATTCATCGTCAATGCGCACATTCATTCCACACATATACCAACAAACAATTTTGATGTTTTGTTTATTTTTAGTTTTAATTGCACATTAATTATTTTTTTGAGTCGTTTTATTTATTTATTTTTTTTTTATGCACTTGAATCTAAATTTAATTGTTTAAGTGTTTAAGATAGCGCGTGCACCACGACCTCTATATAAATATATCGTGCGCTCTACTTTAAAGAATATTGAATATTTTGAAGAATATATATATATATGTACATAATGTATAAGGCAAACTCTATGTCATGTCATGTCAATATTATTGATTGAAAGTCGTCAAAGAGTGGCAATATCGTGCAATATTGATGAATACAAAAATTTAACTTTTTTTTAGCATTGATCGAGGAAAATAAGAGAAAAAAACACCGAAATGGATTATAATGAAATGAAGAACTATAGAAAGTTATTTGTTTGTAAACTTTTAAATTTAAGAAATTACTTTCAGAGAGAGAGAGAGAGAGAGAGAGAGAGAGAGAGAGAGAGAAAGAGAGAGAAGTAAAATCAATAAGAACAGGAACTAATTTGAAACAAATTTTAGAGGAACTACATATATGATATTTTGTTGGTAGGTGAAAGTAGGTTGAAAGTCGTGCCACCGGGAATCTGGGGATAGAATTCCAGCTTTTGCACCTAAAAATTGAAAATTGCTATTTTCGATGGTACCTACTGACTTTTGCAAAAAAAACCCTCCAAGTTTTCAACGGTCCTCCAACATATCGTCAGTCTCAGGGGCCGACGTACTACATTTAGGATGTCACCTATATTGTGACGAGAATGGCAACCTTTACAAATACGACGAGACGATATTTTCCTCAAGCTTCTGAAACAATAACTAGACAAGGCCTTGACAAATCATAAAAATAAGATTTAAAGTGCTTTTGAGAAAGATTGTTCCTCTTTAATATCTCAGAAACGTGATTTGACTAAATATTTCTTCAACAAAAACCACAAAAAAGTGACAGACTGTAACTAGAACTATATGTAAATCTCAGTTATACGACTCCTATATCGAGACGATATTGAAATGTCGTCTCTTGACCAGGCTTATTGACGTCGCAATATGTCAGTAAAAAAAAATAATGACAAATATAACCAAATAAATTTGACATTTACAAAGTAAATTTGTTAGTTGTATAGGGACGGTTCAGAAAAATTAAACCTTAGGATATTCTTAGAAATATAATATCCTCAGCGTAATTTCTCAGTATTCATGCAATGTCGTAAGTTTACAAAAGTGATAAGTTTACACAAAAGTGATAAGTTTACACAAAAGTGATAAGTGTACACAAAAGTGATAAGTTTACACAAAACTTTGCGCATGATCGCCCTTTTAATTAATTTGGTTAAATGCTGTGTAATTGAATCTGCTGTTCCTTAAACGTCAGAATATGTACACAAATAAGCGTGTTCAGATTTCAAAATTAAGGCTCCCCCACACCAACGCAAATCTTTCGTGGCGACGACGAAAACAATAATAACTACACGTGGTTGTCAATGAAAACAACACGTTGTTATTATTGTTGTTATTAAAATTCCGTTTTCTAAACGTTTTCAATCTACATTTTTATGCGTTGTGAAGTCGGTGAATTTGCAGATAGTTTTGTATTTCTTGGTGCAAAATGTAACCAAACTTTGTTTTTTTTTATTTATTTATTATTATTTTCGTAGGAAACATAAGAACAGACGAATAAAAAAATACAAAAATCATAAGAACCATTCATATTTAGGTAGGTATATTCACGCCGTCACGTCCGCGTCGGGCAGGTTTTTTCTTACAAAATTGTTCGGCTAATTTTTTCTTTCGAGTTCCGCTTTATATTTTCCTTTATAAATGCCAATAATAAAAAATTAATTTTCATCTTCAGTGTAATTTCACTTTAAAACACAATTATAAATGGATGCACCTTGCATTTTGACATTTCGAACTAATTGCGAAATTTTCGAAAACGAACGAATTGTAGAACATGGAATTTCAATTCATGTGGAATTGAAATGCGATTTCAATTAGATTTCATTCGAAATGCAGAACATGGGCGAATATCTACTTTTCCTTTTGTTCACTTTCGTTTTTGGAAGTAAAAGTGGTCCCAAGATCAACTCAATTGAAATTTGGTGAAAGAGGAATCAAAAAAGTTAAATCATTTACTTTTGTTTGTGAATTTGTGTAAATTAACAATGCTGATCGTTAAACGTCAAAATGTTGGGAAAATCTAGATGACCTAATTATTTTTTTTTGTATGTGTAAAGATATCTAATATATCATATTTCTGAACACGCCTATAATTGTAAAAGTCACAATGACGTTTGGTCATTGTCATTGGTTAAGTTTATCAAAACAAAATTGGTTAATTTTCCGCAGCAAAATTATTGAGGAGTTTTAACCAAATTGTGTAAATCATTTCTCATACAAAATTTTGCAGTTCATTAACCAAATTGTTAAACTTATCTAGGTATAAGGTTTTAAAATTCTACACAGAAAAAAATAAACACTTTTTTCATAAGAGCAATAGATTTGGAGAAAGCAGTTGTTTGTTTTGACGTACCTACTTTATTTTTTCAAAATCTATTGCTCTTACCAAATAAATTATTATAATATGGGTACCTTTTCATGCAATGATGTAAAACACTATACGATTTTTGCCTTAACAATTTCTTCCAAAAAAAAAACAGATTTTTCAATTAATTAATAAAAAAAAAAACTAAAATTTCCCCATTCATTCTATAACATCAAAAACCCTGTCTTGTTTTCGACAAAAAAAAACTAATAGTTTTCGAGATTTTACCTCCCTTAAAACATGACCCCTGATTTTCTAAATTTAGATTTTTTTTTTTTTTAAATTGCTTAAGACACTAAATAAACACTAAAAAACAAAAATTCATCTTTGTGGGAATTTTTATTAAAGTCAACTTTTTTTGTTTATTTTTTCTACAGCTACCTACAAGTTTTATTGTTTTTATTGATAACAACTACTGTTATCACGCACCGAGTTCCATTCCAGCTGATCTATTATTAGCTTCTAAGAATTTCAATTCATGGCTAAAAAAAAAACAAAATAACATCTAAATTATTTAAGTAAATAGACAGAATTATAAATTATGTTTATCATATTATAAATGTGTGTATACAAAGCTCCTTGAAAAATTTGAAAACACCTCAAAATCATATTATTTAAAAATCAATGAAATTACCACAATGACCTTCATCATTCACACAACAGAAATCATACCTATCCATCAAAAAAAAAATTCTAAGAAGAAGATTATTGCTTCCATTTTTTGATTACTTTACAAAATTTCTTGATACGACAAGCATGTACTACATTACATAGGTAAATACATACCTAACCTATGTAGGTATGTATGTATGTATATAGTTTTTACTATAGAAGCTCATTTATGCAACGTGTGCCGGCAAACTCTATATATTCGCCTCCACTATACCAATTTGTACCTGCAAAATCCCCCAATACCCCCTCAACAGTCAACCTATCTATATTTATACATAATTGAAAAATTGAGCTCAAGGTCGTGTCACACATAATCTACAAACAAATACGGTACGCGAACCAAACAACATCCATATGTTGCATGTATACTGATGGGCCCAAAGCGCAATATACATAGGTACATACATATGTATTTGTGTATAAAAGTATGTATGATACATAAACAACTATGGTATGTATAATGTAAAAGTTCAAATCGACTCTTCTATAATAAAACATATTGAGAGTTCGAGATACTATTTATTATCTCGAACGGAACACGATGAAATATGTAATATGATTTTTGAGTATGAAAAAAAGCTTTGTTCAGTCGTCTGATGGTGTCGGTGTATGGTATGGCGGCCGGCGGGTGCAAACAACAAAAACAACAACCGGCATTTGTGTGTTGAACTTTTGACAAAAAGAAAAAAAAACTCTTGTTCAGCTTATGCTATAGCACTGAGAGGAGATATTGAAGCTTTTTTTTTCCTCAGCTAGAACAGTTAATAAATAAAACACACCTCGTTATACAAAAGCGATTGCGGTCACACTCAGCTGATGTGCTTTTCTTGAATGTGTATGTGTGTCTGAGTGTTTTTGTTGCCTAGGAGTTTTTCGAGAACATTCTTTTGGGATGGGGATATAGAGAGAGACTGATTGTACATTATCACTGAACCACCCGCAAAATATAACACCCACCACACCTTCCCCATCTACTTATCCCATTTTCGACCCAGCTTATACCTACTCGATGTATAGGTACCTATACATAGTTTGAAGATTGTAAACGCAAACGCAACAACAGCAACAACTTCAAGGCTAAAGGATGATGTTAGCACTGACTGACTGAGCTGACTGACAACGACGACGACGAAGACACAGCATTGCGTTACGTTACGGTTCGGTGTGTTACTTCCCTTATGTTCGATATTGTACTGTACCTTTCTCTAACATGGCTTGTTGTAGCGGAGCTCTTGGATAATTGGATTAGATAAATAGGTCAGTATACGGTTACAAACAAGTGACAACGTCGAAATGGGGCTTATCATTATATTCGTATAAACTACATAAACACATACCTACCTACTGCATCGAACAACAACTACCTAACTCATTTATAAGAGTGGAGACTTTTTGACTTTGATGTTTTTTTCCCTTCCTTCGAATATGTAGGTATAGAGAGAGAGTGTACTAGTTTGTAATATTTTGGCTTTGTCAATTGGAATGTCGCAAACAGAAAAAAAAAAAAAAGAAAAGACCTAACCTATACCTGCTATATATAGAGATACATATTATGTATATTTATAATCATTTATCAAACGCATTAGCTTTTTGTTTATTTAGCGAACGAACAAAAGAATTGCATAAGAAAACGAAAATAATAAAGAAACAAAGAAATTACTTTTACTGACAACAATATGCGGTTGTTGTGGTTTTTACCACATCACACAGTATCAGAATAACAAATTCGCCAAGCAAATGGGAATATCACATCTGAAATTCGAAGAAGTTATATTCAAAATAGGTACTAAGATGATTCAGGAGTTTAAATGAAATATAGGTATGTATTTAGGTTTGAAAATTATTTGAATAGATATGACAACACACTTTTTGAATGTCGTCGAGTTTTTTTTTTTATAAACGTAAATTAATGTCCAACTGCGGCCAATGAATGGCAAAAATGTGGAGAATGTTTTTGGTTGTAGTTATTGTGTTTCAGTCGCAATTTTGAAAAACGTTTTTTAATTAATATCTCGGGAACGACTTATCCTACAAAAAAGAAAAATGTGAGGAAATTTTAGAGGGAAACTTTAATTACTTGTTTTTTCTTTCTTATTTATAATTTTTTATATGGCTTAGAGGCCGTTAAAGAGTTAAGCCTAGTACGCAGATCGCGCTAAGTTTTAGCTGCCACTTTTCTCTCCAAACATCAGCTAAAACCCTAGCTAAATTTTGACATAGGGGAGTTGTGGAGAATATGTAATTGAAATAAGTGGTCTGTTTGGTAACGTGAAATTTCTTGCGAATTCGCACAAATTTTCACAAAATTTCAGAATTTGCTGTCAAAACCAATAGAAAAAAAAATTAGTTTTGGGATATTTGTTGAAACAAAAAGTTATCAAACAGGCATAAGGGCATTGTGTAGAATATGTCAAAAACACCTGTTCTCCGAAAAAAAATTTAAATTTAAGAAAGTTTGTTTGAAAAATTTCAAGTAGGTATTATTACATTTTAGAAACAAAATGGATACAAGGGAAATTGAAGATTTGGTGATTTGTGCAGCAGCACAAGTTGTGGCAATAGGAGCGATGGACCAGACACCATATAGAAGGGTGTTCCTTTACAAGAGTAGCCAGTTTTTTTTTTTGTCTTCCATGCTGAACGTAATTTTATTTTTACCACGCATTCTTTTTTTTCGGTTGTGGTAATTCTTGTAAAAATTCTTCCAAATCGGAATCCATTTTGCATGAAGGCAGCAACAATCTAGCTGTAAAAACAAAGCAAAGTTCACACAAAATTAGAAAATACCAGAACCAGTCAAAATTTATCTCGAGAATAATGTCCCAGACAATTATATGTACAGTAAGAAACAAACATTTGATTTTTTAGCTGGAGCTGCGTAGGTACCTCTCAGCTAAAATGCTTTGCTTAATTTTAGCTTGGCTAAATTTTGGAGAGAATTTCGTATGGAAACTAAAATTTAGCGCGATCTGCGTACTAGGCTTTAAGTGAAAAAAAAACTGGAAGCAAGAAAAGTTTAAGCCTTCTATAACACTTCAACTACAAACTTAAAAAAAAAAAATAATGTATACAATAAAGAGTGGTTCGGAAATCGCGCTAAATTTTAACTTTAATTTTTCTCTGAATAAAACGGAGTACATGCTCCGAGCAGATGCTCAATATAAAAATCTGAGCAGGTGCTATGAAAATTTTAGTTTTTGAGTTTTATTTATACCAAATGGAGAATTTGCTCCGAAAATTTGAGTTTTGAGCATATGCTCCGTTTTACTAATACCACCCAATGTTTAAAAGCGGAAAAATCATGGAATGAAACGAAATTTCTTCTGTGACAGTAACAAACAAAAATAATAAACTAAAATGTTTATGTTTAGGGAAGGGGGGATAATTTTTTGTACCGATTTGTGTTCTAGCAACGATGACCCAATCATTGTACGTTTTCCACAATCGCTTCAACCGTGAATTGGTTGTGTGAGCATAAACGATGCAATTGCTAGATATGCAGAAATTCTGTGAAATTATTGGTATAACTGTTATATCCTGGGGCCTAATTCCGTAAAACGAAAACGATCAAACGATATCGTTTTGACTATACACATCTCTATCACATCTAAAAAGAAAGATAGGGACAGCTATTGCCAAAACGATATCGTTCGATCGTTTTGGTTTTACGGAATTTGGCTCCTGTATTTCCGCTGCTGGTAGAGGAAACAGCAGTACAATTTGGTGTAATCCCCCAAGATTAACTCTTGTCATGATAAAGTGTATATCATCTTAGCCATTTTTCGAGTTTGGAAAAATTATAGGTCATCTGATTTCCTGACGACTAAGGACGCACACAGAAATGGTTCAAAGTACATTCCCTCTAAGTCTCCAAATTCCGCATAGTTGGGTCGAGGCGGGAAAAAATCCCAAAACATTATATATAGGGATATGGATGATTTACTCAAATGAATTAGTTGGTAGAATAAGAATTCAGATCGAGCAAGCGCACGATGCGGTCCAAGCTATATGGAGAAGCGGTCATAAATCGATAGTATCTAAACCAACTCAACCAAAATTTGAGGGTATTATAAAGAATGTACACCATTCCAGTCAGTAAATTTCCACACACTGACACACCTTTTTTAAAGCAATATAATAAATAAAAATTAATAAAAGAAAAAACAGGATGGTGTTTTTTTTAATGTTTATTATTTGAGAATAATTTTGTCAGAGTCGTCAGAGTCAGCCATACTTCGATTTATTGTGAACATTTGAAAAGATTTTATGACATTTTCAGCTAGGATAAATGACGGGAAAGGGGATCATCAAAATAATAAAAAAAAAAAAAACAAGAACAATTATTGTTAATGGGCCCTACTAATAATCAAATTTAGTGACGACTTAAATATTTCAGTAAAATGGACCATAATAGAATGGGCTCTAGCTAATAAACCATATATAGTATGACCTTAATATTCAAGTGGACTCTTAATAATGAATCATATATGGAATGGACTTCAAAAAATTAAACATTCCATGAATGGTACATTATTTGGCATCACCAGAAAAAATTAATTTTAATTTTACTGAAATATTTAAGTCGTCGCTAAATTTGATTATTAGTAGGGCCAATGACTTTTCGATTTTTGTTAATGGGATAGACCACTGTGAGGCGGCACAATGACTAGAAGAATGATAAAGTACCTACATCAGGTTGATATCGTCATCACCAACAGAAGTAATAGCGCATTATGTGCAATGTTCAACCAAAAAAGTTTTACATCGAAAATATTCATAAAAGGTCAAAAATTTTCATAATAATTGGTCACAGATAAATTTTTTTAGATGAATTTTTAAAATTTTGTTTTCAGTCATTGATCTCGATAAAATGTATATAAAATTCTTTAAAAAAATTTAAATTCATTCAAAATTTTAAAATTCACAAAAACATTTAAAATTCATAACAAAAAACTTAAAATTTATAAAAAAAATTAAAATTTATAAAAAAAAAATTTTAATTCATAAAAAAAATTTAATTCATTAAAAAAAATTAAAAATTAAACAAAAATTAAATTCATAAAAATGTTAAATGTTAAATTAAGTGTTGATCATTTAAGGTATTTATTAGCCTTTCAAATTAAGTGAATTATTTAAGCTTAAAATGTCTTACAATTTTTGCTTGTCATATTTACATACAGCAACTAGAAAAAATACAAATATTTTTAAAGGTATTGTTTTAGACAATTTCAATTTTTTTTAAATTTTTTGACCTAAAATTTGGTTGGCAGTTTTTATAATTGTAAAAATTGTCAAATTTCTATCAGATTTAAAAAATCAATAAAAGAATAACAAAGTTGTAGCACAAAAATTAGTAATATGCGCAAAATGTCTGACTTATTTTTTCTAAATTTGGTAGGTATATATTTAAATTGGCAATACTTATTTCATTTAAAAGTAAACATTCATAGCATAAATTTTAAGACATTTCAAACATATAAATTTTATTGTATACCTTACTTCCTGGCAATGCTTTTTTTAATTTTGAAATTTGGTACCATTTTCTGAACTAATTTCCAAATAAGTAAAACCACTTGATTAAGCGTCTTCAAATTATTAAGTGTTTATTAAATGACGGCCGAACGCACCACGGTGCGGCCTAGCCAAAAGAGTAAAAGTACTACGACTGATGTGGCTTGGTCTAGTACAAATCCGATGGCTGAGACCAGTGATCCAGACCCGAAAGTGTTTGAGTTCATATCCGAAGGACCGAAGAACAGCCCGACGCGGTGCAGTGGTGGGTACAAAAGCAGAAAAAAAAAGTTACCCTATGAAGTTAAAATTTTTATTTGAATACTGTACATACATACGTCATGTTGAGCTAATAAAAACAAATTGAAATAAAATAATTTTTTATAAATGAATATTTGTAATCTTTGCTCATTCTATATTTTATTATGTGTGAAAATTTCATAAAAATCTATTTATTGGTACAAATTTTATAGAGTTATAGCTACCTATGTACGAGTCAACAAAAAAAAGTTCAAGAAAAGGGTGGGGAAAAAAAACTTGGTAATATCAAACATCTTAAAAAATAAAACATTACATACAAGGTTAACATAAGAACAAAACCCTGATTTTTATCAATTTCCACAATGTTATCTACATTTCTTTTTTTTTAAATTGGCGTGGCAGTCGGCGGAAATCTCGTCGCATTTATAGTAACTTGTGAAAATTTCATCAAAATCGATTAATTGGTTCAGATTTAATAGATCTTAACTACCTCATTTAAAATAAAAGTAAAAATAAAAAATCAAGAAATGGACGGGGAAAAATCTTTATACGGCTAAACTTCTTTAAAAAAAAATCATAAATAAGAATAGAACCCGATTATTATCAATTTCGATAATGATTAATTTTTTTAAAGTAGGCGTGGCAGTCGTCGAAATTGAGTCCTCAGTTCAGTTTTATCAAAATCGGTTAAGTGGTTCAGTTTTTATGACTTTTTTTTTGTCAGCTCTCCCATAGGTACAAAGAGGGTGCCGTGTCATAAGGCCATGCGTCATAAGGCCATATTAAGAAATATGGCCTTATGACGCAATCGAAATGTGTCATAAGGGCATTCTGAATATACCACTACCTTAAAAGTATGTATAAAGGGTATTTTTTTAGACGTGTGGTTTTCAAGAAGAAATAAAACTCATATAATTTAATGTTATGGCCAAGAATTTAGCATTATTATAAAGATAAGGGTTTGCCATTATATTTTAAAAATGATTTCGGGCAAAGTGGCCGCCGCGGCTGGCTCAAATAAATTCCAGCCGAGAGGCCCAAGAGGCCCCAGCTCCAATTGTTGCGCGCGATGACGGATGGACTCATTCGGGCCTTCTTCGATACTCTGCTCCACAGCAGCAATAGCGTCTTCGGTGCGCACTGTACGGCGTCTCTGAGGATGCGCATTATCCACTAGAGTAAACGTGGTGCGAAATCGATTTATCCGAATATATGACGCAGCGCGCGATGCGTCGCGCGAACCGAACCATTATTTTGGTAATAAATTTGCACGATTTGCAAACGTTGTTCAGGTGTAAGTCTATTCATTATGAAATGGCAAACTAAACTGAGCATAAATCTTAATCAAGTAACAGCTGTCAAAAAGACCGACTCCCAAAAAAGTATTGCCAGATTGAAAACCACACGTCTAAAAAAAAACACTCTTTATAAGTTAATATTGGTTGAAACATGTGATAAATTAACTTCCCTTCAAGTTTGACTGAACTTTGAAGTAAAATACTGCGTAGATATGTGAATTTCCAACTCCTCACCTTGGTAGCACGTGTGACGGTTAACCAATTTCAAGAAAATTTTGCACACAATTTTCGTTCATTCTTGATGACGGTTAGGGGGTGGGGCGCCATCGTAGCATACTTGATTTCGTATCTGACCTATCATTAAACCTGCCATATTCAAAGTTCAACCATTTAATAAAAAAAAAGAAATTAAACACGGCCCTCTTTGCACCCGAGAAATCTCAGTCATAACTATGTATATTGCTTGTTGGTATACCTACGACGAGCATGTATAAACAAATAAACATGAACCTTATAAATAAAACAAAAAAAAATACCTTGGTAGGTATATACCTAAACTTCTATTCAACACTCTCAATTGAAACAAATTATTTTTCATGTTTGGTTAAGTTGACATCAACAATCACACACTGACAATGTACAGTACATCTACATTTGTATCTACGTATATGTATGTGTTATACTTCTGTTTTATAAACCTGCCCCTCTTATTTTTATATTTAAATACAAATATTTTAAGTGAATGACACTTGGGTTTTTGTTTTCCAACCGAAATTTGAACTCGAGAAGATGTCGTTGCCGTGGCTATACCGTGCCTAGTGTCACGTGTCGTCATCGTCATTTTTTTTTTTTTCATTTTTTTATGAAAGGGTTTTTCGTTACTGTTATACCTAAGATGTATGCCATGTCATGTCGAGTTGAGTCGAGTCGATGTCAGACATAGTGCTTAAACATTCTCGATTTCTATACTCAAATTGTATATTTGCATCTTCAGCTTTCTTCTTCGTGATCTTGCTTGCAAAAAAAATACGAACGGGAAATTTTGCTTTATATGGTGAAATGTGGTGTACCATGAATTAAATATTACCATCATCATCAGAAAGCACAACATATGCATGTAGGTAGAGGTATAGGTAAACACGTAAACAAATAGCCATGAACCTCACAAATAACCTACAGCTGACTTGAGCAAGTTATTGTCGACGTCGTCGTCGACGACAAAGACGACGACGACGAATTCGGCTACGACTAGGGCGACGATAGCGCACGGTTGGAGAAACGTGGGAAAGGCGTAGTAGAGCAGGTGGGAGCAGGAGTGAAGACAAGAACCTGCCGGCGTTCGATATGGACGAAAAGAAGTTAATGACAATGAACTCTGGCTGACTTAAGTTCTTTTTTTTTTTGATTATATTTTTTTTTCTTATAAATGCTTTTTTTGCTTTTGGTGAAAGAAACTTCATCCAAAACGGTTGATGACCTCCCTCTCTCTCAGTGAACTCTGAAAGACCCCGAAGGATCCGTTTTTCTGTCTAAACATTTTTGTATTTTGTTTTTGCTAAAAAAAATATAAAGACCGACAGCCGAAAGGATGTTAGGCAATTGATGTATGCGTATACTTAACTCAGAAAGGTTAAACATTTTGTATATACTGGCAGTTGGCACACAGAGAAAATGAAAATGAATTACGAACGAACAAAAGTACGGATATTTGCGTAAAAAAAGAACTGGGATGGTTTTAATTTAACTTATTTCGTGCGGGGGTTTTTATTTTGGATATAGTCAAGTGTTGACTTACATAAACAGTAAAATAAATTGAAAATTAGACTGCGAAATGGATGAAATTGCCCAGATCTTGAACACACGATAAAATATTAAGTGCATTCAACTTTGGGGTTAATGTCACAGGTCACAATTTGATATTATTTAAATTATCAGGGATTAACACGACTGAGAAATTATTGTCATTCATATTTTCTGACATTTTGTATATTCATTGTTTATCATGTAAATTAAGATTTTGAAGATAAATGGCTAAAAATATATGAAGGAACTTATAATGATTTCTCAGTCGTGAAAAAAACAGCATTTTAACGTCTTATAAAATTGACTGACATTATTATTATTATTATTATTATTATTATTATTGATTTAATTTTTTACTCCATCGCTTCTACACACACACACACACTTTCTCATTTTATAAGATTTCTTCACGTATAAGGTGGCGCAAAAGTCATCGGAAGATGCTATAATTTTTGCAAATGGCGGCAAATGTCAATTCTACTTTGACATTTGTGAAGTAACCTGTACAAAATACACGTGTTAACAAGAAATGAATCACTACACTTCCGAAGAACGCGGAATAATTATTTCGAATTGATAGTATTTGCCGCCATTTTCAAAAATTTACTCATCTTTCGATAGGGTGATGATTTTTGCACCATCTTTTTTATGTACAAAAACTTATATAAAATGATCAAATATGTGTATATATAGAACTTCCTTTTCGTTGGGTGTGAGATATTATTCAATTGGTTTTATTTGATACTTTGACGATCATGACTTTAACGAAGTTTGCTAAAGCTGGTTCGCAATGGACACCGGCACGGCGCGGCGCGGCGGCGCGCACGGTGGGGCAAATTGAGTTTTTTTGTTGCAATATTCATAGCTCCCCACACTGCGGCGTTCAACTTGTTTAGAGGGACCGGTCATAAATTGATCAAATCATGAATTACAATACCGAATTAAAATCAGATTTAATTTTCGCCCGCTGACAAGCCCATTACCTAAAAACAAAAGGTTGTATTCTTTCAATAATGTGTAGACATTGGCCCTTATTGTTAATATCGTTCAACCTTTACGATTCTTCAAATTTGTCGCAACTGTCTAACAAAAGTTTAGTTTATAAAATACTGACAAGTAACATAATAATTGTCAGTTAAATAAAACGACAAGACATATTTGCCATTGTCAGATTATGATAAAATTGACATTGTCAGATTTTGACATTTTTTTCTTTGTAAAATTTTGTTTTAAACAAGAAATTTTAAAGTTGTTGTATTCCAGATGAATGTTATTGGTGAAAAGGTAAAATACAAGGCAGTGAAATGCATGAAGTAGTTGGGTTCGGCATCATTGTGAATAATGATTTAATTTTTGTGTAATGCTGTTAAAGTGTCGTCGAGTGTTACACGAATTTTCACTTTAGAATCGTCAACACTTTCACTTACAAAAATATTATTTAAAATTTTAACTCGTATAAACTTATAACTTTGCTGCCAAAATTTGCCCTAAATTAAATTGCCTATCACATATACATATATCAACTAAACACTGACAAATTAAATATAAATTTTATACCTTTTTATTTGTCTCATTAAAAAAATTGTTTATACCCGATCAAATTTATCAGAGAATTTATGAGAGTACTCGGAAAATTCTTGACAATTTATTATTATGACAAGTTTTTTTTATGACTCGAAAACTTGACGATTCTGCAAAATTTTCAAACTATTTATGTGTCAGAAATTTGAGAGTTGTCAACTTGTAACTTTATAAATTGCTACACTTTTCAATTTTTAAGAAACAGGGTTCAGATGTTAATACTACATATTTAGGTAGCTTAACTGTATAACCACCCAAAATAAAAGAATTAAAAATTAATATGGATTTCGATCATCATAAATTTTGAACGCCTGATATAAATATGTAGGTATGAACCACCAAATCAAATTAAAACGAATAATTAATTATTGCTAAATTCGTTAAATAATAAATTAAATATTCGTATACATAAATCTTACACGATTGTTGTTTTTTTTTTTTCATCTTTCGTAAACAAGTTTTCACAGAAAAATTTATATGATGGGGTCAATAAATTCAGAATTACCAAGAACTTGAAAATAAAGAGATAAAACTAAATTGAAAAAAAAATAATAAATAAAGAATAAAAAACCCCAAAGAAACAAATTGTATAGTTTATGCTCTCATAATTGGCAACCTTCAGTAGTTGTTGTTAAACTTGCCATTGAAATAGCTATCCATTAAAATATTAATGTGCAATAAATGCATATAATATGTTTGATGCACATACATACATACATACAAACATGTGCATAAATGTATATTAAGGTATCTCTCTCTCCCAAGAGCTCATATATGTACATATAAATGTCAGTGGTATTCATATGGATAAAGATATATAAACAACAACAACAACAACAACAACAACAACAACAACAACAACAAACATTAAACTGGTAATAAATACGTTTAAAGCCATTTAATACAGAAAACAGTAAAAGTGAAAAATGAAACTGCAGCGTATTATGTGTGCTCCAACTCCCCCTCTCTAATCCATTGACAGGTGTTTTTTTTTAATTCTACTTCCATGAATAAAGCTTCGTTTTTGTTTTTTAATTCTACTTCGTTGAATAAAGCTTAAACAAAAGCTCTTTTGTCATACAAAACAAAATATGTACTTAAATTGAGATAATAATACAATCGATGACCTCTTAGACAAATGTCGACAGTGAATCGAGGAGTAATTCATGACCACATATGTATATACTTCTTGTCATTTCATATACTATTTTTTGCTGGAGTTGTAGTGACTTAAAAATATATTCATTAAATTTATTAGATAGGCCAGGGACATTGGTATTTTTCAATTTAAATATTTAACAACTTCTAAATTCATTATTTATTTCGATATTTCTTCCATAAATACACAGGAAATCACTACTAGACTGAAACGTTAATGAGACAACAATGCATTTTTTGTATTTCAAACCTAACCTTTGATTGATGCTAACCCTACTTTTTTGAAAAATGCCTTTTTTTTTAGTTATTCAAGTGAAGCTTTGGCTTGACCGATTTTGTAATAATTTGGTAAAATTTGAAAATATTTTTTATAAACAAAGAAAAATCAAACAAAATATATATTTTATTAGTAGGCGAAAAGGGGGCACCTTTGAACACTTTTTGATTTACGCCCATATTATTCACTCGATCCGGATCTATTTACATTGAATTTGTATACTTTACATCTGGATTTAAGTTTAAATCTGGATGTATCGAGTGAATAATATGGGCGTTAGAGTCCCCAAAAACCCAGTGTAATTGAATTATTGGCCTGTAAGTTATCGGCACTCCGAGAAATGTATTTAAAGTTTAATTTAAATCCATTTATGATTAAATTTAATAAAGGTTGACATTTTATTTTCATTAAAAACAACAAAAACATAAATGTTAAAAAATAGCCAAGTTCTTCTAAATAAAAATCTGTATATTATGTAACAACTCAGCCACGAAAAGTAATGAGATCTAAAAGTATGTAAAGATCTAACTTTATGAAAGTTTTAATATCAAATATTTCAAGAAGAGTACCTGATATATTCAGCCTTATTGTGAGTTTCGCCGAAACAGCATTCCACACGGAAAATTTTACATTTCACTTTTCGCCTATTGTGAGTTTCACCCGAAATTTTGTGTTAAAAAAATTCCCCTTATTGTGAACATTCATTTCGGACGGAATGTAATGTTATTGACACCCTAAATGTTCACTTATTTTTAGTAGGCGAACGAAATTTCGTTCGGGCGAAACTCACAATAGCTTTTAAAATTCCGGGGAGCAAAAAATTTTAAGGTGAAATATTTCTCGGGTGAAACTCATAATATGGCTGATTGAAACAACACCAAGTTATGAGAGAAATTTATTATTTAATGATTACTGACTAAAATTTGGGGGTTCACTTGGCAAGTTTTATTTTTATTACGCACAATTCAAAACGTTTCGAAAACTTGACAATGTGAACCCCTAAATTTTAGTCAGTAATCATTAAATAATAAATTTCTCTCATAACTTGGTGTTTTTTGAGAAAGTAGGCGGATATCACGCCCCTTGAATGAAAAACCTAAAATATATTTTTTTTTCTTTTTATGCACTTCAAGCCCTACCGCTCTACCAAATTTCATCATTCCACAGCAATCGGAAGTGCTCCTTGATAACAATTCTGAGAAAGTGGTCGGATACCACGCCCCCTGGATGGAAAACCTAAAATATTCTATTTTTTTCTTTGTATACATTTCGAGTTCTATCGCTCTACCAAATTTCATCATTTTACAGTGTTCGGAAGTACTCCATCTAATTGATTGCAATTCTGAGAAAGTAGGCGGATACCACGCCCCCTGAATGGAAAACCTCAAAATTTCCTTTGACTATTGTATAAAGTTTTTTTTACTTCTATGTATAAATAAACCAATTTATTTACTCACTTTTTTCGCTAAAAAATATACGCTACATTTTATTATTTAAGTTTAAAAAAAAATTGGATGGCCCAATTTAAAATCTTTTTTTATGTTTTTCTAATTTTTTTTTTTTAATTCATCATTGCTGTGGTGAGTTTCTTGTGAGTTTTCTTATGAGGATTATAAGAGAGTTTGGAAAATGTTATCAAACCACAATTGTTGTGATCAATCGAAATCACATCACAAGGAAAAGTACCACGATCTTGTGACTCCTCACAAGGAAAGGGGAGAGCTGTGGTATGTAAATAAAAACACACAGATTTTTAAAGAATGCGTTGTTATAAAACAGGTAATTCATTATAAAAAAAAAGTGTGAGTGCCGGGACTCACGGTTAAGATGTGTAAACATACGTAACGTAACGTGAATCACAATCACAGAATCACAATCACGATCACAAGATACGTTACGTTTTTTTTCACCCTACCGCCAGTATAGATGTTTACACATAAAAAAAAAAAAAAAATACAGCTATGTAAAAAAAAATATTGAAAGCAAATTTGTTTGCTTTCCGTCATTTTGAATGATAGTTGTGAAATTTTCTTTAAGGCAAGTTGTTTGCAGCGACTTTTATAACAAATTAAAATCCAAAATGTCTTGAATGTTGTCTCTGTTAAATATTTAATTATCGATAATATGTGATGGTCTTAAGCCCATTAGTGGGCCAGTGTTCAAAATGGCAGGATGGATAAGTTTGCTTAACTAAACAGGATGGAAACGTGCAAGAAAATAAACTCAAAAAAAGAACCCAATGTGATCAAAAATCAATTTACAGAAGACAACATTTGATTACAATCATGTACTGGCCAGCAGAAATTATTAATTCCATTTCCATAGATTGGAGAAAAATCAAAATTTAGACGAGTTTTGAACTATAAAGAAAGTGTGAAATTCCATTTCACAAGAGAATTTGGTTAAGAGATTCCTTGAAGAAGTCAAGGTACTATGAAAATCGTGATTAAAGTAGTGTGATATCATGAGTTTTTTTCAGTAAATTTTTCATTTTTATTTATACAGTTCTTTGAATGTGCGACTTTTATGTGTCAATCAGAAATCATGGCATGACAAACTTAAATAAAATCTTAAATTTCTATAGAATTGAAGTTAGATAGGTATTTAATTTTTATTTAAGGGGCCAGTTATAGCTTTCATTGAAACTCATCATTGAAAATTTAAATTTTACGTTTTGAGACACTTATAAAACAAAATCAGTGATTATTTTGATGCCAATATAAAGCTACAGACTTAATTATTATTTTTTGTCAAAAAAAATTTCGTTTTGGCCCAAATTAACTCGTGAAATGAATTTCTTTATTTCAATGATTTTATGACCTTACCATTGATCATTGAAATCTTAGAATTCATTTTATGTGAAAAGTTGGGCCAAAATGAAATATTTTTTTGACTAGAAATAATAATTGAGTTATCAGCTTTTTACTGGCATCAAAATATTTACTGATTTTGCTTTCAAATTGTCTCAAAATAAGAAATTAAAATTTTCAATGATGAGTTTCAATGAAAGCTATAACCCCTAGCTAACAGTGTGCCCTACATTTAAAAAAAAGTATACTTTTTTGATTTATAAATTCTCTCTCTTTGAATTCTTTATTCGCTTTTATTAATTTAATTTAATTTTAAAAAATGGACTTATAAGTCTATCTTAAGCTTATGATTAACAGGAGATGGTATTTCTTGCATTTCCATTTTAGTGCCTGTTAAAAACACGACTTAGAGTGCTTCGACTGTAATTCAACACCGACTAATTGCTGCTATTATTTTTTTTTTGTTTCGTTGAGATTTGTTTTTGTTTTAAGCTTTAACTTGTCACTGACTACAGAAAAACAAAATACAATAAGTAAAGTTTGTTTCTCGTTAAACAACCCAAAGTTAAAATTGCTTTTGCAACGTTGCCAAATTTAATATTTAACACATAAAAAATCGTTTCCAATGAAAAATTCACTTTTTTTTGTCGGATTTACCTGGAATTGTTTGTTGACTAAAGATGGTATTACCCAATAACTGAATGCAATTTGGAGGGGACTTTTCGTAAGTTATACTGCGTGGCTCCGTAGCTCCATGTACCCGTATATTATACATACATCATACATTTATAATTTTCATTTTGGGAAATTAATAGTTTTTTTTTTTGTTTAAAGTATTTTTGTGTATAGACGTAGCAATATCTTTAAATCCCTTATAAGAAGGGGAATCCCCAATAATTGACGTCATAAGAATGTCGTTTCACATTATTATTAAATATACATCTTGCATGTCTTGGTTAGAAACTTGATTTGTTTTTTTGTATTCCAATCATGTGTGAAATTTACTGTCAAGGGGGTGATAGCATGTAAGTAGAGTGTAGATGTAGATAGGTACATAAATATTGTCATTGTCTCGACCTCGAGATTTAAGTTAAATATATGAATTTATTATGATATATGTACCTACATACTTATGATTACAATCTAGGCGACGAAAAAAATGGTCCCGCATTTTTATGTATAAAAATAATGATTGTTGTGTGATTCTTTTCACAAAAACAAATCAGTAAGTCTTTTCCAGTTGAGAATGTCAAATTTATTGTTAGCGTTTACCCATTTTTACTTGCTCTAAAAGAAAGTATTGATTTCGTTTAAACAAAAATTTCGAGGTTGTAATCAAAATTCATAGTACGATGATGGTTCAAAAAAGTGTGTTTCGTCATAACATCCGTCGGTCTAGACCTCCATGCTTCCACAGTAATTGAATAGATGTACAAATTTGTTTCAAATTTTGATACAGAGCATTTTTGTATAATTCTCTTAAGGGAAATTCAAATTTTTGTTTTGACTCATCTAGAACGGGTAGCTGTCATACAAAGATTTTGTTTTTTTCCTTTTTTTTTTTGCCTTGTATAACTTTTCAATGGCTTGCTTGATTTTGGCATAATTTTGCAATCTGATGTTTCTTAATATTAAAAACAATATTGCATTTAAAAATTTTGAATCAAATAAAAATTAATTTTTCAATACTTTTGACTAAAATGTGGCATCATTATAGTTGTTATTTACAAGAACAGTTAGTGCGAGCGACTCGTGGATATTTTTTTTTTCGAATTGTGGATTATCATCGGACCCAGCGCAACAAATCTGTTTATAACCAAAAGTATGCTTCATCACTGAATAAAATTCTCTAATGAAATGTCAATGTCATATCGACTGCCACTGAAAACAGTGTTGCCAATTTATGAACAATTTATTGAAAACTTAACAAAAAAATCTTAGTTTGAAGAAGTTTGAAGTTCCAAGAATTGAAGTTAAATGACAATAGTTTGGTGGATTATTGGGCGGATGGATCATGACTCATGAGGCTAATTAATTGGCAAAACTGTTTCTAGAGACAGTAAACTTGACAGCTGACAGATGATTTGTACTCGATTTCACCATGAATATATATTAGGTAATATATTATATTCATCGTTTAAAAATTCTCATTTAGAAGTCCATATATCCATTCTCCATTTTTTAACTTTTTATGAAGGTTCGGATTGAAAATGGCAATAGACTGACGCCAGAACGAAGCTTGAAAATTGTATATAATTTGCGATATAGGGCCTCAGCTCCTCGATAAAGATATCAAAAATTACCAAATTGCGCTACATTGGAACCAGCCGTATGCAACCACATTTAATTGAAAAAAATTATCTTTTCATTAAAGCCGGCTTAATTTTTGATATCTTTATCGAGCAGCTGAGGCCCTATTTCGGCAATTATACAATTTTCAAGCCATTAACATTATTTTTGTGTATTTTTATTACTTTAATTTGGGTTGGGGTCATTATTCTGTAAGTGCCAAAATTCAGTTTTCAAAATTCTGTAATTTAAAATTCTATAAAACTAAAATTCTGTATTTCATAATTCTGAAAATCTAAAATTCTTTTTTTCAAAATCCTGTAAAACATTATTCTGTATTTCAAAATTCTGTATTCCAAAATTCTGTATTTCAAAATTCTGTAATTCTGTAATTTTTCTTTACTAATTTACAGAATTTTTGTTATTCAGCATTTTGGAGTTCAGTATAAACAGTATTTATAATTTTCCAGAATTTTGTATTTACAACATTTTGATATACAGAATTCTAGATTTACAGAATTTTGATATACCTACAGAATTCTAGATTTACAGAATTTTGATATACCTACAGAATTCTGTATTTACAGAATTTTTGAATACAGAATAAAAGATTTACAGAATAATGAAATACAGAATTTTCAATTCATTTACAGAATTTTGGTCATACAGAATTTTGTAATACAGAATAACGACCCGTTCCCCTTTAATTTTTACACCTCCAAAAAAAAGGAAATAGGTATACCCTTTGGAAGGTAACTAATATTGAAAATGATATTTAAGATATATTATAAGTTATAAAATTTATGAAATCTCACATTCACTTAGTTATGTTAATTCCATAGACAAAATCCAATAACAAGTGCTGAATGTAATTACTGTAAATAAAAAGGAGTTCAGAAATCCCTTCACATTTTTGGCAAAAATTTTGTCTGTCAAAAAATTACACTAGGTCAATATTGACTCACAAATTGAAATTTAATATTCGTAAATCGGCTTTGGAAGGCGAACTAGTGGACCAAAGATAGGTTGACTGCATAATTAAAATAATATTTCCATAATTTATTAATGTTGACTATAATAATTGAAAGTTTTGCTTTAATTAAGAGTTTAATATAATTATTATAATTAACTGGCGCCCAACGTGAAACCAAATTAAACATTGTTTTAATGATTTAGTTGACTTTCGTTGAAAATTTTCAATCAAATTATAAGATCAAGTTTGTAAAGAAGCCAACAAAGAGCAAAATAATCAATATTTAATCTTTTATCAAACAAAACAAAATCAAATCCCACATATATTGTTGACATACATAATGGTATAAGTGTGTTCTAGTTTTTAATACTTATTTTAAATCAATTTAAGTGCTCCAAGCATAGAGCATACGAATTCCCAAAAAGAGACATACACGTGCTTATACAAAAAAAAAAATAAACACAAGTCATGTAAGAATTAAGTAATTCATACAATAATAACCTTATTTTAAATATATGGTCAAACACACAAAAAAAAAAAAACTGAACTACTGCATTATTTAGAATACATACATTGTAAATGTCATGGGTGTGTGTATAATTTGTGCAACAATCGAGTATGTTTATTGTAATATCATCACATGCAAAGCAAAAAAGCATGTGAGAGAATAAGGAAGATACAAAAGAATGACTCGCGTTTGAGTACGTCAAGCGCAGAACCCATCATAGTGTATTGTTTACAACAACAGCAACAGCAACGACAAAAAATAGCAATAAAAATAGAAGCACGGTTTTATTTATTTTTTTATATTCTATTTATCATCTTTCACCGAGGGAATATAGGTACATTATCATTATGTGCGGTATACAACAAGATGCTCTGCCTTACTGCCACTGACACACCACAAGAACTACATAAACAACAGCAATGTAGTCTGTGTGTTTTTTCTTTTTTTTTCTCCTCTCTTACAGAATATATATGTAGGTACCAACACCCTGTGGAATTGAGAATCACCCGAATACTTGGGATTTGCAAAAAAACAAAAAAAAACCCACAAATATACTTCATAACCAGCTCGGCTAGGCGGCAACAGCGGCGGCGGCAGCGCTGAAAATGTTCTATTTTCGCTATTTGACTATATGTACATAGAAAAGCAATGGGTCGCAGAGATGAGAGTAGGTTTTCTTTCGCCATAGGTATTTACTACATACCTACTGATGACGATGAGAGGCAAACAATTTTTTTTTCCACTACGGTGTGGGGAATACATCTTCTTGACAACACGCCTACATGCCATTAATTACAACCACCTGTTGAATCTGTGTTGGCCATTTATCTGTATCATGCGCTTCTGACACATAAGGATGAATGAGTTTATTATAATTTTGTTTTTGAAGTCATTTCTCTCTATGGGGAGATTTAATAGTTTCATATGTACATAAATAAGAAAAAGCATGGTTGAAAATGAACATCTGTAGTATTCTCAATATATTCAAAAATATTGAGCATATTTAAATGAACAACAACAACTTAAATGTGCTACCACCAAGTTAAGGCTGGAATTATAGCTATTTCACGAGCGGCACCCGGACGATGTGACTCCTTTTAGTAGTAGGTACTCAGCCTTCATTTAGTATAGTCCAAATTCACATTCACATTCAAAAAACATAACATTGTTGTTTACTAAAGGAATCAATTAGGCTCTACGTTGGGCGCCATTTAATCTCAATCTATAATTTCTTTAGGGTTTAATTTGACTGAGTTTTTTTTAGTTTGAATTGATTTAAGGCAAAGCGTTGGTTTTTAAATAAGAAACTCTGATAGGATTTTTTTTAGTAGATTTAATTAGAAAATTAACGTTTTTAAATACTTTTTATTTGTGGCTTTTATTCAACATATGTATGTATGTATGTACCTATGTCTATTTGAAAATCGTTCACTCTGGAAGACAGCTTTAAGTCATTGTTAATTTATTGTATGATGTTTAACAACAATAAAGTTATATAAAAATAAAACTACAGTTTTAAATTGAACTCATAGTCACCACGTTGGGCGCCATTTCAAGCCAACCTATTATTTTTTTAATTTTATCGAATATCCAAGGCAATTGAACAATTCAAAGCGACTAAACTCGTTAAAACTAAAAAAAAAATTTACAAATAAAATGGCGCCCAACGTTATGCCGATTTGAACTTGTATACAAAAAAAAACTTATATGGTCCCCAAAGCAACTAAACTGGTAAATAAAAAAACAGATTGAAATTAAATGGCACCATACATGATGACTAAGATTCATTATTTGGAAAACAACGTGATATCAAAGCGACTGAAGGTACATACATAAACTTAAAAAAAAATATTGAAATAAAATGGTTCCTGGTTCGTGTAGACATTCAAATTTTATTTTTTTTTTAGCAGAAAAAAGGAAATATTCAAAGCACCTGAACTGCTAAAAAAAATCATATAGATTGATATAAAATGGCGCCAAATGTGATATTTTATATTGATCACAAAATAATACATATATACAAACATAATTGTGTTTCAATTTATTAAGTTTGTAACCTTAAAATTCCCAATAGAAGTAACGTTGGGCGCCAATTTTATGCAGTGAATTTTTATTTGCTTATCATTGCCAAAAGCTATTTTCTCAATAGCTATATTCACAGGAACACAAACACACAAATCCCTTGAATTTTAAAGTGTAAACTCACACAAAGATCACGGCCATAGCGTTGGGCGCCATTTAAACAGTTTTTTTTTTCCTGAAAGCCCAAATAACAAAAAAAAATTAGAACTGATCGTTTTTCCTTTTTTTTTTTTTGTTTCAATGGACAAGAATTTTGTAAGTTCAAACATATCAACGTGTTGTTTTTTGTATGTAGTTGCCATAGGCTAATTTCACCCCTCAAACATAAAATTAATTTCAATTTAAATAAAAAAAAAAAATTAACCATGTGTCCTACTTACATTTCGAGTGCACCGTTGTGACTTCCTCAATTTCACGCTGCAACTGTTCATTGTCTGCATTGGTTTGGGCATCCGTAACAGCAACGCACTCAACCTCTGACCCACTATCGCCACGATCATCCGCCGCCTGATGGTTTGACTGTTGCTTATTATTATTGCTACTATTGCTCGTGTCATCGGTCCCCGCTGGACTGCCACCACTGCTGCCACCGCTGATCTGTTGTTGATGTTGATGATGATGGTGCTGACCCTTTTTCGTGTTCTTTTTCATCACAGCCTCGTCTTCACTTTCACTGTCGTTAACTTCGACAATTTCATCGCTTTGTATAATTGCTGCAGTTGTCCCGTTCGTGCGTTGTGTCGTCGTCGTCGTCGTTGGTGCTGTTATTGGCGTTGTTTTTATTGTTGGTGCTGCCACTGTCATTGCCGATGCTGTTGATGATGACGTTGTGTAGTGTTGTTGTTGTTTCTTTTGATTATTATGGTCCGTTATAGTCTTATGATGCTGAGGCACAACATCACAATGTTTGGTATTATTGTTGTTATTATTTAAGTGACGTTTGTTATTTGCAGTTGGTGGCCTTTTCTTATTATTGTTATTCGTCATCTGTTGATAATTATTGCTCTCACTGACGATAGTTGTTGCTGTTGTTATCGACTCTGATTGCTGTTTCTTTAATTTTTTATTTTGTATTTGCCTCGATCCACCACCACCAACAACTTGATTATGATGATGATGACGATTTTGTTTTTCATCGTCAGATGATAATTTTTGACGTTTCGCCGAAGATGGCGGTTCTGATGGTTGTGAATCATCGCTTCCATTTATTCGGGCAAAATCAAGCACAGGATTATCTTCGTAATAACCACTTTCATGGTCCGGCTGACGACGCGACGCCATTTTTTTCACGTTCGAAGCATTTGCATATGCAACGGTTGCGCCAGCACGCGTCGAATTGTATTGCCGACTCATGTTTCAAAATGTCAAAATAATTAACACACGCGGGGTCAATTATTTTACAGTAAAAATTTTCAAAAAAAAGGTATATTTTTTTTTTACAAAATCAGCAAGTTTGATTGATTTGTATTTTCGCGAATTTACGTATTCTACCACATTTTTATACAATTTAACGTTTTTTTTTTGTTGCTGGAGATTTTTTTTGAGAATAGTTGTTGTATAAAGGCAACGCGAGAAAATAACAATAACAACAACAAAAAAAAATAATTTTGTGATTTTTTTTTCTTTCAACCCGAAACGACCTACCTACCTTCGTAAATATAACGATTAAACCTCGAAACCGAAAAAAAGAGAAGAATAGTTCTGTAGTTGTCAACTAGGACCCGCCATTTCTTATCAATTTAAGGCTGAAGTAATTGCACCTGAAAAAGAAACAAAAGAAAAAAGATTATAAGTCAGTTTAGAAATTGGAAACGAACGAGAAATACAATAACAAGAGATATTTTTTATGAGAACTGAACTTGTACATTTACAACAAATTACCGACAAGTGTCAGAATTGATTATTCAGCGCGTTTGGTTTCCTTATTTTTTAACACACCAAAAGATTAATATTCTAAATTCAGAACAATGCCAAAATCTGTTTTTTGACAGATCTAGATAAAAATGACAATCTTTTACTCATTTTACATTCAGAAAACTGCCTCTGAATTTTAACTCTAATCCAACTCAATCTCATCAATCTCAATTCATATTAACAAGCTGAACAAAAGTTTGCGAACACACCCGTGAAATTTTTTAAAACGTCACTTGGCATTTTTCTTTCCCTTTCTTTATACCTAAGTGAGTATATAAAATTCAATATAGGTACCGTTTTATTTTAGGTTACATTGCTCAGCAATTATAAAATTTCAATAAAACGGGATAAATATGTCGGCAGAAAATAGGTATAACTTTCACGTACCTACTTACTGTTTGATACCATCGTTGCCCATTCCCACCATTTTTAGCCCGAATTACTGTCAAAGTTCATATAAAAAATAAAACTGGTAGAATCTGGCAGTTTCGGGCAAGTTCGCGAACAGACCTATTGGCTGACTTAACATAATTGCCAATTTGTAAACACTTCTGCCAAACATTGACATCTTTTGTAATAAAACACATTTCTGACAAATAATGTTTAAAAATGGCAGCAACTAGGTACGGAGGGTACATAATTCTTTATATAAAATTTCAAGAATTGGCCAGGTCCATGACAACACCTCACGACTGGTATCCTTCCACAGGCCCAAAAAAAGTTTTAAATTTTTTCTATAAAACGATTTTAAATTTCTTTTTTCATAAGAATCTATACCTATGTAAATGTATTCATACATATATCGCAACTCACCTTTAACTGACTGGACATAAAAGGTAAAGTTATTCGTCGTTTACGTGTAAGATTACAATTTACTGAGAACTTCTGTAAAAGTTCATGAGTATGAGGACTTATGACATATAGAGTATTATAAAACCTCACACCACAAAAAATTACAAATGAGAATTAAAAAACGAAACAAAAAAGAACCAGGCCATCGTTTATTTTTTTTGTCAACTAAATTAGGTCAAAAAAACCTAAGCTAATTACTGACTTTAAAGTTAGACGTGTGTTGAGCGGTGACATACACAAAAAAAAACTGAACTGTCACTTTTTGTACGATCAATGTCATATAAAATACATACAGGTATGTACCTATATAAAATAATCTAGACCAAACAAACGCCAACACACAATAATTGCCAAGAAGAATTTTATTTAATCTTACTGTAGTTAGCATTTTCGTAAACAAAAATAGAATTCAATAGAAATCGCGAGAAAAAAATAAATTATTAAAAAAATCTAAACAAGAACACAAAAAATTAAAAGACAAGCTTTAGTGCAGAAGTTTCAGATATGAGAGCTTATTTTTTTTCATTATTCCTTCCATCGTCGTCGTTTCCATGAATAAGTTAATCTTATCTTCGTTTTTTGTCATGGTGTGATTTTTTTTTTGTATTCCTCTCTTGCACCGAACGGCCATTTGCCGCAGTAGCTAAAGCTATACCTATTTTGATTACGATCACATGTTGCTTGTATTATTTTGCATGGTGATGTGTTTCTTACTGAGAGAGAACAACACAAGAGAAACTTTCGCTCGTGGAAATATTTTTTGTTATAAATGGGTTTTTAAGCCAAGGTGTTATGAAAGTTTTACATGTTTGTTTTTTATTATTTAGCTTTAAAATTTATTTCAATCAATTAAAATGAATGCATTGCAAAATTTATTGTTTATAGCTTCAAGGAAAATAAATATAGACAACATGGCGCATTGAGATACAAACGTATTTTAATATTAATAATTTAGTTTTGTAATAGGATTTTGTAAAAGCTTTTTCATTATAGGTATTATATGCGGGGATGCATCCAGATCAACCGTATATTTTCAAAAAGAATAGTTACTACCTATTTAAAATAATGTCGAAAGGAAACCTATAACTAAGACAGTTAATAATAACGAAAAGGCTTGTTTTTTATTAGGAATGTAATGAAAGGTAGTTCAATTAGTTTTCTATATTGATAACACTGTAAATTTAATAGCTTTAAATAAACAGACATGCTTTAATTAAAACGTCAAATCGTCGGCTAAATACGTAAAACTGCTAAGTCCACTTTTGTTAATTTTACAGGAGAGCGAAAAAATAAAAAAAAAATTACATAAGACTCCATATAAAAACTTATTTTCTCTTTAGGGTTCTGCAACAACTAGAGCTAAGTACAGACGATTGTCAGATCTTACAATATTGTCAGATCTTTCAGTGAAAAAATTGTTCCAAATGTCTTACAATCGTCTGAACACACAATTTTGTCTGACAATATTGTCAGAAATGTCATTGTCAGACGACAATCTGACAAAAAATTGTCAGGTATCTTACAATCGTCTGAACACATAATTTTTATCATTTCAGTCGATTATGACATTTTCAGACTCATTGGACAATCTGACGATTGTCAGATCTTACAATATTGTCACAACTGTCAATGGTCTGACAATAGCCAACAATTAGCTGACAATTGACATATTTCTTACAATGAAAAATTGTCCGTTCACACGGTTGGTAGATTTCTCCCCAAAGTCTTACAATTTGATTGTCAGCTCTTTTTTTAACTCTCTTTAACCAACTCATTGACATTTCGGACAATGAAGAAATTGTCAGCAATTGTAAAAAGTTTTCAATGAAAACATCATTTTTCATTGAGTCATTTTGACTCATTGGTTTTCATTGAAAACTTTTTACAATTGCTGACAATTTCTTCATTGTCCGAAAAAGTAATCGTTATGTGTAGTATCAGCAAACGGGTCTTAAACTTATAATTTTAGTCCAAAGTTCATACAAAAAAAAAGAATCAGATTGGATTAAAATTGGTAGTAAACGAACAGAACTTCAAGAATTTATCACTTTTGACATAATGGGCGTTTTTCTTTTTTAGTTCAGAGCAGAGCCTGAACTGTCAAAAAAAAATCGTGTTTCTTTTTTAGCTCAGAGCAATCAGAGCTCCAATTTTGTTTCTTTTTTCGCTCTAAGCATGTTCAGAGCGCGCTCTATAAGCTCAGAATAAATTGATAGAGCAGACGGAGTTGAATAGCTGAACGCAAAGAAAATGACAACTGTGAACAAATAAAAAAGTGACAGCTGGTGAAGAGTGTTTCTTTAAATAAATCTGAACTTGCTTAGTTCAGAGATCTCTCAGCAATTTTGCGAAGTAATCGAACGGAGGTAATAAAGACGTGGGCACGCAAAGTGAATGTTTTTTTTTCGCGTGGGAATGCATCGTATGAACTGTGCTGTGTGGTTGTTTTTTTTTTCTGGCCCGAGAGATACCTATTCATGAATTGGAAAATAATTTCGATGACTAAGGAATTCCAAAGATTCTAATAATAAAATGATTCAAAACTCTTAAGAGTTACGAGAACTCAAATTATCTTTATAAATATTAATTATTTACGGTCAAACGACAGAGTATTGTTTGTTTGCAATGGAATTCAATTTCAAGATTAAAATACATATTTTAAAACGAGGTGTACCTATGTATGTATGTACAATGGTGTGAAAAACATTCCGGATTTTTTTTGTAAACTGCATTAATTGTTGGTTTGTGATATAAAAATGAAAAAATCAAATGTTTGCAATTTTTTCCCATTTTTATTGAACAATTTTATTATTTGAAACAAAAACCATGGAACTTTATCGATCAAAACAAAAAAAAATTCAAAAATTAAAGTTGATTCAAAATTTTAATGTGACAAACTAACCGGATTTTATTTTTTTGCAATTAACTTTTATTATTTATTTAATATTTTGTCCACTAACCCCTGTTTTTTATCATAGCTCGGCATCGACGAGGCATTGAATGGATTAAATTCTCGAAAACAGAATCAGGAATATTCTCCCATTAATTTTTCAAAGCTGCAAAAAGAGAAGTTGTTGACGTGTGCTTTTTTTCCCAACCCGCCTCTTTAAAATGGCCCACAAGTTTTCTATTGGGTTTAAATCGGGTGATTGAGATGGCCATTTAAAGGCACGAATATTTTTAGTTGCAAACCACTCTTTTAGCAGCTTTGAAGAATGTTTGGCTGAAAAACCCAACGCAGAGGCATTTCTTCCTCTGCGTATGGAAGCATTACTGACTCCAAAGTGTCCCTATATTAGAAACGGTCCATAATTCCTGTGATTTGGTGTATAGGACCGCACCCTGCTCCTGAAAAACAGCCCCAAACCATCACCGAGGCTCCACCGTGCTTAACTGTAGGGAGTACATTTGCAGGCTTTAATCGCGTACCTTTTGAGCGCCTCACTGTCCTTGCACCATCGGAGTAAAATAAGTTGAATTTGCTTTCATCACTGAAAAGCACACTCCTCCATTTGCTTAAAGACCGGTTAAGATGATTTTTTGCAAATTCAACCCTGGGTTAAATGTTTTGATTAGGAATTTTAAGTCTTTCCCAAATACCTTTTACGGATTACCTTTTTTACGATGTTTAGCAGTAAGAAGAGGTTTTTTAGCTGGTCGAAATGCAAAAAGACCGAAGCTGTGTGAAGTCAGAACCCCGAGCTCAAAATTTTGGGTCCAAATATATCAGAATCGTTTGTCCATCGTTTGTCCACGTTTGTCCAGGCAAAATTTTCGTTTGTCCACCCCCAGGAAAAAAGTTATTAAGCTTTTCTTTTTTATAGGAACACCCCCACAAATTAAAAATTGACCTCATGCCCGCAAATGATAACTTATATGGATGGGACATGGTGCATTCGTTTGTCCAGCAGCCGATACTGATTGTCCACCAAAAATTTTTACTTTCCCACCCTTAGTTCAAAAGTTATTCAACATTTCTTTTTTATAGGAACACCCCCACAAATTTAAAAGTCGTCTACCACCCACAATTCACAACTTAGGAGTATGGGACCAATTGCATTCGTTTGTCCACCGGCTGATTATGATTGTCCACCAAAAATTTTCGTTTGTCCACCCTTAGTTCAAAAGTTATTTAACATTTCTTTTTTATAGCAACTATCACAACCCTAAAAACCTTAAAAGTCGTCTACCACCCACAATTTTCAACTTAGAACGTTGAAACAAAAAGCCTTCGTTTGTCCAGCGGCTCATACTGATTGTCCACCAAAAATTTTCGTTTGTCCACCCTTAGGTCAAAAATTATTCAACTTTTCTATTTTATGGCACCCAACCCCAAAATTGAAAATTTCACTTAGCCGAATCGAACCTTTTGCAATCGTTTGTCCATCGTTTGTCCAGGCTAGAAAAAAAATGAAAAAAATTTTTCGACCCCCCCTTCAAAAGTTATTCAACTTTTCTATTTTATAGCAACACCCCCAAAACTAAAAATTGACCGCATTCCCACAATTTTCAACTTAGAACGTCGAAACAAAAAGCCTTCGTTTGTCCAGCGGCCCATACTGATTGTCCACCAAAAATTTTCGTTTGTCCACCCTTAGGTCAAAAATTATTCAACTTTTCTATTTTATGGCACCCAACCCCAAAATTGAAAATTTCACTTAGCCGAATCGAACCTTTTGCAATCGTTTGTCCATCGTTTGTCCAGGCTAGAAAAAAAATAAAAAAAATTTTTCGACCCCCCCTTCAAAAGTTATTCAACTTTTCTATTTTATAGCAACACCCCCAAAACTAAAAATTGACCGCATTCCCACAATTTTCAACTTAGAACGTCGAAACAAAAAGCCTTCGTTTGTCCAGCGGCCCATACTGATTGTCCACCAAAAATTTTCGTTTGTCCACCCTTAGGTCAAAAATTATTCAACTTTTCTATTTTATGGCACAATAACCCCAAAATTGAAAATTTCACTTAGCCGAATCGAACCTTTTGCAATCGTTTGTCCATCGTTTGTCCAGGCTAGAAAAAAAATAAAAAAAATTTTTCGACCCCCCCTTCAAAAGTTATTCAACTTTTCTATTTTATAGCAACACCCCCAAAACTAAAAATTGACCGCATTCCCACAATTTTCAACTTAGAACGTCGAAACAAAAAGCCTTCGTTTGTCCAGCGGCCCATACTGATTGTCCACCAAAAATTTTCGTTTGTCCACCCTTAGGTCAAAAATTATTCAACTTTTCTATTTTATGGCACCCAACCCCAAAATTGAAAATTTCACTTAGCCGAATCGAACCTTTTGCAATCGTTTGTCCATCGTTTGTCCAGGCTAGAAAAAAAATAAAAAAAATTTTTCGACCCCCCCTTCAAAAGTTATTCAACTTTTCTATTTTATAGCAACACCCCCAAAACTAAAAATTGACCGCATTCCCACAATTTTCAACTTAGAACGTCGAAACAAAAAGCCTTCGTTTGTCCAGCGGCCCATACTGATTGTCCACCAAAAATTTTCGTTTGTCCACCCTTAGGTCAAAAATTATTCAACTTTTCTATTTTATGGCACAATAACCCCAAAATTGAAAATTTCACTTAGCCGAATCGAACCTTTTGCAATCGTTTGTCCATCGTTTGTCCAGGCTAGAAAAAAAATAAAAAAAATTTTTCGACCCCCCCTTCAAAAGTTATTCAACTTTTCTATTTTATAGCAACACCCCCAAAACTAAAAATTGACCGCATTCCCACAATTTTCAACTTAGAACGTCGAAACAAAAAGCCTTCGTTTGTCCAGCGGCCCATACTGATTGTCCACCAAAAATTTTCGTTTGTCCACCCTTAGGTCAAAAATTATTCAACTTTTCTATTTTATGGCACCCAACCCCAAAATTGAAAATTTCACTTAGCCGAATCGAACCTTTTGCAATCGTTTGTCCATCGTTTGTCCAGGCTAGAAAAAAAATAAAAAAAATTTTTCGACCCCCCCTTCAAAAGTTATTCAACTTTTCTATTTTATAGCAACACCCCCAAAACTAAAAATTGACCGCATTCCCACAATTTTCAACTTAGAACGTCGAAACAAAAAGCCTTCGTTTGTCCAGCGGCCCATACTGATTGTCCACCAAAAATTTTCGTTTGTCCACCCCAATGTCAAAAATTATTCAACCTTTTTAATTTATTATCAAGATTTTAGTTCAGACACAAACCATTTCATATAGTTCGCACATTTAATGCAAAAAATTTTCGAATTAAATTTCCATTTTATTAATGCAAAAAATGTTCGAACAAAATTTGCATTTTTTTTTTTCAACACAAAAAATGTTCGAACGAAAGGACCATGGGCATTTTGGCATATGGAGAGCACTTTATTTAATTATATAGCAGCTAAATTGAAATCGAGCGCAAAAGTTGTTTTTTGGCACATTTTATAAAAAAAGTATTTAAAATACAAAAAAAATTATTTGAAAAAAATGGCAACACTTACTAAAAAGTGTTTCACCTTTTCTGAAAGCCTGAAGTCTAATCTTTCATTTTATTTTTAAATCAACTTATTTTTCGAAAAATTTTCTTTCAAACTCAAAAAGCTGAAAAAGAAAGTTACTATCAACACGGGTCACTTTGGCACTTTTTCAAATTAAAATGTGAATAACTTTTGCAATAATTTTTTTTTTGAAGGAGATTTCAGCCATTTTACCTACTTCGCTCACTCTATTAGGTATGACAAGTCTTGACAAATACTAATGAACAGTTTTATATATGTATGCTAAAATATGGGTGGCCAAAGTCACCATCCCATTCAGGGTGAATTTGGCCGGACGGACGCTTTCCTCATTTTCAGATGAACTACAGGCAGCAAGTCAATCTCACCCAACCCAAGTGAAAGAAGAGAATTTTTTTATATATGTATTAAGTATTTTTTGTTATTAGTTTACTCTATCTGGTCTGTTTTTAATATTTTTTTTGAAAATACAAATAAATATTAATTCGAATTTTCATATACTTGAAAGGATATTTGAAAAAAGAATCTCTCTCGGCGATCCACATTTAGAACAGTAAGTTTTTTCTGCAGATCAGTCTTGTTCACATGTGCAACGTCTTTTTTTCTGAATATATTAAGCTATATCCAACATCTCTTCGTAAGAATAGGCGTGTTTTGGTGAGAAACTGCAACCCAGCCAGTCAAAATTTATTTAGAGAAACAACAAAAAAAATCTACTGGCATTTACACTAACTTTTTTCTCCAGTCAAATTTTACTGGATAAAAGTAGTTTCTCTTTCTCAAACTCAGTGGGAACTGAGCTATATTCTCACCAATACACGGCTATTAAGATTGTTAACTCGTCGTTCTCTACATTTAAGATGAAGCCGAAGTAAAATTTTATGTTTCTTTACTGCAAACCTGACCTTCGTCACTCATGATTTCTTGTTCTTGCCACACAGCCAAAGTCACCCAAAATGAATGTCAAAGTCACCCCACCATTTGGCATTTATTATAAAAAATATAAAATTTATTGTTTATAAAATAGTTACAAAGGGTAGAATAAAGGGAATTAAATTTAAAAAAAAAATACATATATCGGAGTTAAAATCATTTTACAATCATATTTCTGCAACATATTAAAACCATCCAACATTTTTAAGAAAAATAAATTTTATTATATTTTATTTACTAATTTTAATTAAATAAAGCTAGTATGATCATTTTTTAATTCATTGAATTATACAAATTTACAAAGAAGTTTGAAAAAAATTAAAAACTCCTTCATATTTAAATTTTTTTTTTAAAAGTATCCATTCAAAACCCAACCAGGCCACAAACACCCGGGTTGACGGTACTGCTGTTCTGTATAAAGGGTGTCCCATAAACAATGGTCCAAACTGAAACTGGTGATAGGGCAGGTCATGACTATTCAGAATTTAACTTGTCCGTACCCCATCATAACGGTTTTCGAATAACGGCAGTTTTTTGGAAATTTTGAAAAACCCATACTTTAAACCAGTTATTTGGTTACCCTATCCATAACTGATTTTTGGTTTTCTTAATTTGTTTCACATAAATATTGTATGATAGTAAGATTAATTTTCTGCATTAAAATATTTTTGATATCCTGCATTATTTTGCTCAAAATTAATTGATAATACGACATTTTGATCAAACCTTTATCTTACTTCAGTTTTTAAAAGAGCATCCTGAAAACATATCATGTGATTCAACACTGATTTTTAGATTTAAAAATTTGCCATAATATTGAAGTTTCTTAAAAGGTATAAAACTCACCAATGACAGTCTTCGATTAAAAGTTATAAGAATTTTAACTCAAACAAACAGGTTTGTTAAATAAATAAAAATAAATCTTTTTTTGAGTTTGAAAGAAAATTTTTCGAAAACTATTTATACAAATAAGTTGATTTAAAAATAAAATGAAAGAACGGACTTCAGGCTTTCAGAAAAAGTGAAAGACTTTTTAGTAAGTAGTGCCATTTTTTTCAAAAATTTTTTTTTGTAATTTAAATACTTTTTTTATAAAATGTGCCAAAAAACAACTTTTGCGCTCGATTTCAATTTAGCTGCTATATAATTAAATAAAGTGCTCTCCATATGCCAAAATGCCCATGGTCCTTTCGTTCGAACATTTTTTGTGTTGAAAAAAAAAAATGCAAATTTTGTTCGAACATTTTTTGCATTAATAAAATGGAAATTTAATTCGAAAATTTTTTGCATTAAATGTGCGAACTATATGAAATGGTTTGTGTCTGAACTAAAATCTTGATAATAAATTAAAAAGGTTGAATAATTTTTGACATTGGGGTGGACAAACGAAAATTTTTGGTGGACAATCAGTATGGGCCGCTGGACAAACGAAGGCTTTTTGTTTCGACGTTCTAAGTTGAAAATTGTGGGAATGCGGTCAATTTTTAGTTTTGGGGGTGTTGCTATAAAATAGAAAAGTTGAATAACTTTTGAAGGGGGGGTCGAAAAATTTTTTTTATTTTTTTTCTAGCCTGGACAAACGATGGACAAACGATTGCAAAAGGTTCGATTCGGCTAAGTGAAATTTTCAATTTTGGGGTTGGGTGCCATAAAATAGAAAAGTTGAATAATTTTTGACCTAAGGGTGGACAAACGAAAATTTTTGGTGGACAATCAGTATGAGCCGCTGGACAAACGAAGGCTTTTTGTTTCAACGTTCTAAGTTGAAAATTGTGGGTGGTAGACGACTTTTAAGGTTTTTAGGGTTGTGATAGTTGCTATAAAAAAGAAATGTTAAATAACTTTTGAACTAAGGGTGGACAAACGAAAATTTTTGGTGGACAATCATAATCAGCCGGTGGACAAACGAATGCAATTGGTCCCATACTCCTAAGTTGTGAATTGTGGGTGGTAGACGACTTTTAAATTTGTGGGGGTGTTCCTATAAAAAAGAAATGTTGAATAACTTTTGAACTAAGGGTGGGAAAGTAAAAATTTTTGGTGGACAATCAGTATCGGCTGCTGGACAAACGAATGCACCATGTCCCATCCATATAAGTTATCATTTGCGGGCATGAGGTCAATTTTTAATTTGTGGGGGTGTTCCTATAAAAAAGAAAAGCTTAATAACTTTTTTCCTGGGGGTGGACAAACGAAAATTTTGCCTGGACAAACGTGGACAAACGATGGACAAACGATTCTGATATATTTGGACCCAAAATTTTGAGCTCGGGGTTCTGGCTTCACACAGCTAAAGACCGAAATCTCTTAAACGCCTCCTGACCGTACTTGGCCCTATGGGTAGATTAGGTTCATCACAAATTGTGTTTGAAATCGCAAAAGGGTCTTTAAGCACGAAATTCTTTATGCTTTAATTGTTGTTTTGCGAGGGCAAAATGATGTTGCAAACCGTTGACGTTGGAATTTTTAAGATTTCAGCGATTACTTTTTGTTTTATACCGGCTTGGAACTTTTCGTATTATTTCGTATCGAATCGCGTTTCTATAACGTGTTTTAGCCATTTTATGCACTATATAATTTAAACTTACACAGCTTTCAACGTGTAAAAACGTTTTAATCTACGGCTTGAGTCAAAAGACTCGAAAAAAACGTTACTTTAACATCGAGACTCGCAATCTTCTTGAAATGCGGTAAGTTTTGCACAGGCATGTTACTGAGGAACTTTATAAAATAATTTTTTTCATTGTTCTTGTCATCGTAGCATTAAATTTTTAAGGTTATTATTAACTTGTCTCATACTCTTTACAAATTATTAAAAAACTTATGGAAAGTTGTTAGTTTTCTACTTGGTATTAAGAAAATCATTACTATGGGAAAAAATCCGGAATGTTTTTGGCAGCACTGTACATACATACATGCAATTATTTTTAAATGACGCGATTTCCATTTGCGGCGCTGCGTATTAGTTCAGTAATTTTTTGTTTAAAGTAGGATCTGAGAGAAAGTACTAGTAATGCATTGATTTTTTTTTTTGTATTAATTAAAAATATTTAAAATAAATTCTTTACCCACTTTGTACCAGCTTCCAAATAACATCCTATCTACTTTGACTCCACTTCATTTAAACTAAAGAGTTTTTACAAATACAATAGAATCTCGAAAAGATGAACAGATATAAAACAAGGCCCGTTCATCTTTTCAAATTGTTCATCTTTACGAGCATCAACATATTTTTGAGGAAGAAGATATAGTAAACATTAAAAATTATTTACATAACAAATTAAAACAAGCTCAAAAGTATTATTTAGGAGGAACTAAAAGCAAAGAAGAAGTAAAAAATTATGTTGGGAATAAAGTGTTCATCTTTTCGAGTACAAAATTTCAACCCGTTCATCTTTTTGAACACTGAAAAGTGAAAATTTTCCGTTCATCTTTCCGAGCTGTTCATCTTTTAGAACCGTTCATCTTTCTGAGATTCTATTGTATCTATCTATAACTACATACAATATTCAATACAATATACGGCAAAAATCAACTCGTGAAAAGCCGGCACAATAGTTGATACTTTTTGGATGCTTCATTGGAAATCAAAGATATACCTAGTCTATGACATTTGAATCTATTTAGAATCAAAACTTTCTGAAACATTTTATATAATAATAATAATAATAATAATAATAATAATATAATAAATAACCTCTTTCAGACATACCTAGTTCCTGGAAAAAATAATAGAAAGAAGTGTTTTCACCATTTTCAATGAATAATATTTTTTAGCAATTCAAAACTCGTCAAAAGTCGACATAGTAGAAAAAGCAATCATGAAACAAAAAAATGAGACTGTAGGTAGGTTCAATATTCAGATCATTACAACATCATTAGTAACATTTTATTATTTTGTTTAAAAGATTAATAGAATTTCAAAGATTTATTAAATCATCTCTTATCTCTAAATCTCGATGAAATTCTCATATCCACATACTTAAATAGCATAGTTATTTTTTGGTATAAGTAAATACATAGGTATATTCCTTTAAAGTAGAAGAATTTTCAGTTCACATATATCTACCATTAAATATATAAACTAGACATACATATTATACATATGTACCTTATTATAACTAACCCAAAACCACCCATTAACATGATGACAATATTAGCCACACACTGATAATAATATAATTTAATGCCACTAACAACACTTATCTCTTCCTATCAACCACACTTATCAGTAATATTTTCAATAGCTATTCCAAAGTTCCACATGTTTGCGGTGTATCTACCTATTAAGCGCACGCATTGTTCATATTTTATATAAATGTATCTAGGTACGTATGTGTACATAATTAGCAAAGAACATTTAATCAAGTTGTATCTTCATAAACATTTTTTTTACAACACCACAAGACTTGCATATAAACATACATATATAAATATGTAGATAAATGTAGGTTCTGGTTTTTCAAACGCAATACCTACCTATAGTTGCAGTTTGTTTACTTCGATAAAAAAAATAATAATAATTTATTTTCAAGTAGATTCTATAGAGAAATTCTCCAAGGCAACATAATATGAACTTATAAATATTTAATAATAGGAACCTTAGCGGCGTGAAATCACGCAAGCATGTTAATGATTTAAAACAAACAAACAAAAAAATTGCATGAGTTTAAGTATAAATCACTTCCGGAGAATCGGTCTTGCAAACTACTTGTGTAGGTATATGAAGTATCTTTAAATAGACAATTTTATAGGGGTATACATGTTGCAGTACAGAAACCGAGTAAATCTGTATAGGTATAAATACACAAATAAATATGCATCGAAAATTCTTTCAATTTACTTAGTTGCAAGTTGAGGATATACCGTGTATACTGCCTATCTTCTTATTGAATATTTCTCAACTGCAAATAATTAAAACAAATGATATAGGTATGTAGGTAAATTTATTATTTTTTAATGGGGCTTTTTGCAGTTTTTTTTACTTCTAACGTCTGCATAGTTTTACGAATCCTAAATTAATGGTTAATGTTCCAATATCGATAGACAAAAACCAAAGATGATATCCGAACAGTCATTAGTTTGTCATTTAATGGTAATGATGATATTGGCCATATCAATATGGTTTGTCAATGTTAATAATTTTAACGACGTTATAGTTATTTAAAGACTAAAAACCTAGACAAAACGCCTGTAATTTAATGAAACTTTAAAAAATTTTCTAATTAACCAAAGTATAGTTGGAAGTGGTCATTATAAAGTCTGTCAAATTAAGTGTCTCCCAATTCGAAATGATTTAACGGTAAATCATCATTACATTACGTCGTTATCGTTATGTGGATTGTTTGGATTTTGTGTACGAAATCAAATTACAAATACAATTATGTAAACAAATAGGTAGATATGTATTGGAGGATATGAGACGTATGAATGTCAAGGGCTCTCTGCTGGTTGGTTTACTTCGGGATTTTTAAGGAGAAAATAAGGACGGGTCTTTACCTGCTCAGTCAACTTGACGAAACAAAATCTCTGAGATCTCAAAAACGTGAATACAAAAATTTAGATTTTTCTATAGTTGTCACCTGAATGCAATAACCTACTATGTAACTGGATTTTTTTTTCTTTTTTGAGATATTTGGGTTTTTCTGCTACCTTCTAAAAAAATATGGTGTTATTTTATTACATAGAATGTAGGTATTATCATGCAAAAAATGGAGTTTAAATTAGTGGCAAATTTTTTGCGATTTCCATAAAACTACGAAAATCAGGTTATCTGGTCCTTGCATTCAGGTGACGGTCTGACCAAAAAATATCGCGGGATTCTAGACTACTATTGTGGGATGTAAAGTATATTATTTTGTTTCGATATTTTTTAAAGTAAATTTTTCTATTATTGTCTATTATTTAAAATATGTGACGCAATCACGGATTCTTGAGGCTGATTGAGACGAACACAATTCATAATATGTTCTTTAAATTTAGTCTCTATGCTTCGTTTTGCTTGTAGGTACATATTTACGTTTACACACACCATATTCAATCTTATCAATCCCTGATTTGCTCAGTGTTGTTGTTTTGTCTTATGTAGAACCAAGTAAATTAACCAATTTTTGTGGTTTTTGTATACCACATCCATTTCATGATTATTTGATACTAATAATTGTTAAAGTATTAGGTATACGAGTATTTAATTATTTAAACCAAATTTATCGGACTTCACGCCGTTCAACATCGAGCTGTTATTAAAAAGTAGGTATGTACATATGTAGTTCAATTAAAAGCCGAAGTGACCAAAATCGATCAAAAATTACCAACGGACAAAACCTCAAACTATCAGTGACTTTTTCATACAAAATGAAAAAACGCGCCAACCCTTCAAGAATTTTATTGCAAATCTATCAAGGAAGTGAGTATACCTTATGTATGTACAATGTACATACCTACATATGGAATTTCCCCCAATTGATTTTTTCTCATTGGATTTTGTTTTCTTTTGTCTTTCTTTCTTTACCTGCCTACTTATTACTTTTTTATCGCTGAATATTGCCATTTGCCAATATGTTTACTAAGTCAACCCTCTTTTGTATATTATTATGCCTTTAAAATGTTTTATCCCCGAATTTCTTTCGAACAGTATGGAAATATATGATAAAAATTACTTGAGTTTGCTCAGACACCGCCGATATAAAAAATTAGGCAAAAACTGACATCTGTCATCCAGATTCCTGGCGCAGAGATTGTTGGTCACAAAAAAAATATGATGTGATGACCCATCGCTTTTGTATAGTACCTACCAAAGATATGGATAGTTCTGCACAATATCAAATTTCATTTGAAATTTAAACGAACAAAAATGAAAAAGAATTTTATAGAAGACAAGACGTATTTCTATGGTAAAAAGGTGTTTCATCAAAAATTCCACAACATGTGGGTCCTATTGGGCCCCTCCTTTCTCGATGACAATTATTAACACATAACGACAACACACATATGCTACAGTTGGTCACTTATTTTTCAATCATCAATATTTTTTTCAAAAAAAACCAGACAACAAAAGTAAACACAAACCTAACTGAGGGATATTTGAGTAAAGTGAAGTAATTAAAAATTAATTTAACTCAATTTATTTGCATTTTCTTACCTTTTTTCCTCAAAAAAACGCTAACAAAAGAGGGAAAGCGCGGTATTTTTTGTTCGTTCGATCTCCGTCTGTCACTATTGTCGCCTCCTTTATCCAATATTGCTTTTTTACACAAAATAAGAAAATAACTAAAAAAAACTTTAGAATTTTCGAGTGTATTTCCTTTTTATTTATTTTGTTCGCAAAATTCTTGAGTAATTTTTTTTTTAAATTATGATTGTGTCACTGGTCACTGCCACGCACTTCAATTTTTTTTTTATCAGAAAACAAAATTCGCTGCACAAACATAAATCACAAAAAAAAATATTTTCTTCTTCACTTTAATTCATTCCATTGGGCTTTCATTCCATTTTTTTGTATTTGAACAAAAAAAATATATTATATTACTTTGCACTTCTTTTGTCACTTATTTAATTGGATTTTTTTTCCTTTCTTGTAAATTTTCTATTTTGTGCACACGGAGAATTTCTTCTGGCTGTTTTTATGTTATTTTGTGGATTTTTTAAGGTTAAAATTTTGACAGCCATGCACTAGATTTCTCTCCACTGTTCGTTAACTCAGGGATTTTTTTTGTTTCTTTTAAATTTTTTAGAAAGTCTCCTTTCCTCTTTTTTTTTTGATATAAAAAAGATTACTTTTCAGTTTTTTTTAACACTTGATAATTTTTTTCATCTATATATTTGAATATAATATTTGTGTATTTTATTGAAATAAAATGAGAAAAAATTAGAAAAAAACGTAGAGCGACACGTTCACCGTACCGAACAGCCGGACTGCGTAGTTATTTTTAATTTATAATTTTTTTTAAATGCCAAAATGGCTTTCCAAGAAACAGATGCATAATGGCGTGTGTTAGAGGAAATAAGAAAGAGTTTGTTGATGGATTTTCTTAATGGGTTTGTTTCGGTAGAAAGGAAACAGATATGTATGAGGAAAAGAGACCGAGATATAATAAAAACTTAAAGTGATGCCAAGTCGACTTTAAGTGGAGAGATCCTACATTACAGCGGAGTTTTTATATTTGGAGATTTATATGAGATTCACACGGATGATTATTAAAACCATGCTCACACCAATACAAAATTTCCGATTTCAACCAAAATATGTATTGGAAATTTACTTTTCCACATTTGGAGGTGAAAAAATACGAATGAGAACCTTAAAGCCGTTCCACACTATCCCAATGAGTATTAAAACATGCCAAAAAAGTGGGGAACAAGTCATGTATAAAAGTGTGGGAACAAAATATGACTGCCCATCTTACACAGCATGATATTCCAGCCTACACCATTTGACATGCATTATTACATGAGAATTTTTAGAAATTGTTCTAATTCTCTCACACATTTCATCACATTTTTATTGAGGTTAAATTTAACTGTTTTGTGTGGTAAAAAATTAAAATGAATTTCTCTCCCACAAATTTAGCAGCATAGTATGGAATTCTTTCTCACTTTCAATTTGACAGGGTTTAATACTCAGTGGGATAGTGTGGAATGGCTTTTACTAAATATTTTCAAAGGCTCCCCCAAACCAACGCGAAACATTTGGAACGACGATGAAACTTTCGGTTGTCAATATATTTTACATGAGATTCGCTCAATCGCATCGTCAGGTTGGTGTGGGTACTCTTATTTATCTGGAGGAGCCTTAATTGTGGTTGAAGTAGTTAATAGAAGTATCGTAACTGCAAATTTCAACGAATTTTAATCAGAAATCTGCTTAAAGGCTCTCCCAAACCAACGCGAAATCGTAGCGAATCATTCACAATAACAGAAAATATGACAAATACACAACGCTAAACAACAACAAAAATCTGTCGTCGGCGAATATTTCGCGTTGGTTTGGGAGAGCCTTAAGTTCATATAAAAAAATAAAATGTGTAGAAATTCGCAGTTTTGGACAGAAAATCACAGAATTTCAAAGTGAAGGAATTCCAGTTCATATGTCGTGTAAATTAATGAAAGCCAAACATCATGTCCGTGCGTGTGTGTTAAACTTTGTGCATTTGTGTGAATTTCTACATATTTAATTTTTGTTATATGTACATATGTACTTTGACAGACTTGTGTAGAGATTCACACATATGCACAGAGTTTCAAAGTTAGGGAACTAGGCTTATATCACAACTCATATTACACATTAAAGGTAATATCATTAGCGTTTTCATTTTTGTTCAGTTCTGCGCATCTGTCAAAATTGAGATAAATTATGGTGGTAAAATGGTGGATCCTGCAGTGCCCCTTTACTTGTCTCTTTTCAATATTTTGATGTCACAGTACACAAATCAAAGGTATTATATTGCGCAGGTTGTCAAAGTTGAAAGTGTCAAAAAATCAAAAATGGCTGTCCCAGTGCTCATAGGAACTCAGCACGCATCATTAGAAACAACAACAAAATATTGAAATTAGACAAGTAAAGGGACCACCATTTACCACCATTTTACCACCATAATACCTCAATTTTGACAGATGCGCAGAACTGAACAAAAATGAAAACGCTAATGATATTACCTTTAATATGTGTACTGTGTTTTGATGTTGTTTCTAATGATGCGTCCTGAGTTCCTGTGGGCACTGGAACAGACATTTTTAATTTTTTGACACTTCCAACTTTCACAACCTGCGCAATATATTTCCTTATAGCGAGTTTCATGCACGAAAAGATTTGCACTTTTTGCCAAAAGATATACCCTTTTCTTATTTTAAGAGTTTCATTGCAAGAAAAAGAGGTAAATTCTCAACACGAACGAAGAGCCCTTCCATGGGCTGAGAGATTCGATCTGAATACACAACTTTTTCTGTCAAATGAAAAATATTTTGTTGTTTGTTGTGAACTTGTGTCGGAGGAAGTAAATAATTTGGATTTCATAAGTTTGTTGAAGTTTTTGTTTGAATCGCAAATGACAGGCATGTCAAACTACTGAAAAAAGTTTCATTGAAAGTTTCATTCATTGATATTGAGAGCAATTCTTTAAAATTTGAATGAAACATCGCTATTACATAGAGTGTGTACTATGGGCTTATATTGTAGTTAGATTTTACTTTTAACAAAATGAAAACATTCCATTATTTACTGGGAAGTATTAAAAAATACTTTGGAAAGTCCACTGCAACACATCCTATTATAAGCTTTATAAAATAAAACACTTAAAACACAATAAATTTTGTCGAAACTTGGTTTTAATATCTAATTAGAATATCATCCACAGGTTTTCGTTTTAAATTTGGCACTTTACAATCCTCTGATGCATAGCCAACCGGAAGTAAAACCAATAGCTTTTCATTCGGGGGTCTATTTAGCACAGTTCTTAAAGCAGGTCCACAATTTAATGGTGTAGTAACCAGGGAACTCAATCCAGCAGCTTGTAATGCACATAAGAGTATACCTGTAGCAATAGAGACAGATATTTCATTGTAATAGTGTTGCTTCCGGCTTCCATCAGGTTTAAGTCCATAGATTTGCTTAAAAATCAATATAAGGTATGGTGCCTCCGTTAAGTATTCCTTAATATGATCAGTGCGCAATGGTCTAAGATCGGCAGTCCATTGTCGATGCATACGCTGACTATAATTTAAATACTCTTCAGCTTCAATTATTTCTCGAACTTGTGCCTTAATGTTACTATCACTAATAACACAAAAAGTCCATGGTTCTGTATGAGCCCCAGATGGAGATGTTCCTGCAGCTTTGATACAAGTTTCAATAACTTCGATTGGAATTGGTTTGTTGCTAAATGAGCGTATGCTTCTACGGTTATTTACGATCTCATAAAAAGCCACAGCACCACCAGGTAAGGTTACTGAGGCACCTTGAAATGGTATGTGTTCTGATTCTTCTAAGGATGGAGTGTACTCATCGATTTCTTCGTCGTCTTTATAGTCAGCTTGAAAAATTAAAAATGGTCATCATGTTATGTAGTCCAGTCAATAAAGCCTTTAAAACAGGCCAATTATTAGAAACAATCACCGGAAAGCTAAATTTTGGTATATCTCCTCCTTATATTGTACTTAAGTAACTGTCAAAAGTCCCCATCGATATGAACGCCGCTAACAATTATACAGTGGGTTGAAGGCTCCCCAAATTGTTTTTTTCAGGAATAACTCCCAAATGGTAAGTTGTACAGGCAAAATGTCAAGGACTATAAATTTGTAGCTTAGAAAATATATATTGATATACTTTTTTCATAAATATGGCCGTTTTCAAAATAAACCAATTGGAAGAGTCAAGGGTTTTACTTTTCTATATATTGGAGCGGTTGTTCGTACATTACATGAACATGATTATAAAATGTTGGCCCACTCTATTTGGCGACCCCTTTAAGTGGGAGGGGCAAATAAAAAAAATATTGAAAATGAATATAAAAACACAGTGGCAACACTTAAAATATCATGTTATAACTTTTTTTAAAGCCAGTAATTTATTCTTTAGTTACAATTTTCAAATAAGTTATGTTGGTGCTTAGTTTTTGAATAAATGATTTTTTAAACTCTTTATTTTTCGAATTTTATTCTCAAAATGTAAATGTAAATAATTCATTCAAAAACTAAGCACTAAAATAACTTAATTGAAAATTATAACTAAGGAATGAATTACTGGCTGTAAAAAAAGTATTTCAAAAACGGTTATTTTAATGAAAAAAAGTATGTTGATCTTTTTTGTAGAAAATTTTCTAAGCTACAAATTAGTTCCAGGCATTTTTTTCTGTACAACTTACCATTTGTGAGTTATTCCGAAAAAATATTTTGGGGGCTATATACAAAAATTCAGCTTTCCGGAGATTTTTTCCGAGTCAAATGCTTTATTGACACTATATGGTAAAGTATATTAACGCAAAAATTACCTCCCACGTATTCTTCCCCATCGAGTTTGCTGTTGTTGTTCAGTTTGACCTCTTTGGAACATTGAAAATTATTAAATTTCTTGAAATAACAAATTCCCAAAATAACCAAGAAAACCGGCAGAGTTAACTCCCAATGCTGCACGATTAGTGATTGTTTGATTACAATTGGAATCATTAAAAAAAAACTTTTAATCTCGAATGAATTAAGTTATAACTGACATGTGTTTCGAATAAAACAATCTTTGTCTCTATTATACCAAAAGCATTTTACAAAAGCTTTAATTATTGTCTGCCTAGTTAGAGCAAATACGGTCAAGGCGACATGGAATCTACATACAGAGAAATAAATGATAAGTTAAAAACATAAATTCAACCCGCTATTTGTATACTTATGCGGTAGGCACTTCACTTTCAAAGAAGAAATTCTAATTTAAAGCACGTTATTAGTTGAATTGATCATTAAAAAAGCTTTGAAGAACTTTTCACTAATAAGTGTAATCCGATCAATAATGAGCTGTGTGTGTTGTTATCTTTTAAATGTGTTTTTTTTTTTTCTTAAAATAAAATTTCAGATATTTCCAAAGCGAAAGTTTATTTGCATTCTACTGCATGTAAAAACTTTGTGACATTTAGGTATGTTTAATATTCTGATAACTTTAAAGATTCCCCACAACATTTCGTGGCGAATACGAAAACAATTGTTGTTATTAGCCGTTTTTTCTTATGACCCATGATCCATATGGATCATCCTGCAAAAATAAAACAACCTCACAGCGAAGAGAATCAGCAGCCTGTTTTCGGATCATGAAACATGAAATCGATAAAGAGCAGGTTCATGTGTTGTTGTTGTTATGTATGTTGTTTGATGATTCATATATGTAGATCAATTTTGATAATAATATTATTGTTTTCTTCGTCGCCACGATAGATACGCGTTGGTGTAGGGGAACCTTTATATAAGAATTATTATCTTAATTAAAATCCTTGCGTAAGCGGAGAGCCATTGGACTTTGACATGAGCGGTTTACGACGATTTTGAGAATTCGTCAGAATTGACAGCTGTTGCTTGAGCAGAAGACCTTAACGGTTTAAGTACATCTAATGACGTTTTCCATTGGACGTACGGAATCAAAAACTCCTTTCAAGAAAAAAATCGATTTTAATTCTAAAAGAATCGAATTTTTTCTGTCAAAACAAATCTTGGTAATTAGGCAAGATTCAAGAAAGATTTTACACCCATTTGCACATAAACTATCATGATTTGAAATTTCTAAAATGTCGAACTGAATGTCGCGGTGTTTTAAGAAAAAATTTTTTTTTTTCAAAATTTCGAGTTGAAAATTAATTTTTGAAAAACTATTAACTAACACAACTTAACTTAAAATGAATATGAAAGAAGATATTTCTGGCTTTCCAAAAAGGTATAGCATGGTTTTGTCAATTTCTTAGAAAATTGCTTCCTCCTGCCTAAAAAGGGGAAATAGACCCCTCTCCGATACGATTTTTTCTCGTCTTAACCCAACCTACTTGCTTAAGCTTTTTGGTGCACCTTGTATACCAATCACCCTGTATAACAAAAGAAAACAATAACAATAAACAAAAAAAATAAAAGAAAACTTCACAAAAACTATTAGTTATTTAACATGAAAATAGCTTTAAGTAATAAAATTTTTAATGTCACTAAAAACTTTTCTTTTTTAAGAACTATTCAACCATTTTAGCTTTGATTGTAAAGGGTGTGCAAAGCCGAGTTGTCCACTTACCCAGTATTCTAAGAAAATGTTTTCTATCAAAATTACTTCTTGCGTGAATTTTTGGGACACCCTTTATTTGTCTTTGTATTGTACCTTATTTTCATAGAAATATCGGGAGTCTTTTAAATATAGTTGTTAAAAAAAAAACATTTTTTATTGTGATTTAGAAATGAGTGAATTCAAAGTTCATGTTTTGCAAATACATTTAAGACCGTGCTTAAACCAAAATAAATTTTGTATTGTTTTATGTTTCACGAAAAAACTTTTAAAATTGCAAAATCTAAAGAAAAAGAGGACAAATCCCTTATTTTTTCAAAAAGATACCGGACAAAAGATTATTAGGTCAAAAAGAGGACTTGTCCTCTTAAAAGAGGGCGTCTGGTCAGCCTAGGTATACCTACCTAGTTAGTTGAGACATTTACATAGGTATAAGATTTTTAAAATACCTATGAAAAAAGTGCAAATTGATATTAAATTCAATTTAAAAATCATTGCAAACAAATTGTTATTAAATAATAGACGCGTTCATTCTGTGATTTTCTGTACAAAACTGCACATTTTATTTTTTTTTTCATAATATTATGAACTTAGACAGACTTTTAGAAATTCACGAAACGACCGAAAAAAAGACTCGTGTAATCAGCGTCTAGGTATCAATTGTCGCCTGTCGTACTTTCAAAGGGGGTAGTTTCTATCTAATGCACCCCTTTTTCCATTTGGCTTAAATACAACCTATAGGTGTATTTCTAATCAAACATAACAGGTTTTTAACATTTCATGAGACTTCATGCAAGTATTTAAATAAAAGCTTTTTCTTAAACGGAGCCTTGCTTCTGCAAAGAATTTACAACAGGAAATAGATCATTAAAATTTAATGGTCTTTTTCATTAATGTTTCTTTCATGTGTTGCTCTTTTCAGTTAGTTAGTGGTCCTTTTCTCCTTTGTCCAGTTAAATGGATAATGAATATGTATATGTTGGCATGTGAAATAGGAAGAGCTTTTTACATAACAAATGGGTGTTACCATTTGAAAAATGTTATTTATCTATATACTACTATTTACTCTTAAGCATATATTACATGGAGTGCCAGTTCCTATACCTAATGCATTATAATGCCTGAAACTGTGATAGGGGGCGCTGTAACCACTTTTATAATTTGTTTTCATAATTTTCTAATATTTTGTTTTGAAATTTAATATTTATTTTTTTTGTTTTTAAAGATATTTGTGACGAAAGTTATGGCCCTCTGCCCACGAATAAGTGCCATTGAATATTGCATTGCATCTTGATAAATGATCGGCTGTTAAAAAACTTGTAAGTGTTCACTGAAAGTTTGTTGAGCGCTCCTTATGAAAGTTTCAATTTGGAATGGAAACGAGCACTCCATGTAATATATGCTCTAAGATTTACTTATGAAGCAACCATTCTTTATAAAGCTGGCCATTATGAGCGAGCCATTAAGTGTCTCATTAATTTTCAACTTTCTGAAAATTCAAATATTTCTGACGACCCTCTTAAATTTATTATCATATTACCACCATAAATCATTTTGAGATTTTAATGTATTTTTTTTGTAGAAGTAAAATCTACTTTTAACGTTCTGTAAAAGGACTTTAGCCGAGGTCTTTTGGAGGTGGCAAAGTAGGTACGATAATAAACCATAATCTAGCACTACCAACGAGTCGACTCGTGCTCACATGTGCGATGTGTAGAGGAATCAATTCTATCAAAGTTTACACTACCTTACAATTATTAATAATAAAAAAGTACTATTGAGTATTTCGCAACCTCCAAAGGAACAGACTTTTACAACCTAGTACTTACATTTTTTCAAAAATGAATACTTCAACTCATTATCTACAACGGCATCACTGATTGATTCATTTCAAAAGCTCTCCTCTCGTATATGTTGCCTTTCTCTGTCATTTCATACTTTACTCCTTCTTATCAGTTTCGTTTACCCATTCCTTTGCATGTGCACAGTGCACTTGCTAATTTGTTTAGTATTTGCATTTTGCCTTCTTTTCACTCCTACATCGTACTGTATGCAACCGTGCTTTACTTGTTTGCAGAAATTTGTTTTCGCAGCTGCTGAGGCCGAAACACACAGAAGCAGTAGCTGTAGCACACAGCAGGCAGATACAACTTCAAAGCTTTCGATATAAACCAAATTGAAAAGGAAGAAGACAAGCAAGCAAGCAACTAGCAGAGCACACAAAGTGAAAACCAGAAATTGAAAAGTAGTCTCGTTGTCAATTAAATTCAAGACAAGAGCGATAATTTTGTTTTGTCGTTCGCGTTGTCGTGCATCGCTTTAGTTTTATTAATTTAAATCTTTTTAATTTATTCAAATAAAAGTATCAAAGAACGGTAATAGTTTCCTATTTTGTGGGTTTGGAAATCAATTAAAAGAAATATGACATTGGGCTAGATTCTGATTGGGAAAGTGGTTACATCGAATATTGCGAAAAAAAAGTTCTATTTTTTTTTGTTTACACCATTTTCTCCCTAAAGGGGGTGTCTAATTGTTTTTTGCGTTTATCTGTGTGCGTGTTGTTTGCGGTGACAATTTTTTGACGTTTTACCAATTACACGCTTCCGCGGCGTGTAAATGTACAGGGACGGGAAAAAGCTGATTCAACACAAAGAACGTATGCAAATCATAGCAAGGAAGATGGACGAGGTCTTTTCGCTGCATACGGAAAAACTTGATTTATTCGATGGTAAGTTGGGGCTGTTTTTTTAATTTTGTTTTTGTTAAATGTAATGCGAGTGGTGAATTTTTGTTTGGACTTCCTGGCGCCCCCTTTGTTCATGTCACCTTTTCCCTAGCTCTATGTCACTCAGAAGTGAGTTCCTTCTTTGTGTGACAAAAATAATTCAGCTAGCGCCGCTGGTTTATCATTTCCCATGTTGTGCTAGAAAATCACATGCTTGAGATCTTCTATCAGTTGGAAATCTAGATGTTTTTTTTAGATTTAATTATTAGATAAATTAGTGGCTGAGTGGTGCAAAAGCTCTTATAACTAAAACAACAAATTTATGTCACATTATGAAAGGTGTTATTTTATCTAGTGTTTAAACAAAAAGCAACAAGGTAGTGTCAAACTACATACAACACCACTAATTGATTTTCTTTGTTTATGAATTAAAATTTAAAAGCAAACCAGGTCATTGTATTCTCTCTCATTGTTTTCATAAGGCCCCAAGACACCCTCAGCATCAGCCTTATGCATTTAATCGACAGCAAATTAAATGAACATAATATTCCTTCCATAAACGTACGCCACAAGATGAGCAGGTTTCTGGTTTATCTGATGATTCCTTTAATAGCGGCTTTAATTATTTTTGCTTCATAAAAAAAATCAATATACCTATACCTAGTTACCTACCTACCTATAATTGATCTTGGTTGATGAATGAAAACTATTGCAATTCCCCTTATATGTTATTCTTTTAAATTGGAGCTCTGCTTTTTGAGGAACATTTTAATCGATTTGATGGTCAAAATGGTTGCTATATTCGAATGATAGGATAGGAGTAGGTAGGTAACCTAGATCTGACTTTAAAATCACATCAACTTGTTGGTTCACAAATTAAATTATAATAACCTTGGGGGGAAAAAAAGTCATCGAACAAAATTTAATCTTTCTTTAAATTGTTTTTGAACGGTTCATGCTTATAAGTAGAGCATTCAAATGAATTCGCGCCATGACTGGTTATAGACTCATCACATTTTTGAACTTTGTTATTTGATTAAGTTCAAAATGAGTCACTTCCACTGAAAGTGCATGAACAAAATTTTGTCTGGGCCTTTCTAATAACCAAATTTAGTGAATAGTTAAAAGAAAATCTACAGATTTAAGAAAACTTACTTAATAAACTTGCATCTTACTAATAGTCGACATTAGTGGTTTGTTATTGGTAAGGCCTTCTGACTCAAAAAATTTAAATAGTAAGCTTCGACTGATGAAATATAATTTATTAGAAATGTTGTCCAGTTTGTTTAATAGGTATGTTTCGAATTTTGAGTCATCGTCATTATGACTGCAACAGTCAAGAAATAAATCTGGTTATATTAATTAGGAATAAAACACCATCCTATCTGTACAATTTCGTACAAATTTCTTGCTAGTAAATCCAGTTTATACTTCCAGTCTCATCATTAAGAAAGAACTGGCTAATAACTTTGACCAAAGACAGAAAGAATACGTCAAAATCCATGTCGAGAAACTTCCAGACTTTTGAATTCAATAGAAAGAGCCTTATAACAGTACCTATTATACTCTATTTCTTCAATAGGTAGATAAAAGGTCATTCACATAAGATCCACAAAAAGCTATGCCTTGTAGTTGAGATTAAAGCGATAGGCTCAACTTTCCAAAACGGGAACCTGAATTTTAATACGCGAATACTTTTATTCGGTAGAGAATGTATTTAAACTACTAAAAATATCAATTTTAAAGTGAGGAAACACTTCTTTATATTTTTAATTTAATTTTAAAGTTTCATATTTTCACATCAAATTACACAGAAAAAGCATTGTTTGTTTACTCATTTTGACCAGAGAGAAAGAACTAATAGAGAGAGTCAAATTTCCTCGTCTCCGTCCCCTCGAAACCTTTTGTTTACATTTTTTATAACGTGTTGAATTCCTATCGGTGTGTACATGTTTTCACCTCGGGCAGTGCAAAACAAAAACAAAGGTGGTGAGTATGCACATCTTCTTGCATATGTATTTGTCCCCACATTTTTTTTATATGGAGTTAATAATTATACATATGCAAGATGGTGCGCAAGTCCCAACATCGTAGCTTGTAGGCTAAAAGAGAGCCACCGTCGAATTTGACTCTCTCTATTAGTTCCTTCTCTCTGATTTTGACTGTCTGTTTGATTCAGTGATGCCATATGTGTCTTTTTTTGGGATTTTTATGAGGAAATTATTAAATTCCTTTGATAAATGCGGGAAATTTGCTGTTGATTTAAAGTATTTTCTTTTTTACTTTACTTTACCTTACTACCAAAATGATAAAAAGAAACTTTGCATAGACCAAACCTCGCACCTACCCCAAATCCTATAGTGTGCCCAAGCAGGGGGGTTGCAGGGGGGGCAGCATGCCCCCCCATACATACCTCAGTGTTTATTTAAATCGTTTTTAACACACGATATATTTGATTTTACACTAAAAAAAAACATTTTATCAAAAAAGTGAGGTTAAAAACGAAAACTTGAAACATTTTTAATTAAATTTTCCGGGGTTTCCTCACTTTAATATTTGAAATTTATTCTATTGATATCACCCCCAACCTGTAAAAAAAAAATCAAGTCTCAACGCGGGTTCCCGTTTTGGAAAGTCGCCCCAAGCGATACTCAAAATAAAAATAAAATAAAATTTTCAGAATTTTACGTATGTAGGTAGGTAGGTACCTAATAAATTAATTTTTAATATTAAATAGGAATAGTTTTAGAAAAATAAAAAATAAGTATGTACCTACATAATACATATATGTAATTTTTTTTGTTTATGTTATTTTATAAAATTCTTATCAATTTTTAGTGGAATTCTAAAATTCAGATGGTTTTATGGATTTTAGTTTTAAGAGAATTAATTAATTAATTACAAAACCTACATAAAATCGTTGTACCTGCCTAATTCAATTCTTTTTTTAATTTTATTTATTTTAATTTACATTAAAAAAAATAACAAAAAACTTTTTCGAAACTTCTCGTACTCTCCCTTTTTGGATACTTACTTCAAATAGTGTGTCCTATGACAATAATTTTTCAGAATTTCAAACAAAAATTTTTTATCAATTTTTCTCCCATAGTATGAATCGAATTCGATTATTAACAAAATAGACGACCCAAATACGAATTCCGAAGGGGTAATGTTTTTTTTTAATTTTTGTTTTGTGCTACACAAAATTCGACTTAAGGGGTGAAAAAAGATGCCAACAATCGAGAAAATGTGTTCGAGTTAGAGAGAGTTCGTCATAGAGGGAGTTCGAATCAGAGAATGTTTTTTGTATGAAAAATTGAAAGGAATGATAAAATATGGCGATAAAATTCGAGTTAGAGAGAAATTCTACTTAAAGAGGGAGAACGACGTTTAGGGACAGTCGACTGTACATATCCAAGAAGATAGAATTTCTAATCATTAAAGCTGGTTCCTAAAAAGTTTGAACCTGAAAGCGAGTAAAAAGGGAAAACATAATTTCTAAAATATTCAAATAATTGAATGTTTGATTTATGGAACTTTTTTTTTATTATATTGATATTCGTCCTTTCGAGGAATGTTTTTTAAGGCAGTTTTGTTGGTTAAAAATATATTATGGGTATTTTGAAAATTATTTTGTTTACATGTTTTGACCCCAAACTCAAAATTAAAATAGTAATAACTTCTTTATTAGTCGGTTTTGAAACCAAATTTTTTCACCATCTGATAGATCTCTTCTTTACGCCAATTTTTGCATATAAAACTCCATATTAAAAAAAAATCCCTTTAGCTCTGTTTTGATTGTTAACGACGCAAATATGTATTTAATAGCTATCTCCACGAACAAAAATCTCACTGAGAAATTAATTCAAAAATATTTCTTCAGATTTTTTGTCCCACTTAAAAAAATTTATTAGCGTTGAGATGTTTCCTTCGTAAATATAACCATATCTTGCAATCAAAGTACCCATAGGCGTTCTTCTTTTGCAATTTCAATTAAGAAAAAAATTGACATTGACAACTACGCGACACACCATTACGAGACGAGACAGTACTTCAAACGAATCATATCCGCTGTACTGTAGTTCTAGTAAATTACTTTCGCTACAAAACCGACGGTAGTATCTTTTTCATTAGAAAAAAAATTTTGCGGAAATGGAAAATTTTGTTATACCTACACTGTGTATGTTTGCCTGGTATTACAAAGCTCATAAAGAGGTTTGATTATATTTTATTTGTACGAGTCAGCCCTTGATTTAAATTCTTTGATATAAGATACCCATAATTTTCCAATCAATAGTCACCTTTAAAATGCTTTAGACTCAAAACGAGTTACTTCGGGCGATAAAAAAAATTATATGTCTCAGAAAGATGCCCACTGACCGACAGACGCACAATCACGAATCTGGGTGAAATTTTTCAAAGAGAGGATTTTATGAGTGTCTTACATACATACGTTGAAAAGCCCATAATTTTTATTTTCCGTATTTATTTTCAATGTTAACAATGGCATAACATAACATTTCTTATTTTAAATGGTGTATATAGTTCTGGAAAGTGGTAAGTCCCCTCCATTCCTCCTGAAAATACGTAGACCGGAATGGTTCTCTACGAGCTGTCACGCCACCAAAATTTTATTTATTTTTTATAATTCTCTTTATTTTAACTTGTGCTGTTCAATTCAGATTGTACTTAAAAGATCTTTAATCTTACAGACATCTTAATTTTGTCATAAATAAAGATTTTTCACTTCTAATATGATCAATCGTCGTTACAATCAGACTTGGCAAAAATCTGTACAAAGATTTATTTACGCCGTTTTTCAAGCGGATCGACCTAACAAACTCGGAGGACAAAAAATCAAAAGCGTCTGTTCAGTAAATCTGGAGTTAACTCCACAAATTTGGTGAGTTAACTCGGGTTTAACTTTAATCCCACACTAAACCATCTTTTCATGCCCAAATCTCAATAGTTGGATACCATTGTTAAGGTTTCTTTATTAAAATTGTTAGACCTATTCTGCTAAACGTTAGCGTGAATTTTCGTACTCTCCTACCCGTCGTAGGAAAACGAATAGCAATAAATTAATAAGCTTTGAGCTTAAAAGATTGAAGAGTTTAAAGAAAAATATTTGACAAATTAAGTGAACAATTCACTTGGATTGAAAAATTCAATCAGATAGCTGAATAGGACTTTTTTTACTTGCAGTTTAAAAAAAAGACAAATCTATAGGATTGTTATTTTTTTCCAAACGGTAGATACCGTTAAATTTTGACTATTTATTTATATAATCAATTTTATTAAAGGTAATTTTATATCAATTGAAAAGAAAAACAACTTATAGCCTAGTTCATTTACTTTGAGACTCTGTGCAATTGTGTGAATGTCTACACAAAAGTCCATCGAATTTCATATAAAAAAAAAAATATGTGTAGAAATTCACACAAATACACAGAGTTTCAAAGTAGGTCCTTTACACCTAATATTTCCTTATATGTATATACTCCGGAGTTATTTAATTATTTAACAATAATAAAATAAACCACCCAAAAATAGAAAATATCTTACAACACCAAACTATTTGTTGTTATTTATTTGGGCGTTATTTCAAAATCGACTTGAGTGTTTCTAAAGAAATTTAAATAAAAAAATATTACAGAACTTGTATTTCAACTTTAAATTTATTACTTTTTTAAGTTAACTAAAAAAAATTGTGCCACTTAAAAAATCGTTTAAAAAATTCTTCAATTTCAAATGAAACTATTCAAACTATTAAAAATAGAACTAATTTACTGCCTACACATTTTCTATTCAAAAACCAAAATCCCGCCACAACTGCTAAAGCTAAAATCACAAAATAACGATATTAATGAAATGACAACTAATATAGCTTCTGAGTATTTCACTGTATATTGAGTAGGTATTTAGTCTTTAATACACACGTATGTCGTATGTACAATGTACATATGTATTATATTATAAGACACCTAAAAACTGTGTCTAGCTATGTACGTTCACAAATTTATAAAAGAGAAACTCATTCGGTCGTTTCGATATTCGTTTAACACGTGCACTCAATCTACCATCACAAATTATGATAATTTGTATTTCACAAACAGAATAAGCCAAATTCTAGTCAAACCACAGATAATAAAAAGTATATAATAAGTCAAGTTTTCTGTGGTCGGTCGGTCAATCAGGAACATAATTTAATAAAAGACATTAAGAGTTTTTATTTTTAACAAGCTCTATATGAAAAATGTGTAAGGTTATAGGTCGAAAACAATCTTTTTAATTTCATGGAATTAAACGATTAGGATGAATTTAAGTGATTCTTTTTTTATATTTAGATCAATGGGGAAATAATTCAAAAGAGTTGTATAAAAATCAGAGAACAGATAAACACTAACAACTACTTGGTGAATATAATAAATGTAGGAGTAGGTATGATATATACCTATATAGAGCAAATAAATAAAATCGACCAGTCTTATATTTTCTTTCATCTGCCTCATTGCGTAGCGAAAAATTCTTCTAAAATTTATTATTTCTTTTTCCTCATTCTTAGAAAATTTAAAATTAATATTGAGCACTACGTTGAATCACAAATATTTTGGATTATTTGTCTGTGTTCAAATGGTTTTTTTTATAGCAATATTTCATTCATAAAAAATAAATTGGTAAGAACGTTTTTTTTTACATATACATATGTATGTATGTACATAGGTAGGGTAGCATTAATAAAAACATTCCAATCCCAAATGGCAAATGGAATTCGACAAGATGTCGAATTCCATGGCAAATGGAATTCGACAAGATGTCGAATTCCATTTGCCATTTGGGATTTTGATCCGGGATTGCGGATTTTTCGTGGTGAATGGATAGCAAAATGGGATTGATTTTTTTTTGTAATTGTGTGTGTGGCATGTCAAATATGACACTATTTTCTTGATGAAACCAGTGATAGTATGTATAGGGAAAAATTCCTAGAAGTTAAAGTATTTTCAAACTATAAAAGAACATTTTTTTAAATTTAAATTAAAGTTATTTTACATATTATATACAAATGTTTGTGTTTTAACGAATTGTTTTTTATCTGTCGCAATTATAATTTATTATTGTATATTATTTATTTGTACAGAGATTTTATTCGAGATGGTCGGGGGCCAGATTCTGTAAGCGATCGTTCGTTTTTTATAAACGAACATAAGCAAAAACGAAAACGATTGTTCGCTTTTCCCATACAGAATGTCACCCCGGAATTTGCAAATGCCTAAAACAATCAAAATACAAATTGTGTGATGGAATTTTCATTCTGTAATCTGTCAATTTTATGGGTAATGTGACCAACTATGAAAACTAAAAATTTCTGTGATCCAGTTTGTTCTATAATCATGATCTGATCTGAATTGGATCTGGGGAAAAATAAAACGCAACTATTGAAAAGGAAACCCAATTGTTGTTATGTAATTATGTAATTTACACGAATGATAACTTCATCATAATTTCTTTTTTTACCATTCAGTTCTAAATGGTCCAAAATCTGCCAGTATTTTCACAATAAAATTTAATTTTATTGGCAATAATTACTGTGCTTTCTCTACTTTGTAAATTATATATAACAAAATATTAGAGAGATTCAAATTAATCAATATTTTGAGGCAAATCAATAATAGAATCTTCAGAGTGCCATCATTCGACTTCGTATAAATATAGGTAGGTGACAGAAAAACTGACGACTTTGTCAGTCGTAGATTTGAGACTATTTAAAATGCTGAAGTTTAAAATGGTAAACAAAATTAAAGAAATCATGGCGACTTGTTTAACTTACAAAAGAGTAAACGATTTTCTTTCCTCTGTCCCCTATTACACGATGATTCTTTGCGTCTGACTCTTTTCGAACATAACGATTGCGAAAGAGAAAAAAGATGAGACGGAAGACCAGTTGCCCTGTTAGTCGTGGGCCAAGATTTCCGAGACTCTTTTTAACGTTTCTTTTTATATAACTTTATTTTGATGATTTTCAAAGGGAAATTCGAAAAAGCGTCAGGCGCAAAGAATCATCGTGTAATAGCGTGCGACTCACAGGATGATTTTCAAAGAGAAATTCGAAAAAAGAGTCAGACGCAAAGAATCATCGTGTAATAGGGGACTATGAGTCTAAAATATCAAATAAAACTAAAATACACATAGGGATTTTTTGATCCTTAGTACTAGTAGGAATTTTATTTCTTTCATATACTAACACTGCACAAATTTCAATTATTTTAACAAAAAAAAAAAAAATTAACTTCGGAAACAAATGATAATGCAACACCTTCTCTGTCTGGAAATGCAATTTCACATGTAGTCGAAGCACACTTTTCTTCCGGATTATATGTATCCCTGCAGTTGGAATGGCTACAGCAACGGCGGCGTTGTATTCTACAGTCTACATAGATTGTGCAAAACAGTAAATGCATTCGGCAGCTTCACCAGCGGACAAACACCGATTGTCATCGTCGTTCTTCCAATTCATGAATGTATTTAAATAACAATTTAAATTTGAAAAGGTCACGAAAAAGGAAATATAAATTTATTTTCACAAAACTTCTAAAAAGTAAACAACAATAATTTCCGAATTGAAAAATTTCACAATGACGTTTAGATAAATGTCACTTTACTATTGTGTGAGTGCAGGTGCGTGTTTTGTATAGGTGTAAATCTCTCTTGAAATCGGGATCAAAGATTTTGATCCCAAATCATGAGGGATCGATTTTTTTTGGTTGAATGGAATGCCAAAACTGGTCCGGGATCAAAATCTCTCATAGGGATCGATTTTTTTTGGCTGAAAGGAATTTGACATCTGTTTTCAAAAATATATTCTGAAGTTATCTCTCCTTATTTCAAATGTTAAAACTGGATCATTGGTTTATAAACTTGATTTTTTGTGCCATTGATTGATATTATTGTTGTTAAAACGAAAAAACTACGAAAATAGCCTAGAGTCGAATATAGTCAAATCAAATAGATTTTTCAACATTAAAAATATGACGAGTAAAGAATTTTATTTTCGATATAAAAAATGGTGTTATTGCAGGTGCCTACCGTTGTTTTCGCGAATAAGAACCAAGTTATGGTGCATTTATATACATATAGGCTGATATAAGTGATTTGAATACCAATGAGAACAACTATTAAAACCTTGGGCCTAATTCTCTAAAACGAAAACGATTAAACGATATCGTTTTGAATATACACATCTCTTTCACATCTAAAGAGAAAGATAGGGACAGCTATTGACAAAACGATATCGTTCGATCGTTTTCGTTTTACGGAATTAGGCCCTTATCTATTATGTGATTACTTAATTTATTAAGAAGTAATTATTGTTTATAATAGTGCTGTTATCTTGTCTTCTCATACGAAGGAGACCTTGCATCATTATACAGAGACGGATTTGGGCTCAAATTGTAGAAAAAAGCCGAAACAGAGTCCCTTACGCCCATATTATTCACTCGATACATCCAGATTTAAACTTTAATCCAGATGTAAAGTATACAAATTGAATGTAAATACATCCGGGTTTAGGTTTCAATCTGTATGTATCGAGTGAATAATATGGGCGTTGGGGTTTAAATCGGTTTTTAGATTTTTGCCAGTGTTTACTGGATGTATATCGTTACTGGACTATAAGCATTGTATTGTTTTTTACTCCATACCTACATATGTATGTGAACTGCGATTTTTAAATGAATTTCCTCGCAAAATCACTAGTCTAGTCAATAAAGCCATAAAAACAGCCCTATTAGGAAATAATCGCCGGAAAGTTGGATTTTGGGATATAGCCTTCTCATGGTATTCTTAAGAAACTCTCAAAAGTCCCCATCGATATGAGCACCGCTAACAATTTTACGGGGGGTTGAAGGACCCTTAAAATGGTTTTTTAGAAATTACTCCCAAATGGTAAGTTGTACAAAAAAAATGTCATAGACTAATTTGTAGCTTGGAAAATTTCCTATAAAAAAGTTAACATACTTTCATAAAAATAACTGTTTCCGAAATAAGCCAATTGGAAGAGTTAAGGGTTTTACTTTTCTATATAGTTGGGCGGCTTAGTTAAAAAATTGAGCATTTTGTGATGCAAAAGGCATCAATTTTTTTTTGTTGGCGGAACAAAATATGATCATGTTTTTAAGATATCGGCCCACTGTATTTGTCCACGCCTTAAGTTGGGAGGGGCAAATTAAAAAAAAACATTGGAAATAGAAAATATGTAGCTTTATGCCAAAATCCAGCTTACCGGCGATTTTTTCCGAGTCAAATGCTTTATTGAATTTTCAACCGTTCATTGTAAATTTCAACCGTTGCAAAATAATATCCCAAAAGAAATTTATGTCCTTTTTTAAAAAAAAAATGGCAATTTACAAATTTTAATCATTTTTTAAGTGAGTTTTTTTTAATGAATTTGATGCAGTCACAATTTTTTTAGATTATTATTAATCATTCTAAGATTTTGTTTGCAATCATTTCGTTTGAACATATTTTTAATAGTTATTGTTCCTAAATTAAATATTACTCAACGTAACATTTTCAACAATGGCAATTCAAAATTTTTTTTTTTTTGACTCATCAACAAAAGTAATACATTTATGAAATTTTATTTGAAATTGAAATAAGTCCCTTAAAAAAAACATTGATTATATTAATAAATAATAAAATTGCTTATATCTCTTCTTATGGAAACAATAGCTGTGTTTTATTTTCCCCCAGATCCAATCCGGATCAGATCATGAAAATAAAACAACCCAGGATCTCAGTGACAACTTGATATATACCCAACTCTTTTTTCCGTTTGTTTTTTTTATTTGTATACACCCGTTGTCTTTTTTCTTTACACTACTGACGACATTTACAAATTAAGGGTGTGTGTTCAAAACGGATTTGGAAATCCAAATCCAAAACAAAGTAGGATCTTGTGTTGTTTTTGTAATACATGTATTTTCGTAAGCAAATCCAATCTGGTTCGGATCTCGGGGAAAATAAAACACAGCTAATAATGTATAGCCAATAGAAATATATTGACTGCAGATCTTAGTTTAAAAAATAAAGAAGTACCGTTTAATTGTAATTCTGTTATCATAAGTTTATAAATTAATAAAAATTATTCAGAAAATAACAAAAAAAATCAAGAATCAAAATCAATACAAACAAGTCACTTAAATAAAAAAAAGTTAAAATCAAAAGAACGAAAAAGCGAACTAAGATAACAACAAAATGAAAGATTTAAATTTCAACTATGTATATGTTTTAAAGATTAAAAATTTAATCTCATATGATGAGTTGGAAACGACAAAAAACACATTTTAATTTTATTTAATTGATTTTGTTTTAGGTACATATTATGTACATATATGTTTTCTTTTTTATGTTTTATCACTTAAAAAAGAAAATAATAAAAAAAATGATAATTGTGACGAATCACACCCTTTATGTGAGTTTAACCCGAACAACACGAAATTTCATGTTCAAAAATTTCTCCTTAAAGAACATTCATAACGGGCGGATTGTAATGCCATTGACAGCCAAAATGTTCACTTATTTTTAGTAGGCGAACAAAATTTACAATAACTTGTAAAATTCCGGGTGAACAAAAATTTTAAGGTGAAATATTTTGCAGTGTGAAATTGACAATAAGGTTAGTTATGTTTGTCAACCAACTTTTTATCTGCTACTAAACTCAAATAACCATTGCCCGTCTTAACGGCTTTAAAGTCACGATATTTTTTTGTGGACAACAACTGTGTTACAAAACCATATGCCCCTCTGCTTATTATGAACCCCATAAAGTGTCTTATTTCACCATAAAAAATAAGTCCAACAATATGGTACTTTTAAGGAAATTCTTAAGACGTCAATCCAAAGCTTTCCATCAAACTTCAGCTTTGTTGTCTAATTTTCCTGGGCAATTATCATATTTTGAACCCCTCAATTTATTCATTTCGACGCATTACAAAAAAAATAAATAATCATAACAGTTTGCACATAGAATATCAAACTGTTCTCTATTCTCATAATTTAATCATCATGAACCTAATTGGATGCATAGATTATGATGCAATCTTCTACACACCAGAGTCTACGTTATCATCATATAAATATTTAAAGAATTCGTTTTTCAGAGCTATATATATATACATAAGCTATTTATTTTAACGATACTTTTTATTCTAATAAAAAAAACTTAAATATAACATTCTTTACTTATTACTAAACTTTTTCTGAAAGTCATCTCATTCACTATCACTGGTTTGCTCAAGAATCTCCCTAGTCAGTTTATCCTTTTCTGCACTGTTTTTAGCATTCGATAGAAGCAAACTTTTGAGTGTCTCGATATTCTTTTCGGTTTCTTTGATTTGCGTTTCAAGGCGAATGTTCTCTGTTTTTAACGCTTCCACGCGCTTCTTTCGCTCTGTGGCGGTTTTGTTGGTTTTCTCTCGTGACTTCTTGACCGCCTGAAATAAATAAATGTATATTGTGAGGATTTGTTGAAATGGAAATTATGCTGATGTTTGTTCTGAAAAATTGTGTGTTTATACAGAATAAAGTAGGGTCGGCGATTAGTTCAAAATTGTGATTATTTGATAATAAATATTGTATTGACACAAATCTTATGTAGGAAGGGGGTAATTGGCTGAATAGTGATGTAGCTGTAGTTTGTGGTACCACCAAGTTGAAATGAAAAAGTACTTTAAGCTTCATCCATTGTGTTTAGCCTGTAATTTTATTTAGAATCTGTCTAAAGACCCGGCAGCGCGTACGCGAAATCATATAAACTGATATCGCGTACGCAATAATATAGGATTAGGGGTAGGTGCTAGGTTGGCTTTAAATATAGGTTCTTTAAATGCAAGGAAACTTTGGATACACCCAACCTCTACCCCACATCCTATAGTATGCCCAAGCGGTGCTGGGTGCTAGCACTGTATTTATGTAAGCAAGCAAAAAAAACATAGAAGTGAGAAGCACTTAATTTCATTTTCGCGTACGTGATGTCGGGTCTTTAGACAGACTCTTTTATTTAATAAGGTAGAGATTAAGATGATAGATCCCTATCATAAGCCAGTCAAGTTCCATACTTTCATCATTTTGTTAAATTCACTAATTTACTTATCAATAAAATTATATTAATGCAATTTACTTTTATTTTCTATTTTTGTTTACATACCTCATTGTTTCGCATCCTCTTCTGACGATATTCATCGCTGCCGTCATCCGAATTTCCACTGGATATCAATTTTGCAGTTCTTCTTTTGGCTGGCATTCTTTCGCTCATAATACTTTTGGTTCTGTAACCGAAAACATTTATTTTTTAACAACAAATTGCAGCTAAAAGCCAAATAAATAATTAAATGGAAACTGAAACGGCTGGAGTAGACCACTTACACGGCATAAATTGCAAAATTTATGAAATAACAACTATAAACGTCAAGCACAGTTGTCAAAACTGACACAATTTTTGGGCTTTTTTAAAAAGCTTTTCTTCGAAAGCATATCTTATTGGGGTGTGTTCGGCAACTATACTGCACTACACTACTATAGTAGTTTGGCCGTAGCATGAGGTAACTATAGTTCTATTGGAATAAAATTTTGATTTCCAGGTTCCATGTCAAATTCAAAGCGATTTTAATCTAATGTCACATGGTTTAAATATATATTTTTGTTGCTTTTATTTATTTCTTTTTTTTCTAGTAAAATGGACAACTGTACGTTTGAAATAAGAAAATTTCCATATCTTCTATTATTATCTGTTGCAATTTGTGATATATGCTCAATAAATTATAATTATTATAATTTCTTCTTTCACAAAAGACGATATTAAAAAAATTATAATTCAAATATTATATAATGTAAAAATAAACACAATATCGTTTGTAAAACAAAACTAAAATCATAGAAAACTAATTATCAGTATCCGTTATAAGAAAAAAAAACTATAATTATGACAAGACTGATTGGTAATTTTAAATTGACGTTAATATTGTAATTATAAATTGCAATGTATAAGAACTATAATAGACTATAATCAAATACTATTTAATAAAAAAATAAATTGTATTACACAATAATTATGAAAAGTATGTTTCTTTTTAAAACTTTATAATTCTTTTTGACATAGAGGGAGAGAATTTAAAACTAATGCAGACAATTATAATATGCATGAAAAATAAAAAAAAAAAAACAAAAAAACAGATGTATACATATAACATTTTTGCCCGTATTGTTTTATTTTCATGGGATGATCTATACGGATCGTTTTGTGTAATAAAATTCCGACATTAAGGCAATCAATATCCCGAACGCAGAGTTACGTGAAGAAAATGAACATATAAATGGATTTTTTGGTCCAAGGAGAAATTCGAGTTTCAATCATAAATCAATCAATCTTTTTGGAATGTGGGCCTTTAAGTGTAGGCGCGATGGCGCAACATCTAAAGTGCAACAAAAAAATCCAGATTTTCCATTTTGTTTTCAATTGTTTTGTATTTTATCTTATTTGTCTACTAAAAACATTCTTTTCTAACTCTTCCTCTTCTTTCCAAACTTTTTCGATCCGCCGCCAAATTTCTTTCCTTTCCCCATGTAATTTTTGGAATTTGATCTTCTGTTCTCTTCCCATTTCATTTGTTTGTCCGATGATTTATCCTTGTTGAATACAGCACTTGATGTACCTTGCCCCTTTGTCTTGCCAGTTTCTTCTAGTAATTCGGCAAAGTCATCAGCTGCCGCAAACAGAGAACTCATATCTGGAAAGTAAAGCAAGGTGTTAATTTGAATCGAATATCGATTTTTAGAGAAAAATAAAAGATACAATTATCGTCAAAATAATTTCGTTCAGCAAAAGGCTGATATAAACAAGTAACGATAACTTGTATCAATTTATTTTAGGAAACTTACCACCACTATGCTTGAGTGACTTGGAGAAGTTCAAAGGTTTTTCTGATTTCTTTGATTTCTTCGACTTGGGTGGCTTAGATTCGTCATCATCATCATCAGATGATGGTTCACTCAAATCATCTTCACTGCCACCTTCGTCCAATGATATAGATCCCTCGTCGTCATCATCATCGTCATCACCACCAATCGAACCAGCTTCATCTTCTGACTCCTCTGGAATATCATCTTCATCCATACCATCATCATCCCATTCATCATCGTCCATATCCTCATCGTCCTCTTCCTCGATGTTCATTTTTGTTGTCTTTTTCTTTTTCTTCTCGTCGTCCTTCAACTCACCACCCAATTCCTTCAAAAAGTCCAATTCTTCATCTTCATCCTCATCGACTCCCTTCTTCTTCTTTTTGCCAAAGAATCCATCCAAATACTCCTCGAACTCATCATCGTCCACATCTCCAACTTCATCGTCATCCTCGTCGTCACCCTTTTTCTTCTTCACCACCACCGCAGTCGCACGTTTCTTTTCCAAATAATTAAAGATGAACATCTCATCCTCCGTGCAATTGGACTTGGTCAAACTCCTTACAGGTTTTCCGCGCGCTCCATAGGAAACATACCGTTTGTTATGAATCGTAGGCATTTCAGCTGCGTCCTTATCTAGTTTCTTTGGATTCTTGAAGGCGAATCTTTCTAAAAAGTGTGGCAAACTGAAATCCCTCAGTGGATCGCCATAATAATCGATCTTTTTCTCTGGAAATAAAGGTAATCGTATAATTAGTGCAATGATTTGAAGAAATTGAAAAAAAGAACTTACTATTAAGGATACTCTCGGCGAAGACCTGAACTGTGGGATGATAATGCTCCATAAGTATGAGCAGTTCCGCCTGCAGGGCGTATTCCGCTCCAGCAAAGGCCGGAACTCTGTGATAGGGATCATATTTCGTTGCAGATATGGTACTCGCCGCTTCAGTTTGCTCATCCTTCTGCAACTTAGCATGATGCCAAGAGGAGCCCTTTGGCTTTTCTTCCTCCTCCTTCACCTCATCTACATCGCCAACCATTTCAGAGGGAGCTTCATCCTCATTATTCCCACCAATCGGAACATCATCGTATTTTTCCTCTCCGTCGCTATCAAACTTGGCCAATTCAGCGTCATCCGGAAGCACTACATTCTTGGGAGTGTCTTCCTCGGCTAGATCACGTTTTAAATCACTTCTGGATCGAATCAATTTGTGTATAACAATAAGGCAACCAGCTGCAACTGCAGCTGGCAAGTACAACGACATCTGGAGGAGACGTTTGATAAAAGCCTGCGCACGACTCACATGCGAATCAATGTGTATTGCTCGATGAACAATATGCAAAAACTGTGCCGCTGTCTTATTCCCAATTGTGGTCAACTCTATATCTAGCATCTTCTTGTAAAGTGCGTTGTAGAAGCGATCCGACTTTTCTGTCTTCACGGTGACCAACTGCAGGAGAAGTGACAGAGTTTGAATGGATATTCGAATGTCTGCCAGATGAACCAGACGGTATATTGTGTCCTGCATTTCTTTGGTCATAATCTCGGTGCTTCCTTCGGCGGGTTTCGCTTCCACAATTGCTTTCTGTAAGCACCTCAAAATTGCCTGCATTGTCCGGTTGTTGATGGCACCTTTCTTGACCAGAACTTTGAAGAGCGCAAAACAGATGTTCACCAGCTTGGTGCATACTTCAGGGCGTCCACTAGGCGCGATCTGGGAGAGAAAACACAGCGAAAAATGCTGTGCTCGTTCGGATATGTTGTTTCGGAAGAGAAGCTTTTCTGTTTCAGCGGTGATGACACCGCACATATTGGGGTGCTTGTATGCGACTTCGGAGAGATGATGCAAGGCCTTCGAGGCAACTTTTGGCACGGGATCTCCCAGTTTGTTGATCAGCATTGTCAGAAGCATCTGTTCTTTTTCGGGCGAGAAGGATAGCAGTCGAGCAGCTGCGATAATGGAGTTGTTTTTGTTGCTTTCTTGGCCGGTTTGGAGGCCTTGCTGAAGATTTTTAAGGAATTCTGAAAGAGGCGATAGGTTCTATTAAATTCAGAGGCCTTTCACTACAACTAACTCACCAAAATAATGATCTTTCAACTCGTTCTCGAAGTACCAGTAGGCGAAGATTTTACGCTGTTGCTCCTTGGTTAACAATTCATTCTTCTTTAGTGCTTTCCAGTCAGCAGCGCGCATTGGAATTGAAAATAACTTCCTGTGGGCCGGAAGCAAAACCTCCATGATAAGGTCGGTGAGAATCGATATGACCTCGTTGCTAGATTTGTTAGACATCTTGGTGTAGCCAATGAGAGTTTCGAGCGCTTGAAGGTTTCCTAATGGATTGCTTGTGACAAGGAGTGCGCCAGCATTGGCACGATCCTTGGCTGTGCCCTTGTCCATGGCAGTAAGCAACCACTTGCTGTCATTTGGATTCTCTGGAGTTAAAGAAACGTAAGAAAAAAGTATTTTTGCTGTGGAAATAGCTTACTTTTGACAAAACGTGGCAGCTCCGTTTCGTATGCTGCTTTGCAGATGTTGAACAATTCGGTTTGTTCTTTTTCCTTGAAATCGAGGATTTCTTCTGTTGTTGGATACTGTGGGTACTGCGAAATAGAAGCATATTTTATTGATTCAGTTTCAGGGAATCGATCAGTCTTGTAGTCTTTCTTACCACTTGAAACCATTTCTTTTGGTCTTCATTGGATTTGGTTTTTTTCATTGATTTTTCTTCTTTTGCAAAATAATCCTCTTCTTCCTCTTCATCGTTGAGGTGATTTCCATTATTTGGAGCAACGTCGTCGTCGGCTTCTTCAGCTTCCGAGGCAGTTGACTTTTTCTTTTTGTTCTTTTTGATTTTGACTTCTGTTAGAATTTCGCCATCGTCATCGAATATGATTTTTTTGGGTTTTGCAGTTAAATCAACAGCTGGTGGCATTTTAAAAAATTAAATTTAATTAAAAAATAAGGATATTTTGTTAAAAAATGCCGAAACAAAAAGGTCTGCTTTGATTTTGTTTTGCACGTGTATTTTCAGTTTTGGTTGTCAGTTTTTTTTGTGATGACATTTCTTTGTAGGGGTATAAAAAGCTTTTTATCAGCGTTCAGAAAAGTAGAAGAAAGAATTTCTTTGGCTATGTTCGCACTTCATTTATGTTGGTAGTATTTTATTTTACTACTTTTTTATTTTAGGTAAATAAAATGTGGTAATTTCGGAAATTTCAGAAAAAAATGTCATTTTTATTGGTGTTGGAATGTTAGCCTTTTTGATAGCCTTTTTCTGAAAAGAAAAGTATCCTGCTGATTTAATTTCAGAATCGAACCCGGAAGGGTCCGTTCGCATCGAATTGACGTCCCAGATTACTTATCCATTAAGAGAATTTTAGTTAATTTTGTTTGACAGCTTATTGCATTTTGAATGATCATTGATTTTGTTTATACTACGAGTACACGACATGTCAAATGCTGCATGTACATGTGCACTGACGTCATTTTGCCGTTAGATATGCGTCCCAGTGCTCCATTGGTTGCAAATTTCAAAATTATTTCGAGATTCGTAAGTTGTTTACGAAGTCCTGGTTCTCAAAATATTTTCATCGAAAGTGATTACCTTATTTTTGGATGGCGATATTTCTGCAATCGAGATTCGTAAATGGTTGCAGTTTTCAGTTCTGAGTTGGAAATTCACAGACCTTCCCGCTAATGTAAAAATTTTTCAACCCATCGAAATATACATCAAAAGAAAGGACTTTAAAAACTGTTTGCGAAAATGTAAGCAAAATTCTTCTACGTGGTCTTGTACTCAAAATATTAACATTCAAGGTAATAATTCGGACTAATTTCGAAAATAAATCCAAAACACTTGTTTGGATGGCCATATTTCTGTAATTGAAAGGTAGGTAAGTCGTTGCAAATTTCAAAATTATTTATAAGTTTTTTAAGAGCTTAAAACAAAAAAAAATAAGCAAGGTCTGGTTCTCGAAATAGTTTCATCCAAACTAAAGCCTCAACTACATAAGCCAAAAAAGTGAAAAAGTGCAAAAGTGAACATTTTTAAATTGATTTTGTGATAGTTTTTCTGACAAGAAGACTTATAAAAATGATGCAGAAAGCTTAAATTTTGGTTTAAAAACAAATTTGTGTAGCGGTAAAAAAAATATTTTTACTTTTGTACTTCAGTACTTTTTGGCTTATGCAGTTAAGCCTTAATACTGCCTTATTTCTGCCCAATTCAATTAAATTTGTTCAAAAAAATTCTTTGGATGGTGATATTTCTGCTATCGAGACTCGTAAGAGTTTGTGGTTTTCAGTTCAGGATAGGAAATTGGAAATTCACAGACCTTTCTTCTAATGTAAAAATTTTAGCACATTTTGACAAATGAAATTTTATTGACTTTTGTCTAATTTTTGCTCGAAAATGATTTTTTCCAAAATGTGTCCAAAACATATCGAAATATACATCAAAAGAAAGGAAAAAGGTATTCAAAAACTGTATCCGCGTCTAAAATCCAAAAGTTTCGATGTAATCTGGTTCTCAAAATAAACCTCGCAAAAGCTTTTTTTCAGTTTAAGAAAAATACCAAATATGTATTTCAGTTTTATTATCTGAAAATTAAAAAAAAAAATAAAAGGCATGAGATTTTTTTTTATACATAAATGTTATTTATTAATGCTTTTGTTGCTAAATATGTACTGGAAAAGGTCCACTTTTATTAATTTGAAAATCGATTGGGATTTTATTTTTTTTCTTCATAATAATAATATATTTTTTTGTTTTTGTTTAATTATTTTATATTTTTTTCCAATTTAATTGAATGCTCATTGAGTTATTTGATTTTAAAATACACAGTAAATAATATAATAATTATTGTTAACAAGTTTAATAAGTTACTGTCAATAAAATACTATAAACAATTTTTATTTGCTTAAGCATCTACTTAATAGTTTCTTAATAACTTGTATTTGTTGTTAAAACTATTCAAAGTTAGTTCGTTATTTTGTTTGTTATAGATAAATATTATAAGTTTTCTTCACAAAATGTAGGTATGTATATAATATTTTTAATTCCATGTTTATTGAGCTGACAGCTGAGTGATTGTGTGTTGTTGTATTACTTTTTATTTATTCTCTTCAAGTTTTATGGCAAATTTAAAAATTATAGAAAAAGGAATTTAAAAATATGCCTGTTTTTTCTTTAATATGTATTTCATTTTAATTTTCAAACATTGAGCGCAACAATTTATTGTTTTTTTTTTGTTCAATTTTATTTCCCTTAGTAATTATATCTTATTTTTATAAATAAAATTAATAAACGATTAACAAAGAGACAAAATATAACATAAACGACAAAACTTATTCATAGGCTTATGTGCTAGTTTTTTTTTATTTTTGTTTTAATTAATTTGAATTTTGTTGTTTTCTACAGTTTAAGATTTAAGTTTTTATATAAATATTCTAGTATTTAAATTGTTTGTCTACTAATAGTATTTTTTTAGAATGTTTTCTTGTTCTCTTATTTTTTTTCTTAGATTAGGTAGGTATATAGGTATACGAAAAAAATTATTAGAACATCTTTTATTTTATTTTTTAATTTAAACATTAATATGTTCTATAGGTATTTATATTTGTATTTGTGTCGATCAAAAAAAGTTAACACTAAATTTAAGCGTATAGTATGATTTATTAATTTTAATTATTTTTGTTTTGTTATTAAATTCATAATATTAATAATTTTTGGTTGTTAGTTGTTGTATATTTTCTTTTTGTTTTATTTTGTATTGTTTAAATTTTTTATTGAAATTAAATTTACTTTTATATAAATAATTTTATAGTTTTTATTTTTATTTTTGTTTTGAATTTGTATTGTGTGAGAAAATTTTGATATTTAATTTTTGATTATATTTCATTTGGAAATAATTGTATTTTTAAAGGGTTTTCCTAAAAAATAAGTAGGTAGTATTTAAGGTGACATATTACTTGTGTTTTATATATTTTCTAGTCTTTATGAGCATCGAGTCGGTAATTATGTAGATAAAAACGAAGTTTATAGTGCTATTATACATTGTTTTTTCGGAAGATTGTAATTTTCTACTTAACATCACCAATTACCAACGTTTTCAATTAATTATTGTATCTTTTTAATATTTTACTCCTTTTTATTCCAAGGGAATATGAAAACATCCAGCCCTATTGTGAGTTTTAACTGGCACAACATTCCACCCGGAAAATTTAACAATTCACTTTTCGCCTATTGTGAGTTTCATCCAAAATTTCATGTTCGAAAAATTCTGCTTATTGTTAACACTCATTTGGGGCGAAATGTAAAGCCATTGACAACCTAAATTTTCACGAAACGAAGTTTCGTTCGGGATAATCAGCCTTATTGTGATTTTCGCCCGAACAACATTCCACCCGGAAAATTTGATATTTCACTTTTCCCCTATTGTGAGTTTCACCCGATTTTGTGCTGAAAAAAATTCCCCTTATTGTGAACATTCATTTAGGGCTGAAAGTAATATTATTGACAGCCTAAGTTCACTCATTTTTAGTAGGTGAACGAAATTTCGTTCGGGCGAAATTCACAATAGCTTTTAAAATTCCGGGGGAACAAAAAATTTGATGGTGAAATATTTTTCGGGTGAAACTCACAATAAGGCTGATTGATTTCCCAGATTTACACACACATTACCGAATGTTGTCATTTTTAACAAAACGGCTTCTTCAAGCATTTACCAATTCTGACAAGTAATCTTACGCAAAAACTCTGTATGTGTGTGTTCCTCGTCTAATCCTTAATGTAATTGGCACGAATATCACTCCGAAAAAAAAACTCAGAACAGCTAATCTTTGGTAGACTTCCACACTGCTAGAAAGCTTGTGCTATTAGTGCTCATAATTGGGACTACCACTGACAACCTTACTTAAAGTACCTACCCCCTCGTGCTGTTCTAACTCAATCTTTTTCGGACCGGTAAGTTTACTCTTTAGAGGATGGTTTATCTCGTCTCAAGACCTGTTTCGCTTTGTTTGTACTTTTTTAATTTTATCAGTGAGTTCCCTATCAAGAATACTTAAAAATTTCTTGCTTCTGGAAATGAATAAAAGGTGTCTTTAGGTCCGATATTTGTCGAATTGAAGCGTAGGATTCTCAAAGAGCGCTGGAAAAAGTCATAACACCAAATTTGTGGATTTATAATTTTGATTTTTTTCGAAAAATCTTGTAGTTTTGATTGTGACATAATAATTTTCAACGCGTGATTTGCGTTAAAAACATCTCTTCAATTAATCCAGAACTAAATCACTAAATTTGGTGCCTTAATTCCAGGTTAACTTAAGTTTTAAACTGACTTGACCTCAAAACTAGAATGATCTCAGTCTCACAGAGAAAAACTGGACCGTAATATTGTACCTTACAATAAATAAAATATTTTGATATTAAAAAAATATGCCATAACATGAGCTCAAAATGTATATATGTATGTTTAATTTGAAATGTTAAGGTGAAACAAAAAAAAATTCAATTCTCGATTATGGCAGTGATTTGTAAACAACAAAACAAAAACTTCAAAACATTTCTGTAGAACGAAGTAAAAAAAATACATTCAAACACAATTACCGACTGTTAATCACCCGATTTAGCTTAAATCTATTTTATTACCCACTTTAAGGTTTTTATCTTGTACCGTTTTGTTTGTTGTTGTTGTAAACCTGTATGCATTTAAATATAACTTTTGATTATAAGATAGCTAAATAAAAAAATTTCCCACTGAAATAACAAACATCACCCGAGTTCAATGCAAGTTGGATTTTAAATCAACTGACTATTTTTTTTGACAGGTGGCTATCATTAAAGCTAGCTGTCAAAATGTATTGTAAAATTTGAAATTAACATTCTTACAATTTTTTTTTAGTTGATTTATTGTCTTATTCACTCTGAACCCGATTTTTTGTATTATTATTTTCTTATTGCATATTTCGCTGAATTCACATTCAATACACTACTGAACACACCATCTACACAAATTACATACAAACAAAAAAACATTCTACTTATTTGCACGTCGTCATTGTCGTCGTGTCATTCTCGTTATCGTCACTTGACACATGTTCTACGGATACAAAATATAAAGTATTATCATCTCACCAGGAGTGCGTTTTTGGTCTGATTTTTTTCGTGATCAGAACCAAATTGTCATTCTATAATTTCTCTTAATAAGGCCGCCATGATCTCACAGCGGCACCCAAACAAAATTATGTCAATTGTAATTTTCGACAATTACACAGCCATTTGATAATTCGGGCATTCCGTTCGACGATAGAGGGCGGTTCTGTCGGTCGATATGGCTGAGTTGTTTGTGGTTGGGTTTCAGTGCTGTCAGGCAGGCGTGTCGAATCGACTGTACTTACATCCGAGAAGAACACAGAACCCGATTGATCGGAATCATTGTCCGTGCTGTAGCGTCTTTTCGGTGGACTATAGATCTCTTCGAATTTCTCTTCGTTAAGACCAAGCCGATCGAAGAATTTCTCTAATTGTGACATGCTCTCTGCTCGTCGGATCTTTTCCATTCCATTTGAATTCTTTCCGCCACTCATTGGTTGTTCGGTCATGGGAGAGCCTCGATTGTAGTAACGATCACTAATGTCACTCTTCGAACGAAGTATGGGTTTCCGATCTTCGTCTGATTCGCGATCGGGTGGGCCGTACACAGCGGTCGTGCATCCGCCACTGCCTCCACTGCGCTGTGATGTGCGATCATTGGAGGTAGAGTAACGATTTCTGTGCTTGAAACGAAGACACTTCTGTCGTTTGAAACCGGTTGGCGGAGGACTCACTTCGGGCTCCTTGAGGCAGTCATCCGTTGGCGTTCGGATAGTCGGGCTGTGAGTCTGCTTGTGAGGGGTAGGCGGTAAGTGGTGTGTTGGTGGAGGTGGATAGATCTTTCGTTGTGACGTGTATCTAGAGTCTTCGTAATAACGTGTTATGGGTCGGGTTTGCTCGGGAGTGTAGTCATCTTGAAATGCTTCTGGAACCTCGGGAGTCGTGAAGTTCAACAAACATTCCGAGTCCTTTTGATACTTTAGACGGCACTCCGGACAGTCGGTGTACCTTGACGAACCCATGCCGTAGGTGTAGTAGGAGTTTCCGCTGTGCTGGGTAGATGATCCACTATCCCGTCGGTAGTCAGCTTGATTAACACAAACAGACATCTTGTTGGCTTCTCGTTCTCCCCGTTGCTTGCAACACGGCTCACTTCGGTGAGTATAGTGTCCGGATGAGCCTCCAGAATCCCGATTCAAGGAACTACCTCCGGACTTATTTGAACGGTTTCCACGACTGCAGCAGCTCAATACTTCACTATGAGGTGAATGACGACTAATTTGGGAATGAAGATCAGGCAGGGATTTGTGGCTGTTGATGTTGTACGATGGAGATGAATAGTCGTGCTCATCTGAAGTCGTATCGTGTGAATGTGAATAGGATCTTTGGTATCTAAAAATGGAAGAATCTCATGAAAAATCGAAATTTTTTTTGTAAGAGAGTTACTTACCTTGAATTTTGTTCCTTGTCTGGTGAACTCTCAACTGCAGCATACTCTGCAGGAGGGCTTATAGCCCGGTAGTCTTCAGTTAGAACAAGCGGTTCGTTGGCTCCAGCTTCATAGCTGTATATGTCTTCGTCTGAGGCTGGATGTGGTGGCAGAGATTGAGGCGAGAGAAAAGCACTGGGAAACATCACCGAAAGATCACTTTGGTCATTAGAAGCATGTACCGATAGCTAAAGAGTATAATAATATTACCACTCCAATAAAGAGCATTTCGTAATTCACCACAAAAACTCACCTCTTGGTTGTATTTTCCACCTTGAAACTTACTAAAGGTGTCATATTTCTGCGGATCATTGGTTTTGAATCTGTCGGGCATTGGCATCGGACCTTCCTTCGAATCGGCATTGAGAAGCTTCCTAAGCTTGGTCTGAAGCAAATCGGAGCTGGAGGATGCGCTTCGTCGATTCGCGGGTCGATGATGAGGTGGATGCTGTTGGTGCGACTGATGGTGCAATGTATCCTGTCGCTGTTGCGAATGATGATGATGATGCATTCCTCCGGCAGAGTGTGTCCGTGAGGGTGACATAATGCATCCGGATGTATTCATATTCGATATTCGGTCACCAGCTCCACCCACAATAGCCACGGGAACATTGCCACTTGCACCAACGCCACCCACTATAACACCTCCACCACTACCACCACCAACACCACCTCCACCTACAGCACCGGTTCCACCAACACCACTTGCAGAATTGACCACACCACGGAAATTCAATTGCTGATGCCTATCGAGGACCGTTTCGGACTTGACATAGAATGGTTTGCTCTCGGCCAAGAGCTCTACGGCAGATTTTCGTTTGTGATGACGCCCTACCGTGTACATCACAGATGTATGCTGATAGTGATGATGAATTGTCTGCTGTGTGGAGCCCAAGGGTGAACCACCACCACCGCCACCATACTGTGGCGGAGGCAGTGTTGCTGCATGAGCTATCCCAGCACCTGAGAGATATGATGCCGGAGGCATGATGATAGGATTATTGCCCGCCGGATGATGATGCGAGTAGGCAGAGGGTGAGGTTACGTTTGCCGATCCACTATAGTGGTGAGTGGTGGAGGAGGAGTGATGGTGATGAGAGCTTGTCATACGGCCACCATGATGACGTGGACTGCCGCCGTACACAATCGCAGCCATAATTGATTTTTATTTTTTGACAGTGGTGATGGGAATGGTTTTCTTTTTAATTTGATTTTCGGTTGTCCTCGTCCTATAGAGTCCTGTCCTGCGGTTTTATATGAAGTGCGATGTTATTGCACTCTCTCTGTTGCTTGATTTTAGCTGAAATGAGAAAAAGGAAATATGTACATCAGACGGTGAATACACAAACGATTTTAAATTAAAGACTCGGAGTGTTTTTTTTTTTCTTTTTTTGGATTCATTTCAACGTACAATGTAGTTATACTATTTTATAATATTCAGGAAAAATGAAATTCCTGGATGAAACAGAGAGAAACAGAAACGAATGATGGGAGTTTTAGATGAAGATGGCAAAAAAGAATGTCTGCCTTCAAAATTAGTTTTTGTGGAAGTCTACACTTTACAAAAAGTTTAAAGGAGATTAAAATGAATATTGTTCGTTTCGTATGAAAAATTACCATAAGTTCAATGACTTTTGCAACTTAAATTATGTATATTTTGATACAAAGGAGAATTAAGCAGTCTTCCGGTGAAAACTTTATTTTGAAGATCGAGTTAAGGAACTGAAAGTTCAAAAAAACATTTCGTATTTTTAATTCTTCCCATTTGCATAATTTTTGGAAAAAATATGTTCTTTGGCTTATTTTAGTCAACTTAAACATGTAAATCAGATAAATGATTGAAGAGAAAAATTGGTCTTCGGATGTTTTACAGATTAAGAAATCTAGGTTGGGCGCCAATTAACCTAAAAAACCTTTAAAATTAAATTAATTTATAATTAAGTACTTTATTTATATTTTACCATACAAATATTGAATTAAAGTATGAAATATTGATATAATAAAAGAGCTCTCTAAATACTACAACACAAAAATGGTGTTAGGATTTGTAAGTTCTGTGAAGTTTGTAGTCGAAAGCAGAAAAAATTCCATAAAAACTGAACCTCTTATTCGATATTCGTAAAATTTTCAGGCCAGAATGAGAAATCAACAAAATTATTTATTAACCGCCCAATGCCACGCCCACTTTTTTTTAAATTTTGTTTTCATTTTGTATATGGATGTAGTTTTAAATCGATTAAATCTGAACTACGTTACCGATTTTAATCAAATATTCAGACATGATAAAGCAGAAATGATATAAAGAATTACTACACAGGTAAAATTTGCACCCAATAACACGCCCACACAAATATTAGATTAACATAACATAATACAAAATTTTATTTGAACATTTACATTTGACATGTCATACAGCAAAAAGGAACTTTCATTATTCCAGAGCAAAGCGGACCTTTTTTTGTATAAAACTCTCGATTTGCATTAATTTCGACTTATCCTTACATTTTTCAAAATTTGGAGGCTTTATTCGATTGCAAGAAAAAGAATGCTTATTCTTTTCACCTCACATCTTATTTATGTAACACTCTTGGCAAGTAAGCTCATGTTTAAGCACAATTTTTGATTATATTTTGACTTTGGTCTCTTTTAATAAGTTGTTCCTTGAGTTTTGGTCCAAATCATTGATGGGTCCAGATTTTCTGACTTATATACTGTAAAATACATGAATAAAACAAAAAAAATCAGCAGTTTCGGAAAAAATTCAATTTTGTCGGCCCCACTGCAGTTTCGAATAAACTAAAAACCGTTAATATCCAAACTCCAAAGTTGCTGTAATAAAGTTTTTGACCAAAAATTCACTTCTGGGAAATATAGTATCAACCATTTTTGGTAAAAAACGCCACTTTTTGTATTAATTCCTCAATTTCTCGTCAATGACCCAACTGATTTTTGAAATTTTAACAAAAAAAAGGATAAGAACGTACTTCTAAGCAAATTCAAAAGTATTGTAATTAAATTTTAAACTGATAAATAATAGTTTTAACTTTATAACTAATTTGAATAATTTCCAAAGTGGCGCCCAACAACGGACAGAAATTTTGTTTAAATTTTAATTTTTATTTTTTTCTGCTTTTTGCGTATTTTACCTTTTGAAGGTAAAAAAGTTTATCCGTTCATTCATCAGCAAAAAGTTCATTAAACGCCCAACAATTATACCATACCAAATCAAAACTTAAAACCTTTCACGAAACATCAATCAAATCTGTCCAAAATCTGACATCATACACATTCATCTAATTAAAGGTTCAATTGCTATGAAAAGTTGTGCTTAAAAAAAAAATAACATACTATACGCCTACTCTTGAATAAAGCAACTAGAAGATTAATAGATAAATCTATACATTCGTATACATATACATATTTCTTAATCTCAAATGCAGCACAGCTGAGCCTCCTTCAATTGCGCGACTTGTGCTATTTGCGTTGCATGCAACGCCAAAGCCAAAAAAAAACAAGTTTCGCAAGTCAACCAAATAGATGATCGTGGGAAGCGAACGTGTCGTGCAGTTTTTTTTTTATCCACTCTCAACTTTGTGGTGGCGGGTTTAAGATTGTGTGTTGTGTTGTTTTTTTCTTGGTGTGCGCCATCGTTGACTTATCCAAATGATGTAAATCAGCTGAGTATATATGATTTAATGTTGTTGTTGATATAATTCTTGTGTTCTGGACTATTGCAACAATTTATTTTTTTTTTAATGACAGCCAAATTAAAGTGGGTTTATTGCTTGGCTTGGGTGATGCTGGGGCAGATTCAATCGTGTTTCATAACCCCAATTGAAGTTCCACATGTATACTTACTTCATAAGTTGAATGAATCTTGGATCACATTGAAGAAAAACAATCAGGTTTTTCGTTCGCTGACTTACGAAAATCTCACATGTATAAGAGAAAGTATAATACACAATTCATAAATGTTGTTCTTTTCCCATCATAACCAGCGTCAGAAGTCACGCTCACGATATTGTGTGTTGCATTGTATGCTACGGAACCTTTAAACTGTCATGAAATGATTTTTTTCTCCTTCTTAAAATTTCGTTTTTATTTAAAGTCATTAAATAAAAAAAAATAGGACGAAACTTTGATTTACCATCCAAAAAAGAATCGTGATTCCTTGTACACTTTATCTATAAGTATCGATCACGAAAGAGGGAGTTTGATTGAAGTCTCTCCCTTTCTGCATGTTATGATGATGAAGTACCTCAGCATCTTATACATACATAGATTGGGCTTCCCAAATTGATTTACCATAAAGTGAGAGTTTGAATTTTAAATTAAGTCTTTAAGAATAATAAAATAAGATTCTAAAAAAAGACTGAATTAGGTCACTGATATTCGTATACGAAGAAGAATTTTGACCACTTTGACTGGTTTCATCACAATTTCAGATAAATGACCAAAAGTGGATGCAAATGATCAGCTGTTTGAATATTTTTTATAGTGTGTGTGCGTGTGTTTTTGTATACATTTAATTTCCAAAGAGTGAATTTTTCAAAATAGAATGATTGTTGATGTTGTTGTCTTTTAAGAATAATGAGATACACAACTGCATCAGTTTATTGTTTTTTGTTAAGTATTTTTTTATTTAGTTATCGAATTTTATTGATGAAAGTTTAAAGATAAGTAAAGCACAAATGTATGTATGTACTATGTAGGTTTAATTTCGTAGTGTGATGATAAAAAAAATAGATAAAGAAATTTTAAAACAATTTAATTATGAATTAATTTAAAAACGAAAGTAAGATACGAATTACTGTTAAATTGTGTTTCTATTGAAACACGTTTGGACAAACTTTTCTGCTCCAAATGGTTAATCGTTTTGGTAGAATCGAAATGGAGAAATCTATTAAAATATGGTTTATAATTATACCTGAGTAGAACAACTCAGAAAATTAATATACTTTTCTTTAAATCGTGACCAAGTTATGAAGGAACAGAAAATACATCCATCTGTTCGAAAATATTGTAATCTTGATGATTCTTAAAGTCGATTTTATTGACGACAAAAATAATTTGTTTATATCAAAATTGGTTCAACACATTTAAACAAAAATAGGTTAGTTTTATTTCGTATAGGCTAAGTTTTGGAAATATTTTTTTTTTCTAAAAATGGTTATTAGACTCCCCCATTTTTACTTGAGATGTATAGGTACTATATGGCAAGTTATGGATTCTAACAAAAAATATAAAATATCGATTTTAATTTATATACAAAATATAACACCTTAATATTGATTTCACAAAATGTTTGAATCTTTGAGTTCAAATAAATTAAATTCGCAGATTCAATCTGAATGCATTTCGGAAAACTTTTATTCCATCACCAGCAAAATACGACTAAATCCAAAGGTGTTTGTTTCATCGTCGAAATCTCCGTCATAATTTTTGGTAATGAAACACTTAAAATACTCATACAGTACAATTAATACACAAACAAGTGACAAGCCGGTTAAATGCAATTGAAAAAAATATCGATACAAATTTTTTTTTAACAAATAAGTGAAATCTTATTTTTCTCATAAACGTGCCCACGGCCAAATTTTTTCGAAAAATGGTTATAAATGGTATCTACTTCCCATAGAACCGTTTTTTTGATTCTAGATTTTCTCAAAACGGTTCAACTGATTTTGATAAAATTTTTTTATACCAAAATTAAAAAATATAAATTCTTATCAGCCAAAAACAACAGTACCTCTCATATACAATTGTTTAAAAACCGATAAGGAAAAAATAAAAAAAAAAATAAAAATCTACGTTTTTCTTAAAACTATTTATGTTTTTGGTGTTTAAATGTTTTTCGTCTTTGGCTTAAAATTAATAAAAATATAGAATATTAAAAAAAGTACTTATAATAATGTAAAATTTTGAAAAAAAAAAATTTCAAAATGTTGATTTTTTTGAAAATATGTATTACAATTTATAAAGTTCGTTATTATTAAAAAGCCAGACCACGGGCTACTAATTTTCTAAGTGTCTAAATTTAATCAAATTCCCTTAGAAATATAAAATTCACAGTATATTCATGCTGTAAGTTTTATAAGAGTCGGTAAGGCATCGACCATAATTTGCGTCTTAAAAGGGTACGACAGCATCTAACTGATATGGGCCCAACTGTCGTATCTGGGCGAAACGAGATTTTTGGAGTTGATGTCATTTGAACTTTATAAATTGAATTATAATCAATTGCTCCACCTAAATAGAAGTACCTATAGGTGGAGTAATCTTCGTTATTATGAAAATATACATATCACAAAAACTATTTCTAAAAAACAACTTGAATTTAAACGTAAATTAAAAAATGGATTTTGGGTTTGCAAAAATAAATATATCTATAGTATGACATTGTAGTGTTGCCGTTGGGTTTTATCTTGTTTTTTTGTATTTTAAAATATTTTTTTTAGAAAATTGTACTTGGTGCCTTAAAGGGGAGACATAGACCCCGATTTGTTTATAGTGTTGACCTTATTTACATGCTCTAGTATTTTGATGCATCTTAACCAAAAGTAGTAAAAAGCCAAATTTCGGTGCTTATAAATAAACGGCTATAACTATGATACTAATCTATGATTTTTTTTTCGTTTACACCTCATATTCTTGGCTTAACTATCTTTTCTACGAAAAAAATCCAAAACATTTTGTCTTTGTATGATTTCATTATTATTTTTTTTGGTAAAATATGTAATACATTTTATTTTCTCATTTTTTTTTGTTTATTTTTTTTTTTTCAAAATTACGATTTTGTTGGATATTAAGATTCACTGGCAATTTAATAATGCCGAATTGAACCCATCAGCAACCAAATTAGTTTTACCTTTGTCAATTTATGGGTTAAATTGTTTTGCTTCCAAACATATAGCACACAAAAATTCATATCTCCAAAACGGGTCACCATTGTTTGGAAAATTCATTTGGCAATTCTTTGTTTCGCTTTAGTCGTTAAATATTTCGTTTAATTCGCAATCCATAATTGGCAATTTACGTTTGGTATTACATTCATTATGTTTTTGAATCATTATGCAATTAACATTTGGCGTTTTTTATTTCGCTTTTTTATTTAAAAATATTTTCAATCATTTCGTAAAAATCATTTAGCAATATGTTGTTTAGTTTTTTTTTTGTTACGTTGTTTGATATTTGGCCAATCGCTTTTTTCGCGAAATAACGTTTCGCCGTTTCATTATTTCGCAAAATATCGGTTCGCCATTTTATTTTTTCGCTGATAGATCATTTCGCCGTTTAGTTGTTTTTATAATTAATATTAATGTTTTTTTGAGAAGTATTTTTTTTTATGGAAAATCGTTCTTTTTTGAGTATTTTTCGGTGACGTGAAATAAAGCCCAACGAAACAAGACCAAATCTCAAATTTGGCCTTATTTTGTTCCATTTCCATTTCGAAAACGAAATAAGGCCAAATTTGACTTGGAAATAAAGCAAAATATTTTTGTCCAACACTTAATTACACCCAACCTCGCATCCTACTCCAAATCCTATAGTGTTCCCAAGCAGGGGGGCAGCATGCCCCCCATACATACTTCAGTGTTTATACATGCGTCCATTTAATTACATGTCTTAAAATTTCGCGCGAAATTTTAAGATATGTAATTAAATGGAAGCCAAAAAATTGCAAAACAATTGAATGCAAAATAAAAAAAAACGAAACAACAAAATGCCAATTAAAAAAAAGCGAAATAATAAATTGCTAAATAAAAAAAGCAAAACAACACAATGCCAAATAAAAAACTGCGGAAATTCAAAAATCCAATCGAACTAAAAACTAAATGAAAATTGCGAAATGATAATTCGTCAAATCATTTAAAAAACGAACCGTGATTTGCAAAACGTAAAATGCAAAATAACAAAATCCTAAACAAACAAAATGCGGAACAAAAAATGGTGAAATGAACCCCCGCGAAACGTTAGTTTGCCAGACAATTCTTGCGAAACATACCATACCCCTTGAAAACCCATCCATTCTAAATTTTTTTTTTAATTTTGGCTGTAAGCTAATTCTGTTAACGTTATATCTAATACAACCATTTTTTCGACTATCTCATTATCTGTTGAATCGATTTTAATGAGATTTTTTTAAACAAGGGCTTTAAATAAGTTTAAATAATATTGCATATCAAAATTTTATAAAAAAAAATTTGACAATTCGATATTTCGAAAATTGGTAAATGATTTTGTTTTCTTAAAAATAATTTCAAAATTTTATGTAATTTTTATAATTATTTTTAAATAAATCAAGTTATTCGGTGGAGTGGTGTCGTTGATACACATAATGCTCAATTTGTTCAAGACAATTTAAATTGAGCGGGCTAGCAGACGCTTAAAGTCAATTAGTACCTAGTTAAATAAGGAGAAAACTCAAATATAAGAAAAGTGGGTGCGGCAGTGGTCAAATGACATAATAAAGGTCTTTCAAGAGATCTCATTTACAAAATTTCAGCTTTACATTATAGGAGGTTAAATAAGAAGAAAATTGAGATACCTATAGAAAAATTATTAACTGTGGTATTAAGCGGACTTAATTGAATTTTTATACTTCGTTGGGCGCCAATTAACAGATTTTCAAAAAAATAATAAATTATCATATTTTCTCTAAAAATCTGTTTAAAATGGATTCTATTGTTAAAGTAATTTCATAAAGTAACTACATATCCACATATTTCGTAATAATTTTTGTCACACCTTCTTAATCAATTGCACACTTCACAAACTAAGGCGTGATTATCTGTCAGTTCTATCTATTAAATCAAAGCAATGCAATGGTCTCCAGTGGGCCCTTTTACAAAATCCAATTCGATAAAATAAATCTCCACAACACACCACGGTCAATAAGCGACACCTTTGAACATGGTGTGGCATTGCAATTCGATTTCCACAAGACTATAGTAATATAATAATTCTTATATAGCAACTTCCTCCATATCGTTGCGCGATTAGCATCTCTGGATAATATTTAGTTAGCGAGTTGGTGTGCTATTGTTTGCCTCCCATATGAGAACACAAGTATTAGGGGTGTGAGTGTGTGTGGTTGGTGCAGTCAGTGGTGGAAGTGTGTTAAAATATATTGTTTATATATTAATCTTGGAACGTGTTAAGCAACGATACTAACTTAAAACACATCCGGACATCATATTAAGAAGGATGAAGTGCATTGAATCGGAACCTGCTTCTCAACGGGCCTCACCGACATTCAGACAGACTATGCGTCAAGTTTCCATTTTCTTATATATGCCCTTATAAAATATTTTATATGGATGTTGCGGACTGGATGGCGGATAGACGCACGGCCGACGACGACGCGACGAGGACTGTATCAAGGCGCGTGGAACCATGGTATAGGGGTCTTCTGATGGACGGAAATGTTAATTGTCACGACTATAGCTCACTCTGTGTCTTTCTGAATAACACTTGGGCACAATGAAGAGGTAATCTGAGAAGGATAGTTATAAGGGAGATGTAGATTCGAGATGCATCTATGTATAGACGTAGGCTTGAAGACTTATTTATTGAAATGCAAAGAAAGCCGCGCATAAAATTGCAATGACGTTAAAGATTATTATTTTATTGAAATCATATATTTATGAAGATTATAAAAAAAAATATATAAATAGAAGTATAAGAAGATGCAGGTGTTAATGGAATAACAGCTTCTTTAAGTAGGTATAGGTATGGTGGGATTGATTTCAATGAAGACATCACATCTATAGTTGGTTATTTATCAATCAAATCATGTGAATTCAGAGCAAAATGAATGAAAGTCTAGTTTATTTCTTTATCTTATTTCCATTTAATCATATCAAGACTTAAGTGTAACTTTAGGCCTCTTATACATCAACGCAATTTAAAACACATACATAAAGCCAATGATTTTAATTAAATTTCTTTAAAATTGATTTTTATCAAAGCTCAATCTCATCAGGTGTAGAAATATAAAATGGAACAAAAATAAGTTCGACCACCTGAGAAATCACGAAACCACGAAGAAGTAAATTTTGTTTGTACAGTAATTAGTACCTGCCTTCTGCTTCTATATGTAGTGAGTTGCTAATGCGCAATTTAAACTAATTGCTTTAAACCGTTTCCTTAAAAGAAGTTTTTTTTATTTTTTACCGAAACTATCATCAGCCCAAAATCTGACTGATAATTTGTGGTTAAAAATGAAAAAAAAAAAAAAATATAAAATAAGCTACATTAATTATTAAAGACTTAATAACAAACCTCAGATATCAGGTACCTACCACCGACCAACAACAAAAAAAAACTGTACTTTACAAAATAAATCAAAAGAAACAACTATACTTATGGTTTTTTTTCATCGGTTTGTTGGTTTTTGATGCATAGATGCCCCTCTACCAACTTGTTCACTTTTTTTGCTAGTAAATAAATATGAAGTATAGGTACTTAATTTTTACTTTCAATAAATTGTACCCTCTATAAAGGTAAGGTATGGGTTTTTGTAAAAAAAGGACCTGGAAAAATCTTTAGATGAAAGAACCTTTGTCAAATTGTGATTTGTGATACAGAGTTATTCACATAAGATGTGACTAAAATCTATAGAGGGTGTAGGTTTGGTCGATACAAACATTAATAATCGTATGGGAAAAGGTGGAGTTGTTTATTTCATTCAATAATTTTTTTTTTTAATAATTTTCAAACATAAAATATTGAAAAATAATTTAAAAAAAAATATTTCAAAGTGATTTTTGTCAAAGTTGTACCAACATATACATATACCTATTTTCGAACCTAAATTTCAACTATGTGCGACCTATCAAAGTACTTTATTTCACAACAATGGGCCTAATTACTTTTTAATGACTGTAAAAAAGTTACAACAGCACAATAAGAAATTAGGTTAGGTTATACCTAAACCTATATACACAACATGCTTATTATTAGAAAGCACCTAGTTTACACATCTATATAATGGAAATAAAAATTTAATTAAGTCAGTACCTTACCTAGATTCAATGATGAATTGATTTTTTGATCCCACTGAGATCCGACATCTAAAATGAAAAAAAAAATAAATATAATTATTATTTATTGATTCATATTAATACATGTAGGTAGATTTAAAAGCATATTGACATTTTTAGGGTCAGTTTGTTCATAGTGGGTTTTAAATCTGTTTCTACTATATATGATTTTCATAGGCTAATCAACTCAAAATCGACAAAATAATGAATTTTTAGATTAAAATTTTGGATTAAAAAGCACATTCGATGATTAACAACTTGTAATAATCATTGATTAATAATGATTATCCGATGTGAAGAAGCTAATATTATAAATGAATCAAAAATAGCATTCCCATATGTCAAATTGACAAGTTATCAAAAAAGTTCAGTCAAAATAAACATTGCCTAAGCTTCTAAAAATTCAAAGAACGCTTAAAAATTGTTCAGACATTTTTTTATCATAAGTTTCGTTAACAAGTATATATATGCAAAAAGTCCCTGTCAATCCGACCTTATTGCTATACAAAGTTATCAAAAAATTGTTGTAAAGTTTGTAGATTACCTAATTGGCGTTAGGCAATAACACCCAAATCGATTTGGAAATATCGCCCAAAATATTCTGAACAATTGTTGTTATTGTTTTTTTTCTCGATTTGGGCGTTATTTCCAATTTTTTGATTTTTTTGTAAAGGAAAGAACATCCAAAATAAAAATTTTAAAAGTCAAATAAATAACGCCCAAAATTCGAAATATCGCCCAAAAAAAATCCAGAATAAGGAACTAATGCCCAAATCTTAGGAAATAACGCCCAAATAATAATAAAACTCAATACCAACATTTACAATATGGATTTTTGAAAATTAAAACGGCTTATAAACAGTGAGGTATGTGTGTGGGGGGGGGGGAACATGCTGCCCCCTGCAACCCCCCTGCTTGGGCACATAGGATTTGGGGTAGGTGCAAGGCTGGGTGAATGCAAAGTTTCTTTAAATCCAGATTCTTTTAAATGCGAAATAGATTTTGCATACACCAGGCCTCGCACCTACCCCAAATCCTATAATGTGCCCAAGCAAGGGTGTTGCAGGGGGTCAGCATACCCCTTATACATACCTAACTGTTTATATGCGCCGCAAGTTTATTTAAGATTATCTTATCATTGAAATTTTACTTTCGAAATATCGTCCAAAATTTAGGAAATATTTCCCAAAATTGAAGTAATAACTCCCAATTTTTACAAAAATTATTTACATTGAAAATATTTGGGCGATTTTCCAACTTAGATTTGGAAAAATATAAATTTGGGCGATATTTCCAATTTTTTTTGGACGACGATAAAAACAAATTTGGGCGTTATTTTCTTGGGCGTTATTGCCTAACGCCGTAATTTTTATTTAGGAAATATTTCCCAAAATTGGAGTAATAACTTCCAAATTTTACAAAAACAATTTAGATTGATAATTTTCAAAAATTGCAAACTTAAGATTTGAAAAAATATAAATTTGGGCATTACTTCCAATTTTTTTGGGCAGTAAAAAAATATGGGCGTTATTTCCTTGGGCGTTATTGCTTAACGCCGCAACTTTTTTTTAGGAAATATTTACCAAAATTGAAGTAATAACGTCCAAATTTTACAAAAACAATTTAGATTGATAATTTTTATAATAATATAATAATAATATTTCCAACTTAAGATTTGAAAAAATATAAATTTGGGCAATATTTCCAATTTTTGTGGGCAATAAAAAAAATATCGGCGTTATTTCCTTGGGCGTTATTGCCTAACGCCTTAATTTTTGCATGTCACCCAAAACTGTTAAAGAACTCAATTTTACAAAAAAACAATTTAAATTCAAAAATTTTACTTAGTGATATTTCCAAATCGATCGTCTAAGAAGGGAAGACAGCATCTAATTGATAATGGCACTGTCGACTGTCGTACCCGGGCGAAACACATTTTGGAGTTGACGTCACTTGAACTTCTTATTGAATTATGTACCTCCATTCAAACATTTAATTTTCTTTTTTTTCTTCATCTTCGGTACCAATCGAGATATGTTATCAAAATGAAGTACATAGGTACCTATATCCCTGTGACTAAAGCTATCCTGGCTTTGGGGCATCCGCACAGCTTCTACGATATAAAACTGTACCCAAAAGTCGTCTTAATGGATTCATAACGTAATCTTCAAATTACGTAAGATGCAACTTTGTTGATTTAATTACTTAAAAAAAGTATTTTTTTTAGTCTTGTAAAATCATTCATTAGGTACCTCTAAGACACAAGTTCCAATGTTTAATGCCTTGTTGCCACAGGCATAAGATTACACTATCGCTAAAATCAACTATTAATTTGCTATGAACTGTCATCAGTCAAAAAAACTGTTATTGCAATTGTCCATTACATAACAAAACAATTAACAACAATTTATTAAAATTTATCTTGTCCCACTTTTGACCAAATAACATTTTGGTTTGCATTTTCAAGTGTTTCACCTTTTCTCACACAATTCCTATCCAATTGGTAAATTTACCACCACATCACTGCTTTAGCATTAACTCACCTTCGACATTTCGAACTACTTGAGTTTTGGTCACGACCATGATTGCTATGTTGTCGAAAGTGCAGCCTCTGGTCTGGATCTTGGTCTCGTCGTTGCCTCGTAGTCGACAAACACACTTTGCTCCATGATATTGCCACAAATATGGCCTCGTGGAATAAACGTATTTTCACATTAAAGTCAGCGAGTGGAGTGTTTTCCTTCCAGATTTTGCCACATCTAATAAATAATTCTGTTTGTTCACACGAGCCAAAGACCAGAGCAGACATTTTTATATATATGTGATACGAGTATTATTTCGGGAATATGGGAAAAAGATTCATTTGTAGATTCGTATTTAAGTTGTGCAAGACCACTTAAGCAAGTTCTCTTGATGTTGATGGTGATGATGATGAATTTTCGACATAATATTGAGTTCTAAATGAATCCAAGAGGCGCTTATAAATTTTTGATCAGAAACCAAAAGTCTATTATTGGTTGCGTAAAGTGTGGATTATCAAAAGAAACCGCGACACATCAAAAAACACACACATATGATGCAGTAAGGATTTATTAATTTGATGGCGGATAAATTTAATCTAAAAATTTATTGAAGCCAACTCCACTGACAAACCCAACTGCAAACAAACTCAAATTATAAAAACGTCGTCGTCGTCGTCGACATGAAATGCACTATCCAGTAGAGAACATATAATATTATCGCATCGAAGTTCGTGCACTTTAAGCAAAGTGCCAGTCCCATGTGAATTTGCAGCTCGTTAAATGTCAAATGACTTTTGGTTTCTTTTTTTTTTGGGTTACAATATATTTTGGTCGAATTTTAAAGGGACGAACAACTTGTAGGCAAAATGTAACGTAAAACACATGTTTGTTTGCTCCTTGGGTTTAATGGTTTTTTATAAATATATTACCATTTTTTTTTTAATCATCAGATACCTCTATAAGTTATAAAAACAGATGTGGCAGATGCGGTTGTATGGCACATTGGGTTATTGTTTGATGTGTGCCTCATGATGTTATAATGATAGAACGGACGGACGTGGCATTCGACTGGAAAATTGGCATGAGATTAAAAATTTAATTGATATGTCTGGTCTGGCATCAATTTGATGAATAAAAGGGTGAAGCTGATATGCATACGTTGGGTGTATTTATAGAAAAAGGCCTCTATATAGACGAGATGAATTTTGATAAACCAAATCAACAGTATATGAATATGTAGATAAGAGTTTTTTGCATTTTCCTTATTGGGTATAGGTTTTGATGTTTACATGAAGATAAATAATTAAATGAACTAAACAAAAGAAGATAAAATAGGAAAGAACATGGTTCATTCATTGAAGAAGGGGTTTAAAGTGAAGCCTCTGAACGCAGGCTTTGGGATGAAAATTAGAAATAAAATAGAAGAACACCATCAAGGAAGTGACGTAAAAACAGGAAGAGTACAAAAATCTAATAAAATAAAATGTTCTCAGGCAGTGGCGGATACAGGATTTGGTCATGGGGGGGTCCAACTACAAATAGAAAAACTTAAAGATAAATAAAACAAGCGTGCAGGACTTTGTGCTACATTATTTATGCGCGTGATAACTTCACCACTTTTTTCTATAAAAAAATCACAAAGAAGCACAAACTGAGCTTAAAACAGCGCAAGTATAACTTCTTAAAAGATCGTAATTTTACAAAAAAAAAAAAATATTGCAAATTTGCGAATTAAAAAAATATTTATGGAACAATGGCAGCACAAGTTGACCACAATACAGCGGAACTTTGCACCACAACTTTCATGTTTTTGAAAATCGTAATTTTGCAAAAAAAAATCATCGCTAAAATTTATAACTTTACGAATTAAAAAAAAAAAATTTACGGCACAAGGCACAAAATTGAAAATGGTGGTGCTAATTTCACACTAAGTTCCTTCGCAACAATTTCGTTCGGTACTAAAAGTTGCAAATATGCGATTTTTTATCTCTTCGACTGTTGTAGAAAAATTTAATTTTGGAAGAAATAATTCCATCCTCAAAATTTGCGAAATTTTCAAAAATATTAACGGCACATCGCAGCACAAATTGAACACAATACAGTACATTTTTTTTTTCAAAATCACTAACTTCACGCTAAATATATGGCTATTCTCTAAAAACCATATGCTTGTACGATTTTTTACGGCACATGGCAGCGTAAGTTGGGCTCATCGCAGCACAACCGTTTTATTTTTACGAAAATCAAAAATGGCGGTGCTAACTTCTTTTTGTCCTTATAATATTGAATAGTATTTTAATATGTTGCTTTGGAGGGGTATGATAAATTGACTTCAAAATTTAAAATACCTTCAGATCTTGAACTAAGTTTCCCTCATAAAACTGTTACGCAATCTAACTCCTTTTTAGACTAAGATGTATTTAAAGTTTTGGAGCTAGGTCGAAATTTTATAAAAATATGGGCTTTCTGGAATTAAGTAGGTCAAATGTAGACAAAATTTAGGTCCAAGAGAAATAGATAGAAATAAATATATAAATGTTCATGGGGGAGTCCGGACCCCAAAACCGTTTAACAGATAATGAGATAATCCTTCTACATCTGCTAAAAATGGCTTATTTTAAAATTTATTTCAATTATATGACAAAACGTACTAATATTAGCTGACAGAATTTTTTTTATCAGAATTGTAGTCGAGTAGTTTTCGAAAAAAAGGCTACAAAAATATTTTTTTTAAATCTGTGATAATATTAAAAAAATGCTGGTTACAAGTTTAAAAAAAATCCAGTTATTCGTTTAAAAAAATTTTAAACTAAAAAAAAAATGCATATTTGTATTCAATATTATATGAAAAGTTTCTTTAAACATTCTCTATAAAAAATTTAATTAAAATCATATGAAAACGTTTTCAAGAAAATTGAAAATCAAAAAAATTGGGACTGAGGATTTAGAAGATCCCGCCATAGAACGCCAACCCCCATCGAGCTACCCTATAAGGAGTTTATAGTTTTTTAGGTAGTGTCTAAACTAACATTTTGCGTATGGGTTGCATGGCGAAATATGGTCAAGGCATAGGGTTGCCACGTTTTAAAAGTCGGTTTTTGGGTCTTTTCAATTATCTGACCCGGCTCATATGGTAGGTTTTAGTGACAAAAAAAAATATCACATGAAAGAAAACTCTATTTGTTCATTTTAAATACGTGATTTTTTTTTAAATCGGGTAAACATAGAGAAAGGTCTAGATTCTATTTTCTAAAAAAAAATTAAGACCTCACACAATAATTGGAAAAATTGAAATTTTTAACCCCGCACATCTACCACAGGCTGAGAAAAAAACTGCCAGACTTTGAAATTATTAAACAACAGGGATAATACTTACCATGTTATGCTAAAGCTTTTTGTATTTTATTTTATTTTATTTTAGTTTGTTTATTTTATGTTATTTTATTTTATGTTATTTTATTTTATTTTATTTTATTTTATTTTATATTATTTTATTTTATTTTATTTTATTTTATTTTATTTTATTTATTAATTAATTAATTTGTTTTAATCGATATTTTTCCAAAAATTTCTTCAAACTGATTTTTTTTTATTTTTCTTTATTAAGGATGCTTTTTTTCTTAAAAGATTTTTCCAATTTTTTGTCGTTGATATTAAATTCCCTTTTCTTATTCAACTCGATTTTTTAGAAAGTTGTCCCTTTCGCCAAATAAATTCGGGTTTTGTTCAGCTTAAATTAGGTTTTTTAAAAAAGTTTTCTGGTAAAAATTATTACGAGGAATTTTGAATGTAATGCTTTTTGGAATCAGTCTGAATAATAACAATCTAGCTTTCCAATTGTATGACATAGCTTCAAACGCAGCGCCAACCCGCCGCGCTGCCTCGCCGTTTATCGTTTGTGCAGAGTGGTGAGTTCTAATTAATTTCTATTTTTTTTTATTTTTATTGATTAGGTACATTACATATGAATTTTTATTTTGATAAAGAAAACTAAATTGATTATATTAAATGGAAATAATAAACCAATATACTCGTATTTAAACATTACAAAAATATAAATCTCTTGTCCCCATCACTTTAATAATAATTGAGTGCAACTGATTGAGACCACCTTTATCTATTTGAATTTTTATATCTAATAAACCTTTCATCAATCAAAGATTAAAATGATTTAATTTTTTTTTTTATTTCTGTGTAATATTTCAAATTTTATCATTTAATGAAAATATTAACGGTCAATCGCATTATATATGTTTATCAGTAATAATTCGTGATTTAAAATAAAATATATAACCCCACTGGAAATGCATTGAATTTACTTTGGAATGTGCTTGATGGGCACAATCAAATCAATAAACCCTGCTTTCGTATATATTTAAGTAATCTTTTAGGGTCAGAAGCTCAGATATAAAAAAAAATAAAAACCAACAAAAAGACAAGATAACTTTACAATTGATGTCATTGTAAATTAAAAACAAAAAATTAAATTTGAGTCTTTAAGCGTTTAGAAAGCTTTTTTAAACTTAAATTGTATAGGTAGATCTTTTAATAGAAATGATCAAAGCTTGCATGGGCAAGAAAAATCCTACTGCATTTAAATTAATAATGTTTTGAATTTAATTTAATAAATATCCAGTTTAGGAATTTAAAAAACAATTCAAAAGTGATAATTTAAACAATTTTAATGATCATTTGAGAAATTTTTCTGCAACAAATGTTATATATGTGCAGAGCTAATCAAGCTAAAAATGGGTCAGGAATAAAAGAATGAGGCTTTTTTACAAGTCCTGTGTACTTTTTCACAGAATTTTGTCAGATATCATGTCACAAAAGGGCTTTAGTTGAATAAAGCCCACATGCCCTTGAGTTTTTTCATATAACAGTAAAAACATTTATACTGATTATTATTATTAATTATTGTTTACTACTGTCAAAATACATACTTTCGTGCAAGCGACGACCTAACATAAAAGATAACACCCAGTATATTAATTAATTTATTGAAGTCAACTTCGTCAAATTATTAAAGCAGCAAACTTACCAAAAGTATTTATTATTTTTTTTTAAGAAATACAAACAAAAATATTTTAACGTCATCGCGGAAATAGACTTAATGTCTACCACTTTAAAGAAAAAAATATTGACAATATTATCACAATCAGTTCAAAGAGCAAACGACTCTCAAATCTCATCTTCAACGTCAATAAAATCCAACAGACTCTTAAATGAATCTCTTTTAGTCCTATATAAACGCACTTAAAAAAAAAAAAAAAAAAAACTATAAGAAGACTTTTTATCGGTCTGGGATGAATAGGTCATCTTCTAAGCTATAAAAACATGGTTCGTCCACTCCTATAGCTTAAAAGAGGGCACACTCGATTGCTCTCCAATTAAGAAGATGGCTTTTTTTTATAAAGACGAATAATCTCATAATTATACAAATACTTAATCGATCCAATTACAAAAGCAACTGCACTATCTTTGTTTTGTTTTTATTTTTTTTTTCTCATCCCATAGATGTCTCACAGTAGCAAGCGTTTCTTGGGACAGTTCATTCCCTTTTGCATAAAAAAAAATATGTCTTCTTTTCCTCATCGTCGTAGTCTTTGTTGTCTTTATCCATTCAATTATCTCGAATAAAATTTTTTGAACTTTGTGCAATTATATATTATTTTCTATTTTTTGTAATTTGATATTTTTTTTTCTCTTCAAACTTTGATTGTTTGAGTGAGATGGAAAAAAAAATATTTAATCCAATTAATCGTGTTCAACTTGTTCCATTGTCTTACAATAAAACAAAAATAGAAAAAAAGGTGCACCATTGCGTAAAAAAACAAGAAGTTCATTGAACAACTTCACTGAAATTATGTTTGCTGTCACTTTCGCTTTTGTGTAAGTGAAACAATTAAATTGATTTGGGTTTTGTTTTTTTTTTTTTGAAAAACTAAGAAAATTAATTGCGTGTGCGAATTATTTATTTTTTTTTTGTCTGTGTGAACTCATTTCCAGTTCCGCAAAAAGTGCATCATCATCAATATCAAAATTAACGAACCAACCAACCGCAACATTAACCAGATGTCAAAGTTGTTTTTGATTAAAGTGTATCAAATGACACTTAATGAACTTGCATTGAATGACAGTGCACTGTTTATAAAGAACGAGAACTTAAGTAGACTCAAAGGCCGTAGCCAATGGATGAATGGGGTTGTCTCTGGAGAATAGAAACCCTCCAATTATTTTCTTTTATTATTTTAAAATATAATAAAAAAAAAAAATAAAAACAAATTATCTAAATACAAGGTGGCGGTCACCGGTTGCAAATAGCGGCAAATGTCAATTCAAAACAATTAGGATTATAGTGACTCATGTGTTGTTGACGTGTATTTTGTATCGGTTTAATTTACAAATGATATAGTAGAATTGAAATTTGCCACCATTTGCAATCTGTGCGGTGACATAACCCCATGCGCCATTAGACCATATTACAAAATATGGTGTTATAACGCTTTCGCAAGCGTTATAATGTCATGGCCTAATGTCGCTTTGACGAAGTGTAATAATGTCATATTTGTTTGCGACTTAAGGCAATATCTAAATATGGCATCATAAAACTTTCGTTAAGTGACATAACACTATATTTCAAAAAAAAATTTACTCACTGTTCGAAAACAATATTTTTGTATATGGAAGCTTTTCTTCGCCGTATTTTTAACGCAATTAGTTTTAATTTTAATTGCTAAAACTAATAAGCTTCATTTTAGGATGTTTTGGTCTCCAAGTTGTGGTGTTGAAGTAGATAAATAAATAAATATAAAATTTTTAATTTTAAACTAAGAATTTGTTTTTATTTATTAAATTAATAAAATTTATTTTCACAACTTTTGCTTATTTTGAACTGCGACGCGTTTCGGACTTTTGTCCATCTTCGGGCGAAATGTTTCACATGTTTCACATTTCGCCCGAAGATGGACAAAAGTCCGAAACGCGTCGCAGTTCAAAATAAGCAAAAGTTGTGAAACGCGACGCGTTTCGGACTTTTGTCCATCTTCGGGCGAAATGTTTCACATGTTTCATATTACTTATCTGTAAACGCAACTAATTATGTCCAATATCCATATAAATTTTTCCACGTGTAATATCTCGCTTAAAGTGTTGCGTTCGAATTTTAATTCACTTAATAGTCCAGTCAATAAAGCATTTGACTCGGAAAAAATCGCCAGAAAGCTGAATTTTGGTATATAGCCTCCTCATGGCGTTATTAAGAAATTGTCAAAAGTGCCCATCGGTATGAGCGCCGCTAACAATTTTACAGGGGTTGAAGGCCCCCCAAATGGTTTTTCAGGAATAACTCCCGAATGGTAAGTTGGACAAAAAAAAAATGTTGAAAACTAATTTGTAGCTTGGAAAATTTCCTACAAAAAATATTAACATCCTTTTTTTCATAAAAATAACCGTTTACGAAATAAACCAATTGGAAGAGTTAAGGGTCTTACTTCCGTTCGCGCGATATGTGATATAGACCATATACGATTTCATGCAAACAATATTTTGACACCTCTGGAAGTTCAGTTTCAGTTTAATTCTTCTTATTTCGAAATGCGTTCAAATATATCTTCTGTTGTTTTTTTTTTTAATTTTAGAAAATGTTCTCATACATCCAGTTTTCCTTAGTGAAAATATCAAAATAAAATATTTTAAATTCACTAACTTAGCTAATCTAAGGGCTAGTGCTCTGTTAGTTAATTCTACAAACAAAGTGAAGGTGAGTAAACAAAGAAATAATTTGTCAGTGTATAGGATTAACTTTAACGTTAAAGTTGTCAAAAATCATTCGAAATCAAAATTCGACATTATAAAAATGCCGTTTAATTATCGAAATAAAGGAAGCGACATTATGTGGCATAATGAAAAGGGCGATATTCATATAGTATCGCCCTCTATATTTCGATAATGTTTTCACACGCATCTGTCAGAAAAATGTATTCAGTTAATTTGTTGTGTTAACTCGAGTTTAACTTCGAAATTGGGATAATCTCTCTCTAAAAAACTGGACCTTAGATGCTTATTATTTTTTGCTTACATATATGTATTCATTTATTTGTGAAAAAATTGAATTTTAGCGTTCATCCCTAACATGTTTCCTGGATACGGCCGTGGTAACTTTTTAGTAGTATTATATAGGTACATGTATCCCATGCAATATTAGGGTGAAAATTCGCGTGTCAATGTCTCCGATCTCTGATTAAGAACAATATCGAAATCGATGTTGAACACGCTTGTGGACGTAGTGTTTCTTTTTTTTATGAATAAATGGCACTCAGCCTTCATTATGTAGAAGTTAAAGGTTTCAATACCAGCAGATTTATGAAAAGATTAAATTGATTCGACTCGTGTTTTTTAACAGTATTTATATGGCTTTTTTGTTGTTTTGAGAATTTTGGTATAAGCTAAGAAAAGACGACAAATTAAACGGAAATTGTTTGTATTTCAACGACACATGAAGGAAGTTGTAAGTATTGTAAAGAACACGCACATAGAATAATATAAATAATATTTTTCTAAAAAAAAATAATGCAAAATGATTTTAAGATAAAAAATGTTTTTTAGGGTCGTTTTGAGAAAATTATGGTGTTACCAAAACGATGAAATGAACAACACGGATTCACGTGTTCTTATAATATCCGGATTTGAATCCGTGTATTTCTTGTATCCGTGCATCCGTGCGTCCGTGTGTCCGTGTATCCGAAGATCCGTGTATTTTAAATAATCCAATCATCACTGGAGAGGGCCAAATTTATGGGATTTTTTTGATACAAATACGACAACGTAGTAGTAGTCGAATCTGTCAGTGGATTTAAATTTAGAATTATTTAATTTTTGCTTTAAGAATCGATTTTTTTTTGGAAAATCACCAAAAATAAAAATCTATAATATCCACTCCACCTCAAAATGTTGAGCTTGTAAGCCCACCCCTTGAAAAGATAAAAATCAAAAACCATTCCGTGTATTAAGAATCCGTGTAATAAAGATCCGTGTATGCTTAGGGCCAGTTTCACAGTAAAGTAAGTGTCACTTAAGTTCCAGATATGGAAAACTAATGCCCAATTTCACAGTGTAAACTTATCGGAATAAGTGACACTTAAGTCTCCCATATTGGCCACTTAAGTTCCACTTACTCAGACCTTAAAACTACGTCTAAAGTCCATAAATGGGAAAATTAAGTGCCACTTATTTAGTTAAGTATGCAGTGTGAAACTGGCCCTTAATATCCGGATACACGGATATTAAGCAAATAAATACACGTGTTTTAAGAGAACGGACTTTTATTTGCGTGTAATAATTACAAGGAGTCCGTGTACCCGTGTTTTTCAAATACACGGATTGAATCGTAGGCTCTAATAGATATATATATATTTCTGTGGCAATACGACAGAATAGCTTATGTCGAAATAAGCGATCTTTCGGTTTTTGGATTATTAGTAGTTCACAGTTTGAGAGCTCCTGTCTCATCCCCACTTTGAAATCATTACCAGTTGAAAAGCTATCTAAAAATTCCTAAAAAAAAATTAACACCATTACAGATTTTAGACAAAAATGCGATTTTCTCGAAAACTGTTTTTCTAACATAAGCTACTCTGTCTTACTGCCACAGATCATCTGGCGGATATTCATTTCGATATTTATTGTTTTGCAATTTGGTCATTTCGTATTCTTTTTTCACTTTGTTATATTTTCGCAAAATTTCACATCATAATTTTTCCTCGCATTTCATTACTTCGCATTATTTTAATTCGCTAATTATTATTTCGCAATTCATCATTTCGAATTATATGAATTATATTTATAGTATCACATATATTTTATTATTTCGCATACATATTTATTATTATTTCGCATATTTTTTTGCTAAATTCATTATTTGGCAATTTTTCCTCGCATTTTATTATTTTAAATTATTTTAAATAGCCAATTATTATTTCGCATCTTATTAGTTCGCATAATACCTAATAATTTTTAGAGAAAATTATTTATATATGCGAAAATCGAGCGTGCGTGCCTTTGGCACCATCATATTATACAGAATGAAGGTGTAAATGAAACAAAAACAAATATAACCTGTTTCGGCTGTTTTGACGAAAATTTTTTTTTCAAATCTAACTTCGCAATTATGAAAATAATCTTAATCTTTCTTGACATTGAATGAACGATCACTTCGCAAAAGTTCTCTCGTTTTTTTCTATATCGCATATATTATCAGTTAGCAATTTGTTTCTTTAAATTTAGCATTTTTAATTAATTTTGCAAAAAGTATTATGGAAACTAAAATGCGAAATAATTATTATTAATTATGCGATTTAAAATAATGCGAAAAAATAAACGCGAAAATTGCGAAATCCCGAATTTCAATAATACTATGCGAAGTACTATGCAAGATATATACAATAATATATGTATGTTCGAAATAGTAAAATGTGATATAATAATTAGAGAAGTAATAATGCGAAACAATGATTTGCGAAATAATAACTAGTGAATTAACACAATGCGAAATGATTAAGTGAAATTTTTCGAAATAATGAGTTTGCGAAAAAATAATAAAGCTAACTTAAATGCGAAATGATAAAATTGCGCGAAACAATAAATAACGAAATAAATATTGCGAAATTAAAAACATCCAACAAAAATCCGCCAGATGGCTCCAAGTTGAAGTTGAGTCAAAAACTAGTCATAATATAGTTTTGTGTTGTAGTCTCCATGTTGTGTGTTTAATTTAAAAAATGAAAAATACAAATTTTTTTATTAAAAAAGTTTAATTTTTATAAAAAATAATTTAATTTATTTATAATTTAATTTCACAAATCTTAACTGTCACAGTCAAGATTTTCAAGCCCGATGATGGTTCATGAAACCGAAACGCGTCGCTTCGAATAAATTTTGAATAAATTAAAAACATATAATGTTGTGAAATTAAATTATAAATAAATTAAATTATTTTTTATAAAAATTAATCTTTTTTAATAAAAAAAAATTTTATTTTTCATTTTTCAAACATAGTCATAAATTTTCCAGTTTGCAACAATGTCTCCCAAACTATAGATTTTTCCTTAAAATAGCGTCACTTTTATGTTTTTAGTTTTCATTTAGTTGTTTTTTTTTTTTTTTTTTTTTTTTTTTAATACGGAAGTAATGAACACAAATTTGCTTGATTGCACTGATCTATAAAAAAAAGTGAAATAACCCATAAAATTACTAAATGAACTATCCTCGAATATAGGCCAACTCTATAAGTTACCTTCACTGCAGCAGTATATCTCAAACAAGTAAAAGTTATACTCATGGCATCTGACAAACTGACAACAATCCCGGAAGACTCAATTTCCCATTTGGCACAAAATATATACGTACATCAGATAGTTAGCCATAAATCTTGGGATTTGTCTCTTTGCCTATCTCTTTCTGTCAAGGATGTAATCTCTGGTCGACCCATTAGACGACATCCAAAGTGCACCCAATGCACAATCGCACTGAATACATACGATAAAAACGGGACCACAAACCACCAACCACCACCGCGGTCGCCAACGCCGCCACCACCATCAGCAGGTCCACCGTCACCAATGAACAGACCACCGTAAAAGAGGAAACATGTTCCACTTCAGTGAATCTGTATATACCACACAACGAGAGCCAGACAGCGAAAATGTTGAAATAAATTTGATTAGTGGCAGGCAACTTCAATCTTCAGCTATATACCTATGTACATAGGTAGTACTGGGCTATGGCAAAGGCAATCGTCTGATGCTCTTTTCGTTCTACCGCCACTCGAATTGTTTTCCCCCAAAATGTCAAAGCTCAGAGGAAAAATCACAAAATTCACTTGACAAACATCTATATAACGCTGAAAGGGCAGATTAATTTTGTTTTTGTGCCAAAAAAGCGAATTTGATTATGAATGCAAATATTCAAAATGGTCGTTGATAATAATATTTCAGAGAGTCAAACGAATATCTGGAACAAGCCAAGAGGCTTAGCGTTCATCTCCCATGTCATTTATGCAAACAGCTCTGCGCGAGTCCAGAACTTTTAAGTCTCTAGTGTAATTTTTCTATCCCCCGTCAAAGAACCGTCATGGTATAGTTAACAGAGATAGGGAATATTGGGGAGCAGGGGATTTTTTTTTTTATATAAGTGCACTTTGTCTGAATTTGTTTTGTTGATGTAAGTACCTATACTTGGATTAAGAGATAATGAAATTATGACATGGTAATTGGGAGTCAATTTTCGAATGCATTTAAAAATGATGTGACGAAGTTTTACATTCAATCAGAAGTATAATTGAACCAATTTAAGTGTATGTAAGTGAAGATAAGAAAATTTCAATAGAATTTTAAGCAAAGAGCGCCATTAAGTCTCCTTTGGCGGTAAAGAGTTGATTCGTTACACATCATTATACGCATTGTGAACGGATAGCTCAAGGGGTTAGTTTTTTGGAGGCTATATAGTCGTACCTACTATATCTAGGGCAACTGTTCAATACATATTTAGTGAAATTTTATTGCCCTTCGAACAGTATTTTGTACACAGGCAAGAATTTCGAATGTATGAAGTTCACGAGATAAACGAAGTATCATAATACCAACCAAGTTTATGAAATTCTAATAAAAAATTATTTCGGCCCAGTTTTTGTTTTTAGGTGCGAGAAGTCATGTGAGCTTCAGAGTTAAACTCGAGTCAATCTTATCTCGCGCTTTAATCTGTCTATGATGCTATGTACCACCATATAGGAGTTAAACACAATGGGAGCAAGTTGTACTCAAGATATCTTAAATTTCACTTAAATGCGGATTTTTTGTAAAAAATACAATGATACGAGTATTTTACAAAATTTAAATTCTTATAAACTAAAATTTCGAATGAAATAAAACCCAATAAAAAAAATGTGAGTCTTCATTCAGTTTTATTGCGGCATTAAAAAAATTAAAAATTTACCCGATTTGCCATTCCAGCATAGTTGAGGTACACTAGAAATGAAAAAAGCATTTATGTATTTTAAAACTTCGAATAAATTCTTTTTTTAAATTTGCTCTTCTTCACATGCAAATCTTGAAAGGCTACGAACAGGGTGGGCCGAATTAACTACACTACATTTTCAACATCATTAACTACGCGTAGTTAATTTAATAAACTATAACACGTCTTATTTTCTACAAATTGTTACGTTTTCATATATGTACACACAAAGTAAATTTAGAAAAATAATAAAATTTCAATAAAAATTTGAACATTTTAACTCAAAATTCAAGCTTCAAAGTTACAACATACAGATCATTTGATATTTGAAACTAAGTTTGCTACAATTTGTTTCATTAACTACATTTTAACTACGTTTAACTACATAAACTACGTAGCAAATGTGAAAACTGTAGTGGCCATCCTTGCCTATACGAACACTTCTCCTTTTTTTGGTGTCAGTTTTATTATCTTCTTCGTATTCTGTTTCCTCAGACCAGTAAGAACATAGCATGGACGCAATAATTTTGTCTGTTCCCCTGACGTTTCGCCTCTACTCGGCGTTACACTTTTTTTAAATTCTGTTGATTTGTTCACATTGTTAGTAGGTATGCCTCCGCTTAAGCATTTCTAATGTTAAAACTTAAAAATTAATCCTTGATAAAAATATTGAATAGCTATTTTCTTAACGATAAATACATACATAAGTATGTGACGTCAACAATCATGTCCCTTAAGTTTGCAGACCAAAGTTAGCAGAACTAATTTTTTGTGACGTCATCATTATGCGCTTATTAAGTGCTAATTAAATACCACACCTCAAAATTAAGTGATCTAATAAGCGCTTTTTTTTGTAAATTAACGTCTGCTAACTTAATTTCAAGTTAGCAGAACAATTGCCGTAAAGTGATAAAAACGTGAAAAAAAAGTTTAAGGAGCTATTTAAGTGTTCTAGGATTCAAAAACAAATTTGAAAGTGTTTTTCAAACATTTTTTTTTTCTATTTTCCCATAGAGCTTGCAAAACAAAATTCAATTTTTCTCAAACATGAAATTTCGCTCTTTAATAATTTATTTATAATTTTTAAAATATTTTAAATAATTCAAAGCAGTAAATTTTGAGCTTGGCAGGGGTCCCACTCTGTGGGGTATGAGTGTGCGTATTGAAGTGATCGGTATAAGGTGCACCAAAAAGCTAGAGCGAGCAGGTTGGTTTAAGACAAGAAAAAAATCGTACAGGAGGGGGGTGTTATTTCCCCCTGTTTAGACGGGAGGGGAAATTTTCTAAAAAATTGACTTAAAACAGATAAAAAATTATTTAAAAACAACAGTAAAACCTACTATGCCATGCTATACATTTTTGGAAAGCCAGAAATCTCTTTTCCGCACAATTCAGTACGAAAAAAAATGGAGACTTCTCCAAATAATCTGCTACAGCCTACAGTTATCAATTTCGCTCGTTGAACATCAGCGTTCGGACTTCTGCAGAACAAAAATGAAAACGAAATTTTTCGTTTATGATTTCGTTGTTTTAATTTTTGTTTTGGAATTTTCTTTTCAGCTGCGTACTATAGCTTTAGAGTTCAAAGAATAATTTAAAAAAATGCAAAACTAAGTGAAAGAAATTTACTCTTCAGAAAAATATCAAAATCCGTTTGTTTTTAAATTGAATATATTTTAATTAAATAAATAAAAGAAAAAAGAAACTTCAGTTTTATTTTGTTAAATTTTATTATTTTTTTTTTTTTAAATTTCCAATAATTTTCACAACTTAATGAAATAATAAATTTTTATAAGAATTTGCGACGCGTTTCGGAGTGTAATTCCATTTTCCGGCGAAATACTCAATTTGACTCAATACTCAATCTTCGCCGTTGTGAAAATTATTGGAAATAAAAAAAAAAAAAAAAAATTAAATTAAACAAAATAAAACTAAAGTTTCTTTTTTCTTTTATTTATTTAGTTATAAAATATATTATTAAACACAATTTGGAGACAAAAACCACAAAAATGTATTTAAATTTAAGTTTGATACAAAAAAAGACAGAATTTGTGTACCTTCTCTTTTTAACTTAAGACATTTTCTCTTAGATATATTTTTTTAATTAAATGGAATATAAAATTGAATTGAATTTTAGTGCATTATTTGCAATTTTAAAATATGGTCACCATACCTATAGTAGCAATTAATTTTACCATAAGTGGATATAAAGAGCATATTCCTGATAGAACCGATTTTTTTTTACTTTAGACTTTCTCATTATTGGCTGTACCGATATAAATAAAACACATTTGCATCGAAAAAGTTTGAATAATATTGCAAACACTTTTTTTTTCAAGAAATAATGTTTTGGATTTTTAAAAAAAATTTTAAGCAAAATTAATTTTTGAAATTTAATTTATTTTTATTCTGATTTTGTTGAATTTTGTGACAATCATCTTATTTTGTATTATTTTTCAATTTACGCAAGTGTTTCAAAGTTAAAGTATACTTATTATAATTAAAGCAAAGAGCCGAATTTGACTTAAAATATAATTTTAAAAATCAACTCCCATTTTAAAATTGATTAAGAGCTTGTTTTAAAAAATTTAAATACTTTTAACAACTCTAACTAAGGGGCCAGTTATATTTCATTGGAAATCGATCATTGAAAATTTTAATTGTCAATTTTGAGGCCTTGAGAAAGGAAAATCAGTGTTTATTTATATGCCAGAATGAAGGTTATGACTCAATTATTATATTTAGCCCAAAAAAAATTGGAAAAATTTTGGACCAAGATTCCGCATAAAATAACTTTTATTTTTTCAATGATTGAACTACATACCTTACCATTTATCATTGAAAACTTTAAAGTTATTGTATGTGAAAGGTTGGGCCGAAATGTAATTTTTTTTTGATAGAAATAATAACTGAGCCATAACCTTTATATTGGCATCAAAATATTAACTTATTTTTCTTTCTAGACCCTTTAAAATTAACAAATAAAATTTTCAATTATCGTTTTCAATGAAAGCTATAACTGGCACCTGAAGAACTTGTTTAACAAAACTTCAGCAAACATTCTGCAAAACAAATAAGAAAGTCATAATTTCCTACCGAAAAAGGTAAAATTTATTATTTATTTTGATGATGCAGCTGGCGTCGCTGATGCCTCTGATTTATTCAAAGCTGGTGAAGGCCGATGGGATTACTGATGAATCAGATTTGAATTGCATCCTGATCACAAGATCATACCAACAACTCAGATAGATTTTCCAATGCAAAAGGGATTTTTGCCTATTGTTAAGTGCTGCAAATCAAAAGTAGAATATTTCGCTGAGCGAAAATCTTCAAAAATTGCAAAATCTTGCTCATCAGGAAAAATTTTTCTTATTATTTTTATTAAAAAAATAACAAACGTCAACTGGATGAAGCATATTTTAAAAAGATACAGAAGCGTTTTGCTGGTATTAAAGTTAGAAGACTTCTTTAACGTTAAAGTATACTTTATGTCGTTTAAAATTTATAAAGAGCCGACTCTCATTCTAAAGTTATTATTTAGAGCCGACTCCAATTTTAAAGTAATTTAGAGCCGCTTTAAAATGTTTAAAATTTTGCGCCATTATGTTTTCACAATCAATTAAAATATTAAAAATCGTACCAATTACTTTCGGTTAAATAAAATAATGTGTCAACAATTAGATAAATGTCCTGCACTTTGTATGTATAATCGTACTCGTACCTACCCCATGAACTTAATCTTTTCTTTCCTTATTTAAATAGTTTTAATTTTGTTTGTATTGTAAAAACCTTTCTCTCTTCATTAAAATATCAAATAACAGGCGCCGGCCTGTTAATGGAAAAAAAATGTTATGAAGTGATAAAGAATTTTATAGCTCATAATGGTGTCGCCATCCTACTTAACTAATAAATTTATCAAAAATACTTACTTACCAAAATTTTCAACAACGATGTTCACATCGATTTAATTTATAATTTCAATCTCGTCGCTGCATTTCTGAAAAAAAAACAAACAAAACGACAAATTATTACCATTTTATTTTTTTATGTTTTCCACTTATAAAATAAAATAATAATTATTAATCAATGAAAGGCATCTATTCACCAAGCATCAATTCATCTCTAATTGATTCTCCAAACAATTTCCCAATCCACTTAACACAATATATATAAAATTATCATCTCAATTATTTTGAACAAAAACAACAAAAAAAGAAGAAGAAATTAAAATTTATCATCGCTTATTCCCTTAAAACCCGATGATTCTATATTCGAACGGATGTTAATCATAAGTGAGTTTCAAAGAGATGCGTTTGAGAATTGAGACATGAGAATGTTTATTACTGGAGCAGCATGATGGGGATGAGAGAAGAAGCACGAACGTCTTAAGCATAGCGTATTAATCTTAATCAAATAATATTACCTGAAAGATAAACAGATACCTCAGAAACAGATAGATAGATAGAGACTAATGATTATAATGAGCTCTAGATGAAGTTTTAATCGATCAAATTGCACATCATTTCAATATCTATACAATCTATACATAATAGATATACATTATACATAGACTTCGTTTATGCCCTTGGGTAATAATCTTAGGTAAAATTCACACTGCACAGTGGGTTGTTTTGTTTATGAAATTTGGCATGAAATTAATTTAAAAAAATATTGTTTCTTATGTATCTGCAGCAAAAATAAATTAATATTCGTACGAACTCTTTTGATTCTTCATTATTTCTCAAATAACAGAAGCGATTTTAGCAAAATTCATGAAAACAAATTTTTTGTTGTTGTTTTATTCAATGCAGATGAGTACCTATAGTACGTTTTTTGCTGTCGTCGCCATCGACAATTCATTTTTTAACCTACATCCTCATTCTTTGTGACATTCTGTTTTTGCCATGATTTATGCTTAACTACCCCACTGTTGCATCTTCACCCTGACTTATTTCACAAAAAGAATCTTTTTTTTAACATCACAGGAAGAAGGAAGTTTGTCGTGATTTGATTACTCCTTTGTATCTAGATATGAGGTAAGATATAATAGTATTCGATGCCAGACAAGACAGACATATTATGTTATAGAAGAAGAAAAGTAGAAAAATGTTTCGTAACGAGTTATAAATGAGTTTATTGGAGGATTTTCCGGTATATGCGCTACTAGCACCATCGACATTGTTAACGATTATATAATTAATTTTTTTTCGGACAAATATAATTTAATAAAGTTTCTTATTGAATTTGAAATTCATATCGAGTTAATTTGATTTGATTTGTTTTTTTTTTCCTCATTTACAAATAAAACAAACAAAAAATTGAAGAAGATTGTAGCATATTAATAAAATTGTTTAATGTACCATAACAGCTTTATAACCAATGAAGCATTAATTGATTGCTATTTTATATTTATTATTATTTTTGTTTTTTTTGTAAATTTCCGTACATTTTCGATGTGATAATGAAATCATCATTTTTATAATAAAAAAAAAATATACAAATAAGGGAATCCCAATGTGGATATATTTTGTTTTACTTTTCCTAAGGTAATTATTATTAATGGCATTTCAATTTCAATGCTGAAATTGTAGATATATTATGATTTTATTGAAAGTGTGCATTAGAATTATTTTATTTTATCCATCAATAATTCGATATAGCAAGAAAAAATGTGGAACAAGGTTTGATATAATACGATACGTTACAACGGCCAAGACGATTCGTAACGGATGAATTGTGCGTTATTGACGCTTGAAGGGAATCGCATTAGGTATTGCATTTAATTTCGTTGCTCAAGTTTTTTTTTTTTTTGTTGAAGTATCAATAGGTATGTATGTTAAGATAATTAGGGTGTCAGAGGAGAGTTTTTCGGACATCAATCAATCTAAACTATAGTCATGAATACTGAATAAATGTTTGAGAAAACAATTTATTTATTTGATACTGGATTAAAACTACTTAAATAACCATCTTTTCATCTATTTTATAATTGGAATGAAAATGGAAAATCGATTAAATTTCATACGAGGTTAAAATTTTATGTTTCCACGTACAGATTTAACTCATTAATGTCCAAAATTAAACCTTGATTAAAATTTTACACCGGTTTTAATTCAATTCAGCAATTCAGACACGGTCTTAATAAAGTAAATGGATCCTCATCACAAAAACATTGACAAGTAGTCAAGAAGATAAATTTTGACAGGATTTGTCAAAATACAAATGGTATTTCATTTTTTCTTATGAAAGTTTAATTTGTGTCAAATGATGAAAATAAATTGTATGTATGTATATATTTTAAGACATAATCTCAGCATTAATAAAAATTATAAATAAAAGTCTTATACAGTTCGAAATTCAGTTATGTTGGGCGCCATTTATTTAGTATTGAAAACTTATTAGGATGTTTAAAATACGTGGAATCAAGCAGAAAATGCTATTAAGATGGTCAACTAGATATATCTCAATTTGTATTAAGGGCTTATTTCAATAAGATTTGTATTCTTCACTTATGTTGGGCGCAGCTTATTAAGATGTTTAAAATACGTGGAATCAGGCAGAAAATGCTATTAAGATGGTCAACTAGATATAACTCAATTTCTATTAAGGTTTTATGTTTAATAAGTACCTTATATTCTCAGGTTGGGCGCCATTTGATAATTAGTTAAAAAAAATCCTAGAAACCCTCCAAAAAATGCAAATATTTTATGTAAATATTTTAATAACAACAACAAATATTTTAGAAAAATTCATAAAAATTATTAAAAAAAGGAGTCTTTAGCAATTCTAATTTTTCTCATGTTGGGCGCCATTTATTAAGCAAGCATCTGTAGAAGAAAAACGCCCACTAGAGTTATAAAGGAACGATTATATGAATTTTTGTAATAACTATGCCTCGATCATTGTTCAAAACAGTTGAATTTTTTTAAATAACCAACCATTATTATGTTTTGAAAAATTATATATTCGCGTTGGGCGCCATTTTTTAACGATTTAAAAATCCTAGATACTTTCTAATCTCTACAAAAATATAATGTATTTTAAGAAATAACTACAGTTTAAAAGCCATATTGCTTGGGATGTTGAATTACTTATGGTAAACTTTAAAAATAGAACTATTAAAAACAACAAAGATATTTTTATACTCCAATCAATTAAGCTTAATTTATTAAAATGTGCCGACACAAAATCACACCATCATTAAGATTTTTTTTTTATTTTCTTACCCAACAAAATATATAAGCAATTCGATTCAATTGAAACTCATTTATCTGCGTAAAGTGTCTCAATTGAAACTTTAAAATAATATCAAGATGGTGTGGATGGTTGGTTCAATTTACGCGTATAGAGATAATATGAAAAACAATTTCTGACTTAACTGCGCATCTCAATTCATGCGAAACAAAACAAAACAGAATTTTAAGCTTGCTTGCCTGCTGGGAGTATAAAACATTTAGATTCAAAGTGATTAATTGCTGGTCAATGACATCAATATAATTGAGAGACGAGAGTGCTATAAATTTCACCCTTATATGTCCGTGAGGTTCCATTAACGATACCGACTGAATCAGTTGGGCCATAAAATGATTAGGGAATGAAAAGGGCATCCTTAATGTATAGGCATAACGTATGTAGTATATGTATGATGGAGATGGTGATCACCCTCATGATGTCTGACCATATGACCATTGCACGCGCATCCGCCAAATCAAACACACTCGCTTGGCGTACTTATAAAGCTAGAGAACAATTATATACCCAGCCTTAATGTGCTGCCTATTACGTTGTAAAGTAGGTCTTCCAATTCATGCAGGGTAGCTATAGATACCTATACACTACACAATCACGGTATATATAGGGAGTGCGTTTTGCGTGATGCTTTCAAATGACAGATAAAATACGAAACGACACATTTATCCACTGCTGGATACATGTGTGGTACTTGTGCGGTTGACCCAATTTACATGAATTCCTCAATTGAATATGACATGGACATTGGACATTCAACAAAACACAACATCGAATGTGTGATATGGATGTTCTCTTTATAGCAAAAGGGCGGTAACATAATGATTGGTCAATATGTCAGCCCAATCGACACACACACACATAAATGGACTCACTATATGGTGATAGGGCCACCGGAGGCCTGCAGTGATTTGTTTGTTTAGAATCAGTGATAACCAGATGGTCCATATATAAATTAAGGTAAATCTTTGTGATTTGTAGGTCTATCTATGTGAGAGCTAGAAATGAATAGATTGATTAAGCTTTAGATTGCAATATTTGACAAGAAGTACTGGGATTTGTTAAATTTGCTTTAATCAAGAATTTAAAATAGGTTAATTTGAAGGTAAACAATTAAACACAGGAATTTCTATTTAAACAATTGTTTTGTATTATTTTCTATAAAATTGAAGCCTTCTTTATATAACATTCAATTTTAATGTACATATATTGATTTATAAGTCAAAAGACTTAAACAAAAATTCGGAGCTTAAAAAATAAACATGTTGTTAGTAAAGTCAATTCATTACCTCAATTTTAAAATTAACTTCAAACATGATCTCTTAGTTTCAGGATTAAAAATTAAATTTTCAAGTATAATTAAAGCCAGGGAAAATAAATGATAAGGTGTCCTGAGAAAACATTTTTAAACTATTTAAACTGAGTTTCGGCAAAACTTCCTTACAATTTTAGAAGCTTTACCGAAGTTAATACTTTTGATGAATTATTTTATTTAACGTGTTTAGCTAATCAGTGAGTTATAAGACAGAATTCTCAGCATGGACGGACTAGAGAAAAGATCTATTAGTATTAGGAAACACAGTTGTTCAAAATTCCTATTTCACTGTACTTCTGTGGCCAAAATGAAGATGCAGTCATTTGGAAAAGCAATTGACAACCTAAAAAAACTTTCAGAATTGAAGATCATTGACTTGAATTCTTTTCTTAACGTGACGAATGTATATGGTCGGTGCCGAACCTGCCTGTAGGCAAACAGGCAATTGCCTTAGGCGGCACTAGATTAGGGCAGCAAAATCAGTACAGTAATTTCAAAGCGAAAATAGGGTTAAAAATCCATCAACTTCTATAACTACTTCCCTATATTTTTTCGTTCGTCGTTGTTGTCCGAAGTGCTAGGCCATTCTAAAAAAACATGCTGAATATTCTAAGCTAAATGCCTTATCTGATACCCGCGGTGTTCAGGCAGAGCAAAATCGACTATGTGTTTTACAGAAAATTTATCAGTAATTTATTATTCTTTCAATGAAATTGCAGAAAGTTCGGAAATCGAGTTTTAAAGCAACTCAACTTGGTAAACTCGTAAGTACACAAATTCAGTTTTTATTGCAGTAATTTGGAACGAGTTTTAATGCAAATAATTATCCTTTCTAAAATTCTTCAATCAAAATCAATGGACTTTTTAACCTGTTTGGAGCGTTTAGATAAATTGTGACAGTACTTTCAGTTCTTAGGAATCTTTATTTAAAACATTATACAAGGCGCTTTAAAGATTGCTACGTTATCAATCTAAACAATTTCTTAAAACAATCAATCCAAAATTGAAATTTAAACCTGATTTTACGTAATCGATGTTACGCCATTTCTCTCCATGAGCGCTTTGTTCAGCATCAATTCCACAGCCAAAATGTGGGATTTTTTTTCAAAGGTGGAATTAAAAGACTGCGAACAGCTTGAAGCAATATAAATAGCAGCAATTGATAACGAACTTCAAAAGGATTATATTGCTATATATCTCTTGAATGAAATTAATATATTTAACCAAACTTTCTGTGATGTCAATTTCAAACTTTTTTAATTTTGTAACTTTTTAGCTTCACATTTCTTGCTTAAATTGTATTCAAATTTATTAACAGCATTTAAGAAACGTTTCCTGTTAGTGTTAGGTATTCGAAGCTAAGTTTATAAAAACCTATCTTCGCTCAACAATGACAAAAGAGTGAAGAAGAAAAAAATCGCTAAAAGATTTGCAAAAATGAAATAACACAGATCAGCAGTTTAGTTTCAAAATTTTGTAAATATGTATTTATTTTGTTGAAATTAAATAAAACCGTATGTAAATGTTAATCTTGTTGTTATCTCCGTTTTTTAATTGAGGCAGCAAAATAACAATTTGCCTAGGGCGGCACAATTTCCAGGTTCGGGACCATATATGGTAGGGGAGAGTGGGGCCAAATGTAACACTTTTTACTAAAACCGATGCTCCTCTTACAACTTTAGAAATAAGTCAACCAAACCTTTTTCAAATTATTGGGCCATGTTTTAACTACAAGATCCATCAAAAAAGTTCACGAAAACCTAATCGTATTGTGCAAAGATATTGCTTTCAAAAAAAAATCGTGTTGTTTCAACTTACCCCGCCTATGGGGCAAAGTGTAACATATACCGGGGTAAGTTGTAACAAGAACAATACTTATTGCAAGAAATATTTTATATTAGTTTGTTTTAAAAACAAACAGCCTTTGTGGCAATACAAAATAAATAAGATAATAAAAACAAAAAAATCATGATTAATTTGGATTAATTTGGTAAGAAAAAAGTAAAATAAAATTGAATGAATTGAAATTATAGGAGGAATCTCCATCTGAAACACAGTTTAGGCAAACATATAAGCGAATGGGTACTTTTGTATACTTGGTGTGTGTCCACTTCTTGTATAATATGCGCTGAACCCATTTTTCACCAGGCAAACCCTGAGAAAATGGTTCACAGCAAATAAGGCACAAATATGTGCCATCTTCTTCTCTGTTTTTTTTGCTTGGTTTTGCTTCCTTTTTGGCCAAGGTTTTGTTTCTTTCTTCAAGAAGTGCTTGTACGGGGTAGGTTTTAACATGTTACAACTTGCTCCGGAAAATTGTTACAACTAGCCCCAGCATGAAATTTAACACAGACAACAAAATTGAAAAAAAAGAACGAAATTCACAGACACATAACATATACACACAATTTTAGCCAAAACACGAATGCATGAAAAAAACACTCAGCACTATATCTCTTTCATGTAAAGAGGTAGACCAAAAATAAAAAAAAAAAAAAAGTTACAAACCTGCTTTTTTTGGGCACCACTATAGTATAACTTCTCCCGCTGACGTCCAATCTGCAGCTGAAGAAGATATGCCGGTAGATATAGAAAAACTGAACATTTTTCTCTTTTACGCGATTCTTAATATTGAGAGGAACCCTGTTTTTTTTTAGCTGGTACTTCTTACCCCTGTTACTTTTACACCACCCTCCCCTACATATGTAGGACAAATTTCGTAGAATTTTTGATTGCGCTCAATTTTCAATTTTACGAGAAAATAGAATAATGGTTTTTGGTAGAAGCGTCTGATAGACCGTAGCTGGCCAATCATACGATTTGTTTGGATTCATCTTTATGTCGCAGACAACTAGATTCTAGTCCAAATATATGTTGGTTTGCTAGAACGTAACGGCAGCGTTATTGAGACAAAGTGCATCAAAAGTGAAACTTTTCTGAAACTCATTTTTTCAGGGAACCAGCTTCAATCACATCCTAACGCCCGCAAATATGTACATGACAGACGTCTTACTAGCGGCAAAGCTCCCACAGCCAAAAGAATTTTTAGATAACTGATGTAACTCATCGAAATATATTGTAAACGGAAGGTCTTGTCAACTGGAGTATAAATATGAAAAAAGAAAGACTATTTGTGATCCAACAGCTGAAACCATATTATTTTATTTTATGGACATGTGGAGGAGAAACCACTTGAAATTTATCTTAATTTGGAAGATTTTGATTTCATTAAAATTAAGATACATACGAGTGACATACGTTTAAGTGGTGCCAAAATGATGACAAACGTCAAGACACGGATTTTATTATTGTTTTTAAATTGGACTTTGGTGGTGACCTCTTCAAATGTAACTCAAACAATTATTAAACTACAAATCCCACACTAAATCAAAATTTCTGTTTAACATATTCGTAGAATTGAAAGATGTACGGGGGTTTGCGGACGTATGTATATGAGAAAGTCAATCAGAGTATAAGGCGACGGAATCCTATAGCGAATTTCCTAGCTCTTGGCAAATATACTGATGGGAGACGTTGATCACCCGTGTATAGTTGTTTAAAGGTTTTCTTATTTGACAAACAAAATTTGTAAATAGATCGTTGAGCCTAGTAACTTACAATTTTTAACTATTCCTGTTGTGTGGGTTGTATAAGTCGGCAGGAATTGACATAGGTGAATAAGAGACACTTTTTCATGACATGAGATATTATGAACTGCTGGAGGATTTCTCAATTCCTCGCAAAATGCATTAACGCTGAAATAAATATTTTTTATTTTTTTTAAGGTGAGTATTCGGTACCGATACTTCCAGAAGAAGACGTCAAAGTCAAACGAACTTGACTTTACCATAACATGACGGGGTACTATACAGATAACTCCTATATTTTCGATTTCTATAGTTTTTTTTTGGTTCCCATAACACCCTGTAAAATGTGAAGATATCTAAGAATTAATTTGATTTTTTAGCTGGTTTGGTTTTGGCAACACTGGTTTTGACAGCTGACGTGTGTTTAGTACCTTGTGTCACTGTCAAACAGCTTCAGTTTGGTTTGCAATTTAACCATGGATCGTCTTACAAATGAACAACGCTTGCAAATTATTGAATTTTACTATCAAAATTCGTGCTCGGTTCGAAATGTTTTTATCGAAAAATTGTGTTCAGCGATGAGGCTCATTTTTGGTTGAATGGGTACGTAAATAAGCACAATTGCCGCATTTGGAGTGAAGATCAGCCAGAAGCATTGCAACAGCTACCAATGCATCCCGAAAAAGCCACTGTTTGGTGCGGTTTATGGGCCGGCGGCATTATTGGGCCATATTTCTTCAAAGATGATGCGAATCGCAGCGTTACTGTCAATGGTGAACGCTACCGAGCGATGATAACAAACTTTTTTTTGCCCGAAATGGAAGTTCTTGACTTGCATGATATGTGGTTTCAACAAGACGGTGCCACATGCCACACAGCACGCGAAACAATGGCGCAATTGCGAGGCGAGTTTGGTGAACAGTTAATTTCACGTTTCGGGCCGGTCAATTGGCCGCCTAGATCGTGCGATTTGACACCATTAGACTATTTTTTGTGGGGGTATGTCAAGGCTAATGTCTATAGGGACAAGCCCGCTTCGATTGACGCACTGGAAGCCAACATCCATGCATTCATTCGTGAGATACCGGCCGATATGTGTGAAAGAGTATGCCAAAATTGGACTCAGCGGATGGGCTACCTGAGACGCAGCCGCGGTCAACATTTGCGTGAAATTATCTTTAAACATTAAATTGCAAGGTTCAAACTATCGATTCAAATAAATATTTCATTCATTTTTTCGAATTTTTTGTGTTTTTTTTTTAAAAAAAGTTCTAAACCTCTTAAAAAATCACCCGTTATAAGTTAGGGAAGATTGAAGTGGTTTTCAACAGGAAAGAGATTTAATAGTAGCTCAAGGCTGTATGAGTTGATATTATATTTGTCTTCTTTTTTCTGGTGATTCAAGTGCAGTACAAGACCCACACTACTTAGTGTCGAACATTACCAAGTGTCTGTTAGAGATTTCCAACTGGTAAAGAAAAAAAAAAAAACATTTTCTTTAAGGCGCCAGTTACAGCTTTCATTGAAAGTCATCATTGAAAATTTTAATTGTTAATTTTAAGGCACTTAAAAAGTGATGCCAATAAAAAGCTGATAATTCAATTATTATTTCTAGTCAAAAAAATATTTCATTTTGGCCCAGCCTATCGCAGGCTGTATCAGTTTTAGAAGCGTGTTGGTCGCTAGTAAAACAGATCGCTTCATCTTCTAAAGAATCCCATGTCCTCCCAGAAATATCTAAAAAAAAAAGATGCTAACCTGAAAATCTTTATATCGAACTGTATCTGTGATGTGTGTTGGTATATAGAACCTCGGAAATGAGTCCAGAATGATAAGGAGTGATCTTGACCTAATACCTGTCTATCGCGGCCAGAGACCGATCAACAACTAACTGTTACATTTCATTTAACAAAAATATCATGTAACACGGATGGCCAACAACCTCAACTAAATAGTACTATAAGTCATCTATACTTTGCTGATTTATTTCAATCTAGTAACCATTAGATATTCTTTTTTTAGCTGCACTTCACGAATGTGAAATGCTTTACCTGGCCTTTACCTTTTCGGTATTCAGAATTTTAAAAACGATGTACATCAGTATAGTTATCCTTCATCTTTTCCTTTTTTCCCTAGGCTCTCACTATGTTTAATAATTTAAAAGATAGTCAAAACTCACTAAACAAATTTATAATTAATATAGAATGCACACCAAAAATATAATAACAACCAAATTTTAAAATTTAAATAACTTGTATAACAAAGGATTGAAATAATATTCATTTGACTTTTTAAATTATTCAAATTATGACTATTGGATAGCAGCAACTTTGAATAGTTTAGGAGCTCATTTATACCTTCTATGACGCATCAGTGAATTTCAGAGAAAAATTAAGCTAGTATACAACTGCTTCTTCGTTCTGGCGAGACAAAATTCACGTGTATAGAACCAAGTGCAAGCTCTACAAAACTTTTATATACTAATACTAAAAATATAATAAACAAAAAATAAAAATATTATACGTGCCTGCTTGTTTCATTTATATTAACACAGGTCTCTCTTATACATTATATCTAAAATCTAGGTAAATAATAAGATGAAAAGTGATTCTATTGAAAGAATGGCGTAATTTGATTCAGAGTTAAATACATGAAAACGATATCCCATTCTCATACTAGTTGAATTTTTCCTTCATGCGCTTTTTACATTCCGTTCACCTCCCCCCCCCATAAAAAAAAAAAACAAAAAATTGTATTTGGAGACTCATAAAATCTGAATTTCTAGTGAGAAATTAATTTAAATAACAATTTTCCTAAATGCACATCAGTTGCAGCCTTTTGCAAGAAGTCCTTAAATGATGACGTCACGCTAAAAATCTTAATCAATAGTGATTCTATCAAAAATTGAGTGGCACCATTTTATTCAGCATTAAAAAATACATGGAAACGATACTAATTTGCACCCCCTCTCCTTACCTACCTGTTCACTCCTTCCCCAAAAAATTAAAAAAATTATCTTTACATTTGGGAACACCGAAAACCTGCATATCTATTGCCAAATTAATGGTTATTACAATTTTTCCGTAATGCACATTAGTTGCAAAAAATTTCATTTTTTCCCTCGACTATACAATGTTTTCACCCTCCAAACCAAAACTTGGTATAAACAGCATTAGAGATAGATGAATGTGAAAAATCAAAAATTTTAGCTATTCCCTATTTTGCCATTTTGAAGTATTTACTTAAATAAATTAAAAATTCCGAATTCATAATAATAATAAGGTTTTAAATTGCTGATAGAAAAGTTACTCCGACAAACACCAAACTTAAATAAGCAACATAAGGTCAAATAATACGAACATTTTAAAACGTCTTTTCTCTCATCTAATACATCAACACAAAACTGAATCAGCTTTTCACATTTATACCGAATGAAATAGTGAATCAATTTAACCTCCGCTATATAATCGTACACTCCTATGGATAAGTCTTCAAGTCTTTTCTTAGGTTTTCCTTACCTTCGCTATAAAAAAAAAAAGAAGCCGCACACGTCCCATCACCAGGTTCTTATAAAGACACAAAAAACGTCTTTCAAATCTCGCTTCAAGATATTTTTTTTTTTTTTACATTTATATGTACACAAATCCAAATGCAAGTAAAAAGTATATGTGAATACATGTTTGTTAACAAAAGCAAAAACCTCGACTATTCTTAAAAAGCAAATCTGCAGAAGAGAAAGAAACAAAAAAAAAAAGAACGGTAAGAGAAAAACTGAATGAAAGGTATATATAAACGTAGGTACAATCGGAAACTAAAAACGTCCGGAAGCGAAAAAGTCTGTACCTAGATTAAAATTTCTTTAAAACGTTTTGCCATCTTCAATTCAACCGGTCGTTCCCACCCCCCACATGTACTCTTCTTCCACCAAATCCATAGTTGAATTGCAAGAAAGTGCATTGAATTTTGTGGATAAATTCGTCGAAGTAGAAATGTGTGTTTTTTTGCGCTGCTTCGTTCATTTTGTGGGTGCATTTCTTTTCTTTCTTTGGGGCTTCCATTGAATATCGGTGTTAGTGCCGGTGGATCTATCTCTGGCTACTTTTTAACAAGAGGTGGGTTTTTGCACTACACATTCACCACCGAGAAGCTATAAAGTGAATCTCATATTTCACTGCATGCTTCATGTTAAGCTGGCGCATGTTGTCTTCATCAGCTTTACAAACGACCGACGTCGACGTTGTCAGGGACAGTGCCCATAGAAATTATAGCGCCACTAGCGGCGGGAGGACGAAATGGATGGAATGGTTGTGTGAATGGACATTGGCGTAGGAAGGCAATTTAGCGCCTGATGGCACACAGAATAATAATTCATAGATTTCATACTTCATTAAATTTTCAAATGTGTACATATTAACCAAAATACAAACATGATAAAAAAAAACAGCTTTCTTAAACGAGATAAGATATTTGTTATGATGAGGTTTTTTATATAGCAAACTACATTTCAAATGAGCCCCCGGAATCAACTTCCTGTGTCAATTTCCTCCTCACGCCGCTACTGGCATTGAATATTGACTCGGTAGTGATTTAATATATACACTACGTTGTGCATTTGTGCTCTCCATGTACTTCAGCACATTAATGCCAGTATGATCGCACCTTTATATGTGATTCACATATATTCGCAGCCAAACAAGATATGGGATATTGAATAACTTTCACGAAACGTTATGGTCATTATGTGCAAAATACAAGTATTCTATCATTTCGAGCGAGTTGAATACTTCGTTTGAAAATTAAAAAAAAAAAAATAAAGAAGAATGGAAACTTGAAGTCTTTCTTTGGTGAAATATGGAAATAGTTAGTGCAGTATATGTAAATAGAGATTTTAAATATAGGAGCAATAACCAGGTAATTGCATTTACTGCTATACTTTATGTTTATATAGCCTTTATTTTGAGGAAGGAAATTGATACACCTAAGGGCTAAGACTAAGTATAGATTTCAATGGATGGAAGTTCTTTGGGGATGTATTTGGAGAGCAATATGTATTATCAAATATGATTTCGATTTTTACTATGTTTGGAAGAGGTCACTGTTGCGTAATAATTGTATGCCTTATATGGGACTTTACTGTGTGATGAATGGAATTTTAAGTTGAAGTATCAATTGAACTGAAAATTTTAATGAAAATGAAAGTTCACTACAACAAAGAATCTGAAATGTAAAAAAAAAGTTCAGCCCTAGCCTTAGCCAAACCATAATAAATACAAAAGTCATAGTGTTTAAATTTCCGAATATATTAAAAAAAAAAATTGAATTCATTTGAAAAAAAGAAAAAAAATGTTCATAAAAGGTTTCATCAACATTTATTGAATACTTAGAATACGTTCTGTATAACTCTGACATCGATAAAACTGGTCGAGAAACGTTGAAAAATAGAACAAATGTCATGTGATTTGTTTCAGTTTTCATCCTTTCTCGACTAATTTCATCGATGCGAGAGTTACAGAACGTATGCACTGATTTTATATACTTTTCAATTAAAAATTAAGAAAAACAAACAAAAGAGTTGAGGTTCGAACCTTAATGTGTTTATACCTTGTACGGGGTCATTAATTTCGTGGTTTCAAGTTGGTAGCGCTGGCATTTGACACCTGTCAAGCTGTCATCTAAAGTGTCACAATATTAGTTGAATGTTTGCCATTTACGATAATGGATCGCTTGAAGCTACGCGCAAACCAAAAATGTGGATATCTCATATAAAAATCAAAGGAGAGGCACACTTCAATCGCGTAGATGTGTGCCTCTCCTTTGATTTTATATGTGCGGCATCCACATTTTTATCGTGATAGCCACCGCCACCACCATCGCGTTGGTTTGCGGGTACCTTAACAATCGAACAACGCGTTAAAACTATAAAAAACTTACTACAAAAGTGGTGATTCAAACGTAGCCACTTTTCACGCATTACACGATGAGTTCGTTTGAAAGGGTGGAAGCGTTACTGATGTCGTAAGGCCTGTGCATCATCTTAATGCACGCTCAGTCGAAAATATTGCTGCTGCAAGTGCAAGTGCTGCTGATGATATTTATCGATTTCCCGGGGTTCGCAGCAATTGAACCGTACACCTCACTATGGCGTATTTTGCATTTGGATTTGCATCTCCATCCTTATAAAGTTCAAATTACGCAACAATTATAGCCTCATGACCATTCACAACGCTGCGCCGTAGATACGCTTCTTGGGTGTTGGAACAACAGACAATAAACACCGATTTTTCGAACAACATTTTCTTCAGCGATGAGCCACATTTCTCACTCGGTGGGTACGTAAACAGACATAATTGCCGTATATGGGGCTCAGAAAACCCACAAGTGACCGAAGAGGTGCTGTTGCATCCAGACAAAGTAACTGTTTGGTGTGCTCTATGGTCGAAAGGTGTCATTGGTCCGTATTTCTTCGTAGACGGTTACAGTCAATTCGGAGCGATATGGTCGAATGACAAGCGATTTTTTTTGGCCGGCGATTGACTTGGACGATATGTGGTTCCAACAAGACTGGGAAATAAGCCACACAACACGACCAATTATGGCTTTATTGCGTGAGAAGTTTCCTGGTCGCGTAATTTCACGTTTTGGCGAGGTCAATTGGCCACCAAGATCATGCGATTTGACACCGTTTCAGTGGGTCTACGCAAAAGACCGTCTTTACGCGAATAATTCCCGAACTCTTGACGCATTAAAACCAACATTACTCAAGTTATGACCGAAATACCGCCCGAAATATGCGAAAAAGTGGTTAAAAATTATCTCAAAAGAATCGCATGCTGCGAATCTTCCCGAAGCGGCCATTTAAATAATATTGCAATAAATGACGTCCAAACTTTATAATGAAATAAAAATTTTCATCAAAAATGCATTGCTGTGTGTTTTATTTAGCTTTACTTTCGAAACCGAAAAATGAATGCCCCCTTACTAAGCTTCTGTTTGGAAGAAAATTTTAGAAGCTAAATTTTCGTATACAAAACTTATAGAAGTAAAAATAAGAAGTTTAATACAAATCAAGCAAAATGTAAAATTTTGTTTATTTTGTCATAAAACTTCCTGAAATTTCAAGTTTATATACAAGCACAGGAAATGAAAAACAATATCTCCCTTTACGATTTAGCATAATTTTTTTAATTTAATTTGGTAAGTCTATAAGGTTCTAAATCAAAGTTCTTGAAATAGAGTATAATTAAATGGCGCCCAACGTGAGGTAATTAAATAGATATATGTAAGTATTCTAAGAGATTAAAAATAAAAAAGTTTCTAATAAAAAAAGAAAAGTTTAAACTATAAATCTATGTGTTGGTAGGCATATCAAATATATTGGACATCACAGACAACTACTTTTAATGAAGAAAATGTTGGTATCTTTAAAATAATGAAGATCAGTAAATCGAAGAATCAACTACCTTCTAAAAATATGACATAGTTAAAGCTGTTATGTGATTTGAATTCCATATAATTATCTGAAAAATAAATTACTTTCCTATAAATTACAAGGTGGCACAAAAGTTGTCATCCTATCGGAAGATTCAAACACATTTTTGCAAATGGCCCCAAAATGTCAATTCTACTTGAAAATTTGTAAAATAAAAAGATACAAAATACACGTCAATAAGAAATAAAACAATTTTCTCCTATTAAAGAACGGGAAATAATTGTTTCCATCTTTTTCCGCAATAATTTGCCACCTTGTATACAATGCACAAGAAGTGGCTGTAGAGTCAGCGGGTAGGCTCAGTAACTAATTGTATTTTATAGCCTCCAGTGAAAGATAGAAATATAAACAGTATTGTACTCTTGCAATCAGTACTATTTACATAATTCCAAAGATAGTGTTAACGTTCTTCTCACTAGAAATGGCGCCCAACGTTAGATAGATGAACAACATGTTTAGGTACAAAAATTATAAATTTGCTTAAGTAGGATCTCATGCAATCGTACTCACCAAAAAGGTTTTCGATTTTTTTTTAATGAAATATTGGTAAAATTTCATAATTGAAACAAAAGATAAACAAGTATTTCTCACATAAATTTAATGGATTTTTTAAATTTTCACTCACTTTTTATCAAAAGTAAGTTCATTTTTATGAACTCCACCGAAGGGTATATAACTCGTGATTTCGAATAATGAGACCGTATCATTTTTCCTAGCAAAAACAGAACCGAAGAAATGATAAAGATATTTAATTTTATTTTTACATTTACTTTTGGCTGGGAAAACAAATTCATGTTAAAATGTCGAAATGAACATGAACTGATTTAATATCTTAAACAAACACCTATAAATAAGCAGTCAAGCACTACATTCAGTGCGTACAATTGCCACTCCCAATTTTTAAAGAAATAAAAAGTCAACTTTTTAGCTTTCCGTTGTCATTAAACCAATTTTTAGGGGTTTTTATTTGAAGCAGTCAATTTGAGTTTAATATTTACCTATGATAAAATTTTGTATATAAATAAATTTGATCAAATTCGTATTACTTACATTAATTTTACACTTTCAGAGAAATTTCAAATGATAAACGCTTTGTGCAAATAAGGAATGGCGCCCAACAGTAGATAAATCTGACCGGAAAACATCAATTCTTACAATTCTCATTGTTAAAATTATCAATACTAAATTCCCTGCAACTATAATTCCATAAAACTATTTGTAAACAGTTAATTCCTATAAGCAAATATCGTAAGCATAAATGGCGCCCAACGTTGCGAATCTAAAATATGTGAATGAAAAAATAAAATATAAATTCTTAAAAAAAAACCTTTCATAAGTCAATTCTTTTACACTTCATTAACAAATGCAAAGCAATTTTTGAAGAGCTCTCGTGGTCTTAATATAGTTCCTCTACATGGAATAGGGCAGCGTTGTACCTATAGTCAAAGAGCAACAGACCGTAAAAAAGATAAAGAACAATACTCGCCTTGTATATAGAAGTGCGATCAAATTATTCGGGGCAGTATTTCAAGTCATCAAAATTTTAAATCATTTCCAAATACAAACAAAACAATAGGCAAATAACTCACAAGAGTATTCAACTGAAAATATTCGGATAACTATCAACAGGGAAATTCTCCATTTTCGCCCGCATCTGTCCCGAAAATACTATACACTCGCGTAATCAAATTGAATAACCAAAACCGAAACTTTTTTCTCTTCTTTTCATTGGGATTGGTGCAATAACCAGGTAAGCGTCCTCCGCCATAAGCCATCCCAATTATACCGGATGCCTTGCTACTGCTTGAATGTAAATAAAATAGTGAAATCAGCTGGTGTGGTGCAAACACTGCATAGAGCTTCCTTTTGCTCCCTTTCTTTCCCTTTTCGTGGCGCACGATATGTCTGCACTGTGGGTTGCTGCTATAGATATACGTTTCTATATTATATCGACGAAGTTCTATTTTATTTTTATTTTATTTTAGTGGCAACCTACTTTTGCTACTTCAATGAACTCCACAATATGATGCAATTGCTATGGTTTGCCATTCTACAATTTGTGCGTCATTCACAGAAAGAACCTAACCTGGGTGAAAATGGAGCTAGAGGCACTTGTGGCAGTGGCGTTGATAGTGGTGGTGGTGGTGGTGGCAATGTGGCACTATATACTCTTGATGGTGATGCTCCAATTATGCACATAGTGCGCAGCCTAAAAACCCACCGCCACTAATTGAAGGGCTCTCTGTTGCTCTTCTTGTGGGTACTTTTTCCGTGGATTTTGTGGCAGATTCAGCCTTACGAGGAAATGCAAATAATAAACATTTTCATTTTGTATATCATCGCTATACTAATTCTGATTCCAAAGGAGAGTATAATAATAATACATTGCCATTATATTTGTGTTGTGCAATTGTATTTGTGTTAGAATTCTGTTTCGGTGTATTCGAGAGCAGGCACCTTGTGTATAGAACTAAACATAGCGTGCAAAGAACCATACGATTACTTTGAATTTATGTAATCGACTAATTACGAGAGATCTAGTAGAACTGATACTGTGTATCTATACTATTTCAATTGCTGCTGGCATCATCGTTCTCGATGTGAGGCAAGCTAACTATACTACCACACGATGACGACGACGGAACGGAAGAAACAAGTCAAACTAATTAGTAAGCCAAGCCAATGCAATATGTTGATATTGGGCAGAGGAAGCCAGTTATAATGATGTGTGTGTAGGTTTTTTTTGCAAAAACTTGAACTCAAAATTGTAGCGAATGTATTTTGTATATCTTTAAATCTGCAGAGGCGTTGAGTTGGTTAGAAAGTAAGGCATTTTTTTTTTTTTTATTTTTTTTTAGATTTTAATTTGTTTTCAGACAAAAGTTGTATTTAATGAAGGAAAATATGATAATAAGTCTAGATATAAATGTATAACAGAGTAATAGAAGATTGTCATAATAAATTAGAACAAAAACGTGCTATTTAACTCTGTGTTTTCCATGTGAGCTGAAAAATTATTTAAAACACGAAAATCATCACTTTAAATCAAATTTTTGGTGAGTTCTTTTTCATAATAAAAGTCACATTATTTTCACTGAAAAAAAAAATGCACAGATTTCTTAAGGTGCTCAAATTTCTATAAGGAAATAATACTATAGCAAATAATATAACTTTTTTTTTACACAAAGTAGCTTTTAATGGCTTTTAGTCCACAAGAATTGGCGTTTCGTCCCGGCGATCTCACTTAGACTCATGAGTTAACTAATGAAGGCCTTAGACTCTGTTTAGATTGTGACATGCTCACTACGCACGTAGTGAATAGTCATGTCGTGTCTACACTCGAAATTTTTCAGTCATGTTTATCGCTGAATTATGATGGAATATCTGTGAATTGAGACATTTGATTCTGAGCACCATGAACCCTGAATTAAATATTAAATAAATAAGTAGTTGAAAAATATGGTAGAGATTGCAATTTTAGTAATTAAATATACTTCAGCATCTTTGCTGTTATCAATCCACCAATTCAATATGCATTTTTTGGACCTACCCCTAACCAATTACACATTTCTTATTTTTGTTCTCATCTACCTCACCCATCAACGAACTAGAAAAAATGAAAAAATGGTATTAAATGGAACATTTCGGATATGAAACATGACTGCTCACTACAATCTTTATGTTTTCTTCCTGACTGTCACCTCCCTTTGCATCTCACCGATTTCAGCAACAAACTGCTGTCACTACGTAGTGGGCAGTCACAATCTAAACAGGGTCTTTGTAAATTTATTTGAGTTCAAGCTATTAAATCAAGAATTAGTCTGATTTAATCAATTTTTTTTTAAATGGCGCCCGACACACAGCGGGACAAATTTATATAAAAATTTAAGTAACGAGAAAATAATTGTTGGAATGTTAAATTATACGATGGGTGTATGTATTTGATACGAAAAATCTGTTTTAAAAAGACGTGATTTGATGTTGAAGTCGTATTGAGTCAAAATTTATTCATTACCCCAATTCACGCTATAAATTGCTAAATTTTGAAATAAACCTGACTCTAAAGTGATCCTGGCATAATATTTGATGGCATTTTTGTTTTAACCCCACTTCACCCTAAAGATATAAATTACATTTTTTTTTCTTCAGGATTTCGGCAGCAAAACTGAGAAATTGAAATTGGTGTAATTAATTTCTTCAAGACACATTATAATTACACATAAATTTCAACACCACTATTAATAAAAAAATGCTTAATTTCCTTCTAATTCACAAATCAACAATAAAACTTTGATCAACAATTAATTCAAGAGTTCAAACTTTTATTAATAAACAATTAATTAACTTTAGGTAGCAAATCACTTAAATCACTGATGAAAATTAATTCATGTTTCATTTTAGTTTTTTAATAAGGGTGTAAAAGTTCAACAAGTAAAAAAAACAAAAACTTATTGTGGACAGGTCAGTTTTTGTTCATCAGCTCTTCAATTGTTATTTTGTTTCGAAGTATTTTATACAATTTTTCAACTCAATATATAAACTCATAAAAAAAGCATGTGAAAAGTTTAGCAAAATAAAGCTATGTCCTTTAGCTTTGTTATTGAGTTAATTAAAGTGAAAGTAAATTCTTACCTTTAATATTTGAATACTAATTTCCCAAAGAAATTACGATTAAGTTTTTAATTAATAAGTTTATCATCTTACCTAGAAAAAAAGGAAAACAAAATTAATTAATTATATATACAAATTCAGTTAAATAGTATTGTTTTGTATTTTATTGAAATCCTATACTTCAATATAGTTTCTTTGCACAAAATTTGAACCTATAAAAATGATCCTGAGCCGATATTAACGTGCCAAGATATTAAGGTTCCCCCACACCAACGCGAATTTTCTGTGGCGACGACGAAAACAACAATAACAACACGTGGTTGTCAATGAAAACAACACGTTGTTATTATTGTTTTCGTCGTCGCCACCGAAAATTCGCGTTGGTGTGGGAGATCCTTTAGTCAGATTTTTATTTGAACGCATTGAGAAACAAAATATTTATATCCGTTTTCTAGAAAAATAAGTTTATAGTTTATAATTTATTTATATGGCTGCTATAAGGTATAGTCTACACAGCTATCATCTATAGCTAGAAGCACCATCACCTTTTAATTTTCTTTCTGACAACAAACCATGTTCTTCTTTACATACACCCTATTTATTATATATGAAACATAAGAACATAATAAGTACTAAGAAATCTATAAATCGTTATTATCCTAAACTGTCACTTTAAAAATAGGCTTCAAGTTATAAAAACTGGGAAAAAAGAAAATAAAAATATAAAATTATTGTCAATGAGCTTGGGTTTGACACTCAACTGCTTTCACTTCTCTTTATAGGGGAGGGTTGGTCATGCTATAGCATAATGTCTTATTATGCTATTCTATTGATTTTCTGTTGTAAATGTTAAAATGCTGGAAGGACAGTGCCCTAGTTATGTATGTATGTACTGTACATGGCAAAAAAAAACAACTCTTAATTCTAGTCACATGTATAGTAGGGTGAGCAATTTTGAAATTTTCGGAACATGAAAAGCAAAAGTTGTAAACTATTTTTTAGATTTTTTAAATTGTTATTTCCACCGCTAGGGGTCGCGCAAGCAGAATAAAAACTTACAATTCCGTGATTTTGCCATGTGTTTTGAATTTTATGAAATGATACAAAACACGTTAATTTCGTGAAAAGAACCACCAAATGTTGAAACCAAACTAAAAAAGATTATTAAAATAATTTATTGCATTAGAAAAATAAAAAAAATACGTTAAATGAAAAAATTTAATGTATTTTTCTATACTTTTTATAATATATATAATAATATATATAATGTATTTTTTTTACTTTAAATAACAATAAAGGAACTCTAGGGCTGGTTTTTTAAGCAAATAAATTCTTTAACAGAAAAAATAATCTACAGACCCTCTGCAACGGATCTGTGTGATTTCCAATTTTCAATATTAATGCGCGACCCCTAGCGGCTAGCGGTCATTTTAAAAATTTAAAACAAATCTTAAAATTTATTTTAGTACCCAAGGCAATTTTTGCAGAGGGTATGTTTTTCATTTTAACAACTTCATTTTTTCCATACAACCGCGCTCCACCCTAATATATGTATAGTTGTTGTAATACCTGCTCATAAGATTTGAAAGCGAAAATGTTGCCTCACCTTTGAAGGATATTTGTTTTTTTTTTTTTTTATTCTTGACACTGCATTTGAATTTTAGATTTTGGTATATAATTAGGTGTAAAGTCTAGGTTTATGGAAAGCTTGATGAAAATTTCCGAAATCTCTATTATCTCGCTTTAAAAGACTTTTGATTTTGAGTGAGAACAATTGGATAAAACAGAAAGTTTCTAAAATTGTGCCTGGTGTTAAAATGCAACTTTTAATCAAAAAACTAATGCATTTCTATAATGTGATGTGTGTTAAAAAAAATTTAATTGCAAGGCTGTGTGTGCAATTCTAGGTACATAAAACTTTTAGGCGCTTTATTTTTGGGAGTGAAAGATTGACAAACTAATATTTAATATTCAAGCTATATTGACCCATGAAAATTCAAAATTCAACAAAAAATCCAAGTACAGTGAACATTGAAAAACGTGAAACCCTAAAATGTGAACTACCCCAAAACGTGAACACTGTATTTTTTTCATTGACTGCTCTAAAACGTGAACAAATCTAAAAGCTCTAAAACGTGAACAGATATTTTTTCAACATTTTTAGTTTTTACATCAAAATGCACTGAATTAATTTTTAAAACTTCGGGGAAATCTCATAATATTGACAATGCGTACCTAGTATGTATGTATTTGGTAGCATATGTGCGTGCACGTGTGACCCTCTTTAGATTGGGAACATTGAGTCCGGACTGGTGAGTGTCATCGTGTTCACATTTGAAACTTTCAGACGCCTCAAAATACATTGAAACAACAACAATTTCAACATTCCATACATTGAAGCAACAACAAAGTAGACTCATGAGTTTGGTTATGTTTTCTTCGTGCTTCACGAGAGTCCTCACCCCACTTTTTTCTTGCCTACGAACTGCCGTGGTACCAGCCTCAATCTTCCCAATCCAAACAGGGTCTATTGCTATCACCCTATATTCAGTTAAAATATTTAACAAGACTTTGGAATGGTGTGCAGATGAAGGCGTTGATCAAAGCGACAAAAACGTACTTCGACGCCTAAGAGAAAATGCAGTTGTGCAAATGTTGGGAAAAATACAACAGACAAAAATTACAGATTTGTTTGTTAAATAAACTTATGTTTTTGTTAATGAGCCATAATAGTGTGTGTAAATATGTAATATATTTTCATGAATTCAAGCAAAAAGAAGATGAAATAGAAGACAATACCTTTGATTTTAACTAGGGCCAAAATTTGTATGGGTTTAAAGTTATTTCTATGAAAATACCTTGAAAACTTAAATTGTTCAAAAAAACTAGTATTATACAATTCCATAAACATATTGCCACACTAGAAGAAATAGATTTTAGAATAAATATGCGCAAAACGTTACAATATCATATTATTATGTTTTAGTGTACAATTTTTCACCATATACGGCCGAGGTTAAGGACTGGTCCCGTTTGCACACGTTTTTCTTAAAAATCAATTGCTCTAACGAATAAGGTGTTATAATAAATAAGCTAAAATTTTTGCTTTAAAAAACTGATTTACAAAAACTCTGAGTTTTGCTCTAACATCTCAAAAAACCAAACAAGAAGCCTGTTCCAAACAAAGGTTTCTTTTTTTTAGGAAATGCATAAATCTGTTTATGGCTGTTTATCAACATTCAGGTTTATTGGTATTTTAAGTTAAAGTCATATTTTTTAATAATAATTATTATTATTTAACTAGATATTAATTCTTAATTATAATTAACTGGTTTATTATGTTTAACTGAAAAAAAAGTTTCAGTTAAAGGGATCTCAGAAAACTAAAATCAGTTATGTGTTTTGATTTTTTGATTGTAAAAGCGCACATTATTTTTTATATGCAAAAATATAAAACTTCAAAGGAATTATTTTTTTAAGGTATCCGGGTTTTTCAGGTGTCTGGTGACCCAGAGTGTAAACTGTTTTTTTTTCGTCTGAAAGCAACGGTAGAATTTATTATAACCTCCAATGAAAAACTTATTTTTATATAAAACAGTCCTAAAGATTTGTATATATAAAAGAATCCATTATTTTTCTGGTAAAAATAATTTTATAAAGAAAAGAACTGTTTTTTTTTTTCATTTAACATTTTTGTTAATGTCTTAAGCCTAGTACGCAGATGAAACGAAGCGAACATTTGTGGTCTCCAAATCGATATCGAAAAGGTAAACGGAATGACTACAGAAAAAATAAATGTCAACAATTTGTAAAAAAAAAAATAGAAAATGATTTTTTATATTTCAAGAAAAGTTTTGAAAAAAATCAAAATTTGAAAAAAATAACTGGTGATGATAGTTATTTTTGAAATACGTTTTTTAACCACTATATTATTCACTCGATTAATCCAGTTTAAAACTTAAATCCGAATGTAAAATCATTGTATTTTTATTAATTTACAATCCAAAAGTATCTCATTCCATGAAAAAGTGCTTTTCATATTAGCCGTTCACATTCGGCAGAAATTTGTAGGTCCCCTCCATTCTTGCTAATAACACGCATTCAGGAATGGTTGAAAGTTGTAAGTCACTATAGGCCCTGATCCTTCACGAGCTGTTGCATCCAATTTAGTATTCAAATATTTTTTTTTTCTTGAATAAATTGATCTTATTGATTACGAAAATATTTTGTTTTTCAATAAATAATGTTTGCCAGATGTGATTACTAAACTTTATATTTATGTAGGTATAGATTTGGTTTTAAGCTGTCTTCTTCTAAAAATTGTGCTTCGAAAATAAGGATCCTAGACATTTTTAAAGTGACCAAATATGACTGGTAGATGACCGCTTTATATAGTGAAGAAAATCGTTAGTAATTCTGTTGGTCTTAACTTATACTTATTTTGGATCATTATTATTATCTCGTTTCCCTTTTATGGTGAAAAAGGGGCAGTTAAGTGCGGCAGGGTTTTTAAGATTATTTAAAAAAAATTAAGTGGAAGCCGATTAAAATACTATTTACTTCCCAAAACTGCCTATTTCTACCATTTTTAGGTCCAAGACTGTAAAAGTTCATTAACAAAAATAAAACTAGTAGAAACGAGTGGACCAATATTAGGCGTGTTTTTTTGCAAGCCCGGGGGGAATTGGTTGAAAAAAACGACAGCGGGGATTAGCGACGCCGTGATAGTAAAAAACATGGAGTTTTCATATACAAACTATCGATAACATGTATGTAATTTATGCAGGTAACACCGTTTTTCTGTGTACTTAAGTTAAACCCCGAGAATTCTCTGGGATTAGTTGTTGTTGCATTTAACATGGGCTTGCAAAAAAACACGGCTGTTTCGACGGAGTGGCTCCAATGTGAACACAGTCAAACATCTCACAAATGAATTTTTCAAAATTGACAGATTATATATATCTATTTAAATTGATAAATCACATAGCAACATTTTCAAGTACGTGAGACATATAGCAACAAATCGACCGAACACTTGATTGCAATTTGAGGACGAAATATATTTTGTATAATACGGATAGTAGTTTCCACCTGAGTAAGCACTGATAAAACTTAATTCCACCTGAGAGTAAGTGAATGGCTTCTTTGATGAACATCTTTATCTTTTAGCAAACAATAAAAATAAAAAAACTCAATTCAACCATATGTATATGTATGTGTATATACAGGATCGATGACCAACGACGAAATACTGATTTAACATACAAACAGAAGGGAAAAATATGCAAATATTATCCATGATGATGTAGGACATCTTTGACGGTACGTAAAAGGGACAACTTATCAAACCAGCAGAGCCGGCCATCCAACCATCCACTCTCACATAATGCAGTCATATAAATGTTCATAAAGAGAATCCAGGAACGCCATCTTTCATTTTATATAATTTCAAATCAGTATAACAATCATGCTCCAGAAAATAATCACACACAAGAGAGACATCAGAGAGGTCCTCTTCTCTATACTTTTCATCATCAAGACAGAACAGAATATAAAGGAAGAAAAATGACAAAACCAAAGGAACCGTGCTTCCACCTTAATAAGGACAAATATTGTTTTTTTTATTGTTGTTGTTTTGGTTTTCTTCTTGTGTGTAGTCACCATTAAGAAAAGGATGCTAGTGGTATAGCAAGCTCTGAAGTTGCATATATACCCTGAGGTTTGATTCTGGGGCTAAGTTTGGAGTACATGATGTGGGTTGTAGATCAAGTGCTGATTCACCACTTATATATCCATGAGGACATAACAAAAGACTTGCAATTTAAACAACAACAACAAAAAAAAACTATATGTATGCACAGGAGACGTGAGAGGATTGCATATAGAGATAAGGACGCTACTGTAGGTACTCCATTTTACGTTACGTATTTTGTGTAAACCTAGAAAAAGCAACAAAAAAAAATTAGAGAAAATATGGGAAAGGATGATGCTTTTGTTGTGCCTACTTGGGCTTCTGTAAGACGCATTCTATAATAGTGCCTTCTTGCCATTCATCCCGTTCCATCCTAACAACTCTTAAAGTCTGAACAACAACAATAGGAAGAAAAAGGCTTTTAATAAAAAAAAAGAAGAAAAAAAAAAAACAAACGGGAAAAATTAGGACAACGAGAATTTTATTCCATTCGAATGGAACATTGTGTCACATTCAGTTTCTTTACGGTCGTTGTTCTTCCTGCGGCGGGACAACGACAACGATAATGATGGTGATGTGCATTTTATGGATGGATCTTGTTTGCCCGACAATAACAATGCCAAAAAGTGGAGGAATTGCATTGCTACCGGTTTGCCTATTTGCCTATTATACATACAAAAAAGCTCATGCAAATCCACATATATGTACATATGGGTTTAAATAGATATGTCTTCATAGCATATATCCTTCTTCTTCTTCTTCTATAATGGGTGAATGAATTTTAAGGATCCTTGTGTATCTAGGATTTTGTTTCTTCTCTGATGCATTTCTGAGATCTCAGCATAAGTTTCCTCTTCAACAACAAGAAACCATTAGTTGCTGAAGCATAATATACAATGCACAAAGCTGAATAAACTCGTTCATATATTATTATATATTTATTTATGGCTTAAGTGTGTGTTATTATATGTGACAGCAGCTGAGCCTGCAGTGCGATGTGGTTGAACCTTAAGGGCACTTGTGTCATTCAAATTTAACAGTTAGTTGATGTGTTTAGACTTAATGTCATTAGCAACGGTTTGTTATACTTACAGAGCGCCCTCTATATACATATATGTATATAAACTGACAACTCTTAAAGATCATTTAAAATATAAAAACTTAACCCTCGTATGCACTGCTGATGCGTTCTTAGTTATTATATTTTTTTTTTATGCAATAAACCGCAACTGTCGCAAAGCTGTATGTTATGTTCTATGACCTCTAATAAATTATGCAAATGAAGATGTCAAACACCATATGAAAGGCAGCCCTTTTTTTGACTTCTATTTTGTGTGTTGAAATTATGCATTCCGATGGCCATTTTTTTGACACACTCGACTTCTATAAATAACTTTACTTTGTTGTATAAAATGTCAGAGTGACTTTGTCTGTCTTTTCACAATGTATATAATCTACTCATAGTCCACCAAAGGCATCAATGACAAGCAGACAACGACGACGCTCTACATATATGGCGCGTTTGAGAAAAAATATCAATAAATGAATTCAAATCACGTTTTACAATGATACTCGTAAGTCGTATGTGGTGCTAGAAAAGTGGGGGTTTCCGTTTTTCAAAAGATTTATATGTATTTATTTTTTTTTACGTAAGTTTATTTGACACATCCTGGAGATGGAGTAGTGGTATTAAGAAATATTGTGGTGACAGCTGTCAGCAAAAGGTTTGTTTACATTTTATTGTCTGAAGGGTTTCATTTAAATGTGGAGAGTTTTAGTAAATAAGTGGGTAGTTTGAAGGAAATTTGGATTGTTATTGAGACTTTGACTGTGATTTAGAAAAATACTAGGAATGAAATCTCTATGGTGTCATTGACACATACGTACATTTTAAAAGCAAATATTACAAATATAAGTTCACATATTCAAAATTAATTGAATTTTTACAAAATTTCATGAACTGAACTGTCAAAGGGAATCCATTTTTCAATACAAATGTCAAAAAATAGATGAAGTTGACAGCTGTCAAAACAAATTAAGGTATATATATAGTTTTGAAGTTATATATAGGTATATACGTATAGTTTTGAAGCTCAATTGACAAAATAATAGCTCTATTTTACCCTGACGAATTTTTAACAATTTTGGACTAAAATTATCAGAAATTGTCAGTTTTGAGAAGTTAAATAACAAAGGTATGATAAAAAACTAGGAAATTGACTCATTTGATCTTGAAAATAGAACATAACGCCCAGATTTCAAGATCTTGCAAACGAATTTTCAAAGATTCACACTTGCCAGTGCAGTGTGCGTACTCTCATTAACCATTAAATTGAGTTAAGACAGGTGACAGTTTCGTTGTCATTTCGATGTCTTCGCGTTGGTTTTGGAGAGCCTTAAATCTAGAAATGCACTTGCTATATTTTTGTCTGCTCATTTAAATGTGACCTATTTTTTTATTTGCAACTTTATGGTCGTGCGATCGAAATTGCAAGTGCGTTCAAAAATTTAGACGCTTGATAAAATGGCTTATTTGATTTCTTATATAAAAAGCTCAACGACTTAGTGCCAACTAAAAGTTGAAGTTTCACTGGAAACTAAAATATAAAATTGACCTTTTAAAACGGTTGCATAAAGGTACTTGGTAACCTCACCTTAAAAAAAAAAGGTGTGAGTGCCGGGACGGTTAAGATGTATAAACACACGTAACGTAACGTGAATCACAATCACAGAATCACCATCACGATCACAAGATACGTTACGTTTTTTTCACCCTACCGCCAGTATAGATGTTTACACATCAAAAAAAAAAAAATAAAGAACAAGAACAAGAAAACAAACACAGTTTCTATCAAATCAAGTAAATTTTGTAGTTTGAAATTTTAACTTACACATCCTTTTGCGGTTGTCAAATAAATAGCCTAGTTCCTTTACTTTGAAACTCTGTGCATTTCTGTGAATTTCTACACCAAAATCTGTCAAAGTTCATATAAAAAAAATAAAATGACGTAGAAATTCACACAAATGCACAGAGTTTTAAAGTAAAGAAACACACCACCTAATATCAATTGTAATATACTTAAAACTTAAAATATAAAAGTCTAATTGATAAAAGTTTTTATAATTGAGAATGATGCAGATTATTGTGAATTATTAGAAAATTGATAATTTATCATAAATAGTTTATCAGCTTTTAATAAATTGAGTTTTAAAATACAAAATTTTAGTATTTATCAATTGATTATAATTAACATTCGCTACAAGGATATTAAAACAGAAAAGATGTATATATGGGTGATTCTCTGCCAACTGTGATTTTTTAAATAAGAATTTTGCTAAAATTAAAAGTTATTAAAAATTAATTTTATTTGTCTTTAAATAGACATGGTATTAAATCTGTAAGAGCATTTTACTTCAACTTTTAAGGAACAAAAAATATGATAAAAAGTACTAAATCTCGAAGACATGGTGCTGACACTGATTTTTTTTTTTGAATTTTTATACGTTCTAACTCTTTTTGAAAACATTTTTGTTGAGTTTCTAAATTCTCTCTTACATTTTGACGTTTTCAACTTTAAAAGCCAATGTTTTATTCAAAATTGTATGTTTTTTAGTTTTTCAAATCTGTTCTTTGAGGTTGGAGTCTTTATTTTTATGCTAGGTTATAACTCAACATTTATTGCACAAATTTGTTTTAATATGTTTCGTCCGAAGTACTAGTACCATTCTTAATAAAAAAATAACAAGATTTTTAGTAAAATTGCTTGAAATCATTTAATTTAAGTTCATCATAAATAAATATATTACGGTACTGACACCCACGGTACTGACATTTGGGCTTCTTTAATATAATCTCATATCTTAAAGCTTCTGAGAAAAATAAAATCCGTTATAATTTTAACTTATATGACTTAAAAAGAAATACAATATTCTAAAAATCACCCCAACAAATTTCATATCACGCTTGGATAATACTACCACGGTAAAAACACTTCACTCTTACAGCAAAATTACGTAAGTAAAATAAATTGACTTTTGCTAACAATAAATAAATAGTGCCTCTTTCAAACGGCACCACACATATGCCATAAAACTAAAAACAAAATGGCGGTTCAGCGGTAAATCTTTTTTTGAATTCAAAAAGAAAATGAAATCCGTGGACAACACTCAATTATTATTATTTAATTAGAGAGCAAATATTTTGACTTGATATTCTCAAAATATAATCAAGCAACTATTGTACTCAAACTTTTCTGAGAACAACATTTTTATTCAATGATGTATTTTAATAGAAAATTGTAGATTTAATTGGAAAAACAAGGATGGGACATGCCACTGACATGGTACTGACATTTTGCGTATACTTTTTCAAGTCAAGGGGAAAGCGTACCAAATTTTTAAACAATCTGTAATGTAAATTGTAGTACCAACTTATTTCCAAAATTCAAACCAGAAACTCATAAGAAATGTTTACATTAAGCTACAAATAAAGCCCTGGACACAAAGAATCACAGTTGGCAGAGAATCACCCATATGTTGCTTTTTTTATGAAAAAATGATACGTACCTAAAAATTATTCTAAATTGATAATAAAAAAATCAATCAAATTAAATAATAAAAATGAAAACCAACATAACAGAACAACTTACCAACCATAAGTGTTTCACTATCTTGTCAATTAAAAAGTTATTTGAAAATTATATTAAATGTCTACTTATCAAAAAAATAAATAAAGAGAAAACAGTGCCATAAAAAAAAAAAATATGTATACGCCACAGTGTACAGCAGCTTTTATATTTATTGATAACAAGCTTGCTTTAAATTTTCATCAAAGATATTTACAAGTTCTCCCACATGGTACTTTCATTTTTTGAACGAAGTTAACAACAGTGACAACTTAAAATTTTAAGTAAGTCTACAATAATATTTAATTTCTTGTTATTTAAAGAAAATTTTTAAAACAGGCTGAAAAAATCATAATATATCATGAGACTCGGGAACACATTAAAAAAACTGGGATACAATTTTCTTAGTATTTATTAATGCGGAACTTAAAAATTAATTGTGAAATATTGAATTTTCTAAAAATAATAAAACAATCCAAAATTAAATTTTTTGAAAAATTTAATATGCAATATTATTTAAACTTATTAGAAACTATAAATTTTAATAACTTTTCGCGGTTGTTTACATAAGAATTAAGACATTTATACGGTTTTCCGGTGACCACGCTCAATGCTATTGTAAAATTGTCGAAAAATTTATTTTACAAAATGATAGCTTTTTGGTAAAACATTTTAAGTTAGTAAGCACGTTTTTCAGAAAAATAAGATTATCATTATTTGTTAAAAAAAATTACGGGTAGTACCGTTATTTTTGGTCCCAAAAAAATAAAAAAATGTCTCTTTGGAGTGCCCAAAAAACGCTAGGTACTAAGTTTAAAGAAAATCGACCCACCAGTTTAAGCTACAGGCGAACGGACAGAGAGACAGACGCACATAATTGCGAGACCCACTTTTTCGACTTCAATATCATCGTAATGTGAACTTTGATCAATCGAGTTTGGTTATTTTTTGCAAACAATAACTTGCCATTAGTGTCTACATAATATATTAAATCGCAAGTAAGAAATGCAGGTAGGAAAATAATCTACGTCGATTCACAAAGCATATTCACCTTCATATAATACACTCGATTAATTTAGATTAAAACTTAAATCCGGATGTAAATTAATTTATTTCAATTAATTTACATCATATACATACTCAAGGTGTTGAATTTGTGAAAAAAATGATAGTTTTTTTTTCTTACTGGATGCGACTTATTTTAATAAAAATAATAAAATTAATATTTACACATAAATGATGCCCAAAATAAAAAGTAGAGGAAATACACATCAAATTTAAATTTAAAAAAGTGCGTATACGCCTGGGTGTACCACAGATAGATGTATCCTTTTGTTTTTAAATTGACAACACTCTTAATAAAATTTGTGCTCAGTATATTTTTTTCATTTAATTCGAATTCGTAATTTTTAAAATTTTATTTATATTTAACATTGTTCCTTTAATTGTTGACAGCCCAAAAACCTAATGAGAATATAAAGCCCAAAATTTTGCGATTGTGTGGCAACTATCAGTGCCTTTAATATAGTTTTGTATTGCATTGGTCTGTATACTTAGTATTATTAGTAACGTCTTGTTTTGTTTTTACTATTTCCATTATATTTTCGTTTTATTTAACTAATTTACGGATTACCGTTGTTTTGCTTTATAGATACATGTGTACTTAAGCAAAAATAATTTTAAAAGCCGGATATATGGCCGCCCAAATATCAAATCTCAATTAATAAATTTTTTGAGTGATTAAAAGAAGGTTTTTTTTTTAAATAATACAAATTCTATATACTATACTACTGAAATACATCAGCCAAGTAGCCAAGTTTTGAGTGATTATTGTTCTTATGTTGATACTGCAATGATGTAATAATAGATTGATTTGCATAATTCCAATAGCAGATCTGTCATGCTGCAAGGCTTTCCTGATATTAAGCATTCTATATTTTTCAACCCTAAGGGCTTACTTATGTAGGCGCATATCTACTATTACACGTTCACCTTAACTGACTGAATACAACACATTCGATCACCTATCCATCATTTCAAATTTTCATCTATTCAACTTTAACGAATCAAATGTTTGACCTTCTATAGCTCTTTAGATACTTTACATGCCTACTTATAGATAGAAAACGTGCCCACAAGTTGCGGTCTATTTGTTGCTATATTACAGGTATGAGGTAGTACCTTCTATTGTTGAAACTGTCTATAAACTATAATTATTATTACCTATCATAAAAACCACACAGTATTTGTTGATATAAAAGTAGTTAAAGTATGTAATTTGATATTCCGACAATTTTAATAGACCGAAGAATTTAGTAAAACAAAATTTATGTAACTTATATAGACCGCATATATAAATATACCACAGACTTTACGGAATAGATAAATAAAGTGTCTTTCAAAATGGAAGTTGAAATCAATTTTTAACTTGCAAAACTTTTCATTCCAGTTCGTAACTTGACGAAACTTAGTTTTCTTTTTATGAAAAGTGCAAATTTTATAAAAAAAAAAACAAAATGAAGGAGTTTTCTTTTAATTCAATCTCTGAAATCCTTCTATAACCGTTCTTGTTTTTTATCTCTTTGACTTTTTGATTGACTTCTCATTTATAAAATTTATTCACTGCTATTGGTACTGCTGGATGGCTTATAGTCTGAGAGGTAGGGTTGATGGAATTCAAATAATATATCAAAACCGGTTCGATGCAGCTGATTTATGTGTGCAAACAAATAAAGGCCTACAAACCAGTTCAAGTGCTAAATATCTAAGCGTATTTTTCTCGAATTTTAACTATAAGATGGAAATTTAATATCAAGAAGGAGGCTGAGAAGACGTGAATAGAGTATAGATGTAACGCCTTAAGCAAAATATTTGATGTGAATCAGGCCTTCAGTCGAAGGTGATTTAGAACACTGAGTCCAACTAAACAACAAAGCGTATACTATTATCTAAAGCCCAGTTTTTTCAGTGCCAGATTATCCCAGTGAAAATCTTGTTTACTCAATTTTAAATTAAATCCCGAGTTAACTTATCCAATTTGTGTGATTCAACTCTGGACTAACTGCAAAGATATTTCTGACAGATGTGTGTCAAAACACTTTTGAAATTTAGAGGGTGACACTATAGAAATTAACCGTTTCATATGTATGCCTTCTCTATTTCGATTGGGATATCCTATTTTCATAGTCCCGAACTTTGATTTCCATAGATTTTTGACAGCTGAAAGTTAAAGTTAATTTTACACTGAAAACATGCACCTGAGTTAACTTGGGTTTAATTCATTTGCGTGATAAATTTACTAATTTATTAAAAGTTGACTCAGGCACTGAACAAAAACTTCAATTTGTCAAAATTCTATCGAAATCAAAGTGCGACACCATGGAAATGCGATATCATTATCGAAACATAGCGACATTATGCCCTCTTTATTTCAATAGTGTTTTGACACGCATCTGTCAAAATTATATTTTCAGTTGACACAAAGTTATTAACTTACCGAATTCATTGAGTTAACTTGGGATTTAAAATGACGGAAAACCATATGCTTCGTCAGTTGATTCGGGTTTAACTACGAAACAGGGATGAAAAACTGTGTGTATTTGTATTTATTGAAATTAAAATTAAACTTTTACCGCCATATTATTCAATAGATTCATCCAGTTTTAAACAATTAAATCCGGACACCAATAAATATATTAATTGATTGAATACCTAATATGGCGGTTAAAGTCCAGTTTTTCAGTACTTTAGGTATAACTCTCAGTTCTACCAGAAATAGTTAATACTTTAAATAAATTGAACTTGAGTTAACTCCCAAGCAGTTGTTCAGTTTGGTTGGTACAACTTTAACTTTCAATTGTCAAAAATCTATCGAAATCAAAGTGCGACACTATGGAAATATGATTTCATTATGGAAACATAGAAGGCGACACTACGCCCCCTATATTTCAATAGTGTTTTGAAACACATCTGTCAGAAATATCTACTTCTTAATCCAGAGGTAAACTCAGCAAATTCTATGAGTTAACTCGGAATCTAAATTGACTGAAAAACATTTTTTCAGGATTTAACAATTTTATAAACTGACATGGAAATCTGGGTCTAAGGTTCATTTGCTGAGACAGAAATTAAACTTTTAAGTTCAACTTATATGTATTAACTGATGTGACAGTTTACCTGGATGACAAAATAGAATAGGCATGTTCAGGAAAATGAGATCTCGGAGATCTCAGCAATCTCAGTTAACTGAACAAGATTCCTCAGCAAAATTTCTCAGTCAAAACTCTGAGGAAAAAAAATCTTGGATTCGCTTGCTCACTTTTTGAGTGAGAAATTTCTCTGAGATCTCATTTTTCTGAACACACTACATATACCATACATACATTTAATTATTGTTAGTCGACAGGAATGAACGTTTACTTGCTGACAGAAATTTTGACAGGTTATAGCTTCGATTTTAAATGACAGCCCTTCCATGTCTAATTAGCTATGTACTTTGTAAAATTTTTAATTTTCATGGAATACTCGACTTCTGCAAAACTACTACCTACCTCGGACTATTTTATCTGCAGTAAAATTTTAACACTTAAAATAAAGTAACTATCCATTAGGGAGACCTTCATCATTATGCAAATGAATGTAAATTTAGTTCACTCGAATGCACGAATTCATCACGAAGAAAAAAAACCATTTCCAGTGTTTTACAATGATTATTTTTTTTTTATTTTTTCTAAACGATATTTTTGTTGGCTGGACCAATGGGGATTTGGGGAGAGGGGAGGGAGTTAGTGGCACAGTTGATGACTTCATATCTGTTTACGTTCAAAGCAAAAAAAAAGATAAATTAGATAAATGAGCACAAAACTATGTCTTTTATAAATTTTATAAAATTTATTCTTTTATTTGATTTTTCCACAACGCAAAAAAAAACATTTTATAAAGGCGCCAATAAGTTAACGCCTTCGGTTTATTTTTTTTTTTTTTGCATCGCAGCACAGTCAAATAATGCGGGTAGGCGTCTAATTTAATCCATATATGTACATGTAGAATCATATAAAAGAAAACCAAGTGGATTTGTATATCTTTTATCTTTTTTTGGTTTTTATATGTGAAGTGTGGACTTTCAATTGGTTTGGATAATTTGTTTTTTTTTTTTGTATTCTTTAGATAAACCATATTTTGAATAAATTGAAAAGACAGACATTATAATAAGCGCGTAGGCAAAATATTTTTGTAAAATTTCGTTTAATATTAATATTTTTTTTTATTTTTTTTTATTTTTTTTTTGTTTTGTTTAATAATTTAACAATTAAAATTAATTGATGTAAAATGTGTTAACAATTTTGTTGATGACGATGTTTTTTATTTATTTTAATAGATTGAATTCATAAAGCCTTTAAAAATCAGTTTTTTTTTTAATAAAAATAAAAAAGATACAAAATTCCCGTTGGGCGCCAGTTAAATAGAGTGGGAATGTAACATAAGAAACCTTAACGCTGTAATATTGTTTACATATTACAACACAAAAGCCTTCTTATATCTTTGTTGACAAGATTGTATCAATGGAAAATAAATAGAACTAAAGAACATTTAGGGCGGTATTCACCGAACGCTCATAACTTAAAAGCTTCATAAATCTATTCACCAAGCAATAATAGTGAATATTTATGAGCGCTCATAAAACTTATGAGTGCTCCTGACAACTCATAAGTTATGAGCACTCTCTCCGAAAAATTGTTCGAAAATTTTTATAATAATTTATTTTTTTTTCTTTCAAATTGTCAACATGTCACAATTTTGTATTTTTATTAAATTTTTTTTTTGATATTTATTAAATTAATTTTTTTTTTCGTTGTTAGAAAATCTTCTCTCCAATCAATTAAATTGAAAAATATTAATTCGTCTTGTTGTTGGTGCTAAAGTTATTATTTGTGATGCATTTGTGCGAAAAAAAGTTTGATTTTACAGTTTGGTTATGCCTGGTTAAGAGAGAGCCGCTCTCATTTTCGAACTACGAAAAATACTTATGAGTGTTTGGTGAATAGCACAAATATTATTTGAGTTATGAGCCTCATAAACTTAAGAGCCGTTTATGAGCGCTTGGTGAATACCGCCCTTAGTCAGATGCAATGCAATGAACAAATCAGACACTAAGGTCTTCTGCAAATGAATCGTTAAGTCATAGATGCGTACAAGATTCGCCATCGGCGACGATTCCACTACTGCTAGCCTTCTGCGTACGAAGCGTCACGTCAAAGATAAAACACTAAACATTTTCAATCAATTTCACATAATTTTGACATGCATTGACATTTGACATTGACATTTCACACAAAATGTTAAGTAAATACTTCAAACTGTACGCCTGGCGATGGACAGTCCTGTATGCCCGGCGATTTGCAGCTTGTGTGATGTGAAGAATAAGTCCAGCTTACGCTTCTTGTGCGGTTGTCTATTGAAACACATGTAAGCTACACACAATCGAAGTACGCGACTATGACGAGACTCTTCGTTTACAGAAGGCCTAACGCATCACAGCCAAAAGTTAATGATTAAATAAAATATAATCTCCACCACAACAACTTCTTGTAATAAGTTACTAAAATGTTAATCATCACATTTACCATCCGTTGTGTATGACTTAAAACAACCGCATCATGTATACCTCTTTACCTAATCTACCATGATACACGCCTCTTCCTCTTATTAACAAATACTAAACTGCAAATACCGTTAGAATTCAATTATGACATTGCTTATATGCTGTTTTTTTTTTTTTTAGCAAAACAAAATAACGACAGACACGTTTGTTACCACGTTATAACGGGTCAGTCACTCGGAACAACAAACACGATCACCCGACAATATCACATAATATATAAGTATGTACGTGTGGTGCTGCGGTGCGCAGTGGTTTGGTGACGGACGATGGCGATAGCAATGACGATGACAAGGCGGCTCGCAATTTTGTATTGTTATACTTTTCTCTCAGAGTGAATTTTCATGGGCGCATGCGCAAATGTAAACATAACGTTATTGTTTGAAAAACAGCCCTGATTTGCAGCAGCAGAAGTAAAAAGAAAATGAAAAAGAAGAAGCAAACTCACCTGCCGGTTGTTTTGGTTGAATTCGTTTAGGGAAAGAAAAAAAAACTTTATTTTTGCAGTCACTGCACGCCTTGACTGTTTTACAGTATTTTATTGAACAACTAAACCACACTACGACGACACCGACACCGACGATGATACGTATTACGTTAGTCGTTAAGTGAATGTGTTGAGCAGAAAAGTTGCAATTTACACGGTGCATCGTCAAGTTCCAGTGTTCAAAAAAAAAAAAAACTTGAATTTTATTATAGGTTAAGTGAACACGTATTGAATATAAAAAATCGTGTATGGTGATGGGTGAAAATTAAAAAAAAAAAAACAAAATACAGTAAAATGGAAAACAAGTTTATGCTGAAAGCATAATCATTAAATTGTTATTTTTGGTGTAGGATTTTTTTTTTTTCTTTTATACATCGTTTACATTGATTTTTGGATTTGTCTCATTCATTCAATGATGGCAACTCTAAATAAAGTCCAGAAAAATAAACCTACCTATCGTCAGCTTATCACTTTCTACTCTTTCTCACTGAACCTGAACCATAAAAAAAAACAGAAATAATACCTTCTACATTTCACTTAAACCAATTTTACATAAATGTATGCACATTTTGAAATAATTTAAGGGGAAAATAGTAAAAAGGGCAAGTGATTGGTTCAAGTTGGTTGATCTATACAACTTTTGAAATTTCCATCGAAGGCCTTTTTGGGGTAAAAGTTGTTATTTTTTATCGATTTGAGATGGAAATGAAATAATATCTATTTTATTTTTTTTTTAAACAAGAAATTAATTTGGTGAAGAATGTTGCATTCATTGGTAGGTCTTAGGAATAGAAATTAATGAAATTCACAGCTAATACATATTTTAAGAAGATTCTTATGTTTGATTAAGATGATTGTATAATGTTGTTTAATTGTTTCCATTTTTTTTGTTCTCACTGTATTTATTTTTGCGTTCTATTCAGATAGATTTAAAATTTAAGACATTTCATTTTTTAAAACTCTCCATAAAAATTTAATACACTGCGAATTTTAGTGCAAAAAGTATACGAACTGACCTAATTTTAAAAGCTTTTTTGTGAGTTCAGCAATAAATTAATATATTTTTTAAAGATTTTTATAAGAGTAAAAGGTCTATTTGTATGTGTCTTAAATACATTTAAGGGCAAGCATTGGTTTTTTTTATTGTAAAAAAATATTCGAGATCAGTGCTAGAATCTTACTCCATTCGGAGTAAATTTACTACGAATTTAAGAAAAAAATAAATCTACTCCACCACTCCGATTTTTTTAGATCTAGTCCTTTCTTTTCATCACTGAAAAATTCCAAAACTTCTTAAGCCAAATCACAATAAAGGAAATGACAGCGGCGCAGTGGAAGTAGTGCTTGACTGCTAACCTGGATGTGTGGGTTCGATCCCCAGTCTAGGCAGCATTCTTTTCTATACTCCCTCAACTGAACGCCACCCCTGGGATTTAGTGAGAAAATCAAAAACCTAATTTCTCAATCCACTGTGTCCACAAAAATCTATCCTATCCTTCTATTCCTTCTAACATTTGCCTAATTTATAAGACCCTAGGTCTTACTGGCATAAATATGTTTGTGTTGTTTTAAAAAAAAAAGAAAAAAAAAAAAGCACTCTTATGTTCAATTTTCTAACCAACTCTGACTCTGAATGTTTCAATCTAAAATTTTGTTCAGTTCAGAAATGAATGGAATTTATATGTGATTTATTTTTTTATTTTTTTTTTTATTTTTTTGTTAAAATATTTTTTTTTATTAAAAACACAGTTGTTGAAAACTTGTGTTTTTCTTGTATTTTAGAATCTACTATGGAAATTTTCGAACTACTTCAATTTATTAATACAAATCTGAGGTCCTAACTTGTTTGAGATTTTAATCAAAACAAACATTACGATGATAGCGAGACGTCCAAAAAAGTGGTTTTCGGTAAACCGTTTGTAATCCTCGATCTGTTTGTCTGTGCATTTGTACGCCATGCGTTTAGGTGTAGGTACATCTACATATTTAGAATCTAAACGGATCGACGGATTTGCTTGTGAAATTATAGAATACAATTTTTTACATTTTATTTCTTATGTTAGGTCTGTAGGTCTATGACAAGTAGTGCAATCGAAATAAATAATGAAAAAGTGGGCCTCGATCTGTTTCTCTGTGATGCAATTACTGAGTAACGGTAACTCTTAAATTGCAGATCAGTTCGGTTTTCCTAAATGTCGAATAATTGTATTTTAAGTTAAAAACTAGGTATTCTAACCAAATGAAGCAATGGCTCCAAGTAAAGTTCGAAGCAAAGTTAAAGCAGTTAGGAATTGCTTGATATCGGTATTGATAAAAAAATATATGGAGGTACATTGCTAAGGTAAGTTCGACAATTCGAACAAAGCATCTACTTGATAGATCATGAAATATGTCTGTTTAGATTATTGAGAAAACGGTCTCGGAGATCATCAAAAATAAATTAATAGAACAATATCCACATATACATAACTGGGACCGGGAGACAAATCTTTGATATTAAAATCAATTTGAAGTAAAAAGTTTCTCAGTTATAGCTTAGTCCGTAGATAGCGGTAATTCTTAGCATCCGTACAAAGAATCTGAGCTGAAAGGTAGGTACCTACCTAACTCCAGCTAAACAAATCAAAATTTTGTTTCTAACTTTACACCACTTATCTGTCAAAATTTAATGCACGAAAAAATTGTTCGGCACATTAATTCTCGAATTTTGACAGATGCTATAATTTTTGAACTTTGTTTTCATATAGCTAAGTGCAGATTCCAAGTAGGTATGTGATCAGGACGCATCCAGTGAACAGTCTTTTCCACCATTCAAGAATTCGGTGATCGTACTTGCATCAAGCGTAGAAAATCCCAGTGTTGACATTTGTTTGCTCCTATAAGAATCGGACAAACGCCCGAAAAATGTACAAGAGATTCTTCTTCCCTAATGAAAATATCCACGTAATATCCCTTTGCATACACCCTTAAGAACCAGACACTCAGTTTATCGGTCTGGCCACTGCCATTTGACAGAACAAACCTTTTTTCTATGTATCTCACTTTTCGCCTGTGATTGGTATCTCTGAATTTTCAAATGGACGAAAAAACTTGCCAAGCGATAAACGGAAAAGATACTTTGTTTGAAGATAGATTGACTAAAAAGATTAACTAAAAGAGATACTGTAATTTTTAACACGATTTACTATATTTAATACAAGATTAATCAATAAAAGTAAAAGTTAAAAGTCGGTATTTTATTTTCTTGGAAATTTGTCACAAAAAGTAGTGACAAAACGATTTACCTCAACCAAAGAAAGGAATCTAAAAACCTATGTATATTTCTTGATTAAATTCACTTGGAATAATGAAAAAAATTCTTTAAGATGGTTTAATAATCTATTTTCTGAAAAAAAATTTTTTTAAAACAATGAATAAATAAACAAATATCAATTAAACAGTTTTTTCACGATAACAATTATTTGACAGTTGTAATAGTAGGTACTCAGGGATTATGGGATTTTTTTTTTTGCGAGAGTTTTTTTGTCGAAGGTGAAAGGTAAAACTTGATTCCCATTTGAAAGAATGATTGTAATTGCAAGAAGAGGCAAGAACGGCTAAAAATCGCAATTCAGAAATTTTATTCTCAAATGGATGCACAAAATTGGAACTAAAGACTTTCTAAACAGATATTTTATTAAAACAATTACTATTTTGTAGCCATACTTAATACCTACAATTAAGGTTCAGCTATTTTTTGTAAAGCTCCGTACTGGTGTGACATATAGGACAGTTGATTTTGAAATTCTGAATTATTTCTTTTAATTAGGCATTGCTTTTTTCGATTCCATTCGGATTTTAAGAATCCTTTTTTTCGGATTGTATCAAATAGCGGACTAGGAAATTCCTTATCAATCGCTTCACTTGATGTGTTTTATAAATACTAATCTATAGCTAAATGCTTCTCTTTTTCAACATAGAAAAAGTACTTATAGAAGGTTTATCAATTAATATATTTAAACGTCATATAAGTACCTATGTATTTTAATAGTGAAAAAAAAATATTTTAAGATTTTATTTTTCGGCGAGTGTCAACTGAATTGAATTTTAGTTAAATTTAATCCATAGGTAAATTAATTTTTGGCGTTTTCACTTATACCTAGATATACGTACATAGGTACTAGGTAGGTACGTTTATCTACTTCACCCTTGCCAAAAATTAAACTTCGTATTAAAATTAGCACATCAAGACAATTTGATATTTACAAAAACAAGACAATTTTGTTTGTAAACAAAATTTGCAAAAATATAAACAAAATAAAATATAGGTACATACCTACCTAAATAGATTTGGAATCAGAAGATCATAAATCGTTGTTTTGATTAGTAAGAGATGAAATCAAATATATTTAAATATATCTTCATTTTCGAAAAACAACAAAAAAGTAAGGTATCTACACAGTTATGCGAATTATAAATTATAATGAAGAACCAAAACAAACTAAACCCGCAGGAATCCGAAGGCAATTATTATTGTAGTAGAATAATTAATTTTAACAACACGACAAAATTAGGTATGAACATCATAACGCCAGCTTAACACTTCAGATTTAAAAAAAAATAAAACAAAACAACAGCTAGCTACCACCTACGAATATCAAAGGAGAGCAATAAAATATTTTACTATTGGCGTTCTAGAAAACTCTTGCAAACATTTTAACAAGATCCTTAAAGTAGGTAAATCAAAATCACAACTAGGTACCTGTCGCTATTTTTATGACTTAATTTCAAATTTTATTTAAAGACTCACCCAATAAAATTCAAAACTAATCCTTTAACAGTTAATAAGACATAGAGGATGTCGATGCTTTGAAGTTGTAAAATACATATAGCCGAAGCTATTGAACTGGTAATAATCCAATGAAGTGGTTATTGGTTAAAATTTATATTTTTTTTTTGTTAGTTTTCCAGATAATTTAACCACAAACAACATAAACCAGATATAGAATTACAAAACAACACACGAAAATAAAAAAAAAAACTCAAACAGGGATTAAGGGATTGTTGTGTCTGTGTATGACACTGATTTTTTTTTATTTTTCGCTATACCACTTTTCACTTCTTTTTTTATTTTTCAATATAATGAAGATACTTCTTTTCTCTGGTTGTTTTTTTTTTTTTTTTAATTTTTTTGTGCTAAAAATTTAGCTTGATAATACCAATTTCAAATAAAATTCACTGGGACACCTCCCAAACAAACACAAACACAACGACAAAAAAACTTTGGAGCCTTACATTATTACGAAAAAAAAGTCAAAATTATACGAAACCGGGTTAAGCTACTCCCTATATTCGTCGTCGTTATTCGGGACTACCGCGCCGTACCTATTTATATTTAATAAATATTCCGTAAACACTTGTTTCCAACTCGAATGCGGTTCAACAACTGAAAAACAGCACCAACCAGCAACCACTCACTCTATAGTCTGTGGTGTAGATGTGGAGTGTGGAGTGTGGACTCGTTCACACAGAATCTGTCTATCGTGTTCGTGTGTAGTTCAGATATTTTTTTCTGTAGTGCTATGCTACAAATACTTTCGCCGTATAGTATAGGTAGGTTAGGTACAAGTATACGAGTAAGTTTGGTTTAGACGGAAAATACAGTGCATAACCGATGTATTCGTTGCGTGTATATCGACTTCTTTGGCTCCAGCAACGATAACCGAACTCACTGCACCAGTCAGACGATATGTCGTCTACCTTACTTGATTTCGTTATTCGTTATATGAATGCAGAATGAGCTGGAATGGAGTGCAATGGAAATGTGATAATAAGCGGAAAATAAAATTGCATGAACGATGAATCTAAAGTAAAAAGAAGTAAAAAAAAAAAACAAAAACAATACAAACAAAAAACTGCATTAACCACTTATGCCAAAGAGAACGAGAAATGGGGAAACGATGATAAAATGGGGGAAAAATAAACAAAAAAGCAAAATATGATAGCATGAGATAGACATAGGTATTTGGAGAAAAAATAAAACTCGCATGTGTAGATAATGTCATGATATTTATATTCTGTGAAAGAAAAATGTAGGCGCATACATACTTATTGTTTATATACAGGGTGATTGGTATAAGGTGCACCAAAAAGTTAGAGTGAGTAGGTTGGGTTAAGACAAGAAAAAAATCTTATGAAAGGGGGAGGGGGATTCTATTTACCCCCGTTTAGGCGGGAGGGGAAATTTTCTTAAAAATTTACTTAAAACAGAAACATTTACCGGGACGAAACGCCAAATTTTTGTAGGACTAATTCAACAAGTCCAAATAAAATAGTGCTAAGTCTTCTACTTGGCTGATGTATTTCAGTAGATAGTATATAAAATTTGTATTATTAAAAAAACCTTCTTATATAAACATTGCCACGGCCCCGGGCAAAAAACAAAAACAAAAACTGCCAATTTAATGATTAGGAATTCTAGTCTTGTTGGATATAGTTCACACTAGATATTCGTCACGAAATCTATGTATGATGAACTGAACTTAACAAAAAATTGCGTATTGACAAAGGACCTCACTAGTCAACTGATGAGTCCAAGTGAGATCGCCGGGACGAAACGCCAAATTTTTGTAGGACTAAAGGTCGTTAAAAGCTATTTTGAATCAGAAACAAAATTATTTAAAAACAACGGTTAAACTTACAATGCCATGTTACCTATACCTTTTTGGAAATCCAGAAATTTCTTCTTTAATTTTCATTTTAAATTAAGTTGTGATAATGAATAGTTTTTGAAAAATTAATTTTTTTTCTTGTCTTAACCCAACCTATCTCACTCTAGCTTTTTGTTGCACCTTATACCAATCACCCTGTATAGTATAAATTAAAATGTAAATTCAGCGATTTTTAAATGGCGTTCAACTTAAGGTAAAACAAATTAAAAAAAAAAAATATTACGCGCTCATGAGTATAGGTAAAAATATGAAAATTCGACAACTTTACTACAAATTAAATGAACTTGAAGGCAATGCAATTCATCATGTAGAACGTATTTTTCTTTTTTTTGTTTGTAGGTTGAAGCTATCTATTTCAATATTTTTTAAAAAAATTTGCAATCGGTTCATGCGTTATCTAAATGTTAAATATGTACTGCGTGTACAAAAATTAAATTTAGGTTGTATTAGGATTATAGATTTTAAAACTAGGTACTGAACTAATTTCGTTGAGCTTTTAAAAGTTTGTTCCTATAAATAACATATTAGAAAGTGCCACGCCCACTTTTATTGTATTTTAGTTTTCGCTTTAATGAACGTCCTTAGAACATTTTATTTTGTATTTAAGGGTTCTTTAACCTAAATTATGACAAAATGTTTTGTTTTTAACGCCAACTGCCACGCCCAAGTTTTTAAATTTTAATTTTATACTTTTATAACATGGCTGAAAATTTATAATAAATCATTTTTGATCTAAAACCAAATATGTGTAGATTTTTTGTGCGAATCCGCCTACTACCACACCTACTTTTCGCATATTAGAGATTCCTCCTTACTTTACATCCCTATAGAAATTTGAAATTATGTAAAATGTGTTATTTGTTCATGCCCACTACCACTCTCACTTTTTATATTAGAATTTTATCCTTAGAAAGTTCTTATTATTTTTGGAAATCCGCCTACCAGCACGCCCACTTTTTATATAGGTATCAAGATTCTTTCTTACTTTACATCCCAAAACAGTTAAAGTTTTGTAATTAAAAAAATCTTTTAAACCTAAAGCATGGGTAATTTTTTTTAAGTCCGTCTACTGCCACACCTACTTTTCTTATATTTAACTTTTTTGCTTATGCATAATACATGTTCATATAAAGATAAGTCTTTGTCTCTTTGTTTTTAAAAATATATTTTTTTAGTTTGATAAATGTTTATTAGGTAGCGATACGAAGTGCTCTGCCACACTACTTTATTATTTGAGATGTCATTATAGTCCGTGGTATGGACCAAGGTTTCAACGTATGGGTATTTTATTGGTCAAAAAAGTTTAACTATATATATACAATTTTTTTCATCAATGGTTAAAGTTTTTAAGGTCATTAGAGATTTTAGCACATCAATTGGGGGGATTTTCGTAAAAAAAGAAAAACGTTTTTAAAAGGTCACCAAATCGTCATAAAAGTTCAGCCATAGATTTTTTTAAAGTTTTTTCAAGGTCGTAGAGATTATTATTACTTCATTTGTACGATATTCGAAAAAAAATACTTCCCTTATAAAGTAAACTAATTTCAGTATTTGGTGAGCCATATTTTTTTTTATTTTTTTTCAAGGCCGTACAGTTTGTATGTTGCGAGAAGGAGTAAGGAGAGACGGATGGGAGACTTGTAACCCTTAGGGAAGGAAATACAACATAATACAATACAATACAATACAATACAGTTTGTTAACACTTCAGTTGTGAGATATTCGAAAAATTTTGTTTGATTTGTTTTTTGAGCTTGAAAAAGTTCAACCATTGCATTGATTAGAAATATTCTATACTGCTGACCAATTTCTGAAAGTAGTTGAATTTTTTACCTATTTCTGAACTTTTAGATGGCATACTTTTTTGCGAATATCCCACATATGAGGTCCTAAGATCCCGAAGAACTTAGAACGCGATTATTTTTTTACTGCTCCCTCCGGATAAGATTTGAAGATATTCTAGATCCGATACCTAAACAATCATCGTCCACCTTTGATAAAGTACATGTCTCTGCGTTATAAAGTGATGGAATGTGATGATAAGGGTTATATAAAAATGTTCATTTCTTCCATGAGAAAGCTTAGACTCAACTGTCTTTTAAACTCAAAGAATCAGAGATTTGGAAAGAGTTATCCTTCATTCGATCTCAGAGCAGGCGTCTGCTAAGATAGACAGACACCTTTAAAACCTCAAAGTTATATATAGCTTTTTATTGACACATAATTCTACTCTTTCTGGCTTGGTATTTAAATTCAAGTATCCAAGTACAAATTTTGTCCAAGATATCGTAGAGCATGCCTACGATGCCGTAGGCCTCTGACGTCGATGGGTAGAGTTTGTGTTCGTCAATGAGATCCGAAGCAAATAGTCCCAAGCCGATCGTTATAATTTTTGAAACTCAAGACAATTCCTGTGTGATCTGAAATTTGATGTCCATTTTTCATTTGAATGAGTTCGACAACACTGAATATTTTTCGTATTTGTTGTTGCTTCGAAATTATCTACATTGTCAGCAGGAATGGAGGGGACCTACAATTTTCCGTTAAATTCGAAAGGCTATACGATAAGAGGCATTTTATCCTCACAAGAAGCAGTACCCCAAGAACAAAATTTCTTTTTAGGTGAAATTATAGCCTGTGATTCAATTCCACAAAGTAAATGTGAATTATAAATCAATAAAAAAACAAATATTATTAAATTTTGTTTGGAGCTGAAAGTAATTTGATACCAGCGCTCTTTAAAAAATTGTTAATTTGTTGTTAATATTAATAAATAAATAAAATAAAAATTTTAACTTTGAACTCTCCAAAAATGTAAATTAAACAGTTATCAGGTTGTTATTTTTCAACACGGTTAAATATCTAAGAAAATATATGATTTTAACATCATTTTAAATGAACAAAAGTTATTTGCTTGAAAAATCACACTTTTTTTTCAAGTTAAACTACATTAATTATAATATATTCCTGTTAAATTAACATGATAATCTAAGTAAATTAATTTGGATTACTGTTAAAATAAATAGCACTCATCTTTGTCAATTAATATATACATTATTTAATGTGTAGTTAACGAGGTATCAAAGGATGGATTAACCTTACACACCGTACCTTTAACAAGGTCCACATGTATAGTTAACGTTACTCATTTTCTAATTAAACATATGTCAACGTTACGTTTGTATGTATTTGAACCAAGATGCGTTATGACAATGCAAGGTGTCAATTTAACAATGACCACCTGTGTATTTCAAATGCTCCTTATTTTTTTAATTAATCTTATAGCAAAGTTTCTCTTGCAGGAGGAAAAGAATGAAATAGCATGGGATAGTGAAATTTTAACTACTCTATACTAACATAAAGACTTCTTGAACAAAATGAAGGCATATGTTAATTTAAACCCCCAAATTACTCCAAAACCTTTAGGTTTGACGATAAAATTTAAAAGCAATAATAATGACTAGAATCCTTAATATCAATATTCCATTATTTTTATTCAAAAAATTGCAAGCAAAAGACCTCCCCAAAATCATAACACACGAATTACTCTTCAAAAATGCATTCAACAAAAAAAATAAATTAAAAACACCACTCTGCAATTTATACATCACCCGCGTTCTTGACATTATGCTATTATAATTTTTTGAATGAAAAGTAAATAAGGTTTCACTTCAACATCTGCATTTTATCATCTGCGACATCAGGATGCGGGTGAGCCCCAGGCAGGAGACAGTCAATGCAGAAAATAGATTGCTATGCTATATACGAAGAATCTATTAATATACCGAATACATATCTTTAGCTCACTTCAATTATATTAAAAAAAAAGAAAGGAGATGCACAAAAAAATGCAAAAAGGAAATATCTGATACGAATATCCTTGCGTGTGTGCAGCAACATAACTTCACATTGACTCCGACCAAACCAACATCGGCTTCAGCAGCCACCACAATCCTCATGCAGGAGAGATTTCTCGAGAAATACTTACAGATGTTAAAAATCCCAGAGATAGTATGTATATAAGTTGTTCTGATAGAAATGGCCAGCCAAGGGATATTTGTGTGTATTATACCTACATAAATATGCAATCACTTTGTTGAATATTGCCTTTGACAGCAAACCAACCAACCAACCAACGCCCTAGCCTGTCTGTATAAAACCGATTCATGAATAAAACCTCAAGTGAGTTATTGTAAATTGATGGTTGTTGTTTTCCTGATTTGATATAGGAATTCTTTTGAAATGCAAACCGATTAAAAAATCTGAACCGAAAAGAAAAAAAAAGAAGTTTTTGTGTTTCTGTTGTCAGAATTATAATCAAAGTTTTGTTAGTTTGAGTTGGTGATGATAAGAGATATTAAGGGCGTTGTCTTGACAAATCACAAAATTCCAGAATAACAGAATCTGTCAATATTTAACTCGAGAATTGATGTGCCAAACAATTATTTTGTCAAAATGCAAAACTAGTCATGATAACGGACTATCTGAAATTAAAGTCCGTTATATCTAAACGATATTTGATTTCGAAATTGAAAATTGGAACTTCAGAATGGATTATGTTAAATTGGCAACACTGTTTCAAGTGACAGTAAATTTGACAACTAAGACATGTTTGTACTCTTTTTTTATTTCACTGTTGAAATATGAGAAAATAGGCGTGTTTTTTTGCAAGCCCGGGGAGAATTGGTTGAAAAAAAACGACAGCGGGGATAAGCGACCGACGCCATGACAGTAAAAACATGGAGTTTTCATACAAACTATCGATAACATGTATGAAATTCATGCCGGTAACACAGTTTTTCGGTGCGCTTAAGTTAAGCCCCGAGAATTCTCTGGGATTAGTTGTTGTTGCATTTAACATGTTAATTGTTTAACACCGACGTCGTTTTTTTCATCCAATTCCCCCCGGGCTTGTAAAAAACGAAGGTTAAAGTGCAGAACCTCTTAAGTCGATTTTGCATGTTTTTTTAGAAGTACAAAAAAAACCTGCCAAATTTTGTATGGCGATCTACAGTAAGAGGTTTTGAATTGTGCTTTTTGCTGTAAAACATAATTGGAATACCAAATTGTTACGCTGAAATTGCTAAAAGGTATAGCTCTGATATTTTTTCTAATTTTTTTACATTAATAATATTTTTCTTGAATTTTTCAACTTACGAAGTCCTACACTTTAAGCGTCGATAATGTACACTGCACATATATATGGGACAAAGCAATGCACGCTTGCAAATTATGTAAATGCCGAAATATCTATATATATGGTCTTTGCTGTTCAATAAAATGATTAATAATTGTACTTCCAAGTTGCGTTATATTCAAGCCAGTCATTCTTTTCTTTCTTTTGCACATTATATTAAAGTTAAAATAACTAAATGCCTATCTTATAATTTTAATATCCTATACTATGCCACATTTACATTTACAAATGTCAAAAAGGTTATGTTTGGTAACTTTTTTTTGCGAGAAATGTCACTATTTTAAGCGTGTTCAGATGGAGTTTATTATTCAAATAATATATGATACTATCTATAGTTAAAAAGTGTTTAAAACGAAAAAAAAAATTTGTACGGAGTTATAAATTTAGGCAAATTTTAAGTGACATCATACTAATACCTTAAAATCAGGAGGACAAAATTTTAAACAGTCTTATGTTAAGGTACAAGATGATACTACTTAGCAATTTTCTAACTTTAAAGCTATTTACTAAAATGTTCTTAGTTTTAAACATTTTTTTAAGAACTAAACCTATTTTCTTAATTAACTACAGCTGAACACGCCCAAAACAGTGACAGTTCAGTTTATGCGAAAAAAAGTAAACAAACATACCATATTCTCATTTGTAATTGTCAAAGTGAAATTTCGAGTTAGTATATTCTAAAATAACCATTTGGTGATTAAACTTTAATAAAATTTCAAAAAGTTAGTACGAAGCTAAACTCGTTTAAAACTAACAAAATCTTTTTTTAACCTAATATCAAACTAAAAATACTTTAACATAGTGTACATATGCCGATTTTATTCACTCAAAGTTGAACACAACTTGAGGATTTTTATTTTCAACTTGTCAATTTGTTTTTATTCACTCAAAGTTTCAACGATTTTCAACTCTAGAGTTGGTCAACTTTTGATTTCTCAACTCCTGGAAAAAGTAGAAGTTGGTCGAGCAAACTTCACATTTTTGTTTGTTTGTTTTTATTTTTTATAATATGCGCAAACTCATGGGGTTATGAATACCCTTATTTCAAGGATTCACTTTCAAATGTTCGTCATTGAAAGAAAGGTCGGGTATGCAACCCTTTTTTTTACGTCGGAACTTTCATGTTCTGAATTTTTGGAGCTCAATTTTTCGTCAATATATTATACCATTTTTAGATTAGCGAAAAAGTCTGTGAATTTTCAATACAGCACTGAAAACCAGAACTTACAAGGCTTGAATGCGAAAATATCGCTATCCAAACATTTTCGTATGGTTTAAATCGAAATAAAGTTACATCACTTTGCATGGAAATATTTTGAGAACCAAATCTCGTAAAATATTTCGGTTTTCAGTTTAAGAAAGATTTTGAAAAAATGATAAGGAAATTTTGAATTTTAAACCACTTTCGAGTTTCGTTAGTGGAAATATCACGATCCAAACTATTTGACATTCGGTTGGTATCAAAGCTATTTTTGGCATAATAGTTCTCCGTGGTGAATACCTATGATTTAAGTGATAGATAAGCATTTACGACCAAGAATAATGATCCACCATTTTTTAATAATTTGTTTACAATTTAACACAATTTAAGAAAAATTAAACACAAAATATAAAACACCAATATTAGGCATGTTCAGGATCTCGGAGATCTCAGTTATCTCAGTTACAAGAACAGGGGTGGAATCGTGTAAGGTGATTTGCGATAAGTGAGAGTCACAATGAAGCAATTCAGTCTGTGTAAGATGATATCACATTTGATAGCTAAAGAGTTACCACATCAAAAATATGATTGTCATTTTCCAACAAATTTGACGGTTCTGCTTGAGTACTACTATAGTTACCCGCAGCCTACAAAAATTGTATGAATTTTTCAGAGTTCTTTTTTTTTACCGTTCATACAGACAAAAATGAACATTCTTGGGACCAAGAATTTTCGATCTATATTTTCGATAGCTCATTACAAACATTTGAAACATTCACTATGGCAACCATGTTTTGACAAATGCCATTGGAAAGTATTCAATTGTATTGAATTGAGTTGAATCACCTTACCCAGACGGAAAACTAAATCACATTTGACCACGGTTGATGTGACAATCATTTATCACCTTAGCCGATTCCACCCCAGGATTAAATTTCTCAGCTTTGGTGTCAAAATTCTGAGAAAAAAAAATATTGGATTCGCTTGCTCACTTTTTGGGTGGTTTAAATCTCTGAGATCTCATTTTTCTGAACGTGGCAATTACATCGATAATTAATTGACACAATCAAATTTAAATATTATATTTAAATATAAATATTTTTCAAACTGGAAGTTGGCCAATTTTAGATCTTCAACTAAGGAGCTGAAATAATTAGTGAATAAAAAGAAATTTCAACTTACTTTTCAACTCTCAAGTTGAAGTCAACTCTTAAGTTGGCCAATTTGAAAGTTTACCTCAAGTTGAGCAACAGTGAATAAAATGGCCCTTAATCGACTTAAATGTTTTAAAACTTCAGATTATGTAGAGAGCTCTAAGCAAGTTGGAATGTTACGCCAGTGTTTTTATTATTATTTTAATTTTAATTTAAACAAAACTAATTTCACAACTTAAATATTGTATTTCTAAAAATGAAAGAATATTTTTTTAACTCGTATAAAAGAAAATGTAATATAAAAATTCGTATTTCATCCCGCTTTGATAGACATTTTATTGATTCAGAACTTTATACATGTATAAATAAATGAAGTTCGTTCAACTTCATCAAAATGAATAATTATTTATTGTGATCAGAAAATGGAAATTCATCATGCCAAGCCATGCCATGCCATGCCATAGCATCGCTACGGTAAAAAGCATGCCAATAATATTGAAATGTTAATTTCACATCTATTTTCAAACAATCGAGTCGATTGGATTTGGATATAGACTGTCCAATTCATGATATCTTTCTATAATATCTCTCTCTATCTGATGATGGCCAGTTTACTGAAACAGAAGTTTAAACGAATATGGATGATAGTAAAGAGAAATGGTATACTCAAATAGAACATGGTGTATGAGTGCTTGTAGGTATATGTGTATCTTTTTTTCTTTTAGATATATCATCAATAAATCATTTGACAAATAGGTCGTATCGTACGGAATTGCTGAAGATACATAATCATCTGCGATGGAAATATTAATCTTCTTTGAGTTCAGATAGTTTTTAGAGCTACTTGAAACTACTTTTATCGCAAGAATATTATTTGAATTGGGTTTTTTTTTTTCTTCTGTATAACTTCGTATCTTTTGTGTGCAGACTTTAGGAACCCTAAACTGGTTAAGGGTTTACTTCTTTTTTTATCAGAATTGACTAATATGCCATTCTTTGTTTGTTTGTAAACAAAAAAAAAAAAGACGATACATTAATAATCCCATAGATGTTGAAGTGTTTGGTTTTTTTTTATAAAACTTGACAATTGGAGTTTGTGCGAGAATAAAATAATGGTATAAGTAGTTATAGTTTAGTATAAATTATCTACATACATACGTGCATATGTAAATGTGAAATTTCTATGGAATTATTGACATTTTTATGAAAGACATTACTTTATGGCCTCGCGGTAGACCACCATGCAGGAAGTTTTAGTCTGAATTTGTATTCATTAACCTCTTGTATTTTGGCTGCCATCTTGATGACATAAATTATACTTATATGGTCTTATTTATAAAAGTTGTCTAACTTTGGACAACTGTCCAACTTTGGAAAATGTGTTTAAAAACCTTGTTTATTGTTGTTTTATAGCTGCACAACAACAGTAGATTATCCTAACCGTGAATAATATGATATTTATTTTTATTAAATAAAGCATATTTCCACCAATTTGAAAATAGTTAGACAGTGTCTAAGTAGACAAAAGTTTTATAAATACGACTGATAGTCACTATTTTGGTAATAATTGGTTTACATGAAAAATAATTTTTACTTAGCACAATACATATTTCCAAAAATATTTCATGAGCTTTTTTATTTTTTTAAAAGGGTAAGGCTATTTATTTTTACTTATTAGTGCTCAAATATATTTGGTATGGCTATTTATGATTTAAAATAAACACCATTTCGAAATTACATTTCTTTAATAAATCAAACATTTTACAAAAAATAACTTCTAAACAATTTTGTTTAACAATATCTTAATTTTTTTCATGTTAAACCAATTTTTAATTGACTTCATGCCCAAAAAAAAAAATAGGTTTAAAATAAAATTAATACTACGATGGTGAAGAGAATTCCAAAAAAGTTACTTTCCTTATATATGGAGGAAAAATTTTATTTTTTTTTTATTTTAGCTCACCCTAAACGAGTCCCATATCCAACGATATTGGTTTTTTTTTAACCTTGTTTATTACATAACGGGAATAGCGAATTCAAATTTCTATTGGAATAATGCAATAATGTGGAAATTGACATTTATTTATCTATTTTTAAAAGCAAATACTAGCATTTTGATTGAAATGTTTTAATAACTGATATATAACTTTATGGACAAATTTTTATTAATAAAATTGGGTACACTATAAATATCTAAATTGAGCACCAACTGCTTTATATAGATTTAAAAAAAACACTTTCTGTTTGAAAATTTGCATCTGTCAGTTTCCACAAAATGATTGCTGTCATAATTTTCCCGTTGACCGATTCGAAAAATTTCCTTATTGCGTGCATTCATAAGGAATTTTCACTCAGGTCGTTTTGAATGAATTTTGGGACTGCATTTTTATTCCAATCGAATAAGAAAACATAGATTTCCTAAATTTACAAAATGACTTCTTGAGCTATCTATCAGTTTTGGCTTATACACAACGGAGCATGATTCTATATGTATTTCTTTTTTAGTTTTTGTTTTAAAATATTTTGTATGTTGTTATTAGTTTTAAATGAAATATTAATTTTAAGTTTTTTAAATTCATATTGTAGAATTTGTGGGATTATATTCGTATAGTTTTGACAAGTTTCTTTATTTTTTCCGGATACAGAATAGAAAAAAATATATATCCAGAATATCCGGAATGGAATAAATAAAGAAACAAATTTTATTGGAAAGAATATCAAACTAACAGCTGTTTATTAACATTTTTCATGTCAAACAAAATTATTTTTATAATTTTTGTTTATGATCAAATTTATGTTGAAGGGCTTGATGACCTTTGAGCCAAGTCATTTAATATCTTCAGGAGAACATTTTGAAAACATCTTAAAGTAGAAGAAACAGATAAATATTTCACTTGGTTGATTTTCTATATATTTTCTACAAATATTGTTCATTACTACTCACTTTTTCACTACAAAACACGTGACTTTACAAAAGGAGGAAGATGGAAGAATTAAATACCAAAATATAAATGTTGCAATGATATACAAATTTTAGTTATAGTAAATTGCAAAAATAATATTCACAAATGCTTTCTATTTCTATTTCTATTTGCTTTAATTGATTTTCATCAATGACAGATGGTAGACGCAAGGTCAATAGTAGTTGTTTACAATGAAAAAAATAAAATGTATCTGTCAAACTAGAGAAAATCCTCAAAAACTCTATAGCAATTGATCCCTTTTCTCGAAGCTTACGATACGTATTTCCAAATTTTGCTCTAGGAACTCTTCGATCACGATAAATTTCATGGAAAACCACTCTTATTGTCAACTTTTATAAGAAACGTAGGGAAAAAATCATATAAATTCCATTTTTTACCTGCTGCCGGTTTTCCCCAGTAACACAAATTGTCAACCTAAAAAATCATCATTTATGACACAATGGTGTACTTAGATGACAAATGTGAAATTCGAGTCAACTTTGAGGACAAATATTTTGCCAAAAGAAATTTTGTTTGAATAAAAATAATGTTGAAATTTTTGAGTTTGATATTAAACGAACGTCAGAGTTGTTGCACTATACGAACACAGCAATCGAGATAGTGGGTCTTGTGAATAAAAAAAAAGTTAAAGCTTTTTTTGAAGGAAGCAAAAGCCAACTAGTCATAGCTTTTACTAGTAGCTAAAGCTAGACAGTTCTAGCTTAAGCTTTGTTTTATGTGAATAAAAAAATAATAACGCTAAATAGCTTTTGCTAGAAAATTCTAGTTTAAGCTTCGCAATTTAAGCAGTTTGTTTTTTATTCACATGTTTCGACTAGGTAGCTTTAGCTAGAACTGTTCATATAAAGACCGAAAGGAAGGTTGTTTTAGATTTTGTTTTGCCACTATCTGTTCTATTAGGCGTCTATACGTTCACTGTGGAGTGTGGACCAATTGGTTTCAAATTTGTACATATGACGGGTAGCTCCAATAAAGCAGTGTTAATATTTTAAAAAGTAGAAAGAAAATTGTCTTATTTTTGAGTTACTCTCTAACATTAATTTAATTAACAGCTCGCAAAATTTTTAAGTACCTGCTTCATAATTCTAAATTAGCTTTGAAATTGTACTTTTTAATGGCTTATATATGTACCTACAATGCCTATCTACCTTAAAGCAATAGTAAGTTCGTGCGATTGAATCGCACATTTAATTCATGATGCAACTGTCGACGACAACTACGTGCTTAACAGTCTTACATACAGAAAAGCGTTCAACTCCAAGATCTTGTCCTTCACCATACTGAAATCCAGGTTCACTTAGATATCTTAAAAATATCTGTATTCTCTGCTCAGAGGTCAGTGCACCTCTACGCTCCGTTGAGTCTTCTATAAAATAATCAGATAGTCATTGCACATTTCTTTTGAAAATCTAAATAAACTATGAAAATCCTCATCACTTACTTCCAACCGTTTCTTCTAAAATTTTATTTTCTTACCATAAAGAGAATACTGAAAATAAGACCTAGTCAAAGCTTTCTAGACAGGGAGAAAAAATCTTGAAATTTTTGTAGCTTTAACTTTAATATTCTAGTTAAAGCTATTTTTATTCACACAAATTGAAGCTTAGGCTGGCAAAATAAGCTAAAACTAAATGAATTTAGCGTTGGCTATTTTAAAATAGCTATGACTAGAAAACATCTTTAACTAGCTAGCTTAAGCTCATTTTTATTCACCAAAAACCTAGCTTTTACTTAAAATTCTAAGTTTTAGCTTTAGCTTTTTTTTTATTCACAGGGCCCAGTATCATGAAAGTATAAACTGTATATTAACACCTTAAATCTGAAACCACCAAAATTCCATTCGATATCTGAATAGAATTTTAAAATCTGTGAAATTGGAATTACAATCTTCACCTAGACTAATGGGACCATGGCAGGAATTTCCAGTTTTTTTTTATATTTTTTTGCATTTGTATTCCGGATTTTTTAGTTCATCAAATACTGTGCAGTGTAACCCCCTGAACTGCTAACTTCACAGTGAATTTAGCAGTATATAGTATTTTTTCAACAACCATGCAAGCTATCAGTGTGAAATAGGGCTCCAAAATTGCAGTTCCAGAAAAAAAAATTAGAAAAAAATTTAAATCATCAATTAAAAAAAATTCAATACTCTATTGCTAACTTCACAGTTCACACAGTTTTCTTAAATGAGCTACTTCAAAATGTTGTACAAATTTTTGCTTGAATTGCAAAAAGAACTGCAAATTTGGATCCCTATTTTAAAGTGATAGCTTGTCTGATTGTCGAAAAAACACTATGTTCTCTCGTCGAAAATTCACTTTTTGTTTTGGAAACGTATTTTAAATTTTTTTTTTTAAACGCATAATCAGCTATAGACCATCATTTCTTAAGCTCACAATTTTTGTTCCTCATGTAATTCCATTTAAAATCGCCAACCTAAAGCTGTTGCTGATTTCAAGGATTTCCTTACCTCAAGCTTTGACATCATTATCTTTTCCTGATCTCAATATTATGTACCTTCTCTCTCCTACAATACTGCTTGCCTTGTTTTCTATAAAAAAAAAACTATAAACACTTTATCTAGGGTTGCATTAAAAGATCCAAGGCCTAAACTACATATATTCAAAAATGTTTATACTATTAGAACCTCACTATTAGAGTGTGTCTTAAAATACTATAATTTATGTTGTTTAATGTTAAAAATCAAATTACAGTAAAATATTAAACCAAATGCCACTACAAACAATACCAGGAATATTATACACACACACACCTACCTACCCAAACCAATGAAATTTCGACATAACATTTAGGAAATGTAATGAGATATTTCCCTGTATAATTTAAAAGCTATTAAAAACCAAAACAATATTATATTTAGGTCTAGTCCCCCAAATATTGTTCTCCTTCAATAACAATTTACATTTTAGTTTTTTCTTTATTTTTTTTTTAAATGGCAAATCCGTGTTCATAAATCTACAAAAAAAAAAACATAAAAATAAACCCAAGTCTAGTTTTCAGCCTTCCGCTCCTGTCCTGTCTCACGGTTCAATTAGATTAATTACTAAGGCATTAACGCGCACATCACCTTTTTCTAGATATACCTACTTACTTAACTTATAGCTGGAAAACGATGACAGAAAACTATGTCGTCACATTATTGTATGGACATTAAAAAGACTATACCTGAATAAATGTAAACACAATTTACCTTATATATAGGAACCTTTTTTTGTTTTTGTTTATTCAGGGGCTCTTTGTCGGTTGTGGTAGTTGTTGTTGGTCATTTTTTTTTTTTATTTTCTTGTTTACGAGTTTTCAAAGAACCAAGGTATGTTTTTTTTTTTTTTGTATTCATTTTGATTTCTATCTGAGACCTTTTGGCTTCTTTATAAGCAGGGGTTTCTAAAGTATAGAAGCACAATTTAAAAGACTTCATTAAGGTTCTTATGACGGAAAAAAGTAGGTAGATATATTCTCTTCGAATGACCCTATCACCGGTCTTATTCGAAATTCTTACTCCCAAGGTGAACGTGATGTCCAAAGTAATCATATATGAATTGAGGGAACTGAAAACCATAATGTCATTCTATACTGCTTCTTGATTAGATTCATATCGTTTTATAGCAAGAATATATGCGGTAGCTGATGAAGGTTTTTTTTTTATTTTTCATTCTTTCTTTAATTCGAAAGGCCCCACATGCAATTTCGAGAATTAAGAAAGCCCATTTCTCTTCGAGTCCATACATAGGCTTCTACCGAATAAATCTATGTCATATCCGTTAGAATTGTAAGTACCTATATAAAGAGACAAGGGCGAGGGCGTGGTGGAAACAAGCTTCAATTTAAATTTGTATTTCTTCAATGGTCGTCGTCGTATATAGATAAAGAGATTCTAAACAACACACAAGAAGCTTGTAGGAGTGAATTCTCTCCTATTATATGGGCTTTGTGCATGCTGTTTGTGGCATAGTTCTCATGCTTCCAGATCGTTGCATCTAATCATAGATACTTTTCCAAAGCCATCACATGATGAGGCTGTAGGTTGGTTAGATTATTCAATACAGAAGTCATCAGCTTACCAATTGGTTTATTTCAATGCTTCGTATGTACTATAGCTGGCGAGCTACTTACGTACGCTAAATTTATTGCAAGTGTGCCCGCACATGTGGAAGAATCAGCATTATTTCGATGCACGCAACTTTGTTTTTATTCAATGCAATATACACTTATATAGTAGCTATGTATACACCGGTACCTATTTTAGATAGATATAGTTTTTTTTTAAGAATATATTTTTGCTTGAGTCGAGCAAATTGCTTAAATTGAAAGTACCTATGTATATTCGACTCGTTGATATAAAAACGAACAAGGGCTAGAAGGAAAAATAAAATCTCATTACTTAGGAAAAATTGTATATTATGTGGGTTACGAAATCGCACACTTGAGGTTAGCACAAGAAACAAGTGTACGAGCATAAAAACCTAACGAGTATATTGGAAGAAAGGCGGCTATATAAGTTAAGCTTGAGTATACACTATATACAGGTACCTTCCTTTATACTCAATTGGGTCAGTAGGGTTTCATAAGAACAATTGTTTATGATTTTCTTATTTTTTTTTAATAGAAAATATGAGATTTTTATCTGAATCAACTCAGAATGGATTAAAATTGAAGAAATAAAAGTTTTCCGAAGTTGGTGTTGATTAAAAATTAAAATACTTTTACATTTTACAATGAATATAAACAAATATGAGTAGGCTCATTTTTTAAATAATCAAACAACAAAATAAATAAATTGGTATGGTGCGAAAGCTCGTTCCATACCATTCATTTGTGCATATTTTTAGCAGTGGCGGATCCAAAGGGCGGTCACAGGAATCAAGTGGTGAAACTTACGAGTAAATATATTTTTGATGACTGATATAATGTATTATATTGTTTAGAAAAAAGAAATAATTTATTAATCCCTCACCAAATAACTTCTTTAGATTTAAATGTTCTTAACTCAGAGCCTAAAATTCTGTTTTTAAGAGAAAACTTTCACCTCTGTTTCTGATTTTTTTTTATAGGAATCTCAAGACTGACTTTAAATTTTCCTTGGAACTTTAAAACTTACAAAGAAATTTTGATGAAATTAAAAATGAACTGATTTTACTAAAAGTGGACTCGGAACCTAAAAAAACATTTTTAGTTGTTTAAAGGCTTTAACAGCGCTTCCAGAGCTAATCTTAAAGCTCGAATTTTTAATAATGAGCTCTAGAAGCACCTATAAAGTTAAATTCGAGCTCATTTGCAGTTTAAGAACACTTTTTTGCTCTTAAGAAGTTCGTTGTTAGTGGCAAGTGACTCTGAAGGTCTATGGTATACACTTTTAAAGAACATCTTTTGAAAAATGTTTGTTTGTATTGGTTTGAGTAATACTTATGCTAAAAATATACAAACGCAGGCACGCTTTAATACTTCTTTAGAATAAGTGAATCATTTGATAGTATGGATAATACATAATTTTGAAAGATATTCCAATTATAATTTCCTACGAAAATAAATAATAAAAGAAGTGAATATTTTTCGGTGAAATGTTAGCTTAATTTAAGTGCGAATTAAATTTTTTCACGAACATATTGCTGGTGCTTTGCTAAATTACTACGCGTGTTCGAAATTCAGTATTTTAAGCTGTCAAATAAAAATACACAATAACTAAAATAAATTTAAATTCTAAAAAAATACATTTTTAAAAGCCGAAATAAATTTATTTTGATAAAATATATAATTCAGTTTGATTTTAAGTGAGAGCGCAGGGATAGATATTTCATATATTGCATTAATTTTCCTTCTCGCCGCTATATTTTCATAAGCAAAAAAGGTTTGTTCAATAAAGCTGTTAAATCGCTTTGAGCTATATTTTTAATTGTTATATGGAGCTGCAATATTAATTGCAGTTGATATCGAGCTCTTATATCACTTAAGATTTGATTTCTGTACTTTTGGACCTAGTTTTAACAAGGTGGAATTTTTCTGTTTGTCATATTTTTTTAACGAAATAAAAAGAGTGTTTCAGAAGTTGAAAGTTACGGGAAGAACGAAGATTGTTATTTGAAGAATATTTTATTCCAAAAATGTATTTTAGATCCTCTGATATATTTTTGTATGTACGTAATAAGAGAGCGCAGGGATAGATATTTCATATATTGCATTAATTTTCCTTCTCGCCGCTATATTTTCATAAGTAAAAAAGGTTTGTTCAATAAAGCTGTAAAATCGCTTTGAGCTATATTTTTATTTGTTATATGGAGCTGCAATATTAATTGCTGTTGATATCGAGCTCTTATATCACTTAAGATTTGATTTCTGTACTTTTGGACCTAGTTTTAACAAGGTGGAATTTTTCTGTTTGTCATATTTTGTTAACGAAATAAAAAGGGTGTTTCAGAAATTGAAAGTTACGGGAAGTGCATAATAAATAAAAAAACAAAAATTGTTTCTATGAACGAAGATTGTTATTTGAAGAATATTTTATTCCAAAAATGTATTTTAGATCCTCTGATATATTTTTGTATGTACGTAATAAGTAAAAGTTTCAAAGCTTATTTTTACAAACGAAATTGTCATCAAATAAAGTGTTTATAACTCACTCGCCATATGGAGAAAAACTCTCCATTTAATAACCAATGTGACGAGAATGACACATCATGCATCATTTTCTGTTGAAATAATTATTTTCTTCGTATTCTAGTATGGAACACACTATAACATGTGTGGTATAGAATTTTTTTTAGAGAGGTTTCATATACAGCTTTATATCCACTCTGTTATAGAATTTTTAAAAAAGTGCATGCTCTTCAAGAATTATTTGTGTGGAAATATTAAGCGAGAAACAGATTGGTACAGCAACTTCAGCAGCAACTTTGACAACTACATCACTTATTTTATAGCCAGTGTTTTTAAATGGCTTTGAATACATTAACACAGCAACATCGACATCAACGTTAGAACTAAACTCTAAATTCGATGTTGCTGTGCAAATGCTGCCAACTTTAAGGCGAAGTTTTTCAGGTTTATCAGAATTGTGAAATATTATTTTTTCTTATTTAATTCAATTGTGCTTTTATAAAGAAAGTATGTAGATTATGAAATTAAATTCAACCTACTTTATTTTTATTTACTATTTTGGAACATAATTGTATTATTTACACAAATATATAATCTCTCAATTTACTTCGGGAATAGAATCAAAATCTTCCAAATTAGAGTTCGTCGTAATTACAAATAATGAGAAATGAAAACAATTTAAAATTTACGATTCACAAATACAATGAAACACAAACTTCGGAATCAAAGAAAAAAAATGTTGCAAATTGTTCGTTTGGTATTCCGGATCGGAGAGTTCCATGGACTTCCTCGGAATTGCCAAACGAAAATGTTTTATACACTGGTAGTTTTGAGAATTAAATGAACAAACCTTTTATTTGTCTAAAGAAGCAAAATATTAGATACACTGATCTTTCTTTTTCTTAAACAAATCCAAATTAATGAGAAATTTTTTTTTTAAATCGTTGGAGTGGTTTAAAAAAAATTATTTTTGTATGTACATACATACATAGATGTATATAAAATTTTGTAAACATTTTTAAGAAAACAAATTGGTACGATTTTTTTTAGCTTTTATAAATGCGGAGTTAAAAAATAAATCTACCCATTTAAAAAAAAATGATTTTTAAATTAAACGAGTCGTTTTCGAAAAAAATGAGATTTTCCTTCCCGGTTTTTAAACAAGAAAATAGATTAATTTTTAATTAACATCTCATATAGATATAATGTTACAAAACTGCTGGTTGCCAATTTTAATAAAAATCGATCAAGTAGTTTTCTAATTATTATAAGTTTTAAAAAATAATTGAAACTTTTTTTAAAAATCGGAAAACAAATTTGAAAATTTTGGTATTTATTGCTGAAAAAATGTGTATGACAAGAACCGGTATTTTTGTTCCTTATAAAAATCGAAAATTCCACAACGGAAATAGAGGTTTGTCATTTTTGAGAAGATTTCCTTGTTTTTAGGTGGTTTTTCAAAACAAATACAAATTAAAAAAATATGTGCACGACTGGGTCGCATGAACTTGCTCTTATGTGCGATCACACTGTGTTTTTAAAGTTTTAATATTTCCAAAAACTTATAAAAGAAATAAATTAGTTATGGGAGCCTATATTGTATACCACCAGCTTAAAACGTAGTTAACATAGAACAATATAGCACCGTGTTGCAAATATGCATGGAACTTACAGTTTAGACTGAAAAATTGTAAAAAAAATATAATTAAACATAAATTGATTAAATAACCTCTGAAATAATTGTTTTGACAATTTATGAGAAAAAAAATTGAAAATCGTTGGAGTGGTTTTTTTTTAAATAGTTTTTTATATATAAAATTTTGAAAAAATAAAAAAAAATGGTACGCAATTTTTAAGCCTTTATTATTGTGGGATTAAAAAAATAATACAAAAAATATCACTACCAATTTTCGAAATATGGAATTTAAAAAAAAATAATTTTGAAATTTTTTTTAAAAGTCAATAATTTATTTTTTTTTTTGAAAATTTTGGTATGCAATATTATTAGATAGAACTTATTTGAAGCTTATGTACAAAAAAAATCATTAAAATCAGTTCAAGTGATAATAATGAGATAGTCGAAAATCAAAAAAATTGGTTCTATGAGAGATAACATTTTTAAACCGTAGAAAATTTTTGTTTTCATTAATATGGTAGATCGTATAAATATAAGATCACACAAAAATTTAAATCAAAATCGTAGGAGCCGTTTTTGAGAAATATGAGATTTTCAATACCGGTTTTTAAACATTTATATGGGAGGTACCGTTATTTTTGGTTATAAGAATAATTTTAATTAAAAATCTGCTAGACAATGTTAAAAAACTGCTGGGTACCAAGTTTTATAAAAATTGACCGGGTCGTTTTAAAATTATTAAGTTCTCAAAAAAAATTTTTGAAACTTTTTTTGAAAATCCAAAAAAAAAAATTTTGAAAATTTTAGTACACAAAACTTTTAAAACTTTTTAAACATTCTCCAAAAACAAAATGGTGAATATCAGTTCAACCGTTTTTGAGAAAATAGAAAATCAAAAAAATGGTTCTATGGAAGGTACCATTTCTAACCATTTTTCGGAAATTTTTTTTTTTACAAAATGGTTACGTTTTTGTAAAAAAATTACTGAATTTTTTAAAAAAAAGTTGTGGGCACGATTTTGAGAAAAATAAGATTTTCATTTTTTGGTAAAAAAAATTTGTATGGCAGGTATCGTTGTTTTTGGTCTTAAAAAAAAATGAAAAAAACGGGTGGGGATAATGCCCAAAAAACGCTAGGTATCAACTTTGAAGAAAATCAACCGACCCGTTTAGGCTGCAGCCGCAGGGACAGACAGACAGACAGACGGACAGAATTGCGAGACCCACTTTTTTCGACTTTGCTATCATCGGAATGTCAACTTTCATCAAAATCCCGAGTTCAATTTTTTTACTAATCCATAACTTGCCATAGTAGGTAGTTCCTATATATCGCAAGTAAAAAATCATCAATTCGTTCTTAAAATAAATATATCGCTTAGCATGTAACTCCACTACTACTCTGTGTCTGGCAGACATTTTCGTCTCTCCTGAAAAATTTGAAATTTACGAGGTTTGCTTATGAAGCCGCCGATATATAACTACATATATATGATATGAAACAAAATGAACAAAAAAAAATTGACTTTCTTTACTGCATGATAAGATGAATGACCTGTAGCTACTAGTTTGCAGAAACCTGCATGTATATGTATTATAATTGAATTGAATATATATGTACTTTTAAATCTTCACATAGGTAAAAATAACTCTATATAATCTTTTACTAGTAAAGCTCAATTTATGTACTTTACTCTGTAAATACCTACTTGCAAATTGTTATTTATTTTCTTAGAAACATAATATTTCTTGAAAGATCCGATCCCTCCGATTATAGAAAAGGTACATATATAGAAAATTCTTATACTAAGAAGGAATCCCAGAAAGTGTTTCACCTATAATACCATATAAGAAAACCACACTTCCGTATTTGACGTGCTTCTTTTAAGTTCTTACAGCTTTTCAGTTATATGTTATATACAGCAAACATTTTACGGCTTCCTTATAATAGACAAACTCCTAGAAGCAGATATATGAGAAAGTTTATCCTCTTTAAAAGAAATAAAACTCATCATCTGCTTAACTTCTTAAAGGCTGTATCTTAACGAGCTGAAAACTATCTACGACCGTACAATTTACATATTTTCCTGTAACAACGCATTTACAACCCTTAATAATATGCAACATATTTTTCTTTTTTTTTTCGAAAATAAAAAAAAAGTATCAAAAATCAATATGGCACGCGAACTAAATCTCCATTAAAATTAATTGAGTGCTAATTATTGTCCACTGACCTTTTTTTTTTTGTTTTTTCTTTGTAATAGTGACTCGCGCCATTTTCTTATCAGTAATGGCTGGATAGCCCACTTTCATTCCATATGGCGCCACAGAGACCAGCACTTCAAATTTGTGATTAAAAATAAAAAGCACAAAAAAAAACCCATCTCTGATGGCAATAATGTGAGAAGGATGGATAAAGGAAAGAAATCGTGAAATCGGGCTAAAGGGAGCTGTGTATGTAGAACGAACGGATAGAAAACTTATTCCCTCCAGTGAAGATGAGCATGAAAAACCGTTTGAAGATACCTTTTCCGTTTTCAGAGGAAACTTCGTTGTTGATGGGGTGATGGAGTGGGATCAGGTTTTCTGCCCTTTTTCTCTGACATCCCTTCTATCACTCCCCGCACAGTGAACTTATACACACACACAAACACAAATACACACACTTCACAACAGACCAACAATTTATTTGAAAATGTCAACGAACTCACCCACTAACTGTACGTATAGCTTTGATGTAGTGTCGTGTGCTTATATAGAGGAGGGGATGAATATAGGGCTACGGAGGGATGAGTGCAGTGCATCTATTGACGTTCACGAGCGCGGAAATAATATTGTATAGGTAGAGTAGGTGGTTCGTTTGTGTGGAGGTTCCTTATTCTGTACCTATACTCTGCCGACTCGAGGTTACTCGTAGGGTTTTTATTTTTTTTTTTATAAAGCTCCCTTGGGGCCCATTAATTGTGGGCGGGGGCGATAATATTTCTCGGTCTGAAAAATACCCAGAATGAAATGAGAGACGGGGTGGTATAGATATTGTAAGAATGGTCGGGCTGCAGCAGGTGGGAATGAAAAAAAGTTTTTTTTTTTTGTTTCCAAAATCAATATAGGTCTCGCCGGAGTTCTATACTGATAGGTTTCTAGGGATCTCTGTGGAAGGAAGAAGTTTTCAATATAAAGTAAGTGAGTTTTTATTTTTTTTTTTTGTTTTTTGCTTTTTGTATTATTGTGTACATTGCTCTCGTCCTATATTTTTTTTGTAATTCCTTTTATTCGAAGGATAACATTGGGCAACCATTTCATATATCTATACCTTAACAAGATTTTTTTTTTATTCGCTGGTGGATTAACTTTAGTTAAACTTATACCAAGCATAATATGTTTTGTTTCGTATACAACAAACCACCATCAACATCAACCGACCACTTTTGTGATGGTATTCTTTGGCCTTTTCGCTTATATTCACCCTTCTTATAAAGGGAACGTCATTATAAAAGTAATAGAATGTTATGTGGAAGTGTATAATAATATGCATGTTGGTTATATTACTTTTAATGTTCATACCTACTTTATAGAAATGATGGGTCTTTATATTAAAAAAAAAAAAAGCTGAATTATCAGAGTGTAATGCTTGGAATCCTGTTAAGGAAATTATCATGAAAAGATGTTATTCCTTGTAGTATATAGAGTTTTGTGGTATAGATATGCTTTTAGATAGAGTGAAGGAATGCCTTTTATGAGAAAAGGACAGTATAATTTTGAATATCTACATATTATATCTACTTTGTTGTGGTTAGCATTTTTTCAACTAAAAACACAATTATTTTCATAAATTTTGACCGCAAATTATTTTTGTTCTCAACAGATAAGATTCTAAAAGGGATAGAAGATGTATACCTAGATAGGACTGACTTAACTGAATTTTTTACTAAATCACTGCATGCCTTGGGAAGTAGAAGTGATCTTAGGCGTGTTTTTTTGCAAGCCCGGGGGGAATTGGTTGAAAAAAACGACAGCGGGGATTAGCGACGCCATTACAGAAAAACAAAAATGGAGTGTCCTTACAAACTATCGATAACAAGTAGTATGTTATTCTTGCCGGTAATACAGTTTTTATCCCTGCTTAAGTTAAGTCCCAAAAATTATCTGGGTTTAGGTAAGCCCATTGGGAATAAGTTATTGTTGCATTTAAAATGTAAATTATTTAGCCCCGAATCGTTTTTTGTCATCCAATTTCCCAGTCCCAGTTCCCGGGATTGGAAAAAAAACACACCTAAAAATTTCTAATTTCTTATGAAGGATTTCCTCTGGATTTTGATTGTGAAGGCATGCTCAATTCCTCATCCTTAAAGTCAATAATCGGCCTTACCACAGGCCCCGTCGTAATAGATTCGTATACTACGAATCACGAAAAAAAAGTATTCGGCCTTATATCACAGGTCCCGTCGCAATAGATTCGTACTACGAATCACGAAAAAAATGTATTACAGCTGCCGTCCTAATTATTTTTTTCCTAATTATTTTCAAACGAATTCCGAATTTGTGAAAAGTGATATCGATAGCCCAAATGTCCATATTTTTTGTAGGATGATGGTGCCATGATACTATTTTTGATATTCGTATTACGAATCTATTACGGGCCTGTGATAAGACCGATTATAGTTACCGTTCTAACTGAAATATCTCCAAACGGACTTCGAGTTCTTGAAAAGTGATATAGATAGCCCACAAGTTCGTCTCCACATTTTTTTACGTCGATGCGGTGCTGTGATAATTTTTTGTGATTCGTAGTACGACTTCATTACGACCGAAGGGGCCTGTGATAAGGCCGAATATCTTCTACTACTACTTAAGTTTTGAGATTTAAAAATAAAAATAAAATATTCATAATCAAAAATGGCTTTATTGTTTTTAAAAATATAATCCCGTTGCAGATTAATATACTTTTGAATGAGAGGATTTTTACCAATGTGTTACCGTTTTTACCTCAATCAAGGTAAGAACGTTGACTTCGCGTGTCAAATCAGAACTGTACGATGAATTCGATGTTTTGAATACTCAAAAATGCACTTGTTTGAGCCGATGTGTGTTTATCAGATGTTCAGAATGTGTGTTCAGAATTGAACGTTTTACGTTGCTCTATAATGGCAAGGTGAAGACATGTACACTAATTCCAAAAAACAGGCTACCATTTCGAAGCAAACTTTTGTTGAATTTGGGGGTCGACTGTCACGGTTGTTTATAGACGTCTTTTGATTTTATTTTTTTAACATTTCTTGGCACCAATTGATACGAGCCTTTTTTTAGTGATGATCAAAACATAATGGTTATAAATAGTACCTCACATTTTATTGATTTTTTATTTTCTGAAAAATGGTTCAACCGATTCTGATCAATTTTTTATGACGAATGTTTTAAAAAGTTTTGTATACTAAAATTTTAATTTTTTTTTTTTTGATTTTTTAAAAAAAGTTTCAAACATTTTTTTTGAGAACTTAATAATTAAAAACAACTTAACCGATTTTTATCAAACTAATTGGTACCTAACAGTTTTTTAACATTATCTAGCAGATTTTAAATAAAAATTTTTCGTGTAACTAAAAATAACCTCCCATACAAGTGTTCAAAAACTGGTAAGGAAAATCTCATTTTTCCCAAGAATCACTCCTATGATTTTGATCAGTATACCATCGGCCATATTTTTGGAAACAAAATTTTATCTATCGATTGAAAATTGTAAACCTCACAGAACCATTTTTTTTTTTTGGTTTTCGATTATTTCATAACTCATTATTTATTAAACCCAATTTTAACGAAATTTAAACAAAAAAAAAATTTAATTTTGGACTAAAAAAAAAATTCAAAATTATTTTTTTAAAATGCGATATTTAGAAAATGGGTTAATGATTTTTTTTCAAAATTGTTTCTTTTAATACCGCATGAATAAATTCTAAAAAATTGCGTACCAATTATTTTTCTTAAAAATGTTTACAAAATTTTATATACAGTTGGTCTTATTTATAAACGTTGTCTAACTTTAGACAACTGTCCAACTTTGGAAAATGTGTTCAAAAACCTTGTTTATTGTTCTCTTATAGCTGCCTAACTTAGACACAAGAATAGATTGCCTTAACCGTGAATAATTAAAAAAAGGATATTTCCACCAATTTGAAAATAGTTAGACAGTGTCTAAGTAGACAAAAATCTAATAAATACGACTGAGGTTGTCCCGAAATCACCGCCTCCTGAGGTCATTTCAAGTCGAAAAACATAAGAGATAATTTTCTCGTCTCCGCTTCGTTTTCGACTTATAACGGTTTTTATGATTTTTATTCTTTTTTCCTTTGACTGGCTCTAACTTTGCCAAATTACAACCGATTTTTGGAATTTTTTTTATTTGAACACAACACAACTTTTTTCTGTGTTGATAACGATTTTCCCGCAATTTATTATCAGACATTTTTTTTAGCATTTTAAAGTTGTTTTTTAAATTTGATATGATTTTTTACAAAAAAAAAACGTTATTAAGTATAATTTTTTTCTTTGGTTATGTATATGTGCAACACGGTGCTATATTTTGTTCATATAAATATGTTCTCACAATATTACTACATTAACTACATTTTTGGGAGGTGCTATAAAATATAAGTTCCCATAACTAATTTATTTCTTTTAAAATCAGAAACTTCAGACTTTAAAATCACCATGATGTGATCGTACAAAAGAGCATAAGTTCGTGCGACCCAGCCGTGCATTTATTTTTGTTTTTAAACTCGCGTTAAGTCATGTGCTGTATCGCGTCAAACGCTTTTGGGCGCTTCTCAATATGAACCTAACCTAATATGTAGGTCTTCATTTGCTAAAAAATAATTAATAATTAATAATTAATAATTAACTGCTATTAGTTCCATAAAAAAAGGATATTCTTCTTAGACCATATGGCTATATTGATACTTTTAATATTTTCTTCATGGTTGTAGCTTCTTCTCCCCTTACAGATTATTACCCAAAAACCATCGTGATGGCTTTTCAGTGCGAGATCATCCAAATTTCGGAGACCAATACGGGTTAACCCTTTCAAGTATTTTGTGTTAACTCTGGTTTAACTTTAACCTCTGAAAACTGAAAACCTTCACGCAGAAAAAAAATTATTAACCGAGAACGTTTTTCGGTGTGTTAAATATTACTTAGTAAAGGGTAAAAATTACATAGTTTAATATGTTAATTCTAACGTAGTCGAGTCGAAAATAAATTCTTTAAAATAAAACCTAAAGAGGTAATATTAATGGAGAAACTTGGTTAGGATTCGCAATTTCGAAGATCGTTTATGTAAAACGAGTAGTTTGCTTAAATCGCATAATTATATTTAGTTAATTTCGCAAAGCTCTAAGTAGATTGGTTACTATGAGCGATTTTATATACATATTTCAAAAACTTACATAATTGGTTATTAAAACAAACGAACCCAGAATTATTTAATTAAAATTTAGTTTACTTTAACCGAATCATGTGTGTAGATTTAAATAATTTTGTTTAATCGAGTTGAGTCGTATAATTTAACCTGATGAGTTTGCAGGCTGTATATTCAAAATGTTTGTTATTTAACTTAACCGAGTTTTACATTAACTTTAATCGATCATTTTTGTTATTGTGTTATTAAATAAGCGATCCCAAATTTTATCTTTTTATTTTGATGAGAGTGTTATCCTCAGTTCTGAATGATTTATTATTATTTATTAATTTTTCACTTAAGCTTTTACTATTATTTATTAATCTAAATAAAAACGCACAAATTAATCTTAAAATTAACAGCTCTATGGCTTTTGGCTGATACCAAGACAACTAAGATAATTAAATTAATTCTTAAAAATCCAAATTGCGAGAGGATTCCTTTAATCATTTGCAACAATGCCAATACAGAAAATTATATAAAATATAGGTACTGCAACAAAAAGGTTCTGACAAAAGAATACATTCTAGCAACACAAAAAAACATGAGAACTTTAACCCCAAAAGTAAACATTAAATCGCCCTCATCAAATAGAAAAAAATACCCATAAAAGTGTTAATTCTAATATTTTGTCAACATTTTTTCTTTAGAAAAAGAAGATCAAGAACTTAAGCTATAATGCATCTTATATACGTCATCTAATGCTCTAGAACTTATGCAAACTCATTTTTCTATTTTTCTTGAAAAAAATTGAATTTTTCTTTCTATAAAGCAAACCAACTGTCATTGAAGCATTCATCATGGAATGGAACGTGACTTTACTTTAATATTTGTTCTGAATTTTTTGTCATCATTTCTTTTGTGTTGGCGAGAAGTTAACATTTTTTTTTTTTTTTTTTTAAATAGAAATGCATTAATTTGAACAGCAGTTTGTCATCAAACATTAATATATTGTCGAACTGTTGAAGAAGACCAATAATATTATCAACATAAATGTAGGAATGTATAGATATGTAGGTATAAGAAGAAGATGATGTTGCGGAGGAAGCACAGCCATGTTTTGTTGATACAAATGAGAACTGTTTCAATAATAATTGAAGGTTTGGGATGTTCTTTTCTTAAGTGATGTTAGATGTCTTAATTGTTATGTCATTATAGATACTTTAAATCAATATAGGAAATATCTTCAGCTGTTGTTGAATGTTTGATGTATTAAGGCACAAACCTTACAAAATTGAATTTCTTAGAAATTTTTGTTTTTCTTTGAAAAATTGTTTCGATATTGCCCACAGAGAAATAAGACTTTAAGTAAAAAAATTCCAACAGTACTAATTTTGGATGTAAACCTTTCATTTTATTTGTTATTAGTTTCTTCTAAAAAGTATCCTAACTTTTGACCAGGGGCCTATTTCACCAAACACTAATTTTCACTTTGCACTTTGCAACTTTGCAAAAAAATTATTTCCTGCAAAATAAATGTGCAAAGTAACAAAGGTTTTTCACTTTTCAATATTTCAGACTATTTTTTAAAAGTGAAAAGTAAAATTGTTTCACCAATTTTTAATAGATCTTTGCATTTGAATACGTCTTTTGCAAAGTTGGAAAGTAAAACTTAGGTTGTATCAATTTAGAACAAATTAAGTTACGATTAGGCGGTCAATTCTAATGAGTTGACTGACACCAGTCGTTCAATATTGTCCTTAAAAGCTTTGACGCGTTATCTATGTCGACGCGTTTTTAATCCTTTGTCTTCAATGGATGGGCATGTTAACTTATGACGATCACACGACGTGACCACATTCGAACACAAATCAAACATTTTTCTCGTTGACGATCATAACACATAAAAATATAAAATTGGTCAAGCTATGAACTCTCAAATTCCGCTGAAGGATGGCCTATACACCATAAAAAAAATACCGACATTTTAAGATTACATGTTATGCTCCGGAAAAGGAGTTTTTTAGGGCTTTTGGATCACATTTGGATCGAAATATTCAATAAACGTCAAGATGTAGTAATTGTTGCCTATTTGTCAAGCTGAAAACTGCCAAAATCCATTGAAGGATGGCTACGATCTCGATGGATTAAAAAATCTGTAAAAAATCATAAATTCATGAAATTTTATTTTATATTTCTGAAAAATGCGATTTTAAGTCTTTCGGCTGATTTTAAAGCTTTTCAAAATTCTTAATATAATTTTCAAAAGTTAATTTGTTTGGTGAAACAAAAAGAACAAATACATTGCAAACTAATAAAACTTTTCACTTTCCAGAAAAGAACTTTTCACGAGGCTTCGTAAAATATCGCTCGTGAATAATAAAATACGGATCTTTATCATTCTTTATCGATCTTCTTACGAACAATGCAAAAAATATATTTCACGAACGATTGAATTTTCGATGTATAAAAATTTTTAAGTTTTCTCACGAACAAACTAAATCCATTTTTTTTGTCTGTATCTCTCGTTTGAAATGAAATTCAGTAAGAATATGGTTCGCTCGCAATCGGATCCGAAAAGATCCTTAAAACAAATCGTTCTTCATCAAATTTTGAAAAAATAGAAGTATTTTAAATAAATTCAAAAAAAGACAAACATTTTGGAAAATATAAAAAATTTTAAAAAGAGAAAAAAGAGAAAAAATTTTAAAAAGAGAAAAAATTTTAAAAAAAGGAAAAATTTTAAATTTAAAATTTTTTGAAAAAGTCACAAATTTTGAAAAAAAAGTGAAAAATTTTGAAAAAATCAAAAATAAAAACCAGTTTATTTAGTAAAAATAATATTTATGTAAAATGACATCTTCAATAGTTCCCACGTGATAAATTCGATAGCGAATCATGTTATTTTACAGATCCCAACAGATTTGATTCGATAGTGAAAACGAATTTTTTTTTTAAAGGAACCAAAAAATAAGATTCACGATAGAATCAAAAATAAAACTCCCTTTTGGATTGTTCAAGAGAGAACGAATCATATTTTATCGCTCTTCGAACCTTGCTTTTCACTTTGAAAATTTTCGTTTGGTAAAACGTATTTTGCAAAGAGGAAAACTTTCAATTCAATAATTTCCTGTTTGCAAATTTGCGTGTAGTAGTGAAAATTGAAATAGGTGGAATAGGTCTTTCAATTTGTTGAGTGATTGGGGAAAAATTTATTTTTTTTTGTAAATTGCTCGAAATCTCAAGTTTTTTTTTGAAGAAATAGGTACCTATATGGAAATTGGTTGTTTTTTTTCAATTTTTATTTAATATTTGTATCCTGACACATCAAATTGTATTTTTTGTTTGTTGTTTCACTTGAAAAAATATTGCAATCTACACTCTAAGTTGAGTGTATAGCACGTGAGAAGCGTTATACATATATCTATATAAAAAAAAAACAAAAAGTTTAAACCCCCGCATGTCCTTAAAATCAATCAAAAATTCTAAATTCCTAATAATTGACATAATATATAAAAAAATTGAAAAGGCTTGTCTATAAATTAGGCTGAATATATCAGTAATGACGCGTAATTCAAGCAAATAACCCTCCATTTAACTATTCAAGTAGGTAGGCACATATCCATACAACATCCCTCAGAATGTACCTTAAGATGATATAATAACCTTTCCAACCCTTTCTACACATGAGTCCAACTGTGTAAAAACGCATGTTTCAAACACGCATTCAAATAAACCTTAGAAGTAATAAGTTTGAAAATGATTGATATTAAGATACACATAACCATGACGAAATCAAAACCTATAGTCGATGGTTTTATATAAGTTCTAGGTATTTTATATCTGCTTTATACAAGCGCGAACAACTGTGAAAAGCAAATTTTTTTTGAGAGAATTTCTCTATAATATTTCTGTGACGCTTATATTCATCCACCCCCATAAAGACAACTTATAGATATCAAAAACATAGCCAACCATGAAACTGAAAACATTTCAAAACTGTCAAATAAAGTTTCCCACATATCTTTAAAAAAAAAACAAATTCAATTCGTAGGGGTTATTCATTATTATTCATCATTTCAAAATGTTACCATGTGACTGTAATATTTAAAAATTTCCATGAACTAAAACAAGTCTCAAAAATGGCGCCCAACGTGAGGATATAATGTTAAAATTACATATCTACCATAAAACATTATGCATAATGTTTCAAAAACAAATGCGTATAACTGACGCATGAGTCCCTAAATAGAATCACTTCCTTTATTTTTCGAAATCTTAAATTACATCTTAAACCCACCTCCATACAGTCCCCGTGCACACACACACACACACACACATACACCTCAACCTGTAGCACATAAACGTGAGTTTTCTTCATTGCACACACGCTTTCTTAAGGACGTACTGACATCACTCTCAAGCTCAAACAGGTCACGATGTCAATTTTTATATTATATGCAATGCAATAACAACAAAAAAAGTATTCAAAAAAACAACAACGAAACAAAAAAAAAATACAATTTTATAGCACAAAGAATATTGCCCAGCAACAAGGATATAATAATAGAAAACTATAAAAACTTGGCGCAACGTCATACTATTATTACGTCATACAACACACATATTCATAGAATAGCATACATACATACATAATACATATACCTACATATAGATTTTACTCATTCTTCAGAGATTGAACATGGCCACCGACCGACGACGACGATGTGATGTGGTGGCTGTGCAAAATCATTAATTCAAGAAAGGATCCTTGCATCCTTTTTTAAATGTCTACTAAAGTACCTACATACATACAACCATCCATAAGAATGAGAATAAGTATATATGTATGTATATGATGCCCTCAACTCACATCATCCTTCGGCTTCGACACCAATCTTATATTGTGGTTTGGTTATATATTGTTGTTGTCTCTATCTAACGGCATTTCTAATGGAAGTTTTCTACATTCCTCCACAAAAAAATATTATCGCATAGGATGTCACATAAAATGTATATGTATATAGGTATGTATGTATGTACATGAACGCTATATTCCTTAAAAATTGGGGCAAGGACAACGTTGATTATGAAATAATCAAAATGGGGATGATGAGGTTACGGAAGGAAAGAAATAAAAGCTTTTCAAAAATAATCGTTAAGTTTAATAAAGTCGAAACACAAGAGAGAGAGAGAGAGCAAGAGATTAAAGCAGCAGATCCTCTCTCCTATTTTTTGCAGAATTTAACGAAGGATGCTGCAAAATTATTGTTACAGCTGATATAGGAGAATGGGAGAAACGGATTTTGCGCCATACAATTCGTTGTATTTATTGTATTTTCAAAATAATTCACAAAACAAAAAAAAAACAAAAATGTCTGAATTTATAAAATGCATGTTTAAAATTTGTAGTTTCAATTACATTATATTCGTATGTATACCCACAGAAAGGTAATGTCCCCGTGAAAAAGGCTTAAGACACATTTCATCAATTTCTTCAGGGAATTCAAGTCATTTATATACACTTTTGCTAACTTTATTTGTTTTGCGTGAGAAAAGGGAATTATCTGCAATATTCTACCGACAATCACATAAACGGGCCAACAGTACCTACCTACTACACCACTCTAAGTAAAGGGTGGCATATTCTATTCCATGATAAAAGGTATAGGGAACTATTTTAAGTGAACTTTTTCTTCTTCTAGGTAGGTATAAGGTGGAAAGGTATATAATCAAGTTTTTTGATAAAGTACTCTGTGAGGAAAAACTAATTTCCTATAGGACTGTAATAAAACTAAAACAAGGAGAGTCCTTATATTCGTAGAGTGTCTATATACAAAAGTAATTTGGTATTATACCTATCGCGTTACGGAAGAAAAGGAGTGTGATAATTTACTTTGATAATTTTAATGTTCCTTTAAGATTTATTTATTTTAGTTTTTTTATTTAAGTAATTTGGCGAAACGACTTAAGGTATAGGTATCACGTTATGACATTAAAAAGACCTTTTATAACAAATTGGGATTTTGCGATTTTTTGTTCATCACGAATGGTTGAGATATTTTTTCATTTATTTTAGTGTTTTTTTAGGAATTTGTCGAAGCGACATAAGTTATAGGTATGACATTAAAAAAACCATTTTGCGATTTTTTGTTCATCACAAATGGTTTAGTTTCTAGTTTCTACAGAATATAAAACTTTTAGAGGAGTATTTTTATTAAAATTCTAACAGATTTCGTTGAATTTATAGATCTGTAGACTGTAGTCATTTATGCATGTTAATTTATTAAAAAAAAAGAAGAAGAAGATTAAGTGTTGAATCCAAGAAATTATTTATAAATTATTGAGTGAAACACATTCGTTAATTGAGGATTGGTTTTCGTTTAGTCAATGAACTTATTTAATTAATTTACGAGTTTATTTGTCATCAACTCGTTGACGATCAAAAGCCTTGACAAGTTTGGGGCAGAACTTAATGTCATTTCGACTTCAGAGAGTAAACACGTTTTCCGTCTAATCGTATCCTATCTATATCAAAATTTAACCCACGAAGTAATTGTTCAAATTTATTAATTAATTCTTGAGTTGAATTTTGACAGATTTTATAATTCTTGAATTATGAGGGAAGTTTGTTTTGTCTCATCCAAATTTTCGTTTAATTAAGTTCACTTGAAATATGGAAAAAGTGTATGAAAACAACGAAAATGTTGAAAAAAGCTTTTAATTGGGTTCATCACTAAAAAAATTTACCCGATTTGCCATTCCAGCATAGTTGAGGTATATTAGAAATGAAAAAAGTATTTATGTATTTTAGAAATCTTAATAAATTCTTTTTTAAATTTGCTCTTCTTCACATACAAATCTGTGAATACGTTCTGTAACTCTCGCATCGGCAAAAGCAGTCGAGAAACGATGAAAATTGAAACAAATCATATGAGTTTTGTTTCATTTTCCCACGTTTCTCGACCAATTTCATCGATGCGACAAATACAGAACGTAGGCACTGGCCGAATTAACTATACTAAATTTTCTACATCATTAACTACGCGTAGTTAATTTAATAAACTACACGTCTTATTTTCTACAAATTGTTACGTTTTCATATACCTACATACAAAGCAAATTTAGAGATGATAATAAAATTTCAATAAAAATTTGAACATTTTAACTCAAAATTCAAGCTTCAAAGTTACAACTGACAGATCGTTTGATATTTGAAACTAAGTTTGCTACAATTTGTCTCATTAACTACATTTAACTATACGTTTAACTACATAAAATACGTAGCAAATGTGAAAAATGTAGTGGCCATCCCTGCCTACGAACACTTCTTCTTTTTTTGGTGTCCGTTTTATCATCTTCTTCGTATTCTGTAAGACCAGTAAGAACATAGCATGAACACAATAATTTTGTCTATTCCCCTGACGTTTCGCCACTACTCGGCGTTACACTTTTTTGAAATTCTGTTGATTTTTTCACATTGTTAGTAGGTATGCCTCCGCTTAAACATTTCTAATGTTAAAAATTTTCATTTCATCTACTACGAATAAAAGACTTATACTAACCTCTTGTGAAATGAAAAATAAATGAATTATCCACAATCTGAGAATTGTTACATTTTCATTATTTGAGAATGAGACAATTAGTGAATTTGACAATCTATAAGCTTTGAAATGTAACGTAAAAAATTTCACTCTAACTGCTGACCATTTTGCATTTCGTCAGCTAAATACGTAAAACTGCTAAGTCCACTTTTTGCAAATTTTACAGGAGAGCGAAAAAACAAAAAAAATTACATAAAGGCTTAACTACATAAGCCAAAAAGTACTGAAGTACAAAAGTAAAAATATTTTTTTTACCGGTAGCGCCGTTGTTTTGTGAAAAAGAATACACAAATTTGTTTTTAAACCAAAATTTAAGCTTTCTTTTTCACTTTTTTGGCTTATGTAGTTGAGGCTTAAGGCTCCATATAAAAACTGATTTTCTCTTTGGGATTCTACAACAACTAAGATACATTGGACAGAAGTGATTAAGCCATTTTGTGCAGAATGTGTTTCCTAAGAAAATGGCATAAAAATCTCAATTTCGGCCAAAAGTGGACTTAGCTGCTTTACGTATGTATTTAGCCTACGATATGCATATATATTTCATCTCCACTCGAACTATAACTATTTGTGCATACTAGACAAGAGAAAGATATAAAAAAAATTGCTTGCTATCTTTAGTAAATTATTACCTGACATCTAACTAAAAATACAGCAAAAGGTAATTTTCTCTGTTCAAACCAACTTGGAAAATTCAATCTCTTCGAAAAATATCACTATTTCTAATAATTTCTAAAATTTCATACTAAACCCTTGAAAGATAAAATTTAAAATATACTAAAATTTAAAAAAAAAACTACCAAGCGAAAATGCCAGACATTTCGCAGCTGCCTTTGCAACGTTATTTTCCGTTTCACCTTTCAAAATAATTCTTTATTTTTATTTTTAAAATTAAAACAGAAAAATTAAATAAAAAATGGATATAGAAAGAATCAATATTATGATTGTTCTTGACATTACTATAATAGGAAAAGCTAAAAAAGTGGATCTTGTAATTCAGTCCATTTCGCTGTCTGTCTGTTCGCAGTTCTTCTATAGCCTAAACGGATACGTCGATTTTCTTTAAACGTTTAAGCATTTTCTGGATGTTCCCCGAAACTTTATTTCAATTTTTTTTTTAGAACTCAAAATGGGGGTACCTACCATTTAAAGGTTTTTAGCAATTATTGAATATTTTATTATTCTAAAAACTGGGCTCCGGGATCTTAGCACCTCATATATGGGATATTCGCAAAAAAAGTATGCCATCTAAAAGGTCACTAATTGGTCATAAAAGGTCAGCTATTTTCAGAAATTGGTCAGGCTTAGAAAACTTGTAACCCAAGCTTGAACTTTTTCAAGGTCATTAGCGATTTTTGGCACTTCATTTATGGGATATTCGCAAAAAAAGTATAGCATTTAAAAGGCCACCGGATCGTGATAAAAGGTCAGCTGGTTTCAGTAATTGGTCAGGCATAGGTTTTTTTTATGAAGTATAAGACTTTTAGCACCTCATTAGTGGAATTTATAAAAAACAAGTATGCAATTTAAAAGGTCAGTAAAAGGTCATAAAAGGTCAGGTAGTTTTAGTAATTGGTCAGGCATATTTTTTTTTTAATAATTATTTTAATTTTTTTCAAAGTCATAGCGATGTTTAGCACCTCATTTGTGGGATATTCGAAAAAAGTATATACCATCTGAAAGGTTACTTAATCCTTATAAAAAGGTCAGGCAGTTTCAGAAATTAGTCAGCTACAGATTTTTTTTATAAGCTTTTTAATTTTTTAAGGTCATACAAGGTCACGTGCACCTTTAGTCAGCTGACCTATTTCTGACACTAGTTGACCTTTTATGGGGATTGAGTTACCTTTCAGATGGTATATTTTTTATTCGAATATCCCATAAATGAGGTGCTAAAGGTACACGTGACCTTGGGACAAAACTATTAAAAATTAATTAAAAAAATCCAAGGCTGACCAATTTCTGAAAATAGCTGACCTTTTATGACCAATTAGTGACCTTTTCGATGGCATACTTTTTTTGCGAATATCCCATATATGAGGTGCTAAAATCCCGGAGCCTAAAAACTGGCTCCAAAAATTAAAAACAAAAAATATTTTAATTTCAATAGGTTAGGTCAATAGGTACCTAAAGTGTTTTAAAGTTAGAAAAATTGTTAAGTAGTATTATACTAATACCTAAAAATCGTTAAAATGTCTCTGTGTCCTAATATCAGTACGATTAACGATGTTGCATTAAGCCATTAATTACAGTAACCTCTCATAGCACCATTTTCAATTCTCAACTATCTCATTATCTGTTTTACCATTTTTTTACACAAGAGCTTCTTATATGTTCAAATAATATTGCAAATCAAAATTTTCAAAAAAGCAAATTTTGAATTTAAAAAAAATACAAAATAAAATGATTTTTCTATTTTTTTTTTAAATTTTGCTTTCCTTTTTACTTACGATATATAATAGGTATTATATATATCGCAAGTTATGCATTCGTAAAAAAAAATAGAACTAAAGATTTTGGCATTACGATGATAGCGAAGTCAAAAAAAGTGGGTCTCCCAATTCTGTCTGTCATGTCCTTTTGACTACAGCCTAAACGGATGGATCGATTTTCTTTTAACTCGGTACCTAGCCTTTTTTGGGCATTCCCCCAAAACTTTTTTTTTTCCATTTTTTTAGGACCAAAAATAACATTATCTGTCAATTTTTTTTAGCAAAAAATGAATATCTTAAAAACAACTTAAAAAAAACAGTAATTTTTTTAAAAAAGGTAACAATCTTATAAAACAAAAAATTATAAATGGTACCCCCCATACAACCATTTTTTTTTATTTTCAATTTTCTCAAAAACGGTTTAACTGATTTTGATCAATTTTTTTAAAACGTTTTTTTAAAAAGTTTTGCATATACCAAAATTTTCAAAAATTATCTTTGAAAAAAGTTTAAAATTTTTTTTGAGTATCTACTTAATAATTCAAAAAAGATTTGATCGATGTAACATACTTGGCACCCATAGCAGTTTTTTAATATTATCTATTTTTCTTTTAACCAAAAATAATGGTACCTCCCATACAAGTGTTTAAAAACCGGTAAGGAAAATCCCATTTTTCTCAAAAATGAAAATTTCATTTTATTTTTAATTTTTACAAAATTTTGTATTCAAATTATTTTTTTTAAACCACTCCAACAATTTTTAAACTTTTTCTCATTTCATTTATTTTTTCTAAAGTGCTGTGCTGTATGTTTTTTATTCAATTTGTTCGTTTATTTATTTTTAAATAATTTTTAATAATTCATTTTTATTTTGGAAAATTTCAAAGTTTTAAATTATCATCATCTATATAACTTTTAAGGTTTTCGCGGTTGTTTACATAAGACATTTTTAAATTATTCGGATTAGCAGCGTTATAAATAGGTAATATTAAATATTTATTTTATTTAGTTTATATTTACCCCGAACGTTTCGCTTCAAATTACATTGAGCGTGCGGTCACCGGGAAACTGCATTGGAAACATTGAACTCGGTAAATATTAAATATTTATAAGGCGGCAAATGCGAATAATTTAAAAATGTCTTATCATCATCTGTCAATAATTATTATTAAATATAACAAAAGTTTTTTCATATTTAATAAACTACCCCTGATGAAGTTGAGAAATAAAGACGAAACGTAGGGAACAATTATGAAATAAAGTTTTATTTGCATATATGTATGTAGATGGAAGTGACCCGATTTATCATAAACATTAAAATTTATAAAAATCAGATGGTAAACATCGTGTTGATGTCAAAAAAAATTTCAGAAGTTTTTTAATCAATCTATTTCTAATTATGTTGATCTTAAACAATTTTCAGCTTAAACTTAAAGTTCAATGAATGTAAATGTGCAACAAGGTGATATATTGTAATTTGTTTGTACTCAAATAATACTAAGGTGGTATAAAATAAAAGCTCAAATATGTAACTAATTTATTTCTTTTAAAATTAAATGAATAGCTTTATAATCGGCTTAAATTAAAACCACAATGTACTTTCATAACAGCAAGTACCTACGTTCGATCTGCACAAATTTTATTCTATTTTTATTGAATTTTTTGCTGCATATACATATATATATCCTATATGTTATATGTATGACGTAACTATCAGTTAGTTTTTCTGTGTTAATTATCCCCATCTAAGAGCTTTGACAAGTCTAAAGAGATGCAGTCTATGAAATGTCAAAGAAGGTATGTTTGCTATATGCATAATTTATAATTGATACTTTTTCTTTCAAAATAAACATCAGATGAGGTTAAATCTTCTGTGCCTATGACTTTTTAACTCACAACAGATTTTAACTTATAGATACTTATGAATATTTCTAAACTAAGCATAAACTTAAAATAAACTTGATGGAACTATAAAATTTAAATTTGTCCTTTTTTGACTTATGGTAAGAACTAGAAAGTAATATACCGCTTCTAAACATTAAATATTGATTTTGAACTTAAAACTTCTTTTAACTTTAAGCAACTATAGGCATTAAATACCTTCCTATAGTTTTTTTTGCCATGTTCATTGAAAAAAAAATTCTTCGTAAACATTTACAAAGAAGAAACGTAAGCCTCTTTTGGTTGTGTTGATGGTCTCTCAGGATTGCTTTGAGTTCCTTTTTACCCGCTTGAATAACTAATATTTGCATGTAGGAATTTTTATATTCAAAAGCCATTGTACGTGCGCGTTTGCATCACTGTGCCTGCATAGCAACATCAGTACTAGGTACATACATATTGGTATATGCATCACAAAATACCATCAGCTCAATCTAGCTCCAAGGAAGTTGCTGTAAGGAAGTGATCAAATAAAAAACAACATTTTTATTGAGGACGACAAAAGTCTCTTTCCCTTTGTCATCATCGATTTTATTTTCCACAAGAAATATCTGCCTCATCTTATGTGCGCACAATACCAACAACGACAACAACAACAAACGAGACCAACTCACTAAGGATAATGACATGGATTTTCCCACAAAACAAATCAACGTTCTATACTACACGACGACCGACGTCGACGTCGACGACGACGACAACAAAAATGCAGCAACAACAAAAAAACAATGTATAGGAAATTGATGACGACGACGACGACGAAGATGATGATGATGATTATGAAGATGGGTGGCACTGGGTGGTTTCCTGGGAAAATCCTTCACTGGTTAACATGTGCATAGCTGGCTGATATGTCCCACAGAAGAGTAACCAATGGCAGTTTTTTTTTTTAAGTTTTTTCTATCACACAACAATAGCACATGCACAAAAGTGTTTTGCTCCACTTAAAAATAAAGGACAAAGGACTTTCGAAGTACATATACCTACTACTATTCTCATGCCTACGTACGTTTCGTTCATCAGTTCAGTACCAACTCTACCTATATTTTTTATTTTTTTTTTATTTATGATTTTGTTTTGTTTTTGTTTTTCAAGAACTAAGCCCTTCGGCAACAAATAATTTTACGATGCTAAGATAGAATATGATCAAATGAGCCATAGTATAGTGCTGCTGAAGAAAAGATACAGCGATATAGAAGAACAATGCGACTATGCATGATGATGGTGATGATGAAGATGCTCTCCTTGTGTTGTTTATATAAACGTTCCACAAGGACTCTTATATAGTATCCTGTATACGCTTCTTTAGTTATAGAAATATTCCGAACTGAGCTTAAAATAAAAAAAAAAATGTCCTTGTTTAGAAGAACAAACAAACAAACCAAAAAAAACTGCTACCGGGTTGCAACAAATGAATGAAATTTAAGTCAAGGGTGATGCAAAAAAGATATGTACCTATGTTTGGTTTTTCGTTTTGTGATTTTGTCTAATCTTACTAATATGTATGTATGTGTAGTAGGTATATGTATTGACTATATTTCGATCAATGAGGTCAAGGGTTCAAAAACTAATCGGGGATTAAGCTTTTGTATTTTTGACAATGATGAAAAAATAAACAAAAAACAATCTTGGATTACATTGCATCGACATAATATTGTATTGCTGACAGAAGTTAAACCAAAGGCTTCACTATATAGCTCTGGTATAGAGTTAAAGTGAAAAGCAAATATTTAAGAAATTGTTATTTGCTTTGGCAGGATTCAATAACCTTCACTTGGTTTAAGTTCAAATCCCTATCAGTGATGGAAAAATTTTTAACAGATAGGAATAAAAACAAAATAAACAAATAAAGAAATTTGCAGTATTAGATCTGTTCGTTTACTGCCAGATTCTATAACCAGTTTTATTTTTTTTATATCAACCTTGACGCAGTCTTTTTGACTAAAAATGGTAGAAATGGGTAGTTTTGGGAATTAAAACGAAGAAGGTTATTCTTTAGATTGTCATTTCACATTTTCGGTAGAAAGCAACAAGCAAATAAAGACAAAAACAAACAAAAATTTAAACAGCTTCACCTGATGTTAAGCACTGACAAAAAAAAAAATAGTTTGCAATATCAATAAACACCGTTTATTGACTGTGTTTTCATTGTCCCAATAAACTTTTTGTTGATATTGCGAACATTTTTTGTTTTAAAAATTTCTACTCAATAAACGATTATTGTTTGCTCAATAAAACTTCGTTTATTGAAAATTAAAATTTTAAAATTAATTACCGGTTGCTTGTACCAATAAACTTTTTTTTAACACAATAAACTCTTAAATTGCGCCAAACAATTTTTTTTAGAAAACTACTTTGTTATAACTTTGATAAATGCGTTTATTGGCGCAATAAACGAATTTGAATTAAATGCCAATAAACATTTAAATTGAATTTAACATTTTTGTTCATTATCGTAATAAACTGTGTATTGGTCCAATAAACTATTTATTGTCCCAATAAAGTGTTTAAGGGTAATCTAAAGGCTTTATTTTTTCAATTATATTCACAGTCTGTTTATGCTGTGATTTTTATAAAGTAAGTAAAATTTGAAAAAAAAAACTTTTGCCTTATAAACACACTTTATTGGGTCAATAAATAGTTTATTGGACAAATACAAAGTTAATATATTACGGCGATTAAAAAAAATTTAAAAACAACAAAAATTACATTGCCACAACTCAACAATTTTTTGAAAGATATTTAATAATTTAATAAATGATTTCTTGTATCAACAAACGTTTATTGGGGCAATAAATCGCTTTTGTTTGTATAAACGTTTATTGGGTTAATAAACCGCTTTTTGTTGACCCAATAAACCAGTTTATTGAATGAAAATTGATAAATAAATTTACTGTCCCAATAAACTTTTTTATTGTATTATCAGCGTTGCCGGAAATAATTTTTTTTTAGTGCCACCGCTACCAGCAAAAGTGCCATTTTAAGCAACTGCGTGCCAACAACAGAAATACAAAAAATTCAAGTCTATTTCTACAAAAATTTTGCAGTTGTATTGACAAACCTTTAACAAATATCGTCTAAATACTTTTCTAAGCACAAAAAAATGATCAGGAAAATTTGAAATCCGGAATGACCAATTTCCCAATTCCCAAACAAAAACAATTAAATCAAAACAGATAACACTTGAAGAGATGACGATTAGTAGGTAGATGCGTAAGTGCTTTATAAACGTTCTAAGAATTAGATATTTGTTTGTCAAATATTTGATTTTATTATATCAAAATGAAAGTGCCATATTAAATCTTTTAGTGCCACAGTGCCATTTAAATGAAAAACTGCACGATCGGGCCACATCGGCAACGCTGTGTATCATATGTACCTTTTTGGTTCATTGAGGTTTTATAGTATGACACTAATTAGCAATTTTCTAACTTTAAAGCTCTTTAATAAAATGTTTTAGTTTTATATATTTTATTAAACTAGTATAATACTAAACCTATTTTTTTAATAAACTGCTGATGAATACGCCTTAAACAGTGAAAGTTCATGCAAATAAGTAAGCAGAAAAATCGCTTGCAACGTTCCGATATTAAAGAGTTTAGACTACAACTCAATCAAAAAACCAAAAAAAAGTGGGCGTGACAAAAAAAAATTTTGTATGGAAAAAAATTGTTAAAAACAAGATCATCTATATAATTCTTTAAGAACACAAGAACACAAGGCAAGTGTTTTACAATCTTGGAAATAGTAAAATTTTTTTAAAAGGAGGCATTTCAGTGGGTGGAAATTTATTTTGATGATTTCTTATGCAATTTCGATTGTATTAGAAAGTTTCATGAAATTCGTTTGAGTGGTTCAAATTTTTTAAATTAAGACCGCCTCTGCATACATACTGGATCCCCTGTGCAACATTATGTACACCATCTAATTTCTTAAACAAATAACAATTTATGAGAACAAATATAATTGGAGCGATTTTTTAGAAAAATAATTTTTATACATAAGTAGGTAGGTATGCATATAAAATTTTGTAAACATTTTTAAGAAAAAACATGAGTACACTATTCTTTGGTATTTATTAATACGGAGTTAAGAAGTTAATTAAAAAATAGAAAACATCGACCCATTTATGAAATATCTATTTTTCAAGAAAAAATTATTTTGAAATTTTATTTTAAAATCCAAAATTTGTTTTTTTTGAAAATGTTGATATGCAGTATTATTCAAACTTATTAGAAGCTCTTGAGTAAAAATTTTCATTAAAATCGGTTCAACAGATTATGAGATAGTTGAAAACCAACGAAATAGTTCTATGAGAGATACCGTTAATAATTATTAATAGATACAAATTTTTTTTCAATAATATGATAGATCGTACTGATATTAGCTCACATATGTACAATTTTGATCAAAATCGCTCGAAGTCGATTTTGAGAAAAATGAGATTTTCCTTAGGTACCCATTTTTAAAGACTTGTATGGGAGGTACCGTTATTTTTGATTATAAGAATAATTTTTCTTTAGAATGTGCTAGATATTGTTAAAAAACTGGTATGGTGCCAAGATTTAATAAAAATCGACCGAGTTGTCTTTGAATTATTAAGTTCTTAAACAAAAATAATTGAAATGGTTCTGTGGTAGGTGCCATTTGTAAACCATTTTTCTGAGGTTTTTTTTACAAAAAAATGTTTACAAATTTTTATTTAAAAAGTTGAGGGAACGTTTTTCGGAAAAATTAGATTTTCATTAGTTGCTAAAAAATTTGTACTGCAGGTATCGTTTTTTATTGTCTTAAAAAAATGAAAAAAAAATTGCCCAAAAAACGATAGAATCCCATTTAAAATCGTACAAGCCGTTTAGACTTTAAACGAACAGATGCACACAAGCACACGAACAGAATTTCGAGTTCCACTTTTTTAAGTGGTCCCTATCAACCTTTATAAATTTTAAGCAAAATTCGAGTTCGATTTTTTAACGAATAAAACAGGATTTTTGCAACTGTATTGTAGGTAGCGTTTGTAGACTGTAGAGTTCTAAGCTTGGTTGTAGAATCTTTTTTTTTTTAATTTTTTTGATAATATTATTATAAAACCGCTAGGTATCAAAAAAACAGTAATTTTCGAAATACATAAAATGGAACTTTGTTTTTATTAAATTCAAACCTACTTTTGACTACACTGACTAAATTTAAATAAAAATTATGGAAGTTCCCCAAATAAAGATTTTTCTTTGTTTTTATATGAAAAGAACCATTAATTTTATACCTAGAACATGTAGATAGTTTCAATTTGGAAGAAAATCGTTTTAGTACTCTTGCTGCTTGATACATATATATAGATTATAATCGATTGACGTTTTAAATTAATAAACATAAGCCTATGTAGTTCCTTTACTTTGAAACTCTGTGCATTTGTGTGAATTTCTACACAAAAGTCTGTCAAAATTCATATAAAAAAATAATAAAATGAAATTCACACAAAGTTTAGAGTTTCAAACTAAAGGAACACACCTAAATTTTCATTTGCTTACAATTATATGTTCTACTTGATAGTTTTTATAAAATCAAATTAAAAAAAATTGTTTAAAAAAATTTATTGAAAATTTATCCATATTAGGTTCTACTAGTGGATTGTAAGAATCTGTAAAGTTTGACACGCGAGAAACTCAAATGATAAAATCTTCTTTTTATCACCATATAGTATAGGTATCCAGAAAACCTCCTCTTTATCACCGCATAATATATCCCAGTCCAAAAAAAAACCCATTTCCATCCGTATTATATATCAAACCCAAAAACTATTGGGTTACCAACTTATTCTCATTCTGCCAACGTGTTTCCCACCAAATTGACAGCCAATCATCGATGAAATTATTTATCTATTGAATAAGAGTCTTGAAACGTGTTGTATATTTTCCACCTGCAATTTTCTCGAAATATCGAAATCAATTTGAATCTTGAATGCAACCGTTATACGTGAGATGAATACATAGTTTGGTTAGGTACCTTTGCTTTGCTGATGTGCACCTATTCACAATAGTCCAATTGAAAATGCACCACAAGCCCAGAGAATAATCGATAACATGCCAAATTTGGTAAGGCAAAAGCACAAAAAGGACCACAAAAAAAAAAAAACAAAACAATCAGAACAGTAAAATATATCCATATGTATGGACATGTACAGGTGGTACACACATACATATACCTTCATGATGCACATACAATTGGGATTATATAGTTTTGGTCGTATGTCTGTCCAAGAATTGTTACCTGGGCGCCAGTTTGCAAGCAAGTTCTTGTTTTTTTTTTATTTGCAGCCCCTGTGACAGCACCATACTTGGCTCATATGAACGAGACAAGCAAGGTTAACGAGTCTTCGAGCTGCAAAACCAAAAAGACTGGGGCATCACACCATCCTACAACTGTGGGCAAAAAAGATCGACGATAAAATGCAGCAGAGAAAGAGCAGAGAGATAGATGGAGTTTGAGATGATGTTGCTGCTGCTGCTGCATTGGCGAGAAGATGTTAGGACTTGAGTTATAAAATAGTTTGTTGAAAGTAAGTGGCCGCACTGACAGCTCTAGATCAAATGAGAAGGTGAGCGGTGGATGCTGGCGGAACAGGTACAATCTGATGATGGACCACGACCATACGACCGCAACAAAAAAAATCTTTCAGATGTGAGACAAAACAGATACGAGAGAGAATACCGAGAGAGATTGTTTCAAAATCAATAAACAACCTCATAGACGGAGCGAAAAGGCTATCATACTCTCTGTGGAGCAGCTGGTTAGGTGGGTCCTGCGCCCCATCTCCCTACCACCCTCCGACACGGAAAAAACTAGGAAAATTTCAAAATCATACGCAAAAGTTCTGGGTTTTTTCTTCACTTAAATCGAAACAAAAATCTCTTACTTACCGATAGTATATTGTAGCGACACTGCTAATTATGCTCCAAAATATCCCATGGGACAAAAGGTGCCATCTGTATATTGTAATTTTATTAATTTCGATTTTTTTTGTTCACTCACTAAACTCACATCACTTTTCACACAAACATTCACTACGCATTATTAAGGAAGAAGAAAAAAAAAGGAAACAAGTTTTAAGAGAGATGAAAAATTTTATTAATTTATGACTTTCCTTGAGAAATGTAACCGTTACACATACAAACAATCATTTTATGAATATTTTAATTAATATTTTATATTGAATTGGGTGGTTATTGTAATTTTCACAAAATTCCGTTGGTTAACGATTTTAAATTTGCAGCTTTTTTCCATCGCGGCTCAGTAAAAACTGAAGCAGAAGATAGAACGGATAATAAAAAAGTACACGAAAGGAGAACAACAACAACAACAACAATGCTGATGATGTTGGGGTCGTGGAGCATTAGAGTTGCTGCAGATTGGAGCAGCTTCAAAGATGAAAAGCGCAGATATATTTTTGTTGTTGTATAAGATTGAAAAGAAAACTGTGAACGAAAGGTGTTGCTGAGGTAGTGAGTTTGGTAGGTTCTATATAATAACTGTGTGCGCGAAATGAGTGCTGAAAAGTTCGGTGGCTACTATTTTATTTTACTATGTGCAATTACATATTTATATTTAGTATTCACATATATGGGAAGTAAACGAACAAGGTTTTTATCCTGGTCCGTTTTCATTTTTGTTCTATTCTGCCATCTGTCAAAATCGAATAAAAAGGCGAATATTTTTGTTGTTGTTGTTTTTAATAAGAAGTGTGCAGTTTTTGTAGGCACTCTAACAGCTTTTTTTAATTTCTGAGATTTTTAACCCGCGCAATATAAAGGGTTTTTCAATATGGACAAATTTTGTATTTTAATAGAAACCCATCCATTAACTTTTTTTTGATCTATCAATTGTCAAAACGTCAGTCACGAGTTCGTTCGTTGAACTTTACCCAGGGTTAACCTCGGTTTTCATGTCAACCCCAACAATTGTCAAAAAAATCTGTGTTTTTTGGTTTTCAAAATACACCCGAGGACTGTAAATTGTGTTGTTGACATTGAAAGCAAGAAACAAGAAGTTCTGTTCTCAATAATTAAAAAGATAAAATTTATTTTAAATTAATTTAAAAAATGAATTAAAACAACTTCAAGCATTTCCTCTTCCTTCTATTTTTCTTTATTTACTATCTTTCAAATAATTAAGCTTATGTCGACATATAATAAACGATTTTTCGGTTTTTCGATTGTTAGTAGTTCACAGTTTGAGAGCTACTTTTCTGTCCAATCACCATTTTGAAATCATTACCCGTTGAAAATTAACATTGAATCCTATTACAGATTGTAGACAAAAATGATCGGTAAATAAATAGTTTTTTTATAGCTCGAAAAGCTTACAAACCACTATCCACTGCCTTTAGCCAGACCGTCCTTCTTGACGTCTCTAGTTCTAGTTCCTTTTGAACATTGTTCGATGTTCGATGCTTTTCGGGGTTTCCCACCACTTTGCACCGTTTGGACATTACCACTAGCACGAAACCGAGATAATATTATAGGGGAAATTACCATAGGGCTTATACCAAATTTATTGGCAATTAATGATACTGATTTACCCTTTTTAGATTAATCAGACTATATTTTTTATTTTAATTCGTTAGATCGTTAGATTAGATATTTGTTGGGAACCATTTTATCAATTTTTGCTACAACTTTTGATCTAAAAAACCGCCAGCGATCTATAACAAATTTTTTTTTTTTTTTGCTTAGAACATCTTTGAGTCGAAAAAAATAGTTATAGTAGCATATTAGAAGCAAACGGTAAAGTTTGCTGACTAAAGACATTATTATTATTATTTATTAACAAATAATTAAAATTAAATGATAATTTACATTTTTTTAACCTAGCTGTGGAGATTATTAGCTCTTTAGTTATTTTGTATTTAAATAAGAATATTTGATTTGCTTAAAAGATTAAGGGCCAGTTTCACAGTGAAGTAAGTGTTACTTAAGTGCCAAATATGGAAAACTAATTCCCAATTTCACAGTGTAAACTTATCGCAATGAGTGACACTTAAGTCTCCTATGTTGGCCACTTAAGTTCCACTTACTCAAATAGTAAAACTGCGGCTAAAGTGTCAAAATGGGAAAATTAAGAGCCACTTATTTTGTTAAGTGTGCACTGTGAAATTTTTTTGTTTGGTATTTTTAATATTTCTTAAATAGAGAGATTTTTACATAATTTTTTAAAAAATAGGTATTATTACGGAACAACTTTCTAATACATGTTTAAGATCCAGAGTGGTGTTTCAGGGATGGCAGATTGGTGGGTGTTTTTTTTTTGAGGAGGTGTAGGTGGGAAGCTTCAGCATGTCCAAGTCTTAGACGAACGAAGTTCTATATTTTGTATTTTGCTGTATTTGTTGGATAAATAGGTTTATCTGGGTTCACTTTTTTGTAGTGGTGGTGGTGGTGGTGGTAAAGGCTCCAATCTTGTTTTATATTCGATATTGTGTTGTGTTGAATTTTTTTTTAGGTCTGATTTTGTGAAGATGTCAAAACTATAGACTGGAGAGTTATTTGCAAGGTTAGCAGCGAAGTCCGCGTTTTCATTCTCAAGAATTCCAACATGTCCGGGAGTCCACATATTTTATGTTTTTAGGTGATTTAGTAAGTTGGACTAAAGACACAAATAGGGTGCTAGTGCTTTATTTTTGTCCGCTTGCTTTTTAATGAGTTTTAAATTATTTTATTAATAGTTGCGAATTAAAGACTATTGCGTTGTAATTAGAAAAAAAAATAAAATAAATAATTAATAAATAAAATAATTAATTTTTTATTTGGTTTTGGCCAACACTGTACATACATGTTTGTTTTTAGATTCCTACGGGCGTTAAATAAAGCGAACATTTAAATATTATGTATTAGAAAAGTGGACGTGGTCTTGGACAGATTTTATTAAAACTACTTTTTGCTTTCCACTTGTAATAAATAACAAATTGTGAAGATGTCATAAAAATCGGTCGATTGGTCTTAAAGACTATGGATTAAGCGAAAGGTTTTTTTTACAAGCGCAGATGATCGTGACAGCAGGCGGAAAAACTTACCCTTTAGGTTTCTATAGGAACACTTTGTATTTTTGACCGCGCATAATAAAACATTTCCGAGACGTTCATTTGGTAAACTTTATTTTCGATTTAATACAAAATTTTCAGATGGCAATTAAAATTGCCAAAACGTGTCAAATATTAAATAAAATAAATGAAGTAATACGGGGAAAAAATAAGGTAATTCAACTCTTGACTAGACCATTCAACAAAATTTATTATAAAAAAAAATATTATGAATGGAAATGAAAAATGGATTATGAAGGATAAAAATACATTGTTTTACTTATCCGGTTTTAAATTGGAAGCTCTTAACACGAATACACAGCACAGCTTTTAACGCTTTACATAAAACATTTTTGGTTATTAGCCAAAGCCCCAGCGGCGTTATGCGATTCCATTATTAATGCAACCTTTGCTTCATCTCCAAATTTGTATGACGTCTTCCACCATCAAATTTAAAAAAAAAAAAATAGAGGAGTGAACTTTTCTCTAAAAATACCTACATAAAAATAAAGCCCCAAAAATAACATGTTTAGTATTTTAGTAGGTATTTTCTACAAACTTCCGGAGAGACTGCGAGATTTTGTTTAAAGATTATCTTGTGCAAACTTTTATAATTATATTATATTTCTAGTTTTATTGATTCTTAAGTAAAATAATACAAAAAGGCTTGAATATGCTTCGATTCACTAACTGATACAACCAGTACGGGTACTTTATGCTCCTGATTGTGATAGCATTTCGAAATGACCGATCTACTCGGAAAAGCTTGATCTTTATCTAGAACGGCCAAACGGAATGCAAGTAGTTTTGGTTCGGACTTCCTGTAGTTGTCATTGTGTAAATGAACATCAAATTGAATTTCTAGCTGCTTAGAGTCTATCTCATCGTATTCAAAGTGAGGCCTCAGCTTAATTATGTCAAAACTCTGGAAAATTTCTTTGAATTTCTTATAATCCTCTTCCTTAGTTAGCATGTCAATGAAACTATTTTGTTCGGTAGGAGAATCATCGTCGTAACGGGATCTTTTGTGATGCCATGAGTCAGTAGCTGATACGATGACTTTTCTTTTTCCAGATGATTTTAATTTCCTTTCAAATGAGATAACTTCCTGATCGTCTTCGTCATTTGCATTCTGATCCTCCTGATTCATTATTTTCTTCCGAATATCACTCATCGATTTTTCGACTTCAAAAAAATGTTCCGAATTTCGAACTCGATCTGGAATTGGCTTATCGTGAACAGAGTTCTCGAGAAGACTCCAAATGCAATCTTCGAAAGTTGCAGGTTTTTCAGAAAACACCAAGTTCTGGTACTTCTGAACAATATAACCGATCCGAGAGAATAGTGAATAAACTAAGTAGTTTTTATAATTAAGACTTTCTTCTTCGCCAAGGAGGAGGGTGTAACCCTGTTCGATGGATATCGTCATGGAACAATACGAAATTTCAATACGATTCTATAAGAACTTTTCTTTCTAACTAACTTTGGAATTAAATATTAAATTAAACTTACTATTTCGAGAAGAAACAAGGCCTCATATGGCTCCAAATAAAGTTCTCCATTTAACGAATAACCAAACACATTAAACTTGCCTTCTTTGCGAATAACTTTCACTGCTTTTCTTTCGGAATCCCATTCGCCTTCGGATCTACCACCCAATCTGTCGATTCTTGGAATTGACAATTGCTTTTTTAATTCCTCTGCAATATAGTTCAAGTTTTATTGAAGAAATAAGCAAGCAAAGTTTTCATTGAAATACCATAAATCCTGGCTAATTCTTCAGATTCCTCTGCTGTTCCACTGGGTGTTGTTTTCTTTAATCCATTTCTTAGAGATCCAATTGGAATGTTTCGCTGAAAGATCAACTCTGGAGGGCTAGGCGAGGCTTTAGTAATAATTAGAAGGTACTTTTTAATATTAAATTATTTTACCTCAGGGGTTTTGTTTTAGGATAAATAATAATTTTACTTTCCATTTTGATGATGAAATTATGTCGAATTCCTTTCAAAAAAAGAATCGAATTTTTTCCCAAAAGAATCGAATTTTTTCTGTCAAAACGAATCTTGCTACACTAGAAAAATTTGTTTTGACAGAAAAAATTCGATTTTTTTGGAAAAAAATTCGATTTTTTTTTTGAAAGGAATTCGACATTAGTTTTTGTTTACAAAAATGCAAAACTGAACTTTTATGTAAACAGAAATGTCATTTTGAGTGAATGCGTCCAGGGTTATACAGAAAAGAGAGGGTGTAATTGTATTTAATTACAGCGAATTTTATAGAACGATAAACGAAATTATGTAATTTCGCAAATAATTATAGAAAAAATTGTTTTCATTACAAATTTAATAATAACCTTGTTCATTTACTTCCCAAACCTCTCCATTTCTACCATTTTCAGCCCGAAAGACTGTCAAAGTTCATATAGAAAAATTTGTGCCTACGTTCTGTAACACTCGCATCGGCAAATTAGAAGTCGAGAAACGATGAAAATTGGAACAAATCATATTAGTTTTGTAATTTGTTCCATTTTCCAACGTTTCTCAACCAATTTTATATGCTAGAGTAGTAGAGCACTGGTAGAACTGGTAGAAAATTTGAGGGTTGGCTGACTCAATTTTGACATTTTTTTCTATTAACAAAATATCTTATGAAGAAATAAATTTGTATCCTTAAGCTAGAACCGCACTCGGCGGAACTGCACTTCAGCGGAACTGAACTTCACGGCTTATTTGTAGGAAATTGTGTGAGCTATATCGCACTAAGCGACAACTGCACTTCACAGCGCGACACTATGCGACAAAGTTGATAATCTGAACTGTGTCGCGACGTGAAGTTTCGTTCAGTTTCATGCGAAAGTGCGCACGGTGTCGCTGAAGTGCAGTTCCGCCTAGTGCGGTTCTACCTTTATTGCAAATGAAATTAGTCGTTTTTTACCATCAGAATTGATCCATATGGATCAGCAAATAACATACTTAACAACAAGAACACATGGAGCTGCTCTTTATCGGGTTCACGTTTTATGATCCGAAAACAGGCTTCTGCTTCTCTGTTGTTTCGTTTTGAAGAAGCTTGGTTGAAAACACACTACTGTGAAGTGTGTAAGTGAAGAGGAATGTCAGGCGATTGATGTGTTCCTATCCTTTGATTTATAAATGCGGGATCCACATTTTAATAGTAAAAGTTAAGATCGCTTTAACTTTTACTTTTGATAGGATTGCGTAGTACGTTGAAAAAGACAAAATATTTTGTTCACTTTTGTACGCAACAGCTGATTTGACATCAGCTGAGATTATACGAGGGATTAAAACAACACACAACTTTGGAAACAAGCCTGAACGCGGCCAATGACAAACATCATTTGAAGCTTAATGTTAAGAAAACTAAACAACCTACAAAACAAAAATAACAAATGTCAAAATTTCAACGCACGTGTAATTTGACTTTTTACTATTTGCCGTGTGATTTGGATTTTATTTCAATTTCAGTTATAAATAAATTATATTTATCGTCATAAAAACAGCCTGGAATATGGTAAAGCTACAAAAACCAATTCCCAAAAAATTGGGAAACAAACCCAAATTAGATAATCCTATTAAACAAAAGAAACAACAACTGAAAAAGGAAAAATCGGCATCAACAAAAAAAGCCAAGTTGTTGGACGATAGCACTCCGGTGAAGGTGGCTAAAGATTCCCTGAAACCAGGCACAGCAGTCATCACAAAGAAGGAAAACAAACATAAGTTAAACGCTGAGAAGAAAACTGAAAAGAAACCATTAATTCTAGCTCCAGAATCACCAGAACAAAAACAAAATGGCAAAGGAAAAAAGAAGCAAGTTGGCAAAGGAAAAAACGTGGCGGCAAATAAAATGACCAAGTCGGCAGAAGTTGTTGAGAAATTCAACAAAAAAAATGCTTCCGTCCAAAAGGCTTTGGTTTCAGCGAAGGAAGTGAAAGTTGCTGCAGTCCAACTCGCTCCACCAACTAAAGCTAAGGCAGCACCTGCTCCAGCTCCATCTAAAGCCGCCGCTCCTCAGAAGAAACCTAACGTTCCTCCTCCAGCACAAAATAAAACCGAGAACGGTGCTCCCCAAAAGAAAACTGCCGTTCCAATTCTCAATAAATCAGGAAAACAAGGAAAAAAGCAGAAAAATAAAAAGAAAGCTGAAGCCGTTCCAGTCCTAGAAAAGATCAAGAAAGTAAAAAAGCCCAAAATCGCTTTGCAGGAAAAGAAAAAGGCAAAAATTGCCTTCAAGCTAAAGAAAAAACTAACGGCCCAAGAAGATGGACCTCAGAAAGAGAAGAAGCCGGTAGTAGAGCCCACATTCCGTTACGATCCAATTCCCTACGATGAAGACCTATTCAACAAGATTGTTAATGTCGAGAATATCAAGAAAATCGCCCAAGCCCTCAAAACTACCGTCGAGCAGGAAGTTAAAAAGAAGAAGTCTTCGATCTTCGACGACTACCGTTACTTCTTACAGGTAGCCAGCTTTAAGATTCCAAGTTGTCCCAAGAGAATGGTCAGATTGTAAGTATATAGGTAATGGAGTCTTGAGAATGCGCTAATGAAACTCTTAATTTTCCTTCAGAAATTTGAAGCACTCACTGGTTGACAAGGATGACGATATTCTTTTAGTGGTCAATGATTTGAAACGTGGGGCCAAAGTCGATTATGAGCCTACTAAGCAACATTATGAAGATCTGCTCCGACAGCAGGAAGTCGAAGGAATCACAGTAATGCCAATGAATCAATTGCGCAAAGAAAATCGCACTTTTGAGCAGATAAGGCGGCTGTGCGCCAGCTATGATTATTTCATGTGCGACGCGCGGGTAGTTGCCCACGCAGGAGCTGTCATCGGTAATGTAAGTTCATCGATAAACACCTGCTAATCCTGGTATTTACTCTCAAATTTTCTTACAGTTCACCCAGAATCCGAGAAACACCTTTCAGATTGTTCGTCTTAAGGATGAAAAAAAAATCAAGTCTGAGATCGAGAAGTCTCTTAAAAAAACCGCCTACAGGCAATTGTTAAAAGGCTCTTTGCAGAGCATTTGTGTGGGATCACATAAGTTCAGCACGGAGCAACTGGCAGAGAACATCGAACTGGTAGTGGCTCAGCTGAAGAAGGTCTTCCCTGGTGGATTGGGAAACATTCGTAGCATACACCTGAAGATCGACCTTACTGGAACGTCTTCGTTGCCTCTGTACATCAGCATGGCCCAAGCACCAGAAGAGACACCGATGGTGATCGGCCCACGAGAAGAGAGAATGATCAAACTGAAACGGGAAGCCAACGAAGTGCTCTCCAAGTTCACCATGACAAAGGAGGGTAAGTTGATCAAATTGACAAAGGCTGGTGTAGAGAAGAAGAGGAAGTTACAAGAAATGAAAGCTGCCTTGAAGGCAGACGAAGATGGGAAGTCTGCGAAGAAAGCGAAGACAGCCAATAAGGATAGTGCGGATGATGGAAAAAAGAAGAAACTTAAGGAAGTGAAGGAACTTGAATTGCCAGAAAATGAAGAGGAAGAAGACGATGATACCAGCGATGAAGATGATGAAGATGTTATTCAGCTGGGACAAGGTTCTGATGATGAAACAGAAGACGATGAAATGGCAAATCTGGAGGAGGAAGATACAGAAAGTGGAGCGGAGATTGTTGAAAATGGATTCGTTGGCGAAGATGATGAGGAAAGTGAAGAAGACGATGAACAAGAAGTGAATCAAAGTGAAAATGACGAAGACGATGATGATGATGAAGAAGACGACGACGACGATGATGAAGCCGAAGATGATGAGGAAGAGAGCGATTAGGTTAGAAAGAATTATGAACAATAATTAAGAAGAAGTTTTAAAATAAAAAAAATTAGAGTGTAACCAGCTCTAAGCCTAAGGTCTCTTGGTTTTTTTTTTGTTAATTTTTGTATACCCGATATCACAAAACTTGTTAATTCAAAAGATTCTTTTGTTGGTTATAACCAATTTAAGGAAATATAAAAATCCCTACGAATTACCGCGGATTTTTTATTTGGAGAAGGCCAGCAAAATCTTTACAAATCAAGCTAGGAAAAACAGGAATCTTCGGTCGAAATTTCAGGGATTTTTATTTTACTGTACAATTTTTGCCAAGGAAAAAATTCGGACTTGAATTTGAATTTTTTAACAAATTTCCACAATTTTCTGTCAAACCCCAAAAGTATTTGTGAAAATTAGATAATCCGTTAACTAAATTGGTCACTTTTTGCAAAAATACAAAATAAAAATAATTTTGTTCCCGCTAGCGCAGTTGTTTTGTTTTTTAAACCAAAATTTAAGCTTTCTGCATAATTTATGTAAGTATTTCTAGTCGAAAAAACTATCAAAAAATTTGTAGTTTTTCACTTTTTTGGCCAATGTAGTTCACAATTTCCAAATTTCCGCACAACTATTCATGTAAAATATATTGACAGGTGAAAGTTTCGTCGCCGTTCTGAATGTTTCGCGTTGGTTTGGAGGAGCCTTCAAAGTGGAAATTCCTGCAACTTCCAACTTCTAAAGCGTAATCGCATCGTCGCGTTGTTGTGAGTACTCTCATTGATTGTCTTGTAAATATATTTTGTCAGCCAAATGTTTCGTCGTCGTTATGAATGTTTTGCCATCACTTAGGCCCCCCCCCCCCCCTACAACGGGCTTAAAAAACGCAAAGGTTAATTGCTTCGTTTACAAGCAGTTTTCCCATTGTAAAAAAATTCAGATGGTTTTCAATAAATTAAAAATGTTTACACTATGATTTGCAAATTTTAAACTTGGCATCACTTTGCCTAATCCACCTGCCAACTTCAATGCAACTATCTCTTTTCTATTTCTGAATACCTATCTCTTTTTAACTAATCCAAATAAATCATCATCTTTTTGCCAACTGTCAGATTTCCCTTTATCAGCCACAAAAGCGAGATATACAACTTGCAACACTTCTCGAAAAAAAGAAAAACCCAAATCAAAATTCTCGCTCGTATATCACTTTGTTTCTATTAAAAAATTTATTCACAAATTCATGTAAATCATAAAATTAAATACCAAATCGTTTTTGCCCCTAGTTTGAGTAGTGTATACCTTAAAACTGAAATTTCACATTTCATATCTGTGTCTCTGGAAGAAAGAACAAAAAAAAAAAAGGAAAAAGTCGCGAGTGCGGTTCGCGTTTCTGGACGACGCAATGTCAGTGGTGGTGTGACGGATGAATGAAGAAATTCAAGAAAAGAAAAAAAATCAACAACCCAAATTCCCTTACAAAGTTGGAAAACATAAAAATTCCATATTCTTCCAAAGCCAGGTGTTTTCAAATTGTGTGTGTCTCTCTGTAGCTTAATTGGTTATCGAATCCTTTATGTATCTCGGGCCCCTTCGCGAGTGATTTAGTTGATTGGCGGAGCACCCTAGTTGTGCACACACAATCAACAAAGCCAGCAATTCGCATCATCGAGCTGTATAGGTGCGACCAAACCCAGGCCATAGGTCAGATATAATTAGCTGCAAAATGCCGAAAATCTATATGAAGAAGCCCATTGGCATGGTCATTCGCAATCGGAATAACATCAAAGATGTTGTCATAACGGTAAGTACTTTGTAGTAACTATCCCTAGCTAGATTTTATGTCGGTTTTTGTTTTCAATTATTGGATCTCGATTTCTCGATAAATAAAGTCTTTTCCTAGACAAATGACGCAATCCAATTAGGAACCCACAATGGGATGGAGTATCAATTAAAAGGCTGTGCCTGCATTTCATTTGGTTTCGGTTCCCGCGCCGAAGCGATGCGAGATGTGTCGTCCAATTAATTCGAATAAATTGGACTCTTGGCGTGTCAGTAGAGCTCCCCCACCTTGATATTCCATTTAACGAGCTAGCTACCGCGCCAGCATAAAAGTCATAAATTTTGCGTATCATGACCTTGACTGAAAGTTTTGGTTTTGGGTGTTTGCTGGCCTGCCAGCCCGTGTCTGAATTCAACTTCGATTGCTGGTGAACCAGTTTATCTAAATCGCGTCTTTCCATCGAAAGTTATACACTCAAACGATAGATAGTCCATGTGTGACGTGTCTAACTGTTGTATACGATGCGAGTAGTACTACTTACCTACTTATCGAACTTTTGTTTATTTACGTCGTCTTCCGCGTGGCTCTGTCTAATGATAATTATTATTAGTTTTTTTTTTTGTATTATGACACCTGAGTGCCAAGCCAGGCCAGGCTAGTCAGTAATAGCATTTCAAAAGACAGGTTATTCAACTTGATTATAACTTCAAGCTAGAGGCTTTGTTTCTGATGTGAGACTTATTTCATGCCAATTCTATGAAATATGGCTAAGCTCTCTCAACATGAAGGTTGAGGTTTGGCATTATTAATTGCATTTCACGTGATAAACATACATACATATATCTTTTTTTTAAATTGCTTATTTTTTTTTGCAGTTTTTATTTTGTTTTTTGTTAAACTTTGAGATGAACGGCAACATGCACAACACAAACGCATGTTGCTGGCGGTCAACCTGTAGACAGTTGACCGCAGACGATGTGAATGAAGTTCAAGGTTAAATAATACAATAACTTTATCATACGAAGCTAGATAGGTATATCTCGTAAGTTTATTGAAAGTAAACGAATGACGAAGTTTGAATAAGCGTTTCAATTTGCAGTTAGCAAATTGGAGGGGTTTTATTGTTTAAAAATGTTAATAAATATTGTTGAAAATAGGAAGTACGGATAATAATTTTTGTTGCTAGTAAAAATATGGCGGTGGGCATATCTTGGGGCTCGGCTACGCAGTGCATGGTTCCGGTCACGTAGTGATTGCCATATTTCTGAGCGGCGCGGCAGAATGACGTTTCTCTGCTTTCAAATCTGTTTTATTTTTGTTTAAATCCTTAACGAAAAGTATTATTTATAATGCCCGGAGCGATAAACTTGTTTGAGAACTTTACTTACCAACAGAATTTCGTTCAATAATTTCAATTGTCGTTCAATAAGTTGCTCTTTTATTCCATCCGTCGCCGAACCATAGGGCCTTCTGCACACGAGTAGATGCGATTGTCTATTTAAAAACGCATGAGCTACACACAATCTGCACACCAGCTACAAACAATCGAGGTGAGCAGAAGGTAACTTTTTTCAATCTTTGTCCAAATTAAAATTTTAACAAATGAAAAGTCAACAAATACAAATGTATTGGACTTGACGAATTACAACATTTTATTAAATTCTGTAAAAAATCGTAATAAAATCATTTTTATTTCGAAAAAACTCTTGCCGTCACTGAGAGTCGAATGTTCATAGGGCCCGTTCAAATAAGCAAACAAATCTGAAGTAGTTTCATTAATTGGTTTAGCGCACAATATATAAATTTTGAAAAGAAATAATAAATAATCAAATAAAGTTGGTGGCCGGTTTAATTTTATTCAATCCTCTTACTTCGTGCCTTTCTCTCCTAAAATGTGAAAATTGCTTGAAACAAAATTTCCATGTGTAAAACAAAGTCTTATAACGGAAGGCTTCACTAAGTGGCTTAAGTAAAAACCTTCCCGTTTCCAAGCCCAGTTTTTGTCTATATATTTAAGTTTTCTCTTTATTTAAAGCTGCCAGAGAGTATACATTTTGTTTTAAGCTCTTATTTAGCTAGTTTATAAGTTATAACAAAAGTTATTTATTTGAAAAATCATCCACTACCACTCCCAATTTTGTGATATATTTTTTTAAATTTACTTTAAGATTTATTGAATATAATAAATGACATGACGTGTAAATTTTTTACTCGACCTATCCACATTTCTTACATTTAATTTTTTTTCCATATTTAACTTTCCGAAAAATTTTTAAAATATAGGTACCTATATAACTAGGTAGCTGACCCGGCGAACTTTGTTCCATCTTAAATTGATTTAATTATATATTTCCCTTTCGAGAGTCGAGCTTCTATATGGAATGAATAAATTTTTTTTGTAATTAAATTCAATACCTAAATACTAACACCTAAAATGGATTTCACAGATTACAGGTCACTACAACGATTTGTTATAAACAATGTTGTTGCGATTTGTTGATAGCGAATGCAAGTCGAACGAATGTCAAGTCGGTCGACATCATCGGAATTTTTGAATGATAACTTTCAATAGTTGTTTTGAGAAATTATCGGCTGATAGATTTTTCTTCAAAGCAAAACGCATGTTCGTCATCAATTGTAACTTCTTTACGTATCGCCGTAAATATCATAATTTGAGGCAAACGTTAAGTTCATCTGCAGGAGTTGACCGCGGGATAACCGGTTAAATTTGACGGAAATTCGCGGGCCAATAGTATTATTGTATGTTGACCATATGATCACTGAATCATATTATTGGTGTTCCACCTGGCTCTATTTTGTGATCTATACTCTTGATCGTCACCACTCACCCCTAAAAGTATGCAATTTCACGATTTTCCGAATTTTGCTGTCTAAATTTCCAATTTTCGGCTCCGTTGTGTTCTTACCTGATTTAATACGAATCCAACAAAAGAAAATAACGTGTGTAAAAATCGCACTTTTAAAATTATACCACACCTCATAGCCCTAAGTCATTTATTTAAACCGGTATTATTTCAATGTAGGTAGGTACTAAGGCGATGTAAAGGTCGCCAGACTCCGCAAGTTGGTATTCCATTTAAATTGAACCCAAAATGCCAAACGCTTTCAGGCTCGAATAACATGAAGTGTTCAAAGTATATCAAGAAAATTGAGAAAAAAAAGGCCCGAAGGCACGTCGTCTATAATATGTACTAATATGAAATAGAGAGAATGAGGATAATGAGATAATCTGCTATCAAGCCAGGAAATAAAATTTAGTTCAGTTGAATAGTTCAACAACAGCTAAACTTACTGATGTCATTACAAGAAAAACCTAAGGAAAATTTCTTAAAAAATCAAACTTTCAACGACTAAAAAATATAAAAACAAAAATTGAAATCGAAGACAACCCTACACGTCCTTATCACATGGTATGTTTGTTTACACATTACCTGTGACCAAAAGTGGGGTTACACTACATCCTTTCAAACACATAACGTTACTATTTTCTTACAGGCTACTTCTTTTTGGAATATTTTGTTAATTTTTTTCAATTAGGTATTGTTTCAAAATAGCTTTTAAAAAAAGTGGCGTTCCGTCCCGAGGATCTCACTTGAACGCATCAGTTGACCCATTATTTAACAAAACGCAATTTTTATTAAGTTTTGTTTTATTTATTTCAATTTTATTGTTTAATTTAATTTGTTTAATTATTATTTTAAACAGAATTTTCATTTAATTCAACTAATTATTCATTTTTAGAAATTTATTTTAGCTAATTTCTTATGTTTATAATAAATGTTTTGATTGAAGCTATGCGCAAACCGACACGGTGGCGGTGGCGATCGCGATAACTTTTATCGCGCGATAAAGATGCGTTCAAAAACCTGCTCACATCAACGCGATGTATTTGTATCCCATATCTTATTTTTTTTTTATATTTTTATAATCTTTGTTTGACAGATCATATAAAATGGAATTCTCCCGAACTTTTTCTATTAATTTTTCAGCTTTTGAAGTCATTTTCAAATTTTCTTTTTTAAACTTTCATTTTTCTTCAGGCGATATAGCGATCAAATGGTGCTTGCTGCGTTCAAGAACAGTCGCGTACTGAACGCAGCAGTGGAACGTGAACGCAATCCACATATCGCGTCCATGTGTGCCCCTCCATTGATTTACGTGTGCGGCATCCACATTGTTATCGCGATCGCCACCGCCATCGCGTCGGTTTGCGCGTAGCTTGAAAGAGATATTTTACTACAACTCCAAAAAAGAGTGAAAGCAGCCAACAGCTTATGGACCACATTAATGATGGAAAAATAGAAGCGACAACAAAAATTCTATCAAGAAGGAGAAGATTGTCAAAAAATTGTTCCAATTAGCCAGTTCATGTTTTTTGTGATTTGAGACCTTCACAAATTGGTTAAAAAACCACATAAATCGCTATGAGCCTTGAATATTCCAAATATTCAGACTTGTTTTTAAAATTGTATATTTACTTATGTGAGTTATGTACATAGGTAGAAGCGCTGTTCCAGTCACACAAATATCTGGATTTGTTTAGATAGCCATATTTGTTTCAAAAATAAATAGTTTTTTTTTTTTTAATAAAATCAACAATAAATACAATTGCATGTTCTCATAAATATGTAGATTATACAGTTTTAATTTCAAAGCCTAATCATTTTAACATTTTCCTAATATAAAAAAAATTACTTAAAAACGCGAATACAAAATATTTAGAAGTATTCATTGCCATATATGCCTCTACATTGTTTTATTTACACACGAACTGTTCTCAACTGAATAAATATCAGCTTCTGATATGAACAACGTAAATACCTTTCTACATAGTAAACAATTGCTATTTCTATTTTATTAGCGGGAAGTATGATATTAAAGTAGATAGGTACACGTATTCAAAATTCACTTGGAATCATCAAAGAATTCAGAGTTTTTTATTGCAATATCTACTTATATAGGAAAAATAACTTCTAAACTTTCTTTAAGTAGAATAAATTCTCTAAACAATAAAAGAAACGTGCTGCAAATTCAACATATTTATATTTATTATTATATTTATATTTAGGCACCGATTATATTATATATATTATGATTTCTTATTAAATAGAAAAAGTTTTTTTTTTTTTATTTTTGTTAAATATCTTTTTAACTTCTAGTGGCAGTCATTGAATGGATTCACATGAAACATTCTTCAAACTTAAAACAAACTAAACCAGATGGGGATAAACTTCTTTATTTTTCAATAAAAGCAAAAAAGTTTCTTAATCGGTTATTTTGTTTATTCAGTTCAGTTTTGCAATAAAAACGTTGATAGTGGAAAAAATTACCAGGGAGGAATAAGTTGACTACACATCTTCTCAGATTGTAAGACTTTATAATGTAAAAAAGTATGATATAAGGAAAACAGATGTGTGAACTGTCCTATATATCTATATTCGTTTAGTTCCCTATCTGTAAAATTTATTGTGTTACCCTCGAGGTAACCAAACAAATGGACATGACAGAAAAAGTGCATTGCAATGACGGACCTACTGTACTGGTGGCAAATAAGAAATGCAAGTTAGGTAGGTATATAATATATTGTCAAGATAGTACCGAGGCCACAAAAATAATATTATTTAATTAAAACGCAGAACACAAAATTAAGGTATTTTCCTTTAAACACTTTATTGTTTCGACTTCTTGTAACGACTTCTTGTTACTGACTTCTTTTATTAGAAGAGACAAAAAGAATCTTTAAATGAAAGGGACGGATAAAGGACACTGAGTAAAATAGTTACAGGGATGGGAGTTAGGAATTAATGCAGGGATGACAGCTCGGCCCTTCCTGACTTAACTCGTCCCGAGTTCTTCTGGGCTATTGACGTCATCTTCTTCATCAGATTCAAACTCATCGATTTCCGGATACAATGCACACCATGGCTTCAATTTATCACTGCTTGCTATCGTACTAAATCTTCGCTGATTCAATCTCGTACCGTCGATATCTTCAACAACATATCGGTCGAATCGAAGGACTTTGGCTATAATGTATGGCCCTTTGTATTTATTTTCGAGTTTTCGTGATTCGCCTGTGCTCGGAATGTCCATGCCATACAATTGACATTCTTTTTTCTTCGGTTCACGGCTGAAACAACATTCGACGCATGACTTTATAAATCCTTTCACGAAGTTACGAACTCTGGGAAACCAAAAATGTTGAGCAATTCGCTTTATAGTTCCATCAACACCAGGGTGTCCAACGTCATCATGGCACAATTTGACGACTCTCCATCTCACACCACGAGGAATCACCAGCAGCAGTTTGTTTTCGTCATTCTTCTTAAAAAGTCGATTGGATTTCATTTTATATTCGGAAATATATTTTGCTTTTTGACTTGAAACTATATTTCCTTTCATTATTTCCATTATTTGCAGTAATTTCGGGTCTTGCTTCTGCATCGTCCATAACCAATCATCTGCGGAGGCTTGAATGGTCATGATGCAAGCACCAACATCTTCAGGTTCTCTGGAAGCTTCTACTGGAGCACGGCTCATCGCATCGACATGCTTCATAGATTCTCCAGGTCGATGTATAATATCAAAATCATATTCAAGTAGTTTCAAAAACCAGCGAGCTATTCGTGGAATAAGGGGCTTAGTCGATTTTAAGCTTGAAATAGCGGAACAGTCAGTGACTATGGTGAAGTGCTTTCCAAGCACATATATACGAAATCGTTCACAAGCTTCGACTACGGCCATAACTTCCAGCTCATAACTATGAAACTGACTTTCGGATTCACTACATGCTCTGCTGAAATACGCTACAGCTTCTAACTCTTCATGTTCGCCTTTCTGCAGAAGAACTGCTGCTAGACCAACGCTACTAGCATTGGTATGAATTTGGTGTTCCTTGCGTACATCGTAGATTTTCAAAACTGGTTCCTCAATTAGTATCTTCACTAGCTGTCGAAACGCACCGTCACAATCGGCTGACCACTTGAACTCGGCGTCCTTTCTCGTCAGACGCGTCAAAGGCACAGCAATGTGAGCGTAATTAGCCACAAATTTACGGAAAAACCCAGTGAGACCTAGAAATCTTCTTATTTCAGTCGCATTCGTTGGGACAGGGTATTCTCGAATAGCATTCGTTTTATTCTGCCCTGGTTTCACACCATTCGCATCAAGTTCATGTCCAAGGAATTTCACATTGTTCTTCATGAAGGAACATTTTGATAATCGCAACGTTAGACCCTCCTTTCGAATCACATTCAAAAATTCTGCGAGGTTTTCGAGACCCTCTTCAAACGTATCGGATGCAGACCCGATCTCATCAACATAAATGGAGACTTTGCTCTTTAAACGTTCTTTAATTTTCTGCATCATTACTTGAAACGTCGATGGAGCATTTTTGAGCCCAAACGGCATTCTATTGAACTCAAAATGTCCATCTCTGGTAACAAATCCAGTGTACTTTTTACATGCTTCTTCGATTTCAATCTGATAATAGCCGGACATCATGTCTAATGTATTGAAAAATTTCTTACCTGCCATAGATACAAGGACTTCTTCGACGGTGGGCATTGACCATGGGCGTTTTTCTGTTATCGCATTTAATTCGCGATAGTCGACGCACAATCGTTCTTCACCGTTTGATTTTCGGACGAGCACTATAGGGGACGCGTAAGAGGAAGATGCCGGACGAATGATATTTAACGCGAGCAGTTCTTGAATTATGCGATTCACTGTTTGTTGCTTAGGAAACGGGGTAGAGTACGGTTTCTTTTCTATTGGTTTATCCGACGTAAGTTTTATGTTCATCTTAACCGACGCGCACTTTCCAAGTTCATTGAGGTTTTCACCAAAACAACCAGCAAACGAATTTAAAAGAACGATCAATTTATGTTTTTCGTCAGCCGAGAGATGATCACCAATATCGATTTTATTACTATCCAACATAACCACCTCACATTGTCCATTTTCGATCACGACACGACCTTTAGACAAAATATCTGTTCCGATAATGGCATCGTAATTCATTATTACATCGTCGATGACCATAAGTTCACCTTTAAAATCACAACCGTCAATAGTGATTGGAATTTTTAACATCTCGCGACACTGAAATTCTCCTCCTGCAAACCCGAATAGCTTTTCATTACAGGGAATCATAAAGTTTTCAAAATTAAGGGCCAACCTTCTAGGTATTAGCGAAAAACTACTGCCAGAATCGATTAAGGCTAAGCACTTCATATCTTTGATGTAAATTTCTTTCAATATTTCTTGTCGCACACGATTCGCGATGGAATTAACCGGAGCTCTATTAAGTAAGGGACAGTTTCGTGTTTCATGATTTGTTGACGAGCACTTTTCGCAACGAGGCTTCCTTTGCGCTTGTGGGCAGTTTCTAGACACATGACCGCGTTCGCGACAATTGTAACACACAGGACCTAAATTTTCTCGCGGTTGTCCTACTACTTGCGTTTGGGAAACTGGAGCATAGTATGGTGCATTTACATGGGGCCCTTCACTCGCGCATACCCGGTTGAGTGTTTTTAACAAATCGGAACAATTTGGGAACGAATACGCCGAAAGCATTCTACGCAATCCATGATCTTGAATGCCATTTATTATATAACTTATAATTGCATTATCGTCAAGACACCCGCGACGACCGATAGACAGTACTCTATAGTAAAATTCGATTAATGTTTCACTTCTCATTATGCGCATCTGCATCATTTGCCTATGAATATCGGCTGTATTTAAAACACACGGAAAATCAGAGAGGAATGCGGTTACAAAATCTGACCAATTACGGAAAACGTTTTGGGAATCAATCCACATTTTTGCGACACCTTTCATCTTGGTTTGCACTGCAAATAAAACCGAAATATCTGCCCATTGATATGCGATTTTTAATTGTTCAACACGTTCGATAAATTGTACCGACGACAGATTTCCATTGCACGGATCAAAATCTGGTATAACGTATGACAGTTCGCGAATATTATTATTTTGCATTACTGGCAACTCCGATCGATTTACTATCTGTTCGCTGTTTTGGTTATTATTTTCTCTTTCGAATGCGATCATATCATTCTCGCGTCTGTTCACACCACTTGACGATTGAGGGACAGATATAGTTTCGTTGGACAGAACGTTGGTTGTAAATGTATTAGTGTTACAAAGCGAAGCCGAACAATGTGTTTGTATACCGACGGATTGTGCTTGTGTATCCATATTGCTGCCGAGATCCGTTAAATTATTTCTCGAAGGGGTGACTGGATTGGCACGTACACCATCTGAACTGGAACTGTTCTGTGCAGATGTTATAGCTTGAATCTCCTTCGTCAGCCGAGTGTTCTGATTATGACTTTGGGACGTCAGACTGATGACGGTAGTAAGTTGTTGGGTTAGCAATTCCAATGACCGATGGAGCGTTGCTACGTCGTCCCTTAATTTACCTACCGCATCCTCACGATCTGTTACCTCGTCATCATCGCTCGGTGTAATTGATTCGGCTACCTTCTGCAGTTCCGCGAACTCGAACTTGTCCAAACGTGCAATCAATTCATTTTTGCTACCCGTCGTCTTTTCGTTTAACTGTCTCAAAATTTCTTTTAACTCTTTCACGGTCAAATCTCTAAGCGTCGTGAAATTCATTTTGACTACCGATTTATTAGTTCGTTTTTTTTTATCTTTAATCTGTTCTTTATCTTTATCTTTTTCTTAATCCCACTTCTGATATTGTCAAGATAGTACCGAGGCCACAAAAATAATATTATTTAATTAAAACGCAGAACACAAAATTAAGGTATTTTCCTTTAAACACTTTATTGTTTCGACTTCTTGTAACGACTTCTTGTTACTGACTTCTTTTATTAGAAGAGACAAAAAGAATCTTTAAATGAAAGGGACGGATAAAGGACACTGAGTAAAATAGTTACAGGGATGGGAGTTAGGAATTAATGCAGGGATGACAATATTAAGAGTTATTTTTTGGTTATATTGGTATTATTAAATAAAATAAAATAAATTGGCAGCTGGCTCGAATGTAAAATAATCTGGAAGTCCAATTTCCAACCAATTTAAAGAGTAGCTAGGGTCGTGTGAATGAATGAATATATTGTGGGGTTTATTGACATGCGACCTAAAGATCTATTGTGCTCCCATCTAGGCGTGGATGAGGTTTCTCATCTTAAATTTTTCCTCCAAATCTATTTCTCTAAGGAATTTGAGTATTTGAGGTGTTCTCAGAGATGATAAATTGCTCTCTTCCGCATGATTAAGTCCCAGGTGTTCATTTCTTTGGTGCAAGTGTGCATTATATTAATGTTCGGCGTTTCCACATGAATATTGCAGAATCTGAATGTGGCACTACTCACTAGGCCTAGAATATTTAAGTTTCTTCTTAGCTTACAGTGACCGGTAAAGAGCACCGTTATAATTCTTAGGTTGATCCTACTTAAGCTGGTACAGTCTGCGAAAAGTTCTAAGTTATAGTTCTCAAGAAGGAGTTTGACCTGCCTCAGCATGAAGAGTTCTTTCCAATTTATTGATTTTTTGACCACCTCTTCTTAATGGACATATTAATTGGCTTTATTAAAAGATAATAAAAGATAATTTTCTGCCATTAGTGTGTAAAACTGATTTTCGGTAATGGGCGCCCCATCTGTAGCTGGCTTGAATGCAAAATAATCTGGAAGTCTAATTTTCAACCAATTTATAGAGCAGCTGGGTTCTTATATCGGCAATTACAATTTACAGGCGTTTCTATTAAAATTCTGATTAGGTTTTCAATAAAATAAATCTTTACTCAAAAGGTCACTTTACCTTGAGTCGATTTTTATCAACTATCAGGATAACGAATTTGAATCGGTAGTTTTTTTTTTGTTTTCATTGAATTAAGTCGTTTTAATAAAACCAAAAAGTGTCTTCCGTGTGATTACACAGAAATGAAGCTAATTTTTAGTTTTTATTATATAATTAAAAAAAAACGTCTTTGGCTTAAGTTGACATAAGCCACTTTACCTTAAGTCAATATAGCTTATACTTTTGGCTTAAATACATATGACTCTCCTCAAAAATGTATATGTGGTGTAATATTGAATAAATATTCAATCTCAAATGGGTTTGTTATATTAATAGTTGCACTCAGAGAAAAATATCAAGTACTTGAAAGGTAGAAAAATAGAATCGAGTAGACACTATGGCCACTTTAGAACAATTAAAACTAACTTAATATCAATAAGCACCCTGTCGTTTGCTTTTATTTCTCAAATAAAATGCAATGAGTGACAGTTTCAATAGAAATACGTTCGTTATTCAATTATGATTATGTTTTAACACATGTTTATATTATAAAGTAAGACTAATTATTGATGTGTAAACATCTATACTGGTGGTAGGGTGAAAAAAAACGTAACGTATCTTGTGAACGTGATCGTGCTCGTGATTGTGATTCACGTTACGTTACGCATGTTAACACATCCTAACCATGAGTCCCGGCACTCACACTATAAAACTATTTGATAACTAAAGTGTGAATTCAGTGTTTTGGACCTTAGAAATATTATCTGCGTAAAATTGACTTAAATATGAATATTCCCGCCTAGAAGACTCGAAAATGTTTTTGTCAAGCATTAGTCAAGGGGCTATAAAATTTTCAGTAGGGCAAATCTAGACGAGATTATTCACTTTCAACATTAGGCATGTTTTTATTGAAAAAGCAATTCCGTTGTATAGAACAATTGTACATGCATTACAATTACAACATCGCCAGTAGGATTACGGCCGATAAAGTAGAATCCTACTGTGGATCGATTTTATTTTAATTTAAAATTATTCTGATAGGTGTTCAATAGTACCAAATATGAAATTTTTTGTTTGGAAATTTCTTAGTGTAGGTACTATGTATAGATTCCTAAAAAAAAACACCTTATTGTATACTTCTGTACTGCGAATAAGCCCATTGGTTAACATATCGGATTAAAACTGATAAGTGGAAAGTCATAGAATCGAATTTTTAGTTTCTCGAGGCAAATGGCATATAACTGGCGAGGGCGTAGCTTATTTTGATAGTTATCCATGTTAGTATTTCTGTTAAACTTTCAAGATTCTTTTTCAAGGTTTTCAAATAACTGTTTTTGTTTAACCTACAGCTTTATAAGTTATGTTTCGTCAAATGGATTTTAATAAAATTCTGATTAGTTATCGTAGACATACGAGCAAGATCCTAAGCCCTGCTCAGGCCAAAACACCTCAATGGTCCTTTTAAACATTTTGAGTTTTGTTTCAATGTCCATTTACCAATAATTGTTCTTCTTATTAAGTCGAAGAGTCTTTAGGTTAGTGAAATACATATCCACATCTTATCATAAATTATTACCTCTCCGATTAACATCACAGTTTTTTGTTTCACAGTGGCATTAACAACACCACCCGCACATCAAGATTTAATTACATTCATGTCATTTTAGTGCTAAATAAAAAAAAATACATACCTATATAATTACCTCGCGTCACGGCATCAGCGGAAAAAAGAAAGAAAATAATCATTTTTTTTCTGTTATTTCCACTAAACGATTCGTTTGCATGCAAAAGTGAGTAAAAGCTTTAAGTAGTTTTTTGAATCCTGATATGAAAAAAAAACACACACTTTGTATATAGTAAACCTTAAACTGACAACAAATCGATATAAAGTTGAAGTCATCATACTTTTTTTTTTTTTTTATTTTATTGATTTGGTTTTATAAAATGTGTGTCAATCCAAATCAAAGACACTTGTTTGCTTTATTTTATTATAGTTGTCGGCTTTACGTTTACCCTAAATCCCTTCGATACAGAAATTGCGTGTAATTTTTGTGTCAATAAAAAAAAGAAAAAAACATGAACAGACAAACGCGATTTCTTGACCTCACACTCTGAATTTTTTTAAAGGGTGTTTTTTGTTTTTTTTTTTTTTTTTTTGTATAAATAATAAATTTATTGTGATAGCTGGTATAGGTACTTTTTCAGTTGGTTTTAAGTCCAGCTTGTATAACGCTTATGATAATAATATTGTAACTTGTATACACCTGTATAATTTTTTGTGACAGTTTGTAATTTGTCTTTTGTTGTTTGATTTTGGTAATCATTTTCTTTGTTTTTTTTTGGTTTTGTCATCCTTTAATTTCGGGGAAATATTTATTAGGAAATTGAAAAATGACACACTCGAGAGCGTGACTGACAGAAAAATTATTGTATACATGAATTAATACTTAAATAAGTAAAAAAAAAGAAGAAAAATCTAGATATACACACATTTATCAAGCTTTTAAAATCTTATCACAAGAAATAAAAAAAAAATAAGTATATAGGTACCTACAAAAATTAGGAAATAAGATTATACACAGTCATTAAATGTGACACAAGTTCGTGACTATGCAAAATAGATTAAGAGCCATTTAAAGGAGTAACCTTCTAGAAATTACATAAACATTTTTAAAAGTGCGTCCTCATTATATACAATAATGATGATGACTTCATTATAAGGCAATTTGAGACATAATCATTCGATGTGTGTGTTGACATCATTTCTAACGTTTTTGTTAATTAAAAATTTAAATTAATTATTATGTAGTTTATAAAAAAAAAATATTTTGTGCATGTTTATTTGGCATTTTTTTTTTATCTTCTAATAGGAAATTATTTGAAAATAGAGCTTTGGTTGGAGTTTTTTTTATGTTATTTTTGACCTAAATCACTCCAGTGAATAAAAATGAATAAGTCTCATAATTCAAATAATTAAACAATAATTTTTAAGGATAAGAGACAATACTTCAAAAACGAGTTGGATCTCACCACATCAAGACATACTTCCAGGTTTGGTTCAATATGGAACACAAATTCCAAATACCGGCATTTGCTGGACAATGGGCTGGACAATTAAGGACGTCGAGCGACAATTGTTTAAACAAATTCCACATTAAAAACTCTTTTGGATAAAAAAGTACAGCAGATCAAAGTCGTGGTAATACTGTATTCCTTGATGGAATGCAATAGTAAAGATTTTTCGAAATTGAAAAAAAAATTTCCGAACTTTTTTTTCTTTCACGACAAATTTACGACAAATTCACGACATTAAATGGCGTACTTAATTTTTTTTTTTAATTTTTTTTTTTAATTTTTTTCAAGGGGTGGTAATGCTAACTTGACCGTCAAATTAGCATTACCAGGGGTTATTTTTTAAAAAACGCGCGCGACAAATTTTTTTCTTTCACGACAAATTTACGACAAAATCACGACAATTAATCCAATTGTTAGAATCTTAAAATTTTGAAATGGTAATGCTAACTTGACAGACATTATTTTTTAAGATTTCTTGAATAATCTACGAGATTCAGTTAAGTTTAGTTGGGATTAAAATACAAAATTAAAAAAAGTAATTAAAAAAAATCACTACTTTTCTTCACTTTTCGCATTTTTTTTGGATTTTTCTATAGTCCCTTAATTCTCAAAAATTTTGACTGTGAATTTCTTCAAAACTATTTATTAAAATAACTTGATTTAATAATAAAATGGAAAATTAGATTTTTGTCTTTAAAAAGAGCTATAGCGTAATGTAGTGCTTAATTATTTTTGCATCCATTTTGAGTAAATTTTTAGAATATTTCCGCTGATTTGTTCAAAAAAAATGTTCAAGAATCATTTCTCTAAGTATTGACAAGCCTGAAACACTTTGTATTAAAACAAAATTGACGTTTACAAAAATAGAATTTTAAATAGGTGTGTCGTAAGATGAGTTAAAAGATATCTTAATATCGGACTCAAAGGCAAACATGCGAATTTTGAGGTTTCTATCTACAAATTGAATTGGTATAAAATTTAAGGGCATTCTGCCTCACTGTTCGCCGTGTGCTCATCTCTGTTCTTTTTGCTTAGACATTGTAGTGCATATGCACCTACAGGTCCCCCAGTTTCTCTCTCTTTGAGAAAATAGTCACAGTATTTTTTGTTTGTATTTTTTAAGAGTTAACCTTGAGTTAACTGATCATATCATGTGGATAATAAAATGCAGCTATTAAGTCAGTCGAATAATAAGGAATAAGACAATGCTATATTTTGTCGATATCTTTAAGTTTTTTGTTTAGTTTAGTCTAAAAGTTATAATCGATATAAAAAGAAATATAAAAAAATACATATTGAAAAAAATAAAAAAAAATTGTTAACCAACCCAATGACATGAAATGGATTGATACTTTTATTTGCCAATAATAAAACGAACTTGAGCTAATTTTCGATAATTTAGTTTTTTTTTAAAGTTTTTACTACGACAGCTGTTCGTGAAGGAATTTATACCTTTTTATGACTTAAACTATAAACCTGGTGGCATAGGAATTTGTGTGTATAATTAGAAATAAAAACAGTGGAGCAAAAATTTAAAATTTATTTTCAATTTTCTATTAAACACTTTTTAAGTGATATTATACTTAAGTCGTTTTCTAAATAAACTCGAGCTGAACATGCGTCGAAAAGGCCCTACACGCCATCAATATTACTTGCCAAGTATTATTGACGGTTTTTTTTTTTGTCACGTAAAATTGATAAAAAAAAAGTTAAATGTTCAAACAACAACGCTGATATTGCCAAAAGGTGGCTCTGATTTTTTTGCATTAATTATATTTTTTTGTTGAATTTTTTGACTTACGAAGATCTAGACTTAAACCGTAGATATGGAGTACCTAAATATGATACTAAAAATAAAAAAAACATTTAATGGTGATTTTAAATTTTATAATAAAATGTCAAAATAATGCTAAACTCGTTTAAAATTTGTAAAATCCTTTTTTATTAAAAATGCTTTTACATCGTACTAAATCCACTAACATTTGGAATGCATACGTTTTTTTATTTTTCGTCCAGAACCAAATTTTATTTTCAGTTTTGGGTCACATTCCATTTTCAAAAAAAAAAAAAAAAACTAAATGTTATGTTTACCCGAACGAAATTGATTGAGCCAGCTAGTCATCAATATTTTATTCATTTTTGTATTTATTTTGTAAATTTTGAGAGAAATATAAATTTTAGACACGATTCAAATTTATCACTTCTAAAAAATTTACATAAAACCAATCCACTGTGCGCCACTAATTTGTGGACTAATTTGTGGACTAAAAGAAAAAGTTTAATTTTGTAAGGGAAATGTCTTCTACTTATCTATTATGGTCTTAAAGAGTATATTGATTATTTTTTTGTGGTAAAATATTTCATTAAAAAAAAAAATAATTAAATTCTTTACAACGTGAATGATAAAAATGAAGTTTTTCCATCGAAAAATGATTCAACAAAAAAATAATTAATTTAAGATACCGGCAATACTACCCTAACAACTGACATTAAGATGTGTGACGAATGGGGAACATGCGGGGCACTATCCGTCCTGAATGACATTCTTGATTATCCACAATTTCATTCACAAAATTTTATGTATGTGTATATGAATGATACGAGCAAGCAAGAGTATCATCCATGTTCGATAATAATGTGCATCATCATACTTACAAAACGCAAAAAAAAACACCATACCTACTGATAAAAATAAAATTTGCAAATTTGCTAACATAATTTATGAATATAAATGAATAACTTATTTAAGTTGTCAATTAAATATTTTGCTAAACATATAATGAAATACAAGACGCTGACATTATTGTTTTATACGGACTAACATAGATTGTATACCACTTATCATTATTGCCTCTTTGTCAACTTCGTCAAACTTCAAGATAACAAATCTATAAACATGAACTGAAAATAATATAGGTACATAGATAATATGTATGTAAGTAGGATATGTAGGTATTGTAGTAGCTATATATATTCACTTACCTACAACTTTTCAAACTTGTTAATTCTTTCTGATAAGATGTACAACCTTTGATAAGGAATGAAATTTATAAACATTCCGTCAATAAAATACCTTAAATATTAACTTATCTTTAAAATCTTTATATCAAAACAAATAAATTTATAAATATATGAAGTTTTATCCCTCAGCTATATTTTATTTTATCTACATGTATATAGCCATTTACCCATTAGGTATGTCTAAAGAATTTTTTAGCCTTACATTTATACGAGTAGGAAGTCTTAAAGTTTTGTTTAAAGTCGAAACTGATACTATTATAAATTAACTCTTATTAAATTAAGGGCCCTATTCTTGAGAGGTGATTATTTTTAATCAATTATTATTTTAACTTATCGTAACGGCCAGTTTTTTGAAAGCTGATTATCTTTTATCAAGGATTAGGTATTACAGGTGGTTAATCATCGAATGTGCATTGTAACCAAAATTTTTATCAAGGGGTTGTTAATCATGGAAATCGTTAATTAACCGATTTTTGTTGATCTACGCCATTTAATTAGAACCTTTGAAAGTCATGTTACCCACTATGTAAACAAACTGGCCCCTTTTAAAAAACGATTCATAACTTAATAATATGTCCGTCAAGTTAGCATAACCATTTAAAATTTTTAAGATTCTAATAATTGGATTAATTGTCGTGAATTTGTCTTGAAAGAAAAAAAAAATTGTCGCGCGTGTTTTTTTTTTTAATAAAATTGACGGTCAATTATTATTACCATCCCTCGAAAAAAAATCAAAAAAAAAAAAATAAGAATGTTATTAAATGTTGTGAATTTGTCGTAAATTCGTCGTGAAAAAAAAATATCGCGCTTTTTTTCTTTTAAATAAACCCTAATAAAAAATAAAATTAAAAAAAATAAGTATGTCATTAAGTCGTGAATTTCTCGTAAAACTTTTTTTCCATCAGAGTTTTTAATGTAAAATTTGTTTAAATAATTGTCGCTCGACGCTTTTGACACAATTTTGTTTTTGTCAATACATTTTTTTTCTCGTGATAAAAGGTTATTAAAAAACCAAAATTGTGTCAACTTTTTTAAAGATATCGAGCGACAATTGTTTAAACAAATTCCACATTAAAAACTCTTATGAAGAAAAAATACAGCAAATCAAAGTCGTGGTAATGTTGAATTTATTTTAAAAATGCAATTTTGGGGTATTTCATCATAATAAATTGATCAATTTATAAAAACGAGATGGAGAGTGCTTTTGTTCAAGTTTCTCCTTCTCCTCAGTGGAGCTGACAGACGTTTGCTCAATGAGATCTCAGAAACGTGAACTGGCTAATTGTTTAAACAAATGTCACATCAAAAACTCTGATGTATAAAAAGACAAATTCACGACATTTAATGAAATACTTATTTTTTTTTTTAATTTTTATGAGGGGTGTTAATGCTAACTTGACCGTCAAGTTAGCATTACCAGGGGTGAGTTAAAAAAAAAGGGCGACATCTTTTTTTCTTTATATTTTCTTTTGGTGATCTGAATGTATTTATATTTTGTTTTTATTATTTAAATAATTTGGGCTTACAGATCTTTATGTTATGAATGCAAATAAAACACTTATTTCATCCTTTTCCCGACGTTTCGTTGTTTTTTCCAACTTCTTCAGGGTATTTGATTTATTAGGTTTTTTAGATTTTACATTAATATAATTATTTTATAAATTGTAGTTGACAATAATTTTTTAAAACAAAATAAATAAATAAATAATAATAAAGTGTTTTATTTGCTTTCATAAGATAAAGATCTGTAAGCCCAAATTATTTAAATAATAGAAACAAAATCTTTTTTTCTTATTTCACGACAAATTCACGACATTTGATGACATACATTTTCATTTTTTGAATTTTTTTGAGGGGTGGTAATGCTTACTTAACCGCCAAGTTATCATTTTCAGGGGTTGTTTAAAAAAAACAAGAGCGACATCTTTTTTGTTTCACGACAAATTCGCGATATTTAATGACATACCTACGACAGATTCACGATATTTAATGACATAGTTACTCATTTTTTTTTTTAAATTAATTTTGTGGGGTGGTAATGCTAACTTGACCGTTAAGTTAGCATTACCAGGGATTATCTAAAAAAAAACACGTGCGGCAATTTTTTTTCTTTCATTACAAATTTACGACAGTTAATCCAATTATTAGAATCTTAAAATTTTGAAATGGTACACGGTTAAAAATTTTGGTGTACTTTTAAATATTTTTTGGGTTACATATATGACAACACCAAAAATGTATTAAAGTTTAATACATCGCAAATATTACATTTTTACTTTTAATACAAAAAGTATTACATTTTATAATAGAACTTTATTAGAAAAAGAGGAAAATAAATTGTGGAAATTTCTGACAAGGAAATTTCTCAAAAAGAAATTTTCTCTCAAAAGGAAATTTCTCTTGAGAATTAATGCAACACAGAAAATATTATGAATACATACTCGTAATTCATAATAGCTATAATAATGAATGTGTATTTTTGCAAGAGTACCTATTTATCTTTGTATGTCAATTTATAATTCTTATTATTTTTATTATAATAATAACATTCTTTTCTCCATCGTTTTTTATAAATGAGGATAGAAATCTTATTGCCATTGAAATTTTGTCTACTAACTAACATATTGCTCCTCGATAAACTGCAAAGCGCCTTCAAAATAATGCATATTTAATTTTTTTTTATTTTTATTTTTATTGCTTTTTAATACAGTCTGTTCAATATGTTCATATTCAATATGGCTGACAAAAAAGAGCATCGAAGGAATAAAAAGGCGAGGAGGTATTAGAATGTAATCAAAAATGATTAGAAAAATTCTCATATTTGAAATGGTAACTGAGAGAGACATTTTCCCTCTCTACAAGGGATATGTTTTATTCTTTTGGGTTAAGATCAACTCTTTTTTGTATTACAAATGATATTTTAATACAAAAATATTAGAATGTAATAAGAATTGATTAGAATTTTTTTTTAATATTTCCCTAGTATTGAAAAATAATATTTGCTGTATTGCATACGGTTGTAATACAAGAGCTGTATTGAAAAATACCCCAGAATTTTTAACCGTGTAATGTTAACTTGACGGACAACTTATAATATGTAATAAAAATTTAGGAAATAAGCGTTGTTGAGAATATTATGTTTGGGTTATTTATTCGTAAGTAACTAAACCGATTTTTGTTAAATTTTTTCAAATATATTATTTCATGTAGTTTTAATAATATTAAATTTAAAATTAAACAATTTATTTCTTTATAAACAAAGGAAATTTAAGAAAAATTTCATTTTTATAATATTTTTTTGACACCTTCTCTATACAAATCTCATACATCGTCAATGCTTAGCCACATTATATCGTTATAGCTTTGGATCACGAGAACAAATTCCTGCAATTTACAGTCGTGCATTTTATTTATTTTGCAAAAAGTTATTTAAAAAAAATTTAGAACAAATTCGATTTGAGTAAAATATAATTAGCGAAAATATTTAAAAAACAAGTAATATAAAATAATAATATTTACATATTGTCAATTTTCTTATCAAAACAATTTATCAGTTAAAGTATGGCAGACTGTCCTATATTACTATTTTTATTGTGTAGCACGTTTAAACTTAAAGCCATTGGCAAAGTATAGTTCGTTGAACTAAAAAAAATGTTTTGTAAGAATCTTAATAGAAAATTAACCTACATTTTGCATCTGTACGGGGTGGGTTGGTGACGTGTACTTTATATGGTTAGTTTTATCTTCTTCTTTTCTTAAAGAAAAAAAAGAAGAAGAAAAACCCTTAGATAATAATATTTCTTTGTTAAAATTATGTGTGTCAGATTTGTATAAATGTATGACTTTGTTTCTGGCCCAGACGTGAGTTATAGTTTGAGAGGTAGTGTTGATGAATTTGTAGGTATTTAGTTATTTTACACTGATTCATTTTTATTCTTTAAATTTTTAATCTTAAGCAAATTATTAGTTATTTTACAGCGATTTAACATCTACTGAGAAAAAATATACCTTGCAAAAAAAGAGCAGGTCGGTGCGAAAATAAAAATAAATAAAATATACCTACACGGCTGAATCGCACGAACTTATTCTTGTGGTTAAAACTTTAAATATGGCTACACATTTAAAATGTGTATGTTAATGGTATCTTCAGCGAGAAAACGTTAAAAAAATCAAAAGTATGTACTACAAAAAATAATTTTTTTTCTTTAATTTTTGTTAACAAAAATTATTTGTATTTTTTTTTAATTAAATATCGTTTGACCTATCGTATTTTAACAAAATCAGTCCATCTTTAAAAAAGATATATGAATATAAGTGAATGCATACTCTAAAAATTTGGCAATTTGCACCAAAAAAAACGTCAAAATTCTATTTCCGTTATGCGAGTTTTTCGGCAAAAACCGAAAATGCAGTTTTATTTGAATTGTTTTAGACATTACATGGTATGAAATTTAATCAAAATCGTGTTCAAGAAAATTTGAAATGGTTGAAATCGTTGTATGACAGCTATACACGTTCTAAAAAAATCAAATTTTCTCTCTGGGAAATCATTACGCCACGAGCTACTATACCTACAGACAGACCCGCCCTGTTCTTTTATGTCCTCGTATCATTTGCTCGCATTTTTCTGAAAATCTATTCATCTTACGAAGAATACTGTTATAATCAGTTGATCTATGTGATGCCGGCGCGCGGTGGGGTGGACTAAAAATGTGAGTCTTAAGTGTAATACGTTGCATGTCGCACTTTTAGTTGTAATTGATGTTTAAACACCTTAACCGTGAGTCCCGTGTTCCATATAATCTTGCTAAAAACTGATTTCTAAAGAATTCATAAGGAGTGTTTCAAATTTGTGTGCATTTGTTTAGGATGCGCTTTAGACGCCAAAACAAAGTTAAGCTTTATCTAAATTTTATTTCAGATTTGAAGGTTTTTGACAATTTTCCTGAACTATTTTACAGTAAAATACTCAAATGTTTTCCTTTAACAAGTCGAAAACACACTAATTGGCATCCCAACGTACATATAGGTACTCTTGTCCTGTTCTTTTATTTACTCCGAGTGAAAAAGAAAAAATATTTGAAATTATTCCTTATAATCGCATATCATCGTTTGATACAAAAATCATTCGCACTAAAATGACTTTGAAGCATTTGTTAAGCAAAAAAAAAAAAAATTACCTATATAAAAAAAATTATATGAAACCCACTCAGAACATTACCTCGCGAACTATAAAAAATAATAATTTAACTTTTCTGTTACTTTTTTTTCAAGTCTTCTTTTTATTTTCATATTAAATTATTATTGTTGTAAAACTGTAAACTACAGGTGTGTGTACTTAATGTGTATATCATCCCACCACACAATATAGGTATGCTTAATTTCCTAAGCAGTAAAATAAAAAAAAAAATTATTAAAATGTGGCTAAGGTTTTAGGTTACCTTTGTGGCTTTATAGTTTTTCTTGTTGAGTAATTAGCTTTTGTTTACGTTTTTTATTTTTGTCTGCACATTTTAATTGGACTGAAGTTTCAGTAGTTGTTAAATTGAAGTTCTTTGTTAATTATATTATATTTTTTCTTCTCAATTAAAATGAAAACTGTTGCACTTTTATAAAAATTTCTTTGCGAAATGAAACGAAATATTTAAAATAGAGAGAGAGAGATTTATAGACTTCAATAATAACGTCCAATTTATTCGCTATGTTCTAGCAGTTCGAGTGGTTAGAACTAGTTCGGAAATTGAAATCGGTTTTGAACGCGGCCATTTATCACATTGAAGGTTCTATTTAAGAAATTAGAATTTGTGGTTTGTGGTTAGATAGGTACGTGCCAAGTGGTTAATATAAAAATCGAAATTCCGGAGGTTTAGAAAGGCAGACGTGCGTTCGATATATATGTGATTATGTGATTTGCGGCTAACATGTTCAGTTTCAAAATACACATCTGTCAATTCTCTCTGTAAAATAAAAAAAAAAATCTGCCTGAGAGTAATAGAATCCGTGGCGTATTCGTAAAGAGAATATTTTTTTTCCTTATTTTCTTGTGAATGTGTATTTGTATATATGTACGTTTTGTGACACATTTTTCAACTGTTTCACGTCTTTGAAATAAGTTTTAAGCTGTGGAAATTTGAAAACGGCCTCAAAGCAAACTCCGCCATTTTGTGTGTTTTTAAATTAAAATTAGAGCAATTAAAGTAGAAACCCAGTTTTGTGGTTTATCTGGTGAGCGATTTGCTGGTCTGTAAGATAAATTATATCTGATTGATGAAATGAAAAGAAAAAAAGCTAAAAAAAAAAAACAAAAAAAAAATACAAGTTACAAAATGTAAAACCCTCTATGACTTTAACTATTTTAAAATTGTTATTCTGGATTTTACTTCACGTGGAAACCGTTTTGCTGCTTTTAAAATATTTTATTATTAAATTAAAAAATTGTGCTTTTATATTCTGATTCGAATGCATCATCCATGAAATTTATTCAAAAAATATTGAATTTCAACGACAAAGTCATTGTTATCTGGGGTTTCGAGGAAGAAAGGCGCAAACAGTCAAACTTGTTAAGCAAGGATGTGCCATGCCTTTCATCATAGATAACTCGAGGAAGGATTGGATGGCATGGTGGTGTTTAAGCAGGTTATATTTCACAGAGGCTTAAGTCATTTCTAGCAGGTTCTTGATAGCCTGACGGGAAGGCGCAATGTCATTTTGCTTTTAAAGATATAGTGGATTAGAGAGTGTACGCGTTTGTAGTTTAAGCTTTTGGATTGGTTTTCCTATACCTTCCATGCAGGGACATAAATTTGGGGCTTAAGTCCCACTCAAGTGGGACCCAAGTCCCAAATATTTTTTGTTAACAATGGGATATTAGTTCCAAATTTTTTAGAAGCATAGAAGATAATAGGCGCATGTTCAGGAAAATGAGATCTCGGAGATCTCAGCAATCTCAGTTAACTGAATAGGATTCCTCACCAAAATTTCTCAGCTTTACTGTCAAAACTCTGAGGAAAAAAATCTTGGATTCGCTTGCTCACTTTTTGAGTGAGGAAAATCTCTGAGATCTCATTTTTCTGAACACGTCAAATATTAATTTGTTGATGTTTTATTTGAAAGAAAATTGGTAGAGTGCTAGCAACCAGCATTACGGCGTATAAGCAGTGAGGTATGTATGCAACCCCCCTGCTTTGGCACACTATAGAATTTGGGGTAGGTCCGAGGATGGGTGTATGCAAAGTTTAATGAGGTAGTTAACCCCCAACATTTTTATTTGGGTCCCACTTGAGTGGGACTTAAGCCTTAAATTTAATTTGGGCTTTATATCCCACTCAAGTGGGACGTATGCCCCCAAAAATAAAATTTAGGCTTTATGTCCCTGGGCCTTATGTCCCTGCGCCATAGAAAAAGGAGAAGACCTGATCAAAAATAGGTTCAAAGTAAAAGAGGAGGTTAAAAGATCTTACTGCATTATTTTGGAAAGAACCCCTGAAACTGAAATAAGCTAAACTAATACTTGGGAATTAGTTATACCTATATAACCAAAAAAAGTTTCATATCCTGCATCAGACTAAGCTTAGCAGCTGCGAAAATGTGCGAAACTTTTGATGTAGGATTATAAAAAAAAACTTATGATGAATTTTTCGAGAATTGTCATGAATTCTCTGACAATTTTTGTATGAGACAAAAAAAATTACAATTTACATATTTGACAGTATTTAGTTGCGGCAAGTTTCAGATAAAGGTATGCAAAATGATTAAATTGCAAAACAAAAAATTGAGGAAATTATCATTGCGAAATGAAAAACAACCCAAATCTTCTAACAGACCCTTACCCACTATTGACATACAATTCTCAAGCATTAATATGTGCTTGTTGTGAGTCGGCAAGAATATTTTTTTAGGGGTACTGCCTGTTCTGATAGAAAATGCCAAAATCTCCAAGAGAGCAATACCATCAAAATCAAAATAAAAAATAAACGATTATCCAATCTTAGTTCAAAAAATATTCAACATTGATTTTTTTCAACTTTTGTGTTGGGTGGTTTTTTTTTTGATGGAAAATCATAAACAAGGGAACCCATTTGGTCCCATTTTCCTAAATTATCAATAGGAAGCGTTAGATTTTTTTAATTTTTGGGGGTATTGCTTTAAAAAAATAGAAAGTTTTTTTTTTTGTTTTACGAACATTAAACTTGGGCAAAGGATGGCCTCAGCTCATTGCCTTTGGTTATGTCTCACTAAAAAAACATCTTGAAAAATTATTTGTTGATGAATTATAGAAGTCTATAGAAAAACCCACTAAAAATAAACCTTAAAAAGAATTCACGGTAAGTCAAGGAGTCAGTCTCTGCTCTTTATTACTTTTTGTGCCCTTTTCATTCTTTTCTTTACCTTCACCTTCATACTTTCGTAGTCTGGGGAGCATATAAACGATCTCATGAAATCTCTAACTGTTGTGATACGGTTCATCGTACCATCGCCCTTTGCATCATAAATTAATCTAAAAAGCCTGGCTCCAGGAACAGATAAGGCCCTCCTCCTCCATAGTAGACAATATTTGCTTTATTGAGTAGGCGACTAATGTCATATGAAAAACAACATCTGATGAATATGAAATTGATGGATAACACAAACGTGAATCTGTGAACTTTTCAATTGCCAAAATCGATATCAAAGGATAATTGCTTAATATACCATTGCAGCTTAATTCTCACAGCCAACTTATTGACTTATTTTTATTATTCCTTTAACCAACTATACCACTATAATTCTTAATTAATTGATTTTTAAACAATATGACCTATAATCACATTTTTCTCTTCAATTAATTATTATCCACCCACTAGACATTTTTTTTTTGGAATTTGCATTTTCAATAGAAATATATATGCACGATGACTGCAAAACCAATCAAACCTTCATAGATAGACACATTGTTGTATTAAGTTATTTTATGTGTGCAAAAACAATCACTAATTTGATTTTCCCAGATGTACCTAAACTTAACCAACCCACAGCCCATAACACCCATTCACTCTCTCACGCACTGTTTGTTATTATAATTATATACGCAACATGGTTTTCATTAAATAAAAACAAATTTTATATGCAGCTTCAATAATACATAGTACACTCAGCTTCACTTGATTAAAGCAGACATTTTTTTAAATCTCTCATCATTTTAGCTTGGAATCATAATTCATCTGAAAAACAACTACACACCTACTTTAAAATTTTCTATTAATATTTAATTTTATTGAAATGGAGTCATTTAAAGTATATTAAAAAACTATTTAAAAAAATTTTTTTTAAATTTAAAAAAATACCTTCCACATTATCCCAAATAAATTTCGTTAAATAGTTTTTGTTTAGTGCGTTTTGTTTTTGTTTTCAAGACAGGTTTAAATATTTAAGAGAAATAAACCTTTTTACAAATTAAATTAATTTTTTAAAGTTAAAATTCTAAAAATTAACTTAGATAATAAAATGAGTCCTTAGTCAATTGACCCGGAGCTAAAAAGTTACTATTAGACAAAATACATTTAGCTAATGCTTTGTCAAATACTCTTTTAAATGCAGTCTATACTTTCTCTTAAATTAATTTATCCGGTGCGCAGGTACTTGACTAGAAAATTTTTTAATGGATTTTACTTCTATTTTTGTTGCTGTTGTTTTGCTTTGTGAAAAAGCCCCTTGACATTTGTGTAGAGTAAAGCTTTTTCATTCATTAAAAAATGTGTGTTTTGAAAAATTATAGTTGACATCCTTGGTACAAGTGTACTGAAAGTAACAACAACAAAAAAAAAAAGAAAACACGTGAGCTTTTATTATATATCGAATATGTATATAATTTGTCCCCTAGCAAAAGAAAAATGAATTTATTTTATATGCAAACACAAAAGCTCACGATTTAGTAAATGCCTTGATATACATAAACCTTACTCGTGTATTTACGAGGGTTAAAGAGTTGCCAGTTTATGAATTGAGTAAACATACCTATCATTTTTTATAAATTCATATTTCGTTTTTTCTTTGGATAAATTGGGATTAATTTAATTTTGTCACATACAATCCAAACCATATAATATAACACAGTAAAATACAACTCTGTATTTCAATAAAATATGAAAACCAAAAGTACCGCAAAAAATTACCTCAAAAATTATCAGTTTTTTAAAGAAGTCAAAAATTTTAGCTTCTACATAAAAATACGTTGACACTTTTTTTGTAAGAACAACAAATTTTGAGAAAAAAAAAAATACCGCAAACTTGTTCAATACTTTACCTCAACGCCTGGCGGCAGTGGCGTGGAAAGAAGGTGTTAATATTGTAATTGAATAAGCTACTATTTTTGCCTTAACATTTTTTCACACAAAGGAGTGTTTAAGAGTTGTAACTAGTTCTCCAAAAGATTTCACGTCACCAAATTTATTAATTTAAACAGATTTGTGGCTTTGAAAAAAACTAAAACGTAATATTGTATGCGGCTTTTTATAAATATTTTTTTTCCATTTTAAATAATTTTTTTTTTGAAAATGGAAAATGGGAAATAAAAAATCTAATCCATAGTTTGTTTCTTATCTTGATCTTTTTGTCGTATTCCAATCAAGAACAATAAAAATTAGAAACTTAAATTTCCCGTAAAAATAAAATAAAAATACAAAATTATTTTTTTAAACAAAAAAATTCTTTAAATTATTGAATATATGTTTTTCATTGATCCTTGTCATTTAAAAGTTCTGAATTTGTAAAAAAAAATCGATTTCGGGATTTACCAATTTTAATTTTAATACATTTCTTAATTTTTTTTTTTTTTTTTACAAAAATTTGGTTTAAAAAAAATTGGGCATACTGTTTCTAGTGATGCTGAATTTAACAACTGAAAAATGATTTGTTCTCTGTATATGTATTTTGCCTTTTAATATTTTAAATTTGTGTTAATATTTAAACTTATTGTCTCTAGCACCCAAGGATATAAAAGTTAATGGAACTGAGTTTTTTGGTTTATGTTTCAAAATATATTGAAAACTAGCTGGCTTTGCACAGAAATTTTATAAGGTTAAAATAAAATTTTTACCCTTTACAATGAATTTTTTGGCATGTCCCGATAATTTTTATAAACAAATGTAACAAATTGGAGAGCGTAACACAATCTATAGGTGATCCTACTCGCGTGAGGGACAAAATTAGCCGTTTGTCAATTTCGTAATGTTTTTAATTCTTTAGAATAAATATTTTCTCTTTCTCATACAAATTAGAAATACCATATACCCCTGAAAGTATGCAATTTCGGGTTTTCAATATTTCCCTACTTTTTCGGTCGAATATAATTTTCCGAAGAAGAAAAGAGAGTTTTTGATTGTAAAACCAATTTTGTTTAAGCTATTTTTAAACATTTTTAAATTTTAAATCAAAAAAATTATCGCCAAAAATAGTCTATCAACAAAAAAAAAGAAGAGTTAGTATCTACTAATTAGTTAAAAAAAAAAATTGTAAATAAAAACTGTAAACGAAAACTGAATTTTGCCACTACTTTTGCCTAAATGGTGTTTTTTGTTATATTTACCTACCTATTTTGAAGATTTTTTCTTAGAATATATACGCATAATGGGTCGTATGCTAAAAGATAAGATCGATCTTTGAGTCCGAGCTAACGAGCTTGAACTCACATGTGAGATCGATCTAGCAGCGCGGAACTCGGACTCAGTTTCGCATACAAAAAAATGATATCGGTATCAACAGCTCTGACTCGATGGACTTGAGATCGAACTAAAAGCTCTCCGCATTAATTTCGTTGTTGTTTTAATTATTAATATAATAGGTGTGTTTGGTATCTTTTTTAAGAAAAAAGTGTAAAACCTGTCAAACTTTGAAAGAACAAGAAAATACTCTCAGAGAGGGAGATCTTGTCCAAAAGTTAACAAACGCACTGAACAACTTTTTGTGTAAAATGTCACTTTTGTGAACAAGACGTCAAACATTGGCAAATCATTTTGAACCCTGTAAATTGTAAAATAATTTTTATAATGAAAAATGGACTTATCTGAATCTTCATCAAGTGCATGAATAAAAACAATCTGAATCAATATTTTCTAAATTTCAAGTCGTCAAGTAACAGACACTGACAGCTGTGCATTTGACAGTTTTTACACTCCTTGCACACAGAAATTTGTGTAGCAGAAAATTGCAAGTCATCCAATGGAGGGGAAATAATTTGCTCTCTCATTGTGCTCTCTCGTTGCAACTTTTTTGAGTTAACAAACAGAAATTTGTCACAATTTGTGAAAAACTGTGAAAATTTGTGCAATTTTGCAAGAAATTTCACGTTACCAAACAGAGCTAATGTGGTAGATGCAGAAAAACCGTGCAACTTAAAAATATAAGGAATTTATCTAAATACATTATTTTACAATTTCTTTTGTTTAATATGTTTTCCAGATTTTGTTTTCTTAATACATATTTGTACAAAAAAAAAAAAAAAAACGAATATATATATGTAGGTATATTCACTGAAAAAAAAAAAAAACAATTATAAATTAATTCGTATATACAATTGGTAGTAGCACCTTTAAATTGTTGTCTTCAGTTGTTGTTCAAAAATTCAATGAAATTGACGGAATAAAGAATGGTCAAGTCTAATAAACTGACATTCTAGTATGAATAATACAATAAATAATAATAATTCACTGGATATGTTGTTCAGTGTTGGACATTCATTCTAAATATTCAGTTATAATTTCGGCAACTTGTTTCAATTGGTCATTAAAGAAATAATAAAAGCCAAAATCCACTAAAAAAGCATTTTGCCAACCCTTGTAACAAACTGAGTACCATACTTAACAACTTATGAGTTCGATCTCATATATTCAACCATTTGCTCATCTTTGGGCATACCAAATCAAGAACTTTCTCATACAGAGCTTTTGAAATGAGATCGATCTCACAACATGAGATCGAGCTCAGTCTGTTGAATTTTATTTGCATACCAGTCTAGGAAAGATCTCAGAAAAGTGAGTAAAGAGTTTGAACTCATTTTTTTGCATATTACCCAATATATGTCAAAAAAAATATTTTTTTTTCCGAAAATAATCGATTTTTTCAAAAATTATGGATTTTTTCAAAAATAATCGATTTTTTCAAAAATACTCGATTTTTTCAAAAATACCCGATTTTTTCAAAAATACTCGATTTTTTCAAAAATACTCGATTTTTTCAAAAATACTCGATTTTTTCAAAAATATTTGATTTTTTCAAAAATAGCACAAGTTTACAAAAAAAAATTAAATTTGTTGGACATTTAATGCCGTTATGTTTTCGTTTATATTTGACCCCGCTGAGCTCGAAAACCACAATAAATTTATTTTCAATGGATAGGTTTTCGAGATATGAATTTTTAGATTTTGTTTGTGCTATGTTCGAAAGCAGCTTTACAATTTAGCCCAAATATTGACCTAGTTAAAACTTATGTGGTTGTAGATGAGTTTGATTGAACAATATTAAATTACCAATCCAAATTACATTTATTTTTTCCGGATAAGTTGAGGAGTTTTAAAGATATAGTTTTAAAAATATCTAAAAAACATTATAATTTTGAACAAAAATGAGAAAATAAAATTTATTATTTTACCAAAAAAATAATGAAATCATAAAAAAAACATGTTTTGGATTGTGTACGTAGAAAAGATAGTTAAGGCGGGAATATGAGGTATAAACGAAAAGAATATTACCAAAGTTATGGCCGGTTTACTTACAAACCACCAAAATTTGACTTTTTCACTACTTCTGGTATTTAACCTTATAAATCTAGGGTGATTTGCGTAAGATTAATGCATCTAGAGCGTGTAAATTTGGTCAAAACTAGAAACTTATTTACTAGGAAAGGGGTCTACGTCCCCCCGTTCAGACAAAAAGTGCAATTTTCTAAAAAAAAATATACTTATAAAAAAAACAACGGTAACACTAACAATATCATACTATATTTGTTTCCAATTAATTTTTTAATTTACAATTTAATTCAAGGTATTTTGAGTTTTTCAAGATATGCACCTACATTTATTTTCAAACTCGAGATTTTGATATTCGATATTTTTATATATTTTAAGTCAAAAACGAAAAACTATACATATATTATTGAAGTGCTTAGTTATAATTAAAAAAAAAAATATTTTGGGATTGAAAACCCATTCGGGTTGGTCAAATAATAACTGTGGTTTTTCTTCATGAGATCGTGCCTGAGGAAAAACCCTGTCAGACGCAATATCACGTACGCTTAGGGAGGTAGGTACAGGTATTTTCCACTTCCAAAATTTGCTGCAGACTTAGACAGAAAACTTTAAGGTAAAACCCAATAATTTCCCTTTAAACGAAATAAAATTTAAATAAATGTTAATATCAATACATTCAGCCCTTAACGTTGCAAGTTTTGACCACACATTGACATTTCGCCCCCAGCAATAAAATGTTTACTAGTTTCTTCATTTTTTCAAATTCTTCAACCTTATTTGTGTTAAGTTGGCAATGCCCTTTGGTTATTTCCTGCCTCGTGCTGGCGTATAAGTTTGTTTACTTTTTTGTTGTTCTTTCCAACAACCCCAATTTCAAATTCATTCAAACCCATTGAAATACCTACACTACACTACATATAAGTACATATTACGGAGATCTGTCAAGGGAAGGCGTTTTAGTGTTGTTGTTTTGATATTTTCATGACTCGCTTGTCATATATACACAGGCAGCTCCACAGTAGAAAGATGCAAAAAAAGCTTTATGCTTTCCATTTTCACATCCAACCTACATCAATTCTGCTGTGCGAATACTTTCTCTCTCGCACTCGGAACTCTCACTTAATTGGTATATTATGTCGCCATTGAAGGGAAAAGCAAATACGTGCATATCGTTGTATTATTGTGCTTATATTGGGGAAGGAAAAAAAGCTCAACTATATGAAAATTTTGTAGCTGGGAAAATTTAGCACAACCAAAAGCATAGCCAAGCTAAGTACTTTTTCGAAAAAGGTAAAAACTGTGTCCCTTCGATTCCTTTCTCTTAGACGGTTAACGAGTGCGGCACGGGTGTAAAGTGTAGCCGTTTCGTTTTATTCTATTTTTTCTTAAAAAAAATAGAAAAAACATATTTTTTTTGATTTAATTTTATTATTTTTTTTCTGTCTGTGAAGTTTTTTTTTTTCGAAAAAAATCGGATTTTGTTTTTTTTTGTTTAAATAAAAATACGTAAATCATAAATGGACGTGTAAAAGAAAAGTTTTTCGATGACTCAAATATGGGTAATTATTTTGAGAGAAAAATAAAAAAAAAAAAAAACTACACGGGAGTGAACTAATAAAATTGAACGCAAACAAAGGCGAATATGTAGTTTTATGTAATCAACACCTTTTGAAAAAAAAAAAAAAAGGACACTGTCGTCTTCTCTTAATTTAACGAGCAACGAACAAACTTGAATATCACTCCCACACTCCACAACTCCATCAGACTAAGTATCATCCTAATAATTTACCAGGACTAAGTACAATTTTGTTTTCTTTTCTACAAATCGAAAATCGATTTGCCATAGCTAAATTATAGGGCTTGCAACGAAAAAGGATATTTTTGTCCTTAATGGGTGTCCTTCCATTAAGACAAACTTTTATAATGTTATTTTTGTTTGTTTTTTTTTTGTTCAATTCTTTTTATTGGTAGAAATGAGAAAAAAAAATATTTACGAAAGTTCAATGAATCCTAAGGACTTAAGTTTTGTACATTGATCCTTAGAAAGTTTCTTTATTTTGGAACTATAATAATTGTCAACCTATCTTTGATTACCGCTCTCTTAAAAAAAAATGAGGATAAATTTGGTCAATTTTCTAACTGCAACATGACGTGTAGGTGTAGGTAGGTACTTTCTACCCTTATGCTAACTTCGAACGAGCTTATTTTCTGGATAAAATAATTGTATGTTATTAGGGACACGATTTGTGTGAGCAACGCAAAACAACTTAATCACTTTCTTTATTGTTTGTGTACCACATTTATAAAGTACCTAACCTTGAAAGGGATGAAAGAAAAGGGTAGTTAATAATAAATACAAAAAAGAAAATAACCATTTATAAGAGAATCTTAAATATATTTTGTTGACATGAGGTCTATTTTGAAGTACAATCGTGTGCAATATTTTATGACCAAGGACAATAGTTTTATATTTTTTTTTCTTCTCTTTTATTATAAATATTTCATACAGTAAGGTCGTCTTTTGTTAAGAGGAGTGAGAATTTTTTCACCATCGCACTCAAAGTATTTTCATTTTTCTAGCTTAATCGATAAGCTGTAAAATTGGTTACACTTTTATAGTGTTTTCGTTGTCTACACAGGTTGTTAACCTGATTATGGGAAAATTAGGAAATGCAAAGGTTTTGTAGGTAATTTATTTAATAGCATTTGACGAATTTTATTGATTTTTTATAACTTTTCTAAGAATAATTTAATATTTTACTTAAATGAATTACATTTTTGTCGTAATGAAATAAAATGAAGCTTATGCTTAAGAAGTAAAAGGTATCTTCTAGCAATTACTTCCTAAAAAATTAAAAGTTTTAGTCTTTTGAATAAGAAAAGAGTTAAATATATTTTTCAAAGAAGAAAAAGCTAGTTAATCATAGCTTTTACTAGTAGCTTATGCTAGACAATTCTAGCTTAAGAAGTCTTTTGAATAAGAAAAGAGTACAAATTATTGTTGAAAGAAGCAAAAGCTAGCTAGTCATAGCTTTTACAAGTAACTAAAGCTTATATTAGTTGCTAGATAGATATTTCTATAGTGTAAGTATTATTTTATATGTTAAAAAAAACGTATTAGGCTAAATAAAGCTTTAGCTAGAAATTCTTAGCTGATGCTTCATATTTTAAGCTTTTCTTTCTTTCTTCGTATTTTTCGGCTCAGGTACATTAGTTGTCTTACACTTCTAAACTTCAAAATAATATGAACTATTCAAAGATTTGTAGAAATCAAAGGTGAAAGAATTTTAATATTTTTGTAGCTTTTACAAAATAATATTCTAGTTTATGCTATTTTTAATGTCACACCCAAACTGAAACTTAACTTGGAAAAACAAAGTACATTAATCTAGCGTTGGCTATTTAAAAAAATGGCTATTTATTAGCAGAATAGTTTTTCTTGCTGTGTAGCTTAAGCTTATTTTTATCCATGCTAAAACTAGCTTTTACTAAAAATTAAAATCTTAGGTTTAGCTTTTGTATTAATTTATAAGACGTTTTAAATAGCTTTAGTTTAGTTTTCAATTAAATGGATCTATATTTTATGTTAAAAAAAAATAGCTTATGCTAGAAAAATTGTAGCAAAAGCTACAAAAATATGAAATTGCTGTATTAATAGAGTCAAACTAGGTTTTGATATCACAAAAATTTGTAAGAGTTCATGCAGTTCTTAAATTCTGTAGTATGAAACAATATTTTAAACTATTTTTATTAAAATTCTTCAATTTTATAGTTTTAAGAATTTTTCATTTTGGACACTGCAATGTTCAGATTGGACTCAATGTGTCGATTTATTTTATAGAATACGTAAAAAAAAAAATTCAATTTTACACGCCATTCAGAGGCTTAGGTCTTATTAAAAAAAAGAAATTAACTGAACCGGAGTGTCTATTGAGTCCGTTGTTATAGCTCTTGGTCTAATCAGAGGACTTTAGCGAATGATTAAATTACATCTTCCTTTTCATACAAGGTTGAATTTTGGTCACAGAAATATTTATGGCTATCAAATACAAAAATAACAACATAACACTCCGGTTCGGTTGGTTAGGTCTTTACTTTTAAATTTTTATTTGTAATAAATAATACCTTAGCATCTTATTCGGAGTGTAAAGTTGGCGTTTTTGTATTTGATGGCCATAAATCTTTCAGCCATATAGGTACAAATGATATCAAAAAATCAGTTGCTATTTATAGCTCTCGGTTTATTATAGTTCGTGTGGGAAGCTTTGACAGATTTGTGGGCTCGAAAATACAAAAACTTGAATATTTTGCTAAAATAATGCAGACAGCTTGGATATATTTTTGTTTTTTTGTTTGTCAAATTTTATATTTTAAAGTGTGGTGGTTCTAGCTTGACATTAAGCTGGGTCTGCCACAAGTATGATGAGGAAGCGATTCTAATACCCAAAAATGTGTTACTTAACTTAAACTTAAATCATGCATCATTATAGAATTTCAACTATGGTGGACGGACCTAGAATTTTCAATAATTTCTATTTTTAGTCTTTAGGTTTCTAATATCCGAAAATTAGTTTGAACATTTTTGACTGTTTAAAAAAAAAATTAGAAACTAAAAATTAAAATTCTCCAAATTTAAGGTTACAAATTTTTGTCCAATTAATTTGTCCAAAGTTTAAAATTTTGAAGATGATACAATTTATTTGGTTCTACCTAGAATTTTAATTAACTCTTCAAAGAGTTTTCAAAACATAGATTCTTTTATTTTTGATTGAAGCAGGTTGAACTTGATCAGTTTGTTGTGGTTTAATCGTCTCCGAAAGCGCCTTTTCTCACATTTATACATCGTAGTCACAATTATTATTATTCGTAAGAAATTTCCATTGAACTCGGCTAAGAAGTCAGAGTTCCTTTTACATAAGCATCTAAGTCTGGTTTCCATATGTCTATGAAATCGTGCTTCTTTATTACCTACTCACTTATAAAGGGTGTTTTTTTTAGACGTGTGGTTTTCAAGAAGAAATAAAACGCATATATAATTTTATGTTATGGCCAAGAATTTATCCGTATGTCAGCAATAACGTGCCGAATATTCTCTTCCAAGGCGTCAATTGTCTCGGGCTTATCTGCGTAGACAAGCGAATTCACTTAACCCCCACAAAAAATAGTCCAGCGGTGTTAAATCGCACGATCTTGGAGGCCACGCCACAGGCCCACGACGCGAGATAATGCGCTCACCTAAAGTTTCCTTCAATAAATTGATTATTTCGTTGGCTGTACCTATAGCATGTAGCGCCGTCTTGTTGGAACCAAAGGTCGTCCACATCAACATCCTCCAATTCAGGCATGAAAAAGTCATTAATCATGGGTCTATAGCGTTCCCCATTGACTGTAACATTATGGCCGGCTTCATTTTTGAAGAAATATGGACCAATGATTCCCTCTGCTCATAGAGCATACTAAACAGTGACTTTTTAAGGATATAACGGCGTCTCAACAATGGCTTGTGGATTATGATCACTTAAAATACAAAAGTTTTGCTTATTAACGTACCCATTCAACCAAAAGTGAGCTTCATCGCTGAACAAAATTTTCTTGTGAAAATCGGGATCGGTGGCTATCTCGTCGCGCAAACCGAACCATTATTTTGGTTATAAATTTCCACGATTTGCAAACGTTGTTCAGGAGTAAGTCTATTCATTATGAAATGGCAAACCAAACTGAGCATAAATCAAGTGACAGCTGTCAAAAAGACCAACTCCGAAAAAAGTATTGCCAGATTGAAAACCACACGTCTAAAAAAAACACCCTTTACTTAATTTTATCTTGAATGCTGCTTGGTAAACTGTCTTAACTCTCAACAAATATTCTTATTTTGTTTTAACTTTATAAGAAATCTTAGAAAGTTAAGACAATGTAAACATGTTGGAGTTAAGACAGTTTACCAAACCGTGATAAGATAAGATGAAACAGTATAAAAAATCTGTAAAGTTAAGATAAAGCAGCAGGTTGCGGTTACTTACCCGTTAGACGATTGTTTTCTACATCATGCATAAGCTAAAAAGTTAAGGTATATACCTTCTTAAATTTATGTAAAGGGTCTTGGCTTACTATTTTACACATTTTCTTACTGTAGGTCTTTTATAAAACTGGTTCCTGGGAGGTGTTATATCAAAAGAAAACATCACAGACCCACTCAAAACACAAAAAAAAAATATTTCTTTCGAAAAAATAAAACATTTATGATTAGTCCATTAGTATTCTTGATCTTTCACTGCGATAAATTTCCTATAACCTCAAATTATATTCAAATCCACGTATACAACTTTCTAAAATAACTTTTGTTCATATTATTTATAACTTTTCGACGACAGAGTTCAATAAACGAATATCAAATTCTGTCCATTACCTATAATTCATAATAATTACGATAAGAACTTCTAAGTACCTACATGTGGTTTTGTCTCTACTTCTTTTTATCCAAATTTACTGTCAAATAATGTCTCCCTATCCCTAGTTACAATCAATTCGAAGCTAATTTAGCCATGTGAACTTATATAGATTAAACCATTATTACAGTCGGTAAATATGTCCCTATACCAATTTAATGAACAACTTTAAGCGTCAATGAATTACTGTCTAGATAAAAGAAAAGGTTTTCTCTATAAATGTATGTATATACTCATAAATTACTTTAACCCCCTATTATATGGATTGCAGCATAAAAAACCATTAACATATATTTGTTTAACCTTTTTTTCCAAAGAAAAAAGAAGAATCTAATTATTTATTCATTTGCCATTGTTGAAGGATATCTTATTGTTTTTTTTTTTTTTTTATAAGCGAAGGCTACACGTGCGTTCAATTCAATTTTGTCGTCCACATCACAACGACTTTTATTTTAGCCAGAAAAAAAATAAAATTCTCAGTGGTATTTAAAAAAAAATATATATATCTACAGCAAAAAAAAAAAAAACAGAAGCCATACACTACTTGTCGAACAGAGTTTTCTTCTTCTTAATTTTGGAAACCCTGAAAAAGAAATTAAATTTTCCTGTCGAGACAGTACACAATACCAAAAACAAAAAAAAGAGAAAGTCTGGAAAACAAGCTTCATATAATATCTATATCAGTGACAGTATGGTAACGGAAACAAAAGTAAAATTAATTTTTTTTTAATACTCGTTTACATATACATACGTATGTTAAGGTGATTTAGAAAAAAAAATATATACAAAAACCTTAGCTTAATTGCAAAAGCCTAACCTTTTTGGTCTCATACCGAATTCGAAGAAATTGATATTAATGGTAGTTTTGTTGTTGATGTTTTTACCCGGTTACCTAAATGGATTAATTTTATTTATGTTATTTTGTGAAAAAGAACAAAACCCGAAAGTGTATATACCTACATTCCTATGCAAGAAGGAGTTTTGGTTTTCCTTTGGAGTGTTTTTCTTGTTTGTTTTAAAAGTAGGTAACTTTAAATGTGAACTTTTCATTTAAACCTTTCGTTATAAACCTTTCAGCGCAATCATATAAGAAAAAATCAAATTTGAAGAAAAATAAAAAACGTGACACGATGTCTGTAGATAAATCGAATTAATATTGTTCTTCATATTGTTTTGGTATTCCACCAAACATGCCTAATAAACTTGGTTAATCATTGAAGATGATACCATTTCTAAAACCCACTACACTACCTTGCCGGCCGATATCACCATTCATCATTTTTAACTTCTTAGAGGATGGTTTCCTTAGTGCGATATACAGTGTTTCGACTTGCTTCATTTGTTTTAAGGCGATACAAAAATTTATTCAAGTTTAATCAACAGTGGTGTACCATTCGACGAACATTCGCGCCCAGGTTGACGATTTTCTGAAAGTGCTGATATCGATTAGTTGATTTTTGTTTCCAATGATTTGGGCTGTAAAATCCTCTTATTAGAGGCCCCCTCCGGTGTGAACACAGTTATTCGTCCCTATCGAGGTAACCGTCGGAGCAGAATTTTCTCCGCAACCCAACCTTCGTCGAAAATTCAATTTCGGTTCGAGGAAGCTTTCATCGGAAGAAATTTTACAGAAATGCAACGACGCATTGCGATGGATATAAATTTCAGGCAGAGATGTGCAAATTAGCCGATATATCGAAAATGCGTTATATTTTAGATATTTTTTTATAAAATAAACACCATAAGCGTTTTAAACCATGAAAAATCGGTGAGAGAGTGTAATTTATTGTTTATAAAAAATAATTATTTCAATTCTATTGCGCTAGCGTTTTTAAGAAATGTAATTAGATGCATCGATTTTTAAATCAAAACTATCGAATAAAGCCGCCTCCCTATTTCCAAACACATATTTTTTGTTTTCATTAGAAGTGTCTAAAAAAAAATATATGAAATGGATAGTGTAGGATTAGTTTTGGACGCCGAATCCAACGAGCTAAGGGCACGATAAAAAAAAAAAAAGAAGAACATTGCAAAACGAAACCAATATACGCGAACTATCTGACGTGGCGTAAGTAAACCCATCTTGTAATTTTGTCCAATGTCGGAATATTCGCTGAGCAGATTCACCATCCGCTCATTTACTGTGGACTTGTTTTTTCGTTATGCCTAAAAACAAAAAGTCCATTATAAATAACACAAGTTATCGTAAATAAAGTTTATTTCTTTATTACTTACATTTTAATTAACTATTTCTTAAAAAAAACCACCACCACCACTTACCTCAACAAGAACTTGTCGGAGGACTTCGGAGAAATTTTTGTTTGTATCTGTCAAAAATACAACCATTAGAAGTACTTCATCGCATATAAATGGCATGCGTTGAATTTCGTCGGACAGAATTTCCGATCAGCTGATCGGAGAGCTACCTCGAAGCAAAATGTCTCCAATTCGTAGGAAATCGGAGAGCATTCCACTCCGACGTTTACCTCGATAGGGCTGATTAATTATGGGATCCAAGAAGGGTTAATGAATTTTTGTGTAAGCGTGTCAATGAGTTGGAAAATTTTCTGTGGTCATTCCCTATATTATCCTCATGTCATTTCAATGATACCGTTTTATCGAATTAAGACTTCCTCAAAAGAGTTAAAACAAATAAAAAATACGCCCAAAAATGGACGTGCAAAAAAACTTTGTGAGTCGATTTCCTTAAAAAAAACATTATCTATAAGGTTAACTTAGACAGTACCTACCCTGGACTTTTATCAATTTTGACGACAATATTACATTTTGTTTAAAGTAGGCGTGGCAGCAGAAGGAAATTAATTAATTTGATTTCTCATCACATTTATTATCACGATTGGAAATTCCATCGAAATGCGTTAAGCGGTTCGGTTTTTATGGAATTGTCCGCTCTCCTATACAAAGTGCCCCATCGTGATACACGCACTGTGATACAAAGTGAAAGTAAATTTGTTACAAAAATAATTATTTTTGAACGAATTCAAATATCGTTACCATTTTTGTTCTGCTTATAAAGAAAATTCTACAGGCAATAGCTACATACATTTAGAAAATCTAATAAAATCAAAGGGCACGGTAGAGCCCAGCCAAGTTCTGGAACTACACCCTTTTTACAGGAACAAACTCAGACGATTTTCGACCCCCCTAACTTCAGTGCCAATAAAGACAGGAACTTCAAATTCAGAATATTATGGTAAGCTAGCCAAACACGTCTCACCGAATTTCAACCACGTAACATAATTGGTTCCCGAGATATACTGACTCACTCACTCACTTACTATCTCACTCACTCACTTACTATCTCACTCACTCACTGATAGATCATCAAAATTATGGAGCACTTCCCGACACTGCAGAATCTTATAATTTCACACAGCGATTGGTATTGTGGTGCATGCAAAGGTGAAAATCGAATATCTGAGGGTTTCGATTCAGGGAGCGTGGTATCCGTCCACTTTCTCAGAATTGTGATTAATTATATGGAGCACTTCCCATTGCTGTAGAATGATGAAATTTGGTAGAGCAGTAGGGCTTGGAGTGCATAAAAAGAAGTTAATTTTATATTTCAGATTTCCACATTCAAGGGGCGTGGTATCCACCTATATTCTCAGAATTGCGATCAATTAAATGGAGACCTTCTGATTGTTGTAGATTTATGAAATTTAGTAGTGCGGTAGAGCTTGAAGTGCATACAAAAGAAAAAAGAAAATATTTGAGGTTTTCTATTTAGGGGCGTGGTATACACCCACTTTCACAGAATTTTTACCAATTATATAAAGCACTTCTATAATTGTTGTAGAACAACAAATTTTGAAAAATGGCCAAGTTCTTCAGAAGTTGACTAATCTTAAGTTGATCAACTCTAGAGTTGAAAATCGAAAGTTGAAAACGTAAACTTTGAGTGCATAAAAAGAAATTCACAAGTTGAAAATAAAAATCCTCAAGTTGTGTTCAACTTTTAGTGAATAAAATCGGCCTAAGTAGAGTAATATCAACTTCAAGTTATAAGAGAAATTTATTATTTAATAATTACTGACTTAAATTTGGTGGGTTAACTTGGCAAGTTTTCTTTTTATTACGCACAATTCAAAATATTTTGAAAACTTGACAACCCACCAAATTTTAGTCAGTAATTATTAAATAATAAATTTCTCTTATAAGGAGTTGTAAAACGCTACCTTTTGGCAAAAAAAAAACTAATTTAAAAAAATGGTTATTAATGGCACCTCTTATAGAACTATTTTTTTATTTGATTTGATTTTGAATCGAAAACGATTCAACTGTTATTTAACAATTTTTTGTAAATAGTTTTCTTTACAAAAATTTTCAAAAAAGTATTTTTTAGTTTAAAAAAAAAAGTTGAATTTTTTTTTAAACACAATACATATTTCGAAAACAACTTGAACTATTGCTATCAATCTTGGCACCAAGCAGTTTTTTTTAAACATAAATTATTCTTATGGCCGAAAATAACGGTACTTTCCGTACAACTATTCCCAAATCATTAAATAAAATCTTATTTTTCTCTAATACGATTTTCATTAAAATTCTTATATAAATACGATCTATCATTAAACAGGAAAAAAATACATTGAACCATTGTTAACGTTACCTCTCTTGGTAACATTTTTTTTCTATTTCAAACTATCTCATTATCTGTTTAACTGATTTAAATCAACTTTTTTATGCAAAGCTTCTTATAAGTTCAAATAAAATTGCATATAAAAAATAAAAAAAATAAATAAATTGGATTAATAAAAAACATTTCAAAATTATTTCTGAAAATTTGATATTTCAAAAATTGGTGCATGATTTTTTCAAAAATAAATTTTAAATTCTGCATTAGTAAATACTTAACAATGCAGTACCATTTTTTTTTTGTTAAAAATGTTTTAAAATTTTATATAAAAAAAAATAATTTTTTAACAAACCGTTCGATTTTGAATTTTTTTTTCTCAAAAATTAAGAATTGTTAAAAAAATTAGATGGTGAAAATCATTCAAAAAACAATTTCAAAAGTTTTTAAATCAGTGCATTTTTAATCATATTGATTAAAACAAAAAATAATTTTTAACTCCCAAGTTCCATGCATGCATAATATGTCCAAAATGGTGGTTTATTTTAAATTTGTTTGTACTCAAATCATACTACATTCAATAACTAAACTACGTTTTTTCGCAAGTCGCATAAAATATAGGATCCCATAATTAATTGATTTCTATTAAAATCAGACAAACAGGTTTATACTATTCAGACATTAAAACCATCAGTGCGATCGTAAGATCAATTTCATGCGACCCAGTCGTGCATTTTATTTTTATTTTTCAACTTAATCATTAAATTTTGAGCCATATAGTTTTGCAGGAAAAAAATTCAGCCTACTGGCCTTAATTCATGAAAAAAGAAAAATCTGTCTAGTGTCAAATTTGTTGTTCAAAAACAAATTTATAACTCATTAAACATTTTATATTCCGATTTGACGTCGTCGGTCGTCGGGATAACAACTCAATAAAGAGTTGTTATAAAGATTAAAATAATTAAAGTATGAATACATCAGTATACCTTCAGGAAATACATATAATTTTATTTTAAAATTTTTTTTAATCAATAAACAAATTTGTTTAAACAAAAATATTAAAAATAGTTTCTGTCAAACAGAATTATAAATTTAAAACATATTTTAATAATCCAATTAATTCATAGCATATATAGTGGATTTTTAATTGCTTACCCATTTTTAATTTACGCGAAAAATTATGTAGTAATGTGGGCGTAGCTTTATGTTTATTTGAATTAAACACCGTATTTTGAAAGAATGATAAATAAAAAAAATGAAAAATTAAAAAAAAAATATCACATGAAAATCTACCACGGACAAATCAAAATCATCTCTTGGGTGTAAAGTGTGTATAAATGTTTATATGAAAAGTTCAGAAGTTCCTTTCATCACTATCCCAAAAAAAGATATCATGTTCACATAAAGCCAAAAGGCATTATCAATTAAAATTATTAAATATTAAATATTTGTGTGTCTTGACCTTTTGAATAAAGGAAGTTTCAAAATTCCTTTCTTGCCTGCAGTTTAACTAAAGGAACTTAAAAAAGTTATTAAACTTTTAAGGCTATAAGAGCGCCCACGTATACATTATAAAGGGCCAGTAATTTAGTAAAGTTCCTCATAAATACTTATATAAGACTTGTAGCTTCAAAGAAAATTCGCCTTATAAGAAAATGAAATGACTTTTGTGAAGGAAATTTCCAAACATTTTTAACATATTCAATGTGTGTACTTTCATACATAATTTTGGACCAAATCCTTGTGTTGGCCAGAAGTTTAAATGAAAATGTCAGGAATAGTCAAAGGAAGATAATTTGACCTAGGACCTTTGAGATTTGAGAGCCGACAAAGCACGAGTTCAATTTCCATTAGTTCTTTATCAAAATCAGAAAATGCTTCACTAGAACATTAATTAATATGCAATATAGGAATTTCATAAAGAAGGGGGCTTGAATGTACAAAGCTACTTTTCGGACTTTTAGTAATTTTTGTTTTTTTTTTCCAACTCACTGTATGAAGTTTATTCCCTCAACACATGTCTTTAAAATTCTAAACTGGGTCAATTTAAAAAAAAAAAAAAAGGTTGTGTACGAACCTAAATATATTAATTTAGAGAATTACTTAAAAGAACCTTTTATTTTTCTTCAGATATCAATTAATTTTCCACGTGTGTCAGCTCTTTGTTTACTTAAGGTTTTTCCAAAAATCTGTGTTTATCAAAAAGGGATGGAATTTCATACGGGTCAACGATGGTTGCTATTTTACCCTTTTTTCAAGAATATTTTATACTTGTAGGTAAAAATTTAATTTAATAAAATTTCTCCTTTGATTAAAGTTACACAGAAATTAAAAATTTAATATCCTTATTTTGTTTGCTATAATGATAAGTAAACAAATAAAAGCGTTTATGTTTTGTTTATATGACAATTATATCTAGCGTGAAAATATTATTTATTTAATAAAATAGTACACCCAATCACTCTGACTAATTGAATGACAAAATATTTATATAATTCATTTTGTATGCAAATAGGTTAGACCTGGGATTTCTATATGTACATTGTACATACCTACAACAATAAAATTGCGTGCTTGAATAAATTAACAAATTGGTATAATGTTCTTTTTAGTACAGGTCAATGGATCACGCATTAAAGGATGCGTGACTTAAGGATGGTTTACCGCTGATGAATTCTTAATGTGATGAGCATATATATAGATAAATCATAAGCTTTTATATAGTTGTTTTTTTTTTATTATTTTTTTTGTCAGTCTGATGTAAGAGTGTCTGACTGGGTTTTTGGAGAAACCACCACCAAAAACGACATGTCGTCAACACTTATAATTATAAAATTTCGACAGCGTTGAGGTGTTCATGGGATAATAACTATATTTGAAGGTAAAGAAGGTAGCGATTTGACGATACTTAATGAAAATAAATATGGAGAAGTTTAAAATCTATTCTGGTGGTTTTCTATAGGTCAGTGCGACTCATTTCGTTCTTCAGTCAATATCATCAGAATAAGCAATTAGTTGAAAGGACTGAAGAGAAATTGTACCTTATTTGTTGGTTTTTGAGTTGCTTACAAATGCTTCTAGAACGATGTTAAACTGGTTACATGATTCGAGTTAATTTAATTTTCATTTGTAATAAATCAACATAAATATTATATATCTGTCCAAGCTCCGAAATCTTAATACCCCATATGTGGGATATTCGAAAAAAAATATGTAGTCTAAAAGATCAGTAGGTAATTGGTCACAAATGGGCAGTTAGTTTGAAATTTTGCGCAGCCGTACGCGAGTTTTAAATAATAAAAAATAAATGTTTTTTTTTATGTTTAAGACCATATAGGACGCTACACGTTGTTTATGGGATATTCAATAAAGGATGACATTTTAGTAGTTGATTACAAAAGATCAGTTAGTTTCAGTAGTTGTTCAGTCAAAGGTGATTTTTAACAAATTTTTAAAGTTTTTGTCAAGGTCGTAGAGATTAAGAGCCCCCAATTTTTGGGATATTCGAAAAACAGTATTGAAACGGTCAGTTACGAGCGATTTCTTACTGAATTTTTAAAGTGTTTTTCATAGTCACTTACTAGAAGATGTTAGTACCCCATTATATTCGAAAAAAATGTCAGTAATTGGTCACAAAAAGTTAATTAGTTTCACCAATGATGTGCCATAGGTGATTTTAAATTGAATTTTTAACTTTTTTTATGATTACTCATTAAGGGTTGTTGGCACCTGATTCATAGGATATTCGAAAAAAGTATGTTACCTCAAAAGCCACAAAAGTTTGGTGATTTTGAGAAATTGATCACCCATAGGTAATTTTTTATGAATTTTTTAATTATTTTTCTTATTATATGAGATTTTGTGGGATATTCGAAAAATGTATGCCATCTGAAAAATACACTAATTGATCACAAAAGGTTAGTTAGTTGTAAAAATTGGTGAGCAATAGGAGTGTTTTCAAGGTCACTCATTACAGAACGTTAGTATACGTTGGTATACTTATTCAAAAAATAAGTAGGTATGAAATCTGAACAACCACACTTATTGTGGGATATTCGGCAAAATAATAATTGGTAACAAAAAGTCGGTCAAGTTAGGTAATTGGTCAGGTTATTTTTTCGTTGAGATTTTAAGCAAGTGAGGGATATTCGAAAAAAAGAAAAAGTATTCCAATTTAAAATAAAATGGGTTATAAAAGATCAGTTTAATTCATTGGTTAGCCACAGAAAATTTATTATGAATTTTTAAAGTTTTTTCAAGTTCACTAATTACAAGACGTTAAATATCTCAAAAGGGGCTTTATCAGAATTTTGTTCGATTTGAAAGTATAATTTTCTTAGACTTCGTGCCACGGAATTTCTTTGATTTCTCTTCAAAACTTTAATTTTACTATTTGAAAATGTTTGACTTCAATTAACGAAATTTATTGATTCAAAACAGCTTTTAACGGCCTTTCGTCCGACAAAAATTTTGTGTTTCGTCCCGGCGATTTCACTTAGACGATTGATCGTCATTTGTTTTAAAATATGTGCTGAAATGTATGTACATAAATGATTCCAGTGCAGATAAATATGTACCTTCCCAATCTATACAAAGGTAGTCCAAAATATTGCGACTGTCAAAATTTTTAATCTGTGTCTACGTTCTGTAACACTCGCATCGATAAAATTGGCTGGAAAATGGAACAAAGCTCATATGATTTGTTTCAATTTTCTTCGTTTCTCAACTACTTTTGCCAATTCGAGAGTTACAGAACGTAGGCACTGGCTTCAGATTTACATACAGCAACAAAAAAAAATACACCCTCACCATTTTTAAAAACTACATGTTATTTTAAATTATTTCGAAATTTTTGAGTCTTTGACCTAAAATTTGGGCAAAATTTTCAAATTTCTATCAAAATTGATCAGATTTATTTTAAAAATCATTTTATTCAAATCATACCAACATTACAACACACAAAATAAATTTTAATTACTTTAGGAACATGGCGCAACATTCTGGACTTGCTTTCCTAAATTTGGTACATATACATACATATTTGCCTTGAATACAATTTCATACATGAAAGATCGCATTCAAGAACATATGTCCAGACATATCACAGTTCCGCGTAAAAAAAACATTAAATGTATGTATGTACCAAATTTCATTAATTTGACAAAATTTCTGACTTTGACAATGTTTTTTTTATTTAATTTTTAATTTTCATATTTCTTATTTTATCCTAGATAATTTTGAAGCCCCTAGTTCAAATACAAAAGATAAGTAAGTTCCACTAGATTCAGTGCCCCAAATTGTATACCAAATTTCATATTAATTGGGGAATTATTTTTGTCGCACAAAATTCAACAAATGAACCTCCGTGCACCGCTTCCGCCTGAAAATACTACAATAATCTTCTACTCCATAAATTTCAATTTTAGATATTTTCTTACTTTCTTAGTAATTTAACAAAAATACATATAAATTGTGCATCTCAAACTACACAATTATTTTCACTAACTTAAGTATAACAATTAGTTAAATTATGTACATCAATCAATCAATTTGTGAAACTTCTTGTGAAAAACAAATGTATATACTTAAATTCTTAACAAATTAAAACACACAAAATAAAAAAAGAACTATAGACATCCTTCGCCCACCACCACCGTAAAGACTCTGAGAATTTGCCGTTTCGCCTCTAAGAAAATAATTTCAAATGATTTTTCAAAAGCCTTAGCAGATTTAAAACAGAAACTTGTCTCTTCCGTAATTCGGATGGATTATGAAATATGACACTGAAAATTATAATTGTGTATTAAAATTAATATTCTTTACATAACAGGTCAAAATTTGTTTGCACTACTTCATTATTCATGCATTTGTGAAAGAAATCCTATTTATCTAATTTAACCTTCAGCTTTAAAACGTGAAGAAATTATATTAACAGTAAAAATGCGAATTTTTAATTGTTTAATTTTGATGCTGAATATGATTATTTTATGCGGCCGTAATTTTGGAATACGCTCTTGTTTTTATATATTTCAAACATTTTAAACAGTGCCATCTGTTGGATATACACCGCCCTGGTTCTCTGTTGCATCAATCAAACAAAAAAATACAAGTTCTGCCTCCGACAACTATAACCGAAATATAGATTCTTTTGCCTAAAGCGTATAAATTTCAATTGGTGCTTAATGATAAATTAATACATATTTATGGTTTTTGTAGGTAGGTACGACTATATTTTACAAATCCCTTCCATAAAATTTCCCTGAAACACTACATCGCCACAGTGGTGTTACAAACTTCTTTTTTTCTTACACCCTTTCGTGATCGTGTATTAATGTGACAAACGTAATTTTCCTTATTTGTCAAGAATAACCTTTTTCTAAATGCACTCCGTTATTCATAGAAATTCGTATACTGCACTTAACGTCCCTACAACCCACTCATATTCCACACTTACTATCTTAGAATCCATTCTTAAGTAAAATAAATGATGTACCTACCTAACCTCCTGCACCATTTAGTTTTCCTTTTAGAAAATGATAAATAACGCTTAACGCTCCCTCACCTCAAAAACTTTCTCAACAATTTATAAATTTTCGCGAAGGACATAACCGTCACAAAGTGCTGTGACGAACGTATTTTCTGTCCAGCCAAAGAACAAAAATTATACATGCAATTCTCTCACTCTATATGGAATTCATTTTTGAACTTCATAAATCACAAAAATTACCTTAGTTGCATTGTGCCACACACACACACGTTAAAAACCTAGACGAGTCCAAGGATTCCCGCATTTGTCATATGGAAAAGGTGCTGGCTACCTTGTGGCGCAGAGGTTTCATACACATATGTATTACCTTACACCTCTTACCTTTTATGACTAATGGAAATGCAGCAAAAATGACACATTCTGATTCGCTCCTCTAAAAATGACCTTAATCTTGAAAAAAAAAAATATAAAATTCCATCTATTCCCAAAAAAACAGTAAAAAAATAAAAAAATGAAAGTTTCATCCCATGTTAAATCCAAATAAACGGACAGTTGAATTTCTTTGATTACGAAATGTTTAATATTTGATTCATCGTATAAGAGGCATAAATATAATATTCAACGAGTAGATACTTAAAAGCCTCCGAATCCTGTTCATCGTGCATGAATCGTGATTGTGTGTTTGCTTATAGTTGGTCAGCGAAATTGAATGTGAAGCAAATTTCTATACCTTTTTTTTCCTTTCATTCACTCTTCTTTTATTTGTTGTTGTTGTTGTTATTTTATTGATCGTTGGATTGCGTTTTTTGTGGGAGTGTGTTTTTGGTGCAAGGTGGAGGAAGCCGTGTGGAATAAGGTGCAAAAAGTTGAAAAGAAAATGAAAAGCGGAAATTGAAAGTTAGGCGTCATGGGTGAATAGGCTTTTTCTGACGTTGTTGTTGTGCGGCTGTGGTTTTGTGGCAAGTGAGGGAGTTTTCTGTTCTACATTGTATTTTTTGTTTTTACTCGTTTTTTTTTTATATTTTATGTTCAAGAGCAAGGCTGTTGAGGAAAAAAGAAGATTCTTATCGATTTTGTCATTCTTTGTTAAAACAGGTTTAAACAGGATATATGCACAAACACACATAAGCTGCATAATACAGCTTAATACGTCTTAAGATTTTTATAATTAGCTTTTTTGTGTCAATATTGCTTGGGTACACTTGGGCGTATGTGGAAATTTTTTTTTTTCAAAGCAAAATTAAATACGTGTACGGTGGCGTATACATACTTTTTTTTTTAATCTAGCAATTGAAGGTGTTTTTGTTTCCCATATTGATATGATTACCTAGTTTCACGTAATATATGAGAAATAATAATCCAGATCGATGTTTAGTCAACACATGAGCTATAGAGGAATTAATCTAATCGAATCAGCTATTTAGATATATAAAAATCGTCACATGAGTTCTGTTTTTGTCTTATACGCCAAAAACTTAACTTTTCCGGAGAGTGTTTTTAGCTTAAAAGACATGGTATAGGTACTTATTTTTCTGTGCGTAATCACAGGGATTTTTAAATTCTTTGAAAGTTTATGCATTGATGGCCAACAATATACAAAGAAATTTGCATTTTATGTTTTTTGAACATCGGCCTTATGCTTCTGGACTGCGGTGTTGTTTTGCCAATATTGGTGTGTGGTCTTCTGTGGGTGATTGCAGTCCAGAAGCATAAGCCTGATGATGGATTATTAAATCCGAAACGCGTTGTTTTTTTAAAAATAAATGTGAAATTATTAAATATTAAAATAAAATAAAAACAAGTTAATGGCCAGTTATAGCTTTCTCTCATCATTGAAAAATTTAATTTCCTAATTTGGGACACTTTGAAAGCAAAATCGGAGAAAATTTTGATGCCAATAAAAAGGTGATGACTCAATTATTAATTTTAGTCCAAAAATTACAAATCAAATGAATTTCTTTATTTCAATGATTGAACTATCTTATCATTGATCATTGAAATCTTAGAAATCGTTTTATGTGAAAAATTGGGCCAAAATGAAATATTTGTTTGACTGGAAATAATAATTGAGTCAAGAGCTTTTTATTGGCATCAAAATAATTACTGTCTCAAAATAAGAAATTAAAATTTTCGATTATGAATTTACATTTTAACAAATAATATTATTCATTACCACACAACATGGAGACTACACCACACTTAAAAAAGATATTGTTTTAAACCAGCTTAGTACCCAGTGTAGCTGGATACAGGTACTAGCTATGGTACCTATTGGGTCATTATAAGAAAATTTGGTACTTGAGCATTTATTTAAAAAGTACCTACCAGATCTAAGTAAACGCAAAGCGGTAATATAGGAACTAAATATGTCTTAAACTGGACTAATTTTGACAGTTAAAATCTAAAAAAAATAAAAGCCTTTATCCGCTGCACCAGAAACAAAATTCATATACATATGAATATTTTTTAAGTTTCAGCTCAAATGGAATGCTATTTTTTGACTTTTTATCTGTTTTTGATATTTTTGTATTAACTGCCATCTATGAAGAAAAAAATTAAAAAAAAATTTCATTCACGTGCACCTGCCATTTCATAAGAAATACATGTGAGTTTAAGGTTCATCGCAAGTTATTTTTCGAGTTTTCAGCTTATTTTGATATTTTACTGTTGAGCACAGCTCTGGTACATGGAAAAACTTGATATTTGCGTATACAGTCATCACCGTTCCATACGTGATTCCAAAGTTCGGTCAGTTCACCCGTCCACCGAATTGTTTTTACAATAAAGCGGTGGTTTCACGGGCTGTGTGTGTGACCACAAGCTTCAATGTAAGGTGCCATTTATAGCTTTCATTAAAAACGATCATTGAAAATTTTAATTGTTAATTTTGAGGCGTTTAGAACAAAAAAAAATGTTAATTTTTTGATGCCAATATAAAACTTATGGCTCAATTATTATTTCTATCCAAACAAAAATTCTATTTCGGCCTTACTTTTCATAACTTTAAAGTTTTTAATGATCAATGGTAAAGTAGTTTTATCATTGAAAAAATAAAAATAATTTTATGTGGAATCTTAGACCAAAATGAAAATTTTTTTGAGCTAAGTATAATAATTGAGAGATAACTTTCATTTTAGCGTATAAATAAACACTGATTTTCTTTTCTTAATGCCTCAAAATTGACAATTAAAATTTTCAATTATCGTTTTCAATGATAGCTGTAACTGGCCCCTAAGGCATCATAGCCCGATAGCGGGTGCCATTGAAAAGTACGTTCTGTCAACGCTCATTTTTTAAATAAATAAATATGGACCTTTGATTTCAACAGTACATGAACCATTGTTTTGTCTGGATATAATATAAGTTTTTGAACCTCTTTGACCCAATAACGGAAATTTTTCTTATTGGCGTAGACATTAAGCCAGAACGAACTATTTCACGTGAGCTATTGCAACGTGAAATTTAAATCAAAACAAAATACGAAAAAATTTCAAATTTGTCCTTATTTCGCTTTGAAAATTGAAATAAGGCCAAATTGGCTCCATTTCCATTTCCAAATCTGATATCTGTAACTCTACAGTTTTTACATCTGCAGGTCCAATAGACTTTTAATCTTTCTCCGTAGTGAGTCTCTCTCACGAAACTCGGTCAGTACAAATTCCTACAATTCATAGAATACTGCATGAAATGACTTAAGCGTTTTGCAGTTTGAACAAAAAAAAAAAAAACGAAATAAAGACAAATTTCGTTTTCTAAGGTAAAATCAAAGCAAACCTTATGTCTATTATTAAAACGAAATAAGTTTAATTTATTTTGTATTTTTAGCTTTATTTCGTTTGTCCGTATTTCACATCACCCACCGTCGTCGAACAGAGTAGTTCTTTTCTTGAAACGGTGACGAGCTAAGTTTCTCCATGTTGAAATGTCAAAATAATACTGAACAAAAATACTTTGACACGCGATCCCTACATAAAAATAGTAGGTACGTCTTAATGAACCATCTATTACTTTACACGTATTTAAAGTCCATTTTAACGACTTACACTCTTTTTATAGAAAATTTTACAAAATGTTTGTATTTTATTTTTGTTTTGCTCGATCTGAGTTCTGACATCATTCAAACTGCTGTGGTGTCTTTGCCTAAAAATTAAGTAGAGAAAATTTTTAATTTGTATTAATTTTGTTGTTGACTGAATTGCAAACACGAACACAGTCAATTTACCATGATGTTGAACAATCAAAAAGTTCTTAAAATTAGAGTTAGCTTTTTGTATAGAGTTTTCAAAAACAGAGTTAAAAAAAAAAAAAAATTAAACCCGTCAGAATTTCAACCATAACTTTTTTTTTATATAAAATTATATTTGGTAGATTTCCTAAATTCGCTGAATGTGTAACCACAGCCCTATAATAAAAAAAATACACTTCTGTTGCAGTAACCCCCTATTAGACTACTGTCATTTTTGCAGTAATGTGATAGTTTAAAAAATGTTTAAATAATATTATTACCGAAACCAAACCTCGTAAGATGTTATAGTTTTCATTACAAATATGTATTTTACTGAATTTTCCACTGATCCATGGAGATAAACTTAAAAAAAATGTCCAACTCTTTCCACACTTGTACACCAAAGACCTGTGTAAGGGCTGACTTTCGAAATTTTTGTAGAGAAGGGTTGTGGCGGTGTTTCTTTAAACGGGAAGTCTACGAAATGTCGCACACAAATAAAAATTGTTACGATTTAATTCAAATGAAAAATTCGTTGACTGTTAATATATCGACTAAAGTAATATTAATACTTAAAATAGTTGACTGTTTAAATTCAACTTAATCGATTTTAAAATAAAAACTTAATTTTAAATATCATATATTTTTGGAAATTTTATACCACAACTTAAAAATTAAAAAAAAAGCGATTGTTTGTTATTTTACATCTAAACTGTTATTTTACATCTAAACCATAACTGACATGGAATGTTATGCAGCTGTTTATATTTCGCCCTACTTTATATTTACCGTGGTATTCTTCGTTTTTGGTATTTCACAGAGAGACAGAAGAAAATTATTTTTGATGACTTCCCTCCAAAGTATTTTATTTAACATTTATATTTCTATATAATAATAACAATGTTATATTTTACCCAACTATGCGACTGAACCATTAACAACATTATTTTGGATATTTGCCAAAAAAAAGAAAAATTCTCGAATGTCATCGTTTGATTTCATTTTACCTTCACCCTTTTTTTTGTAGTGCATTAAACTGAATATGTATTTTTGTATATAAGACCGGAAGGGTTGTTTTTTTTTTTTTTGTTATTTGCTGTGTCATTTTAAATGTAGTTATGAGTGAAATAAATATCATAAGAGTTTGAAAAAAAATTAAATTTGAAAAAAAAGGTATTCCTGGTGCAATGTTGCATATAATTTACATAATCGATTTCACACATATTGATATACATATACCATTTAATTAAATTGTCAACTATATAGAATTTATATAGCTATATAAAATTTTGTTAGATAAATAAATTGGACACTTTTAATTTGGTTAATTGGTATTTTTTTTTCGCCATGTTTTGGAAGAGAATAAATGTTTTGATATTAAATTGTTTTTGTTATGTCTTTCATTTGTTTGAAATTCAGTCATTATTGTGTCAATTGATCTATTAAGAATGTTTTCATCAAAATTATGCATCCATAACAATCACGTGGCAATTTTTGAATTTTGAAAACCAGGGTCGGATTCAGTGCTATACCGAACGTATGTACATTTTTTCTGACGGTATCATTTTAATGATGATGAATACAATTTATTCCATGCTCTTAGAATTGGATATTCGAACATTTTCGATTTTCAAAAAAAAAAGGTTTGTTTGACATATTCATTTAATTTTTATATTAAATCGATAGAATATGACGCACAATGGAGCCGAGGTGGACAAATTTTAATTTTCCGAGAGAACTGTTTTCGATTAGTCGATTCATGTTTTTGACAGTACCTACATATATTAGCCGGAGATTTGGATACACCGGGGATTTGGCTCTAATCTCAAGTAAAAAAATAAATAGAATCCCAAAGTCAAAATATTGCTAAACAAACACACAACACATCTCGACCTGTGACGTCAGTGGTCTTAAGCGGTGGAATGTGTAGTGCATACGACTTCTAAGACTGAGTAATCTGATATGGGTAGGTTCGATCCCTAGCTCAGCACCACTAATAAGGAGACTGCCAAATAATTAATTAAAACGAATTATAAATTAATTCGTATACCATTGGTGGTAGCACCTTTTAGTTGTTGTTGTTCAGAAATTCAAAGAATATTGGAAATTGTTTGTCAACTTGAGTTAAATTTCCAAGATTGTCAATTCGAGGTAAAAATGAAATATATATTGCTTCTCTCTAGGATAGCTAATAATGCAATACAATGATCAAATCCTGTAAAAAAAGTTTTGAACATGTTACAGCAGTAGATTAGATACTCCGGCATGAGTGGTCATTTCTTATAATACTTTTTTATTATTTTTAAAAATTTCATGTTAGGAAGCTCAGCACGTCTCGATAAAAAAAGTTCAAAAACTTTACGTTATTGATTTTCTTAAAAAATCCTACCCCAATTTTAATCAATTTTGACGGCAATATTACATTTTTTTTTGAATGGATGTGGGTAATGGGTGAAAAATAATCGTATTGATTTTTCATAACATTTTTTCATAACACCTACCTAAAAGAATTAATCATTAGTCTCAAAAATCAATAGCTTTTCGAGATCTTTCTGGTTTTAATATTCGAAATTTACATAAATCGAAGATTTTGACTTTTAATATAATCTGTTTCTGACTCGATTTTGTCTTTAGAAACTTAAGATTTTGTGTCCCCATATTTTATTGCATCGATTTTCCTTGTGATTATCCGAAGACTTAACCGACTTTTAAAAAAATTGGGAATATTATAATGTTTTTTTAAAGAAGGCGTGTCTGGGGTGGATGATGGATCCGCGACGAACTTTTTTTTTAAATTTTATAGGTCAAAGACTGTTACATTTTTGATGCCTCCAAAATCTTTGAGAAGCGATAAGATGTATTTCATTAGTAATAGCTCAGCAATGGAAATTCTAATAAAAAGTTATACACACACACTTTAATACTTACTTTTCATTAATTTGATTGGTTTTGTAAAGCTTTCTTGTTTAAGTTTCTCCATAGACCATAATTGTATGTCTAAATTATTATTTACTTAACGGGAAATATCCGTTTCGGGGTATGACGATTTAAATTTCACCTCATTTTTTTAACGATTGTGCAGTATCTTTATTTTTGCACAACTCTCTTTGACAAATTATTGGTTTCGCATTAAAAAAAGAATGTCGATGTCGAATGTTAACAAAATTCAAAACTATGATGATGGAGAATTCCGAAAAAGTGGGTTTCGTATTACCGGCCGTATGGATGTCGTCTGTACGTTCGTACGTCGCACTGTGGTCCAAAATGACTTTTTCGGTTGCAAAAATCATAACTTTTTTTTTTTCTTCTTAAAGAAAATTTCAAAGGCTATGATAATAGTGATTTTTAAGAAAATTGCTTTACAGGGTGTTCCCAAATTTTAGGACTAAAGTAAGATTTTCTTAGAAAAAGCTAAAATTAAAGCAAAACTTAAAAAAACAGTTAAAAAATTCTGCGGCTATTTAATTGTTCCAAAATAAAATTGTTCACAACAGTGGATGCATAAAGTTAACGAACCGATTTTTGATGTTTTTAGGAAGTATTATAAAACCTTCTTATTTTTTTGTTTCATTTTGTCTTAGGTGACAGTTATAGCTTTCATTGAAACTCATCATTGAAAATTTTAATTTCTTATTTTGAGACACTTAAAAAGCAAAATTAGTAATTATTTTGATATTGGCATCAGCTCTCAAGCTCTTGACTCAATTATTATTTCCAGTCAAAAAAATATTTCATTTTGGCCCAATCTTTCCCATAAAACGATTTTTAAGATTTCAATGATCAATGATAAGGTAGTTCAATCATTGAAATAAAGAAATTCATTTCCTGCGATAGGCTGGGCCAAAATGAAATATTCTTTTGACTAGAAATAATAATTGAGTTATCAGCTTTTTATTTGCATTAAAATAATCACTGATTTCACTTTTTAAGGGCCTCAAAATTAACAATTCAAATTTTCAATGATGAGTTTCAATGAAAGCTATAACTGGCCCCTTATCTTATAAATACATTTCCTGATACATATTTTATTGGAACATAAAATAATAATCCATATAGTAATAAATAAATAAAAAAATAAATAAATAAATAATTCTTTCAACAAAATATAGTTGGGCTAAAATTTCTTGGTAATTTTTCAGTAGGATGTAGCCAGATTTTTTTTGTGGCTCTATTCAAACTTCAAAATACTCATAAAAAAAGTGCTTTTTTTTGTTTTATTTACTAAAAATATTATTTTTTTTAATATAAATTTTAATTAACTTGTACAAATAAAACAACCACGTAACATTTAAGAAAATTAAAATTTTCATTGAATATACCATAATTGCAGTAAAAAAATAAATAAATTCGTTTTTTTGTTATTTTTTTTACTCTAATTTGCCCAACTTTGAAATTAAAATTAAACAAAAAACAATTATTTTATTTTCTGGTTTTGAAGATCTATCTTCATGTTTATAAAAATAAAAAACAGAAAAATTAAAGAAAACAAAATCGGATTTTTTTTTCCGCAACTTTTGTCTTTTTGGACCACAGTGCGTCGATTAGTTCACTGTAATTTCAGCTAGAGCTTAATTGTGTTGACCTATTTGCTTCAAATTTGGTACAGTAGCAGTTTTATGGAAAAATTCAAATTTTTGTTTTACATCGGTTTCGGTTTTTAATTTTTCTCGAAAACGGCTTCAATGATTTTTTTATTAAACTTCGTACTTATATGTATACCTGTCAAAATCCTATTTCGTAATGAAAATACAATTTTCACATTTTTTTTTTAAGAAATTTCCTTATTTTTTGGGTTATTTTCGTTTATTTTTCAGATAAATAGACCAATTATATTATAATAGGATGCTTTTTAACTGTTCAAAAATTAAAAAAAAAATTAAAAAAAACTACCTTTTTTTTTTAGTATTTTTGACTTCCTCAAAAATTTCTCTCATATCAAAAAATGTCTGAACCAATCTCATCAATATGCATTATAAAACAAGGATTTCAATAGAATTGTCACACAGAATCACTAAATTCGTTGTTTTTTCGGAGCAGACAAAACATCCATAGACACCGTGGCTATTCTTCGGTAAAATTTAACACTTGTGAATCAATTAACTTTATTTTGACGTATATTTAGTATTTATATTCAAATCTGTCAATGAGCGGTTTGTCGATGACTTCTGAATTAGCGCAATAAATTGTTTATTAATAAGATATTTTAATTCGTGAATAAATTGTTGATCACCAATTTGTTGATTTGTGAATTAGAAGATAATTAAACATTTTGGATAAATATAGGAGTGTCTACTGACTACTGTCTCCTTATCTTTATTTTTTTTTGATTATCTTTCACATTTAGTTTAGTGCTGTTATTTGTATATAAGGTTCTTACCAAATGACAAATTACACGGTAGACTTTCCAGGGCTCGGATTGAGGATTTCAATAGAGGTATGTAGTTAGGTCTATCAAAATGTTGGAAAGTCTATTCTCTTCAATTTTAATAGTGGCGGAAATTTATGTAAGCTTCTTAAGGAACGAACAAAAAATTCGAAAAGTAAAAAAAAAATAAATAAAAAAAAATAAAATAAATAAAAAAAATAAAAAAAAAAATAAAAAAAATAAAAAAAATAAAAAAAAAAATAAAATAAATAAAAAAAAAAAAAAAAAAATTGAAGTTAAAAACTACCCACGCAGAAAAATTGTAAGCTCGTCTTAAAGATAATTTCATTGCCTTCAACATAGGTCTTGCCAATTATCCCATTAAATACAAAAGTTTCGGAGAAATATATCAATCCATGTTTTTTTAAATGGTAGCTTTTGTTAGGGCCATGGCTTCCCGAAAACTTTTCTTATAGTCCTCTAATAGTCCTCTTTCAGGTTTAATAGTCCTCTTTCAGGTTTAAAAAAATTAATCTTTTTATATTTCGTTCCACGAAAGAGTCTTTTTTTCCTGCTTTCGTATTTTTATAAACCTACCTATTTTTATAAACCTACATATGTTTTTTTCTGTTTCCAAGAAAACAACACACACCTACCTAACCTTTAAATTCATATTGCCAGCTGTTGAAAACATTTTCCCTATAGGAGGCATAGAGAATTGTATTTCGTAATATAATATGGTCACTTTTGTTTAAACATAATAAGTCCATTCTTTAACGAGCTTAATATTTAATCACCATCCTGTCACTTTCACCCACTCTCGGACTCCCACTCTATATAGAATAAGAAAAGAAAAGTCTTATCGTTGTCCTGGAAATCGATACATCTCCTATAATGACCCAATTCTACTAAATGTACAAATAGGTAATCAATTTCCTACTTATACTCATCCTTATGCCACAACAGATTTGTCTTTTGTTAACTTTCTTTCATTTTCAAGGCTGACAGGTTGCGCTGGCAGGATCAAAACCATGAAAAATGTGTTTCCTTCATTGAAATCAACCTTGAAGGTGAAATTCAAAACACATCCTTTTTTTTCTAATGGATTTTTCCAATTACAACAACGTGCTGTACCTATATACGTGGTTTATTTGTATGTATCTACGCATAGAAAATTTGCGATGTCCTCAGTTTTAAGAAACGAGGTGAAATTTTAGACTTCTCTCATCATTTGACCCAACCATCGCGCCGCCACCACCACCGCTATAAGAAAGACGAGAGTGAGTTTATTGATTTCTTTTTGTTGTAGGTATATCTATATAAATTCTTCGGAAGGAAATATCAATTATACGGCGGTGATGGTAAAACATGAAACTTGTCAAGTCCTTCAGCTTTGCAGAAAAATAAATAAAATCTACTGAAAAATATATGTAGGTATAGGGGAGTCATGTGCACTGTGCATTCTACACTATAATAACAAGTTCGTCGTCTGTCGTCTCTCCATCACTTTGGCAGGCTTATTTCAAGGACAATGTCAAGGAAGTTGAAGGTCCCCATATCTCTAACATGAATGCACGTTGATGCACTCCTCTCAAACTCATCTCAATGACCTTCGGTTCATATAAACCATGGAGCTCATTTAATATTCGAGCAACGTTTTCTATAATATGAAATATAATTGTATTCACTGAAACCACAGCTTTCATACATAAATACTGCAGTATTCGAACTTTTGGTGAGAACTGGGAATATTACATTAAGGTTTCCATAATATGCTTGTAGGCCTACATAAGGATTCGTAGAGGTAGATTATAATTATTTTAACCTTTTTTATATGAATCAAGTTTGTTTACATTTGCTGAAAGTCGTTAGGTTTTATGATAAAAGGAAGGGGGAAGGTTACAATATACCGCCAAAGTCCACTGTGGGGACCTTTTGATAAGACTATATATGTATGCAAGGAACACAATGTCAATATTTATTCCATTAAAATGTTCATGGTGATGATGGTGTTTTTGAAATGTTTACATTTTCAAACAGTTACGCCATTTTATGTATAGAAATCGACTTCGATCAATGGAGAATCTAAAATTTATATGTGACACTTGTTTGATTTTTGGTTTTTAATTAAAACCGATATTTAATGCCAAAACATTAAATTTTCATATTAAAAGGGTTGATGGCTATTGAGGTCGGGATAATAAACTGTTTGTTTTGTTTACATTTTGATTTGTGCTAAATACACAATATTTTATTAAATGCGACGGAAGCTTTGGCGTATAAAATGTTTCATGAACATTTTGGAATGACCTTGAACTTAGGTTACCACCAATCAAAATGTAACTACAACAAAATGTTTCGATTTTTGAAAAAAATAAAGAAAGACGGAGATATAACTATCTTGAATAACTTCCTCAATAATTTGAATTTATTAATAGCTTCTAGAAATGTACATATACATATATAAAAACTACAGTAATTTGGTGACTGCAGTCAATTTAATAAAAATACTTATTTTTATATACCTTTGTCTTACTAAGTGACTTAAACTTTTAAAATTACTGTCTGCACCCATTTTAAGTTAATTGTCTACGTTACGTTAACAAAAGCATTTATTTTTTTTTTACTGTTTTCCGACTTTTAGTCACTTAAAAGTGATTTAAGTCAGCATTTTTAAATTAAAAATAAATTAAAAAGTTAAAACACTGCAACCAATGATTAACTGACTGTATATAAAACTTTTACTTTTTTAAATTACTAAAATACTGGAAGCAGTAAAAAAATATACAGTTAATTAACTTAGGCGTTATTCAACTGCACCGTTAGAATAATAAATAGGCAACTAACTGTGGTTTTTAAGTAATTTTGTTTTTAATTATATTAAAAGATTTCAGTCAATTATCTGCTTTTTAGTGACTGCAGTAATTACAACCCTGCAATTAATACCTATTGATAACGTCAAATGTGAAAAAGTTATTGAACATAAAAATATGTGTTTATAAATTTGTGCAAGATAAGTTATAAATATTATACCAAATGAACCCTGCTACACTTTGCAGCGCCCCCTATCGCACATTTGTCAAATTAAATTTTTTTTAGCTTTTAAATAAAATATTAGGTAAAAAGGCGAACACTTAAAAAAAAAAAAACACATAGACTTAAGAGATTTTAATTAAAACAAAGTTTATAAACATACATATTTCGTTCTCCAAACGTTACTCAAAAGCAAGTTTCGAAGAGCGATAAAATATGATTCGTTCTCTTGTGAATAATTCAAAAAAGAATTTATTTTTGATTCGATCGCGAATCTAATTTCTTGGTTCCTTTAAAATAAAATTTACCGGATTTGCCATTCCAGTCGAAGTACATATAAAATAAAAAAAGCATTTATGTATTTTAAAACTTTGAATAAAGCAAGCGGTATTCTTGTTTCAAAATCTTACAATATTTTCAAAATCTTTCAATTTTTTCAAAATCTTTCAATTTTTTCAAAATCTTTCAATTTTTTCAAAATCTTTCAATTTTTTCAAAATCTTTCAATTTTTTCAAAATCTTTCAATTTTTTCAAAATCTTTCAATTTTTTCAAAATCTTCCAATTTTTTCAAAATCTTTCAATTTTTTCAAAATCTTTCAGTTTTTAAAAAAAATTTCAAATTTTGTCATTCTTTCAGAATTTTTCAATTTTTTCAAAATTTTTCCAAATTTTTTCAATTTTTTCGAAATATTTCAATTTTTTCAAAATTTTTCAATTTTTTCAAAATTTTTCAATTTTTTCAAAATTTTGCAATTTTTTCAAAATTTTGCAATTTTTTCAAAATTTTGCAATTTTTTCAAAATTTTGCAATTTTTTCAAAATTTTTCAATTTTTTCAAAATTTTGCAATTTTTTCAAAATTTTGCAATATTTTCAAAATTTTGCAATTTTTTCAAAATTTTGCAATTTTTTCAAAATTTTGCATTTTTTTCAAAATTTTGCATTTTTTTCAAAACTTTTCATTTTTTTCAAAATTTTTCAATTTTTGCAATTTTTTCAATATTTTTCAATTTTTTCAAAATTTTTCAATTTTTTCAAAATTTTGCAATTTTTTCAATATTTTGCAATTTTTTCAAAATTTTGCAATTTTTTCAAAATTTTTCAATTTTTTCAATTTTTTCAAAATTTTTCAATTTTTCAAAATTTTTCAATTTTTTCAAATTTTTTCAATTTTTTCAAAATTTTTCAAATGTTCAAAATTGTTCAATTTTTTCAAGATCTTGTTTTTAATTACTTTATCAAAATTTTTAAGTGTTTTAAAAATTTTTCTATTTATTTTTGAAATTTATTCAATTTTTGCAAAACATTTCAATTTTTTCAAAATTCTTCACTTTTATCAAAATTTTTCAATGTTCTTAAAACTTTTCAATGTTCTTAAAATTTTTCAAAATGTTTCACTTTACAACCGAACTGAATGGACACTTCATGAATGATTTGTTATCAGGATCTTTTCGGATCCGATGATCGCGAGCGAACCATATTCTACTTAAATTTTATTTTTCCGATCTCTCAGGAACGAGAGATACAGACAATAAAAAATAGATTTAGTTTGTTCGTGAGATAAATTCTTATAGACCGAAAATTTTATCGTTCGCGAACTATATTTTGTTGGTTAGTGAGAGGATCGATAAAGAAGGATAAAGTTCCATATTTTATGATTCGCAAGTGATATTTTACAAACTCCGCTCCAAAGCTCTAAAATCACTCCGAAGCAGTTACTATAATCTTTCTCCATCGTATAGCCATCCTTTATAAAATCTAAACATAACAGAGAATTAACAATATTTTGACGTTTATAGAATATTTAGTTCCAAATGTCGCCGCAAAGGCACTGACCACTTGGATTGACAACTTGCGTTAACTGATGACATTATGCATAATATTGACTCTTTATTACTGTATCAGAAGTTAGTTTCTAAAGAATCATGTTTTTTTTTAAATACAAATCGATAGAGACAAACAAATTATGGCAAACAAGAAACCCTATATCTCAAACCTTATAGCCAATAATTTGTAAATCATCTACAAATTCCTAAGAAATTGATGTGCTAGTAAAAATCTTCTTAATTAAATTTACGTAAGCTCCAACACGAGCCAGATACTAAATCTAAGATTAACTACCCATTTTCATGTTTATATACATAAACTTAGCTTATGCATAATTTTTGAAAATGTCTCCAAAATTTCCCTCGCTGTCCTCCTTTTTCTTTTCTCTTCTTCTTGTCTTATCTTGTTTTTTTTTTATAAAATACATGACACTTACAACAAACTAAGTGACGCAATTTAGTGCCACTTTAATAATTCTTTTAGGCAGTAATTGTACTTTATGACATTGCGTTTATCATAATATATTTATACACTCTTCTTCACACAAAAGATTCATCTTATGCTTTTGTTGTTGTTGTTGCTGTTTATAATGTTAAATGTAACGCAAGTTGTTGTTGTAACAGTGCAGTGTAAAGTGCAGTAAATATTGTCATTATTATGATGAGTTCATCATCCATTATTGTTAGAGGCTGAGATTATATTGGACAAAATGTGACAACCACTGAACGACAAAGCCCACTGACTGAATCTTTTAAATCAAATTAAATTGTTGTGCTGTTTTTGTTATTGTTGTTGTTGTTGGTGTACTGAATATATACAAAAGTGCAATTGTGCAGAAATCATTTTAATTAAATTTATTCACAATAAGATGATAATCTACTTTACTTTGACTGCCTTCGACTTTTTTGTTCATATTACACACACGTTATAGTTGAGCTATATAAACTTAAGTCAACATTATTAGAGGCGTGGGATTAACAAAACGAGTTTGGGGGTTGGAAAAACGAGGTGAGGTAAGCATACTGTGGGTAAAACGATAAATATGTATTCTTAAGAAAACAAACTTTTCCCTTCATCTCATATATTGAAAAACAACCCTAAACAAGATCTCTCTCTCTCTCCTTTGAACGGGTAAACTGACAAATTTTAATTGGATTTTATAAATTTATATAGATTGAATCCCAAGTGAGTTGGTTTTGTACCTATACCTATATCTTTCATATATATCTATACCTTCTACATGTATGATGCTGTATCCTCATGTCTTACCATCGTGAACTACCTAACCCTTTAAAAAACGTGGCTCATTTTTTTAAGCACGTTTTCTGTTTGTGAAAACTTTGTTAATGGGTTTACTTTATACACAACAATATCAACTACAGATGGCGTTTGTGTAAATTTATATTGATGAAACAAGATAATTAAGAAAATATCAATATCCATGATACACACACACAGAGTAACTCAAAAGATGTAGTATTTTTAAAATGCTTTTGACGTAAATTTTATTTTTCAATCATTTTATTATTAAAAATGAAAAATTAATTAACTTAAAAACGTACATAAATGTATATTAATGTGTATACATAATTTTGTTTTCTTCAATATTAAATTGCAAATCAATTTATTTGATGTCGGAATAATAAAACAAAAATTGCATCAAATTGGGTTGGAATAATTTTGAAAATATGAGTTCGATATTCGAAATAGGTCTTCTAATTATAGATTTTAAGTATTACCTAATTTTTTTATTTTATTTTTCTTATTTTTGTTTCAAGTGTTTAAAATTCAGAATTTGTAGATTTTACTCAATTAAGTGGATTTTTGGGGGGAGATTTGTAATATCGATATCCCCTTTGGTGTAAAAAGAAGGAAATGACCACTTCAGCTATATTTTAACATTGAATGGAAAATGTTGAAAAAAAAAAATAAATCTATATAAGTGGATAAAATCTAGATTGAATTATTAAGATTGTACATGATGGACGTGATAATTAAGAAAATATTAATTTTTTCAACTGTAAATAAATCATTACACAGAGAACAACAACAAATTATGGATGCCGGAAATGGTTTAAAATAGAATTTAATAGCTCATCAAAGAGCTGCAGGAAGAAAGCTTTAACATGATGTGTAAATATTTACACAATCTAAATTTTTTAAACTACATATTTCTTGGAGCAAACAAATTTTTAAAAAAATTACAAGCTTTCAGGGTTATTGGAGAGGATTTAAAGTTGCACGTCATTACTCCAAATGCTTTCGCCAGAGCTGATACCGTTGGAGTAGTAAAAAATTCAGCCGGGTAAATCATTACACATTCGTGTAGTGCGGCTCAAAAAGGTAACTCTGCCTCGTAATTGTAATTTGCAAAAGTCCATATTGGTGGAAATGAACGAGGTTCTGAACAAAAAGAGGTGACATTATCAAACTTTTTTTTGTTAATGAAGCTAAGGTCATTATGAATGATTTTGTGGCCTTTATTCCTTCGATACTTATTTAATAGTAATCCACCTGTCTGCAGAAATCATATTTTCAAAATTGCTTTTGGGTTGACTTCAACATAAAGAGATCCAATAAATATAATAACAATTTGCCTATACCGCTAGGCATTTTCGTCACTACTATTTTTCGTACAATTTTACAAGGCTATTCTGGCGTTTTTTGGAGGGCTCAGATTATCCTCACAATAAACTCCACCGAAAACTCACCACAGCAAGGTGAATTTTTCCTAAACGGACCCATTGAATAATTTTTTTTTGTGTCATTATGAAATGTTAAACTTGCAAGTTGTGAGCTACTCAATAGGAGATCACAATTTATGACGGTTCTTCAAGAGTACAAATACCTTATGTGGTTGTGGTGAGTTGTGAGGTATCAGTGAGGTTCGCCAGAATAAGACTAATTTGATTAAGACATAAAACGGTTGATAAAAGCACACTAAAAACACGACCAGAGTATCAGCGCATCAGCGGGACAAGATTGAAAAAAACTCATATTTCGAAGTATTTAATTTAGCGTTGTGATATAAAGTAAAGGGTGTTCACAGCCAATTTGACAGTTGTTTTGAGGTTATAGTTTAGTTTGGTAATTCGTTATGATTAACCTCGCAGACCGCGGCAGCAACGTTTGCAAATGGTTGAAATTTATTTTAAAAAACATGGCTCAGTTCGAGAAACTCTAAGCTGCATTACGTGCATTTTATGGTGCTTATAATGAAGCATACTTTTAGTTAAATAGCTATTATCAATAAATACAATTTCCTGCATTTGGAGCGATGATAATCCACAAGTGATAATAGTTTTACGGAAAAAAATAGTTTCCAGCAGAAACAAGGAATTAAACTGGAAGTTTGAAATGCTAAGTCCTTAGTATATTTGAGATAATTTTTCCACCTCATCGATTTTAATAATTTTCAATGATAAAAATCGCGTAAGAAAAAATTATTTACAAACAAAATTAAGCCAACATTAGAATTCAAACTTGATTAACCATATAAAAAAGCTCAACATTCTTAGGGTAAAACTATTTTTACTTGCTCTATCTGTAGTTTAAGTATTGGTTTCATCTAAATAAATATTTTAAAGCTATAACCGATGATCGCGAATTCCGAAAAAGATTCACGTTTGGCCTTAATTGAGATTTTGATGCCATTTTCTTAAGAAAAACACTTTCTGCGCAAATTTGTTAAATTAGTTTTAACCAATGTATCGTAGTTGTTACAGAATTCTCTAAGGGATAATCAGTTTTTATGTGTTTTTATATAAATTTTTTTTTCGTTTTTTCGCTCTCCTGTAAAATTTGGAAAAGTGGACTTAGCAGTTTTACGTATTTTGTCAACGTTATTATAGCCAATTAGCGATTGCACGATGAACGAAATTAGTCAACGCGTTGATTTTAAAATTGCTTTCAACGCCTTGGAAAATTTGGAACAGAATTTGACATCATTTTGATGTACTTAATCAATGTATTGACCATTTGAATTGACCATCTCATCGTTGTTAAAAATTTTAAATTCTTTTTCAGGAACACTATAATGACTAAAGGCTTTTTCTTATAAAATTGAGGAATGTTAAAAGTAAGATTATTTATATTCAAAATAAATCGCAATTTGCAATGTGAAATTCGTCTTAATCATTTTAATAGTATTGCGTGCAAACTACGTTAAAAATGTCAATTATAGAACACTGTTTGAGAAATTCGCAAATATTTGTAAGTTTGTGGTGTCATCTTGACCTATAATTTGCGCAAATGGTATAAAAACAGTGGACACTGCACAAATGCTTTTCAAACCATTTGTGAATAATTTGCAAGATCCATAGATTGCAAAAACTCAATTTTTTGCGGGTGTTCCAATCGTTTGCGACTACTAGAAAACGTAGCACTACAAATTCGATAATAAGCGAACAACCTCTTCTACATTTTTTTTTATGATCGAACCGAATATTGTTATAATGAAGAAGTCGAAAAATGTTGTGTCTTTGCATTTATGTATATGCATTTGTGCATCTATCTCTAGTCTATATTAAACAACAATCTATAGCTTTTTTTTTTACAAATGAACGGATTTACCTCCAATTTAATGCAGATCATTTTTGTTTTATAACCTAGAGGAGAAAGTTGAATTCTTCTTTTATCTTCGGTTATATATATAGAACTGGTAACTCTCTTGACCAGTATAATAAAATAAATCAAAGCAGAGGTTTATTTTTTAATCTTTTGATTTTTTTTTTAACACTTTCACTTCAACTATATCATTTTAATAATAATCCAATTCCCATAATATCTTCAAAATACTTATAGACTCAAAACAAGATCCACAACGTATCGCTCAAAAGTTCGCTTTCATATTTAGGATTTATCTCTTTCCCTAGTCTTAAAATTCAAGACAAACATGTTACACAATTAACAAATTTGTCAAAAAGTCAATTTTCGAAAATCTCTAATAAAATAATTCGCAAAGATGCTATAAAATTTGCGTAACTATTTGCAACTATGTACATAATATACTATTAGCATGCACCTTGATTGCAAATGTTTTTAAGAGTTTCGCAAATCGTCTGAATGAAAATATTTATATTTGAAACTTTGTGATGACAAACGTTTACATTTTGTGGCATATTTGCAAGTTTTTTTTGTGACTTCAGTGCATGCAAATATTTGCAACTATCGGAAATTGTCTGCTCATAGTTTACCTTAAGCGCTAGCATAAACTTTGCCAATATTTTCGAGGACTAACGGACGTCACACACAAAAATCTCAGTTGTAAGCAGAATGTATGCAATTGTGGTTGTCCGACCAAACTCGTAATTAAAAATGTTCAGCTTATTTTACACTTCCAGTTTATTTGCGAATTATTTAAATGGCTTGCGACATCAATAACAAATCACAAAAAAATCGTAATTGTATGAAAATGCTTTTCTGGCAGTCCACAAACTAACATGTTGTGACAACAAAGACTTACATCTTATTTGCGAATTGTTTAAATGGCTTGCGGCATTAATTGCACAGTCACAAAAAATTCGCAATTGTATGAAAATGCTTTATTGCAATCCGCAAATGGACATACTGAGACAAAAAAGACTTCAAGTGTGTTTGCGACTTGTTTAAATAGCTTGCGACATCATTTGCACTTTCAACCATTAGCAAATTTGCGATGTAAATGCCTACATATGTATAATAAATGTGATTTGAAACCATCTCTATATCATCCATATAGATTAAGTACCTATACAATGACACCGCCTTGATAGTCAATTTGTAAATTTGATTGCTCGCTGAACACTATTTTTGCATTTTGTGAAATGTTTGTGCAGTTGCAAATAATTGGGACGCTTGCAAATATACTTCCAAATTGTCCATAAATATTTTGAGTGATATTTCGGATGATTTTTGGAAATTCGCAAAATGATTTCCCATCATCAGAGTGTTGCAAATTGTTCGCAAATAGTTTGCGAAAATTTGCAAACTGTCCCAAAAAGTTAATTGCAAGCTAAAATCGCAAATTGTAGCTTAAAAACTCGTAAATATTTATGACTTTCGCAATGGGTTTGCTCTATAAGCTTAAAAAGGAATTTATAAAACCCTTGAAGGAGATTGCCTGTTGAAGAATAAAATTGAGTTTTGATTTTGGAACGAAAATGGGACTTTTTTTCAATGAAATATCATATTGTTGTAAGGAATCCATTTAAATATTAAAAAAAAGGAAGCCATTTTTTCTTTTCTCTCGAACCGCACTAATACAATTTTTCTTATCTCAACATAACTCCCACATATTATTGCATGTTTTATGGTTTTGATTTTGATTATATCCTTACTTTGAGTATGATCCTACCATAAAAAAAAAAACTGTCCATTGTCCTTTGTTATGGTTTTACTTTTTCATGACACACTCATATTTATTTTTTTTCTAAAAAGAAAATATGGCTTTCAAATCTGCACTCATAATAGATCATAATATTCTCAATCTAACATTCAATCAGCTATAACCTTTCGTGTCATAACCAAACATGCGAATGTATATCCATATGCATAAAAAAGTTCTCTATTGTACCTACACCACATATCTATGAACAATGACACATCCATTCAGCTGTTAATAAACAAATCATGAAAGTGTTACCATCATCATTTATATAAAGAAAAACACAAAAAAAAAAAAAAAAAAAAATAATCAAAAGCTAATAAGAAGATGAACATAAAAAATCGTTAAATTCATGCTAACCATACATAACACTCATATTATGTTATATGTGTAGCTCTACTGTCCCACTCCCCATCAAACCAGATAAATCCCCCTCCTTTTGTGATCATAAATTCTAATTTTCATCCGAAAACGAAAAACCCGATCCGAAGATTCTTTATTATTATACGGTTGACGAAGACAGTCTTCGGTCGTCGTCGGGCGTCGGCGGCCATAAACCGTAAAAGCTCGTCCATCCAGGCCACATGCACACGTTGGTTTTTATAGTAGGCTATTTTCATTCTCATCCCAACCCAACCCAACCCTCAACGTCAACGTGGTGCTCTTCTTCTTTTGAATCAAAACAATCGATTTGTTTTTATTTTGGGGGAGGTGTGTGTTTGTGTTGCAAGCAAACGAGAGCTACATCAAGCTCCGTAATGTTATGTCGACCATGTTCACAATCAGTGAATACTTATCTAGCGCTCCGTTAAGATGTATCTTATTTAGTGCGGTACTTGTCCGTTCTTTCGTTCGTTCGCTAGGTTTCGTTCGAATTCCGTTTTCAGATTTTTTACTCAAAATGGAATTTTGTATGTAAATGCACCATAATAAACGCCTGAGGTTGTTGTTGATTCGGTATATGTCTCGTGATAATGTATTTTGATAAGTGAAACCCTATACAAATCTACCTAGAAAGTCACAAAGATTAAAGATAAAATTGTCAAAATTAAAAAAAAAAAAAAAAAAGGAAACCATAATAATATCTTGAAATCCAAAAGAATTTGTGTTTGCATTATCCCCATCTTTTATTTATTTACGTTATCAAAGCTGAAAGTGTAAACAATTTGTGCAGCATAAGTTATTGTTTTGTGAAAATGATTCTTTTGTTAAATTTTTCTGGATAAAAAAAAAATCTATATAATCATAATAAACGAATAAAATAACAAAGTGTTTTTTGTCGGTTTAGCTATAATAACCATTTTAAATAGTCTGGGATATATTGTTGCAATTGTAGTACCTTTACATGATGACAATTAATGATTATTTATAATTCTCATTTTACTCGTATTTTTCAAAATCACTGGAAACTGAAAAAAAAAACGAAATAATTGATTCTTTTCATGCCAATATAAAACTAATCAGCCCTATTCTGCTAAATTTTCGCGTGAATTTTCGAAGGAAAACGAATTTTTTCAAAAAGTATATAAATTGCGATAAAAATAAAATTTTAACAATTAGATTCTCCCAAGAACTTAAAAAAATAGTCAATGATTAAGCTTTGAACTCAAAATATTGAAGAGTTTATATAAAGAATAATTTGATATAAATTAAGTGAACAATTCACGTGAATCGGATTATTCGATCGGATCATGATAGCAGAATAGGACTGAATGACTAAATTATTTATTCTTGTCAAAAACAAGTTCGTCCAACTTTCCCCATAAAATTAATTCGTTATCTGCATTTTATTATCCACTTGATCTTATCCGGATCAAATTTTAACACGTAAATACAAAAACAACATGATCCAAAAACTAGTAATTTTTTGTATTATTATTATGGTAAGGTAGTGTAAACTGTAGTCTGTAGTGCAAAAAAAAAGCAAACAAGCACATGAAAAATATGCAGACACAACAAAATAAGAGATGGTTATATACCACTAGTTGTCACTGTGATCCTGTTTGTTTTATTCAGCCCTATCGCGAAAAAATTTCCCCGGATTTTTTTCCCATTTTGGGAAATTTGCTATCGCTAATCAAAATAGGAAAATATTCTTTTTTCAGCAAAAAAGCTTTCGTGAATAATTTTTCCAGGGAATGTTTTGCCTTATGTCAATGCAAAAATTTTCCCAAGTAAGTTCTTGGGGAAAAATTATTTCGTGGGAGATTTGCGATTGGAAATATTCTTTCCCCGGTATTTTTTGTTTTCCGGGGAAAAAAAACTTCCCATTTAGTTGGCGATAAGGCTGATTATGAAGATCTGATCCAGATCAGATGGATAATAAAATGCAACTATTATTTCAATAATTGAACTACCTTACCATTGATCATATTAATATCTTAAAAGTTATTCCATATGAAATGTTAAACCGAAATAAATTTTTTTTTTGAATAGAAATAATAACTGAGTCATAACATAACTTTTATTTTGAAATACAAATAAATACTGATAAATTAAGATTTTGCTTTCTAAACGGGTCATAATTAACAAAAAAAAATTTCAACGACCGTTTTCAATGAAATCTATAAATTGGCACCTAAATCAAAAAAAAATAAATAGATTTTTCAAAGAATACTATAAATTAGTGTGCTTATGTTCAAAGTCTCAAATTATATGTATATTATAATCTCTTAAATGTTTAACACTCAAACAGAATTAACACTGGGACTGTGTTAAAAATATCGTCTTGCTGTGAAAATATGATATTATTTAGCACTTCTCAAGGAATTTAATGATGGTCTAATAAATAATAATTTTAAACCCCATAAAAAGCTTTAAATATCTGATTAATTTAATTAGATAGATACTCTTAATTAATGTGTTTTATCATTATTAATACAACGACATGACGTGTAAACATATAGATAGTATTTATTTTTTTGATAAAAATAAAAATTAAAAAAAAAATAGAATACATATTTTCATCTTGAAATAAAATAATTGCATAGTTTTAGGAAGTCGATATATGATAAAACACGTCTGAATGAATATTCCTTTGTTAACCGGTTTGTTAGGTTTTTAAAACCCTACTTCAAAATTTATGTGAATGAATAGACATGAGATTTAGATGGAAATTCAGTTTTAGTTTTTGACACAGGGCCTTTTCAAAAATCTGTTGTTTCATAGGTCGCCAAAGAAGTAATAAATAACAAACAAATGTTTTTTTGATGATAATATGGATTCAGTCGTACCTACCAATCTTAGTGTAATGGTTACTGAAATAGACTATGACGTCAAAAATCTTGGTTAGAATCCAGCCTATTCCACTTTAACATTTTTTTCAGGGGTACCTATATTGCTTCTTGCGAGGAAGTGACATATCCTCGCAAGTGTATTTCTTTAATCATGATAATGTGCATCTCATTTAGCCAGATTAATTAGAAAATATTAGGTCTCCTTTATTTCAGAATCAGAATCGGCCCCCAGGCATCACTTCTTGGGCGATTGTCATTTTGTAAATATGAAGATGTTCACCCATGATTCGATGAATAGAATGGCCCGAAATTCCAAGAACATCTGCTTACTCCGATTTTTTAAAGGCAACTTGAACTCGCTCGAGGATAAAGTTACTTCAAAATCAATCCAGACATTTAAAAAATAATAATCCACTACTAAGGGAATTTTATTTTTTTTTTGTTAATCAAAACCCTATTTTCGTTATGAGAAGTTTAATCCCGTTTTCGATAAAATTTGAAGGAAAAAAAAAATCGTATGGAACTGATTAAAATCTCGATTTTTTTTAACGAAATTGATATTTGTTGCCTCATAAAGCAAGTAAAAATTTACAACTTGACTGAACGTTGCATTTAATTTTCCCTATATAAGTGTAGGGAATATAAACAAATTGGGATCCAATTTTTTTTTAGTCCTTTCGTTGGAGCTTGGTTATAGCAGTTTCAGTTGAATTGGATGTTACTATGCCATCCACAGGTATTGTGATATCCTCTTCTTGAAAACTAAAGAAAAATGGAAAAAGATTGAACCATAAAGAGTTCTTTGGATTATAGAGTGTGTGTGTGTGTGTCATTCCCGAAATACTTGTTAAAGTTTTAACTTGAAGTATCAAAACGGCGCACTCTACCGCTAATTGGGTCAATGAGCTTGGTTGCTCGTGACCGCCATTTCTACCTTCTTTAACTTGAAGCCTTTAAGTGGAGCCGCACAGTGGTTCACTTGTTAATTTTTGTCGACGAAAATCATATCGTACACCAATTAGTGAGGAAAAAAATAACCACCAAGCACTTAATAATTTATAGACGCTAAATTAATTTTTTTTTTGTATTCGAAATTGTGTCTTAATTAAGGTTAGAATATGGTTCGAAATTTCAAAATTTAACAAAAAGCATTGTCACAGTCAGGAATTGGGTTAAATTTGTTTTTCTGAAGATATGAATATTTACTTTTATATTTATGTGATTCCAATGTCTATATATATGAACCAAATTCGTAAAAATAAATCCAATGTGATGTGGAACCAATGTTTCTTTTTTATATAGGTATTGCTTCGAAATGTCTGTTTTGAAACTAGTTTATAGACTAAATTTGATCAAATCTGATAGAAATTTGACAATTTTGAAAATTTAAAGTCAAACAGCAAATTTAAGGTATTCAAAAACTCGGAAATAATATAAAATAATAGTTTTAAAAATCTTATCATTTTTCTAGTTGCTTTAAATTTGAATCTGACGATAGAATAAAAATTTCTACAGTTAATAGTCGTAAATCAACAGATGCCAAAATTTTAAATTTTATATTTAGAATTTTTATTACCAGTTGTTTTTCAACTGTGAACTGCCAGAATTTTCAACCTGGGACCTATTTCACCAAACACTTTACACTTTGCAGCTTTGCACTTTTACTTTGCAAATTTTGTTTCACCAATAGCAAATTTGCAAAGAGGAAATTATTGAAGTTTTCCTCTTTGCAAAGTCTTTGCATTTAGCAAATTATGTGAAACACTTTGCACTTTTACTTTGCAGGAAATTATTTTTTTGCAAAGTGAAAAGTGTTTGGTGAAATAGGCCCCTGGTGTCAGATTCAATATGACCAACCAGAAAAATAAAAAAAAAATAAAAAGATTTTTGCAACCATTAATTTAGATATTTCGAAATTAGAATAGAATTAGAATTAGAATATTTCGAAATTTTGAGAAGTTGACCCAAAATTTTGTTTTCACCTTTAAACTGTCAAAATCATCAAATTTTTTATCGGATTTGTTCAAATTTTGTACAAAATTCATGTTCAATAAAGAAATGTCAAAGTAATAGAACAAAAATTAGTTCTTATCTCTTATAGGAACATTATGAAACATTTTGCACTTGCTTTTCTAAATTTGGTACATAAATTCATTATGGAATCACTTTCATATTTCTTATTTCTTCAGCTCTATATCTTAATTTTTGATTTTAAATATGTAGATACTTTACTTCTATAATGATACAACTTTTGCTCATATATTAACGACATAGGCTGATTTTGGAGACTTTTGACTATATCGCACCCTTAGAATGAAAGTGACCTAACTAAAAAATTCCGCATCTTTTTTACAACCTGGTTTAAGAGGTAATTTCGCTTTTAAAGGTCAGTTTATTGAAAAATCAGAAGTTACAGAAATTTTGAGTTAGGTCACATTCATTCTAAGGGTGCGATATATTTAGATCCTCAGATCTATGCTGAGATTCGACTTTCTAGCTGTTGAAAGATAATTCAAGGTTATCTAACAACCTCTCTCTGTCCCCTTTTTTTTATTTGACTCTCCTGCTATTTTAAATGTTTCTCCTATAATTTTAAGCGTTATCTGATGAACGATTATCTATAATATCGTCTTTGTCCTCGATATAATTTCTACCCTGACACACTCCCCTATTAAAAAAAAAAAAAAAAAACGTGTCTCGCAGGAATTTTTAAATTTCTACCCTATTAATTTGATACCAATTGGCATCTTGCTACGAATATATAAGTATATTCCACCTACTATACTTGTAAAATAGTTAGAATTCACCACATGCCATTCTTAAAGCTTTATCTCTTCCGACACTTGAGTGTGCCTAGAAATAACTTCATATAAGTCTGAAGTATTCTCTTGTTATACCCAGCATTTTCATTACATACACACACAAGACTACTTAACATACTTTTCTCTCCCACTTAAAATATATATATTTATATTATAACTGCACGTTTTCTTAAAGGAAATTGGTTAAGGGAAGCACCAACGAAAAAAGAAGATGAAAAATAGGTATATAGGGATCGCTCAAGGCATACAATTGTTTTAAACAAAGGGATACTTTAACATTATAGCGTATGACTTTGAATAACATCACGTTCCACCTACCACCATCATCATCATCATCAACATCATTATTATCATCATCGAGCTATCTAAGTGCGGTGTCCTTGTGTACCTAGAGCCAACTTAAACACTATATCCGCTCAAGCGCCAATAATTGACCTTTAGTCCTTACCTACGCTGTGTTTTCTTTTCATACATAGATATCTATACATTTATAGAAATGCAGCGTGTGTGTTCACTCGGTTGGTAATGATCTATTGTCCTATAAATGCAAAACTGGTTTTATGTGTTATTGATTAAAACATAGAGTCAACTATAATATTATAAACAAGGACCTCTGTAGGTATGCAATACAAAATTTAAACAAAAATAAAGAAAAACTTTTGTCAACTACTTATGAGCCCGGAAGTATACCACAGAACAAAGCTAAAACAGGAAAAAAAAGAAGAAAAAAAAAGTAAGAGTCTATGTGAAGCCCGTGTTTGGCAGACAACCAAATATGTTGCTTGCTATCTCCCTTACAATCTCAATATGTCTCTTTCGATATTGTTTGGCTGCATTGCAACATGTTGGACAAGGATATTCACACACACACACATACACACTTTTATGGATATGAATATATTTTTCTCGTTGTTATTTTAACGGGTCCTCCTTCTCTTATGTAGATTTTTCGAATGTAGGTGGCATAAGTTGTATAATGGAGGCAGGTAGGGTTCAGGTGTTAAACCAAGTGGTTTTGGTTTGTCAGAAAAATAACTTTGTTATTGGAAAATTGCAAATATAGGTAGATTTTGTGTGTGTAAAAAGGGTCGTTAAAGATATTGATGTCATTTGAAAACGCACCACTATATATAGGTACATATGAATATAGTACTTTTGCAATAATATTTTTACATAAAATCTGTATATATGAGAGAGAGGTAAATTTTCTTACATGCAGATGATTGCAAAGATTTTTAATTAAACATCAACACACCCACTCAATATTTATACAACCAAACTAGACTATAAACTACCACACTGGCTGGAGCCAAATGATTCATTGATACTGCATTGTATTATGGGTTTTTGTTCTTTGTATATATTTTCAAATTAAGCTCTTAACGATGCATGCAGGATTTATGAAGCTGAAAAGTAGGATTGTCATCGTTGATTCATATATAGAGAGAGTATTTAAAAAAGGTTTTCAGTTGTTTTATTATGAATTACGAATTGCAATGGAAAATGAATAAAATGATTTTTTATTTAGATATTGATTAGATTGTGATTGGAAGGAATTACATATACATATATATGATTTGTCAAATTTTAGAAAAATTTAAATAACTCGGAGATATTAGCAATCTCAATTACATGAATAGGATTCTTTTGCAAAATTTCTCAGTTTTAAGCCTATAATACTCAGCTGAAGCGAAACGAAATTTTTTTCGGGTCTCCAAATCGATAGCGAAAACGTAAACGAAGCGACTACGGTAAAAATAAATGTCACCAATTGTAAAAAAATTAAAAAACAAAAAAAAACAAAAAAAAATCACAGAAGCCTTTGCTGTAATCAAAGAAACAACAAATAAAAACTCGAATGTCACTTTTCCGCAGACGATTAATGGTTGGTGCAAATAATTCAGTGCGAAAAAGAGTGGAGACTTCTCCAAACAGTCTGCTACAATAATTTTGCTCGTTGAACAGCGTACTGCAGAACAAAAATAAAAACGAAATTTTTCGTTTATGATTTCGCTGCTTCAATTTTTGTATGGACATTTTCGTTTCGCTTCAGCTGCGTACTATGCTTTACTGGCAAAACTCTGAGGAAAAAAAATCTGGGATTCACTTGCACACTTTTTGAGTGAGAAAAATGTCTGAGATTTCATTTTTCTGAAAGTCCCAATTAAAACAATTTGATCCTAAAATTGACGTTATGGAAATTTTAAGTGAATTTGGCATTCTGTCTATTTGTAATCAAGATACAGGAAAATAAGATATCAAGAACTAAGTCCACTGGATAATTGAATTCCCAAATATATTATTTTAATTATTACATAATTTAAAAGAAGCATTTTGACTTGTCATGGATTCTTTATCTGAAGTCTGAAACAATAACCAGAATACAAAAAAAAAAACATTTTAAAAAATATTTTGTATTTCATTAAGGGTACGCAATGATGTAACAACTGGATAAGTTTACCATTTGGTTAAGTTTACCATTTGGTTAATGAACTGTCAAATTTTGTATATGAGAAATGAATTACACAATTTGGTTAAAATTCTCTAAGGATTTTGCTGGATGAAATTAACCAAATTTTTTTGGTACACTTTACCAAACGTCATTGTGACTTTTAGAATTAGGCATGTTCAGATATATGATATATTAGGTATCTCAGAGAACTAAAAAAAACTCTGCCTATGTTCTGTAGCTATCGCATTGAGATTAGTTGGCGATAAAAGTTGTGAATAAAAACGTAGTTTATACAAAAAAAAAATAATTAGGACATCCACATTTTCTGACTATTATTGATCAGCATTGTTTATTTACACAAATCCATATAATGGACCATATGGCTATATAAAAGTAAATGCAATTACAGTAAAACCCGGTTAGGAGAAACTGCAAAATGTCACAGTCTTTCTTTCACTGAAGCGGGTTTTTCACTTAAGCGGAAAAAATTGCACTTATGCGGATTGAAAAAATTCCCAAAAAGGGTTCTGACATATCAGAATTTCAAATGTCATTTTCGTGATGAAAATTTGGTGGAGGTGAAAAATAAAAAAAGAAGTAAAAGCGTTCAGCAAATTTTTTGTTTTGTTGTGAGTTTTTTTCAATGAAAAATATTAAATTTAACTGAAAATATCTTTCAGGTATCCGGGTTTTTCACTTAAGCGAGTTTCGCTTGTGCGGATTGTTATAAGCGGGTTTTTCTCTTAAGCGGGTCTTACACTTGTATTTGTTATGGTTTCCGAATTGTCATCGAAGTGAAAGGAACCATTTATTTTTTTATTCATTCATCAAAATTCAATTGAGTTGAGCTCAAGACATCTTTTACAGCCGAAAACGAAAGTGAACTTAACTGAAGGAAAAGATATCGCCCATTATGGGCGTGATCTTTCTTGTATTCGCTCATTTTCGTTCGATCTACATTTAACCCCCCTAAATCGTTTTCTCATATAATTCCCATCCGGCCTAAAAAAAATATTGTTTTTTTTTTGTGTATCTTCAATTTTGTTTCCGTTCCGAGACATTCTGCTCCGTTTTTAAGTTAGTTCGGGAGAGGTTCTCCATTTCAAAATAACTTCGAAATCTGAACACGCTTATTTGTATACATATTTTGAAGTTTAATATTTGACGTTTAACGAACAGCCCGGTTTCAATTGCACAGCATTTAACCAAGTGAATTGAAATTGTGTTCATGGAAACTTTTCTGAAAACTTATTATTTTATACAATTTTTAAAATTACGACGTTGCGTGAATACCCTTATTATTTTAAGTTTTTGTTCTCATTATTATTGGTAATTCAACGGGTGCTTCATATATGGTTGACTAAACTTACAAAGTTTTCCATCGAATATTATCAACAATGAAACAAACAACAATCATCCCCTTTTTTCAAGTTTTTCGGCTTCACTAAGTCGTAGTTTAACAATCGAAACATGGAAGGTAAATTTCCACATTTGTTTTCCATCCCTAAAAACACATTTTTAAATTTTCTTAACTTCTTAAGGGCGCGACTAATTTAAAAAATAAAAACAAAGGCTCTGAATAGATAATTTGTTTTGTTGTATTTTTTTTCTTTGAAACGTGGGTAGAATTCTTGAGAAATTGGATCGTCTAGACGAGGGAATAGTCGCAGTAAATTTCAACTTATAAACAATTATTCAATGAATACATATAGATATATATATACTTAGATAGTCGTAACTTTTGTATATTTTTCATTTTCATTCAGCCTTGATGCTTTTATACAGTTTGTACATCATTATCTCATTATCCGTTACAAAAAAAAATGACAATAAGGTCAACCATCCACACAATGGCGTAATAAAAATCATTTTCTTGGTAACCATAAACTATAACCCACGGAAGCCATCAAACGACCAAAGGCAGACAAACCTTCATTCTGACTTTTGCTGAATTTCTTTTTTTTTGTCTTCCTTGTTCCTGATGGTGGTGGAGTGGGTGTAATGCTGGAAAATGGTGGAATTGAGATTTTTGTATTTAATTGAAATGTAAGATTTTAGCAGTAGGTAGTAAGTTTAAAAAAAATATGTTCTCATTATAAAGAGTGTTTTTTTTAGACGTGCGGTTTTCAATCTGGCAATACTTTTTTCAGAGTTGGTCTTTTTGACAGCTGTCACTTGATTTATGCTTAGTTTAGTTTGCCATTTCATAATGAATAGACTAACTCCTGAACAACGTTTGCAAATCGTGCAAATTTATTACTAAAATAATGGTTCGGTTCGCGCGACGCATCGCGCACTGCGTCCAATATTCGGTCGACATAATCGCCCAGCAGAGTAATTCGAGCAACCATGGATCGGTTTCGCACCACGTTTACTCTAGTGGATAATGCGTATCCTCAGAGACGCCGTACAATGCGCACCGAAGATGCTATTGCTGCTGTGGAGCAGAGTTTCGAATAAGACCCGAATGAGTCCATCCGCCATCGCGCGCATCAATTGGAGCTGGGGCCTCTGGGCTGGAATTTATTCGAGCCAGCCGCGGCGGCCACTTGTCCGAAATCATTTTTAAAACTTAATGGCGAACCCTTATCTTTATAATAAAGCTAAATTCTTGGTCATAACATTAAATTATATGCGTTTAAATTCTTCTTGAGAACCACACGTCTAAAAAAAACACCCTTTACTTACATGTTTCTTTGATCTGATTAAATCTGGTTATTTGCTCTTAAAAGATGTAGTCCTAGTTTTTAAGTCTTCAATATTTTAAGAATTCGTGATTCTAAGGCTCAGTTTCACAGTGATTTGATTAGATTAGATTTTTATTCAATATAAAAAATTGTAGAATTGATATCATTGAGAAATAAACTTGAATAAATTAAGACATGACAATTTTGTCGTCTGCCTGTTTTGCAGTGGATGGCACACTTATCTGAAAAAAATGACGATGAGTCTCCCATTTCGGTCACTAAAGTTTCACTAGATTAGACTTTTGAAACTGCCCCTAAATCTCTCCCAGTTCTGAAGGCTCTTTCTCGACTGTACGGTGAACGATGCTATGCCCTGCTCGATTTTGACTTTTTATCAGTGAATTTTATTGCCTTCCTCAGATCATAATGAGGTTATAATTTGAATTTCTGCATTTCCAATTCTCAGTAATCAAAGTAGTAAAATTACTGAAACAATATAGGCCTCAAAATGTAACCCTGTTTGACAACACTTTGAACTGCAAAATCGTATAAGAAATGACTATTTGAAAAGATGTTGATGATGTTTCTTGTTGTGTGCAGTGTGACTGTCTAAATTAATTTTTTCTCGCTTACTATTTTAAGCTCTGTTCTCCTTGGGAGACTGAATAGCTAGAAAAGCCTAAAAAAAAGAATTTTTAATTGAATCATGTATGTAGACCTGCTAAATAACTAATAAGTTGACTAAGTGGATTTCAGCTTAATTAAATTTCAACTGCTATAGAATTTAAATGTCAGTTCATTTATAATGTTAAACAAAAAATGTACCAACGCATAAGTATATACTCAGTTCACCAAAGCAAAGCCATCACTTTTAGATCCAAAACAATGAAATACACTTTAACCTTGTTCGTCGTTTATTTACTTCCTAAACCTACCCATTTCTACCACATTTAGCACAAAAGAATGTCAAAGTTCATATAAAAAAATAAAACTGGTAGAATCTGGCATATCTCACATATACCTAATATGTGAGAGTTCGTTGACATTTTATTCAACATTTTGACTTGTTCCTCAAACACCAAAACTTCAAGTTCTTCCTTTTAATGAATGTAATTAAATTAACCTACTTGCAGGTAAATCCAATAAACATTTCGTATATAACAATACAGTGAATTTCAGAATAATGTTCTTGATGTTTTGCTAAAATTAAAGGATCCATCATCATTAAGATCAAGTAATGTTTTGGTTTTTTTTTTTTTTTTTTTTTTTTTTGAAAAAGAAAGTTTTATAAAAGCAGGTAATCTATCTTCTCCAAATGAGTTGATATTTTACAGGAAATGATTTAACTTTTTTTTGTATCATCATATCCTTGGGTTGTTTCTACCTAACATGCTCTCTTCGCCTAATGACTCTCAAAGTTCATTGACTTCTTCCATCATTAACCTCTTAAACCCAGAAGATTTTTGTACCTAGTTACTTTTAAAGCACCCACTCGTTTATGTGGATTTTATTTTCCTTTTTGGAAACAGAAAAATAAAAAGTTAAAAGGCGACATATGTATGTAGGCAGGTGCCATGCGTAACATTATGGAAATTAATCTCATTCCTTTTTTCTTTGTGTGTACGTACTCAACATGAAAAATTCAATTCAATTTTGATTTTATAATTCAATTTATCAAACAACATGTGTGTGCTGCTGTAGGTCTTTGTTGTCTAATATAAATTAAAATCATTGAGGTAATAAAATGTAATAAAAATGAAATAATGTTTATACTAAACTGATGCAGTGAGAAATACGATTCAAATTTTAACCTCTGTGTCATTAAATTTACTGAAAAGAAAAATTAAAAATAAAATAGCTTCTTTTTTTAATTAAAGACAAAGAACTATTTAATTTTGTTTGATATCAAAAGACTCTGGCGATTTGAAAACTTCCAAGGATTAAGAATCTGTGGATATTTAAAAAGGTTAATCTCAAAAAAAAATCCTCAAACTAAAACTAAGTAAAGACAAAATTCCCAAAATAAAATATCTTGGAGACAAAATCGCCCGATTTTATTGCCTTGATTCAAAACTTGCACCAGCGTTGCCGCCCAAACAAAATTTTCGTGCCACATTTTCTAAAAAAAACGTGCCTTTTCGTGCTTTATGAAAAAAACGGAAATTCTTTCATTAAACAAAATATACCTAATTCAATTTAAATAAATAGAAAAAAAATTGGTCTATTCAGTATTCGTGCATTGTTAGAAAAAAGATTTTCTACTAGTTTTTACTCCATTTGGAAGCATTCCTAAAATTTCTTCAAAGTTCGCTTTATTTGAAGTAAAAATGGAAATAAGAAGAGCGTGTCATATTGATTTTTTTGTGCGAGCTAGTCAGGAAAGCTCGATCGTGCTACTTCGGGAATGCTGACTTGCACATCTTATTTTTGGGATTTTCTCTTGGGGATTTTGTCTTTACCAGTTTTTAGTTTGTTTTGTGCTTAGTATTTGTGTTTTATATTTCCCCTATTTTTTTCTTTTAATTTATAATTTTTTTTTTGTGGCACAAATAGATAAGCATTGGGAGCTTTTACTTTGAATTTGTGTGTGTTCAATATTTTGACAGTTATTCCTGCTCCAGTTCAGGTAATAATTAAAGGATTAAAACTCTCACATGAGAGCGACCAATGACCGACGAATGAACAAATATTCGTCCATTTTGACATTTCGTTCACAAAGAATTTTTTTTTATTCGTCGCGAATGACGTTTTCAATGTTTGTTTCAGCCATGACCAATCACGAGGTAAACAAAAACAACAATGATTTTGACTTTTGAGGTTATTCGTCCGCGAACAATTTATTCGTTCCGGTTGGATGGAATGTGGAACAGGATTACAGTTTGCCAGTTCGTAACAATCAGATTGCAATTCGTGACGACCAATTTATTTGCTCAAATTGCTCTTATTTTAGTAACTTTACATTAATTTAAATATAAGTGTTCTACTATTTTGTCCAGTTTTTTCGAATAACTTAGGCTTATTAAATGTCATAAATCCCATTTGTTCTTTTATTCGTCGGTCGTTGGTCGCTCTCATGTGAATAGTCTCTAAGAATTTTATGCAGCTTAAATGAAAGAGCGTTAAAAGGGTGAAAAACAAACGAAAAAATAATAACAACAAAAAAATAAACTTACTTCGAATTTTTGTTTCACTTTCAGTTTAAACGTCAAATTGTCAAATGAAAGGATCCAAACGAAACTGAATGCGTTTGTTGCTCAGACTGTTTTTAGACGCTGCAAAAACACTGCAATTACCCTCTGCAATTTTGAGCACGTAGGCGGGAGACGTTTGCGGTGGCCAGGGAAGACAGAGTTGCTGAGGTTGAAATAATTGAAGAGTTCTCTTTCTTCTTTGTACTTTTTCTTTTTGTTTGAGACATAAGCGGAGTAAAGAGTGTGAAGAGATGTTTCCTTTTCATTAAACTAAAATTGCATCTATTAAAATTATGTTTAAAAGCATTTCTGCAATTGAAAGGAGATCAAATTGAGAAACGAAGATTAAAAATTGCAGTCGTCTAAAAGCAATCTCAGTTAAAGTGAATCCTTCCTTGCGTTTGGGAAACTATCAAAAAGGCATCAACCCATCCCAAAAATGTTCAGATACATTGCGTTGTTTTTGCATCAGCTGTTTTGTCACAGGGGATTAAAACAACACATACAAACCTATCTGGAAAGCTTTGGATAGATCTCCGAATGTGACAGATTGACGTTTGTTTAGGATGCGCTTAGAAACATGAATTTGTCAACATTTTCTATTTTTACTTTCGGAACTCATGACTTTGAATCAAATATCTTCGCATCTGATGCATCCTGTAACTGACTTTATAATTTTTCCGAAAAAAAGTTTTTTGAGTGTGATTTTTAGAAAAAAAACATATTTTTCTGATTTTTATTTTTTAAGTCTTACCCTGCAGGTTAACAAATGTAGTATAGTTCAGTAAATCTATTGCGCAAACATTTGTTTTATTAACTTCTTTGTTTTTTGTTTGTTCGTCTTCGAAATATTTTCACACAACATTGGGGAACAAATTTCATTACATAAAATTGTAAAATCTAGCGTTACATTTCAAAAATCGTCTGTTTTTCTTAGACTCTAAGCATATGGAACGCAGCTGAAGCGAAACGATAATGTCCATACGAATCTGACACAACGAAATCATAATCGAAAAATTTCATTCTCATTAATTATGTACTGTTCAACGAACGTAATTAATAATTGTAGCAGATTATTTGGAGAAATCGCTGCTCTTTGATCGCTCTGAAATATTTGCCAAAAAACGGATTTAGGATGTAGGATTAAGTTAAATTTTCGCTATCGATTTGATAACCACAGACAATTTTCGTTTCGCCTTAGCTGCGTACTAGGGTTTAACCTCTTCGGACCGGCGACGAAACTTTCGCCTGTCAATATATTTTACATGAGATTCACTGGATCGCATCGTGTATCGTTATTGTGGGTAATCTCATTTATTGCCCTGTAAATATATTTTTACAGTCAAAAATTTCGTCGTGCGTCGTGTCGTTACGAATGTTTCGCTTTGTTTTGGGAGAACCTAGGTATATGTATAGTTAAATTTGTTCAAACTAAAATTAAAGTGTTTCTTTATTAGGTATGATCATAATTTTAAATACAAACACAATTTCGCTAAGTCCCAAAATTGAATTAAATATAATAAAAATCTATTAAATTTGGAGTGATATTCAAGTCATCTTAAGAAAAACAATTCTAATAATAATAAAAAAAATAAATTCCAGATGAAACAATATAACAAAAAAAAAAGAACCAGACTGTTTGTTTTGGTTATCAATCTTGCGATGCATTGCATTTGACAGATGATAACAAAAGTGCCTACAGTTACATTATTTCAAACCCACAAATCACCTTCAATTCAAAAGAAAAAAAAACGTGATAATCAGTGTTGAAATTTGAAAAAAAGAAACAACACAAAACAAAATTCCACAAAAATTTCCTCTTTAAAAAAAAATATCAAAGAAATAAATTAGTTATTTTTTTTTCTGTGATTCATGTCTGACAAAGATTGATAAATGCGCAAACTTAAAGTACGCAAGTCTTGAATGTGATAGCTCAAAGCATAATAAATAAATCTGTGCAATTACATTAATTAAACTAAACAAACTAAAAATAATATTTCAAGATAAAATCATAAATACAATTTTAAAAATACAAACAAAAACTATATACAAAATAAAAATGACGACAAATAACGAAGAAAGTTATGTATCACCGTCCATAACCGACATCAGCGATAGCAGCATCGATGTTGATGAAGAAGATGAATCATGTCAACCGTTGTCGCCCGAATGTTCCTGTAGTAGTTTGAATAGTGACACAGCCTCAACAATTGCCTGTACAAGTGACAATACCATACCTTCCTGCGTTCCATTAGTGGCAGTTCAAGATAGTCCGGGTACAACATCGGCAGCATCCAATTCGACGTCAACTGCTTCAACAGCACCAATTGATCGACATTATCCGCCTGACAATCGTTTCCTTCATCGCAAGATACCTCTACCCGCTTCGAAACGTAATATGCTTCAGACCATCGGTGGCGGTGGCGGTGGCGGTGTCGGTGGCTCTGACATGGATAATCTCTCAGAGTCAATTGCTACCACAACAACAGAAATCGATATCGATCAGGATCTTAGTTTGCGCACAGATGTAGCAACTGATACACATCTAAGTCCGGCTGGAATTGGAGCCTGGAACGGTGAATCGGAAATTGTTCGTAGTTGTTCCATTCGCAGTAAAAGATCGTTTGCATTGTCGCTACGAAGTTCGTTTCGTTCATGTTCTGGATTTAAGTGTGAACGTCAAAAATCCGCATCGCATGGCCAATTGCCACATCCGCATTCGCTTCCAGTAGTCGTTCAAATTAAACCAAAAATTAGAATTGTAGAATTTATACAAAGGATATTTACACATTTCAAGGTAATTTTTGTTATTTGTGAAAATTTATTGTTGCGTTTTGGTTGTTTTAATGAACTACACAAATTGAATGAATTTTTTAAGGGTTAGTTTTTCACTGCGAGATCATCCTAGTCTTGGGGTTAAACCTCAGGTAATGCCATATGCTAATTTTTCCAAAATTCTGTTAAACATTTTATAAAAAAAATAAAATCGATCGATCGATTTGCAGTTTTGGGAAGTAAACGAACAGATTTAATTACTTGTGCGCAAAATTTTGACCTATATATGTGATGTACAGTAAGAAACAACATTTTGATTTTGAAGCTTTTAACTATGGCGTTTTTGATTCATAATCCGGAAGAGAAAAGCCTTAGAATAAGAAGATAAGGAAGAGGTATATATCACATATACAGTGTATGTGAGTGAAGCAGCAATAAAAAAAAAAAAAGATGCCTGTCTGTCATTTTGCCGATCTAAAGGAAAGTGTTTCGACAAACTAGATACAAAAATTAAATAAAAGTGAGAATAGAGAAAACTTGCAATACTTTATTTAAAAAAATATAAAACAACATTCGGTGCGGTGTTTAATTATGTAAACACACATATAATATGGAGTTAACAATCTTTTCATTTCACGGGCTGATTGTAAGTTTGTTCGTGTACTTCTCGGACTAAATCTGGCAAACTCTCAAAATTGGAGGAGTGGGGGTGAAATTCCCTCAAAGAGAAGCAAAACTGTCCGAGAATACACGAACGCCTTAAACCGAAATATTTGCCAGTTTTTAAACGTCAACAAAAAGTAAACAAAAGAAAAAAAGTAAACAAAGCAACAAAATTGAAATTTTCATGATAATTTCACATTCTTTATTAAATTTGATGATGAACAAATTAAATAATTAACGTTGTAAGTATTTACAAATACAAAATACGACATTAAACAGGAACATCAGGTAATTTTTTTTTATTAATCCCGAATTCTATGAAGAATTCAGAACTACATAAGACAGATTTAAAAAAAAAACACTGAATTAAAGTACACTTCACTAACAAAGTTTTTTAAATAATTTATTATTTTTTTTATTAAAAAGTCACTTCTTTTATTAAAATAATTAATTTTTATAAGTTAACGAATTAAAAACTACTTCTTTGTCTTTCAGACTGGTTTCTGACAGAAAACAGAACTTACCAGTTTCTGCCCTAAGAAATTTCTCGGGTAAAAACTGGCAACTGGGGGACATTTAGGGCTTCGGACTAAATCTGGTAGAAAATGGTAGTTTTGGGTAGTTTCTGGTGCGTACGCGAACGGACTTTTTGTCTCAAATTCCACATAAATTAATGTGAAGTGATGTTTTTTATGTAAACACATTTTCGTAGAATACTTTAAAACTGATATTTCATATGCATTTTGATATAAAAAAGGCAAAGTAATATGTCAGGTGCCTTTCTGTCAAAATTGAAATTCTCACCCAGGGTCGAATAAGATTTTATTGGTGATGGCAAGGCGCTCAAATGCATTGAGCGCCCGTAGTGCAGAACAATTTTACTTACTTTATGTGGAATATGAGACACAGTTTACAAAAATTACACTGCTTATTATAGGTGTTTTTACAGGATTTAACAGAGTACCTCATGTAATTTTTCAATGAAGAATAGCATAATATATTTACTTTATTTACTTTTACTTCACTTGTTTATTTAATTTTTTTTTCTATTTTGACGATTTAAAATCTGAAAACACATTCCTCAAATAACCAGCTAAAAATTCCTTTGATTTAGCTGTCTAACTGCATGCCTTCCCTGTGTGAATGCATTTGTGTTTGTGTAACTCACACTATTTTGAAAAATGCTTCACTATTTCCTCGATATGCCCATTCCTCTATTTCTTCTTCTAAGAGAAATGCCAATCGAACGCTTCAAATAGATCTTTACGATTCTGAAGTGTTAAGCTAAGACCGCACTCGGCGGAACTGCACTTCAGCGGAACTGAACTTCACGACTTATTTGTAGGAAATTATATGAGCTATATCGCACTAAGCGACAACTGCACTTCACAGCGCGACACTATGCGCCAAATTTGATAATCTGAACTGTGTCGCGACGTGAAGTTTTGTTCAGTTTCGTGCGAAAGTGCGCACGGTGTCGCTGAAGTCCAGTTCCCCCTAGTGCGGTTCTACCTTTATTACGGAGCACGTATAGAAGTGTCGTAAAAATTGTTATCAGCTCGTGGTAAAGTCAGGAATGTGTTCGCGGAAAAGAAATACCATTTTTGGAAAACAAATAATCACACGAAACGCTTGTTTACCTGTATAGTTTAATTTACGAATATTATAAAGAAATTTATATTTTATTTCACTTCAATATAAATCCTATAGGTAAATGCAAGAATTTGACACAATGACTGAAATTTAAGATTTTTTTTGCGTTCAACGACATAAATTCAGAAATTGGAAAATTCAATGCCTAATTAATGCTATTTTTGACCACAAATACCAGTATGAAGTATATTTCTATAATGTTTAAATTATTGAGCACAGAACTTCTACAGTTTCTTGCTTTGAATATCAACAAAACAATTCAAAGCCGCCTTTGATGTTTTTTGAAAACTGAAAAACCCAGGTTGTTTTTGACAATTCTTGGGGTTATCAAGAAAACCTGGGTCAACCCTGGGCAAAGTTCAACGAAACTATTAAAAATCTAAATATAAACACAAAAATCCTTCTATGTTCATTTCCTTTGGCTAAAATGTCTTAATTTGATATCTTCTAAAGAATAACTTGGAGTAACTTAATATTATTTTTGTATGATTTTTCAACTTGTATAAACCACAAAAAACAAACACCGCCCATTAAAGAATTAATTTTGAATACTAAATATTACTTTGAGGGTCCATTAGTTCTAAGTTCGGTTTTAAGTGGTTATTTTATCTGAAACCAAATGTTAACGAACGAAGTCTTAAAATACGTAGTTTAGTAACGTTATAGGATATTTATAAATTGGTCAGTTTATATTATCCAAAGTTCTCACTAATTTTGTTCCGTCAAAAATTGAGTAATCGAATACAGATTATATTTCCTCAGTATTTAACAATAAAACATGAGAAATTTTGCTGAGGAATCCTGTTTATATTTGTGAGATTACTAAGATCTCCAAAATCTTAGGAATATATAAGCTGGCCAAATATGTAAATACCTTGGCCTCAAAAATATATCCGAAATGTGTACTCATTTTAAATTAAAGGTACCTACTAACAAAAATAATCCGTAGGTTGGTAGCACTGTATTGTTCATCATTATGTCAAAAGTAAACACGAAATGTGGCTGGTTTGAATCAGTTGAAATCAGCTTTGGATGACGATTTTTATTATGAACAAAAATTTGTGATTCGTACCGAATTTTTTAAAAATTCACGCTAAAAAATGTAAAACAAAATTCCATTTATAGTGGATTATTTATAGTTTTATCAAAAACACAGTAACTAGGGGTCCTCTAGAAAGACTGATTGAACTTTAAAGCCATGCTTCGTCCTGGACAGCCTTCGACTTCTTCAACCAATCAAAATGTCGAAAAATTAAAATAAATTTCTATCGATTTTCGTTATTCCATTTAGAAAAACAGTAAAAAATAGAAAGACTGAAATGAAACATTTTGCGTGTTGTATTAAATTAGGCCTCTTTGGCTACCTTTGTATGAATCATATATGCTTTCATGTGTGTTCATTATAATCAATTTAATCATTTCCGCAACTAAACGAAAAATATTCTATAGCAATACAAAAATCATGTTAATTGTTTACTCTGGCTCAATTGTAATTTCCATACAATTTGAAAATGAAAATGTTTGTGCCAGCACAAACTGCTCTCGTTTAAAAACTATGCGTATACAAAAAAAAAACTAAATAAAACCTAACAAATGCAAAACAATTTAATTAACTCCAGTCTCTTCTAGTTTTTTCGACTCACATTATATGTACAGTTGAATCTCAGAAAGATGAACGGTTCTAAAAGATGAACAGCTCGGAAAGATGAACGGAAATTTTTCACTTTTCAGTGTTCAAAAAGATGAACGGGTTAAAATTTTGTACTCGAAAAGATGAATACGTTATTGCCAACATAATTTTTTACTTCTTCTTTGTCTTTAGTTCCTCCTGAACAATACTTTTGAGCTTGTTTTAATTTGTTATGTAATAATTTTTTAATGTTTACTATATCTTCTTCCTCAAACATACGTTGATGCTCGAAAAGATAAACAATTTGAAAAGATGAACGGGCCCTGTTTTATATCTGTTCATCTTTTCGAGATTCTACTGTATAGTGATAAATCAGAGTGTGATACAAAACTGCACACAAACGGTTTTTATTCAGATGTGTAAACATCTATACTGGCGGTAGGGTGAAGAAAAAACGTAACGTAGCTTGTGATCGTGATTGTGATTCACGTTACGTTACGTATGTTAACACATCTTAACCGTGAGTCCCTAATTACCTAATTACTAGTTCATGTAGTTAAAGAACAAAATGGTCGTATTATTCATTTACTTTAATCGGGTTATACAAATTTGCATGTGAGTTTAGTCTGAGAATTAAACCCAAGTGCTAAATATTCAGTCTCTTCGTTTTAAATATAAATGTTTTTAGCTTCTAAACCAAAAGAGTTAAGGAATTCGGAATTTTATAAACAGTTTTGATGGCCTTACTGAATAAGTTTTCAATTTATTTTTTTCCAATAAACGCTTTCTCTTTGTTTATTAATTTTTAATTAACATCATTCTCAATTATCCTTTAGAAATTTGAAATTTTGTACTTCCATAGATCAATACCCTACATTTATATCAGATTACCTTTTTTTAATTTTTTGTGAATTGGCCGATACTTAAATTTTCGTCTTTACATTGAGTCTACGAAAATAATAAATCACTACTTCCTTACAAATTGAAGTATTATAAAAGATAATTCTTATACGTTTCACTCTCTTAATGACATTTCTTTACATTTTTTGTTTGAAATTTCAATTCTGGCTCATGAATGGTCATGTGATACATATATACAAAACAACAACCGTAACGTGTGAAACGAGAAAAATAATATTAAATTATTCTCATTAAAGATGTCAAAACAACGCAACGGATTCGTTGGGTCACCCCTATATATCCGTTTCTCCGTCAACGTCAACGGATCCGTTGCCCGATGCAAGCGACGTATTGTATGGATCGAATATCAGCTTCTAGAGAAGGTTTCGCATCTTTTATTTGGAATATATTTGATTATATGTACATAGCTGACTTATGCATTTGACGTTTGAGAAGGTCAATTTTCATTTGGTTATGGTGCATGTTCATTTTAGAGTAAAAATACTACGAGTACCTCTAGAGCACATGTCGAGTAAATTTGGAGAGTTTCTTAGGTGAAAGTATTCTCAAATGGACACGCACGATAACATGGTATAAGATTCTGATTATTATAATTCTAACGTACCTTTAATTTTCTATACATTTTGCAAAAGTTAACGAAAGGTATTTTTTTTATTTTTTTTTTCCCAAAACCATCGGTTTTTTTGGCAAATAATGAAAATCTTATTTTACTCAAAAACGTGCCCACAACTTTTTTTTTTTTAAATCAGTAATTTGTTTTTTATAAAAAGCTATAATAAAGGGTACCTCCCATAGATTCATTCTGATCAATTTTTTTATAGAGAATGCTTCAAAAAGTTTAAAAAGTATTGTATAAGCCCGTATGATACATACATTTTTTTCTAATTTTTAATTCATTAAAAAAGAGACTAAAGCAGTACGAAGAATTCATTAGTGAAAATTCCCATATGAGTTAGTGTGTACACATCAAACCCTAAAAATGTGAAAATATTACAAAAAAATGTGAAAATGTCAGAAAAAATTAGAAAATGTCAGACAAAATGTATTAAAAATGTGATTCGATTCAGATTTTTCTGCTTCTAACAGATTTTTTGACATGTTGAAAATTAAAACATATTTCAAAAAGCATTATAAAAAAATAATTTTCAAAAAACATTTCGCATTAAATGTTAATATAAATTTATCAAATATTGCAACATTAGAAGAGATAACAACAAAAGGATTTTGTTATAATGTTGACAATTCATACTGTATGTGCGTGTGATTTTTTTTTGTGTGAAAACTCTATTTTGTCAAATAACTGCTTTTCCTTTCTTAAAAACAACATCTTTCCCTTTTTCTCTTAGCTGATTTTAACATGATTTAATGAGATAAAAATGAAGAACAAAACATTTTCAAAAAAAATTTTTGTTGGATTGTTAAAAAAGCTTAATTTTTTTTGTTTGAGAACTTCATAATTTTAAAACGGTCGGTTTTTACCAAACTGGCAACAAGCAGTTTTTTTAAATTATCTAGCTAATTTTAAATAAAAATTATTCTTACAACCAAAAATAACGGTACCTCACATAAAAGTTTTTAAAAACTGATTAAAAAAATCTAATTTTTCTCAAAAACGACTCCTATGATTTTGATTAAAATTTTTATGTGAGCTAATATTAGATACGATCTACCATATTATTGGAAAACAATATTTGTATCATTAAACATTATCGCATTATTTATTGAACCGGTTTTAATGAAATTTTTTACACAAATGCTTCTAATAAGTTTGAATAGTATTGCATATCAAAATTTTCAAAAAAAAAATTTTGGATTTTAAAAAAAATTTTCAAAATTATTTTATATTTCGAAACGTGTATGTATATGATTTTTTTTTTCAAAATAATTTCTTTAACTCTGCATTAATAAATGCTAGAAAGTGACCTTACATTTTTTGATCTTTAAAAATGTTTATAGAATTTTATATATAAAAAATAATTTTTTTTAAAAACCGATCCAAGGATTTTTAAATTTTTTCTCATAAATTAAAAAAATCAGATGGCGTTGGTGTCAAAATAATTTCAAAAGATGCTTAATCAATTTATTTCTAATTAACATTTTTTTCAATTTAAACTGTAAGTTCCATGTATATCATATCGTCGTCGTTCTATGAAAACTCCCTAAGTCCATTTTGTTTTTTTTATGGAAACATTTGTATTAGTTATGGATTTTTTACTGACAACAACTCGAACATTTTTGTGTTTGAGTAATTTTGAATTAAGAATTAAAACAACATTAAAGTTGAGACTTACATAATTGTAACTATTGATATTTGATTAACTATGGCGAATTTAAGAAGCGGTATCGCAGTTTTGAAAAATCGGACTTTTCATAGAACGACGACGATATTATGTACAACACGGTTACTACATTATTAATTTTTTTCGTACTCACATATACAACTTTAAACTAAACTACGTTTTGTCAGGTGGCATAAAATAATTAATAATTTATTTGTTTTAAAATCAGAGTAATAGATCTAAATAATTCAGAATTTAAAAATCACAGTGTGGTCGCAAATAAGAGGAAGTTCGTGCAACCCAGTCGTGAATTTTATTTTATTTTTTTTTTATAAAATAATTAACTGTGAAAAGAATCAAACAAAAATTAATTCTAAACTTTTTGACAGTAAAAGTGAAGAATTTTGCTGAAAAATGCGTTAAGATTTAGAGCTCAGAATTCTCATAAACATGAACTGGTAATTGGAATTCCAAAAGACGTCAGAAAAAACGTCACGTCATAGCAACTGAAAACAACAATTAGTTAGAATACTAAATTGAATGAAATCTTTGAAATATTCCCCAAACCATCTTGCTTTAATATACTTTTAAATATAAAAACCATATCCTTCTTATTATATTACATATTTCTATTGCAGAACTTCTACTAATTAACAAGTGCTTTAAGCATTCATTTATATATAATGTAGTTTCTTATCCATTTAAATATCTGACATTCACTGAAGTCCCTACTTACTGTCATTATATTGATGAGAAGAACTCTTACTGCATATTGAAATGATTGACTCACAAAAACTCTTGAAACAAATCTCTTGAGAAAAAAAAATCCTGACCCAGATTTGCTAATTTGTCTTAAGCAGAAGAAGAAAAAGAAAAAAAAGACAAATCTCCTTCAGAAACGAGCCACTATTATAACTACTTGAGAAAACCCCTTGAAATATATATGTATGTACAATTTCAGAAGTCATTCACCTCGTTGTAGCTTTTCATTGAAAATATGAATCCTTGTCATTTTTCATTTTCAACAAAATGCTTTCATCATCAATTCATTATAAAGATGCTTAAAAGTTGTTGCTATATATATACTGTTGTTGATGTTGAACTGTAAATAATAAAACGTGCTGCCATATTATATCTTCTAATGGCACTTCCATCTTTTATTGCTCGAGAGATATAGTTCACCAAGAGTTCTCCCATCTCCAATGTCATCAGCACCCTGTCATTCTCTGTGATTTAGTTGAGATTCTATTTTTAAACTTATATGTGCGTTAGTTTAATTTATTTAAATTGATCTGTCAACTGGAAGAAAAAAGCTTCGACATATACATATATTCATATAGCCCTCATATGATGCTGCGCTACTGCACAACCTAGGTTTTAGATAGCAATTTCTAAATTTATCTCTCACGATTACTATGATGAAACAAAAACACAACAGAAAATCAGTTCGATTGACATAAGCATTCATCTTAATTCAAGCTAAACAGGGTGTGCCAGTTGCCAGATACTGGGGCACCCTTAAGTCGACTCGACATGTTTGAAATTAAATGGAATATCTGGGTGAATATATTCATGACCTTCCGGCGTTATTACAACGAAATGGTTTCAGGTTAGTTGGTCATTCCATCAGAGAGTGAAACAAAGAAAATAGAATGCGCCTAGTTAAGGAGTGCCCTGCCCAGTGTCAGGCATTTGTTTCTACCTCCTAGACAATAGGTTTACTTTTTTATTCTTTGTTTCAACTTTTGTCATCATCTTCATCATCACCATCAACCCCCATTCATGGCCATGGGGGAAGTTCGTGATTACATCGTTGCGCTGTCGTTGTTTTTCTCGTTGTGGGTGGCTCAAAAGTTTATGATACAACTATTAAAAAAAAAATACCCTGCCTTAACGATGATGATGATGGTTTTGCTGTAAACAATGATTCAAAATCTAGCTCTTCGTCGGTGCGGCAGGGTACCCTGAAGTTATTTAGAACACCCTCTCCTCTTTGTTGCCAACATATATTCCATTTTATATAATTAAAATATCCACAAAACCCTAATTAAACTGGTGTCTCTTCTTTCTTATTTACAGAGTTCTGGAATCGGAGAGCCTAGTGTGTACCATGCCTTGGTTGTGATATTTTTAGAATTTTTCGCATGGGGCCTGCTAACGATGCCCGTGATAGCGGTAAGTATAGTATTTATTTAGTTTCCTAATTCCCTGCTTATATATGTATGTACATATTCTCTAACCCCTTGCATTTTACTTTTATTTTCATAGGTCCTTAATCAGACATTTCCGGATCATACATTTCTAATGAACGGTCTGGTAATGGGCATCAAGGGTATTTTATCATTTTTAAGTGCACCACTAATTGGAGCACTATCCGACATATGGGGGAGGAAATTCTTTCTCTTGATAACGGTATTTTTCACATGTGCCCCCATACCATTGATGACAATAAATACCTGGTGGTTTTTCGCCATGATCTCAATTAGCGGTGTATTTGCGGTCACATTTTCGGTTGTGTTCGCTTATGTAGCTGATGTAACAACTGTAGAAGACCGGTCGAAGGCTTATGGACTTGTTTCGGCGACATTTGCCGCAAGTTTGGTAAATATAACACACACAAGATAATTTTAATTAAAACAGTATAACATAATTAATTTTGAATTTTTGTTTACATTTTGGCTTTTGTAGGTTATTTCACCAGCATTGGGTGCAATGCTGATGGAAATGTACAGTGACACATTAGTGGTAGCTTTAGCTACCGCTATAGCAGTGTTAGATGTATTTTTCATATTGGTTGCGGTGCCAGAAAGTTTGCCGGAAAAAGTGCGACCGTCATCGTGGGGCGCACCAATCAGCTGGGAACAAGCTGATCCATTTGCTGTGAGTGTAAAATTGTTATAAATATCTAAGTATATATTATGTCTATTATCTGTGACAAATGCCAAAATAATGGGATTAGCTTAATCTTTTTGGATACTCGTAATAAGCGCAATATAATTAATCACCAGGTCTAAAGGGCGTTTCATTCAAATTTTAAATTAAAATATAATAAGATTCCTGATGATTAAGAGTGTATTAATTGATAATAATTATAGGTATTTGTTCCGCAGAACAAACAAAAAAATAAGTGCAAAATTCTCAAGTGCCTGGGACCTGGGACTTGCGACTTATGATTATGAATAAATTATTCTTGAACCAATATCACCTTTTTTTTATTTAAATTTTCGACGAAGTAAATAAATGATCCCATCAACAAATTAAAATAAATAAATACTGCGTAAAAATGGTTTAAATTGTAAAATTTCTTACACGACCAACAATTTATCTTCTGCGAACTGTCAAACGTATGTTCGTAATCCACAACAAACCAAGAAATCGAAAATCCGTTCGCTGGTTATATATCATATGCAAGGCACTTTGCGCTTCTATTTTCTTTCACTTCCAAATTCCATGTTAATATATCACTAACCGAAACCAAACTAACATGGTAAACGGTTTAATTTCTAACGGTTAGTTCTAACTAATGTATAGTTATTAACAGAGTAGTTGAAGCATTAAGGGCATGAGTTACGGCCTATAAATATTGATCAATGTGTAAGTTCTCCTTAATAAATAAAGTAAGTAATCAAGTTACTGAGGCAATGACGCATCAGGCTGTGAAACTGGGCCTTATATTTTCATTTGGTTAATTTGCTTGAAAATTTCCAAATTCAATTCCAAATTATCTCATTCACATTTTGAAATTATTTAATGTGAACCAAATTTGTACCAATTTCGGTAGGAAATTTCTCGAAAAGCTATAACGAGCACACCTCAGTGGAATCTATTCAAAGTAGAATCCATTGAAAATGTGAAAATTCGATGTATAAAAACCGTCCAAGTGACGGAGAAACATTTTCTTGACTCTGTTAAGTTATTAGCTAATCTCGATGGTTCGGAAACTTAAGAAATACTTGATCAGTAGCATTTTTACTAGCCCCCAAGTATGTTTTTTGTTCATTCGGTTACTTTCTTTTATCTTGGTACTAGATTTTATAAAACAAGAATTCGTACATATAGTCAGAGTTTCCAACTCCTAGCAATGGCCAGGCCTTTTCCAAAGTCTACTTCTTCACTATCCCGACAATATAATTTTTTGATTAAACAGGTCTATTTTGTTTAAAAATGTTTATCTAAATTATTAGTTAGTTACATTTTTAGAAATATTTAGGTTCAAATGTTTTCTTTGCAACTAGTTAAATGTATACAAAACACTTTGTTGATTACTCCTCCTCCCAGTAGGAAATTTCATCCTCACTGAAAAATTTTGCTGAATTCAACATTGAATTCAAATGCCACTTCTTCCAAGAAACAGCAAGCACTGATTTAATTACTGTAAAGTAATGCATAGTTTCACCAGTTCATGGTTTTATGCACATTGTCTGCTTTGTAAATGGGCAAAATATCGAAACTCCCTTCTTTTACATGACACACACAAATCAAGTGAGTTCAATGTGGAATTAAAAGATTCTATTTTAGATAAAATTATGCGACGATTCAATAGTTGAAAAGTAATGCATAAGTTCAGCAGTTCGTTGTCTAGGTCCACTCGTCTGCTTTGTAAATTATACTTTGAGAGAGAAGATAAAATAATTCTCCCACGACCCTCTCTTTTTTTGCTTGTTTTTTCCCTGAGCGAGAAAAGAATAAAAACTACCATTTCCTTTACCTGACGCGATCAATATGAGGATTTCTGTGAAGAAAAGTAATGTATCCTTTCATCAGACATTTGTAATGAACTGAGCATTAAAAGTGTATGAATTTAAAAAAATTACTTAGAAAATAAAGTTCACAGTTTGTTCATGCTTTGGTTTTTATAAGGGTCGGTAAAAATTGACGACAATTTGCGTCTTAGAGACGCATTTTGGAGTTTAGGTCATTTGACCTTTTAATTGAATTATATTCAATCGTTCCAACTAAGGAGAAGTATTTTTCTAATTTTATGAATGAAACATTTAGCGATTAAGCAACTCCCAATTCCCTATTGATTTCACTACTAAATTTTCATCATAATTTTCATCGAAAATAATAAAAATTAAGCTGATCAATAACTAAGTAACACTCAATTAATGACTTTTTAGTTGAATATTCATCATATTTTTCATTGGCAAATATTGAGGTAGTGAAAAAACAACTCGAAATTATTTAGCGATTTCATAAAAGAATTTTCATCATATTTTTCATCAAAGATTAATGGTCTGATGAATAAGCAAGTTACTTTTGTTTAAGTATTTCTTCGCTGAATATTCATCATATTTTTCACCAGTGTCCTCAGTCCAACTGGTGAATAAGCAACTTCCAAGGAAGTAGTGATTTAGTTGTGGAATTTTCATCGAGATGGTTGCATGTGCACCCCGCCAATGACATGCCCATGTTAAAATCCTCGATGTATTCCGCACGAAGGAAGCGGGTGCTGCTCCCTTTCCTCAAGGAAGAAGCAAGACATTCACCATTGAATTTTTATAAATTTCCCACTGGGCTAAACCATATTTTGTATGTGTTTTTACACATACGGGCGGTAGAGTTAAAAAAAACGTGACGTATCTTGTGATTGTGATTCTGAGCCTCAGGTTACGCTACGTATGTTTCCACATCTTAACTGTGAGTGCCGGCACTCACACTTTTTTTTATTTGGGTGTTAGATATATATAAAGAATTTCAGCTTTTTCCAACTTAAAAAGTCCCTTAATTAAAACATATTTAATTTTTTTGTAAATGAAAATTCCCTAAGAAATATAAAAAAAAACAAATGGTGGGAGTTATTATTGAACAACGACTTCACAGAGTTTTTGGAGACTATATAGTACTATCGTACTCCTAATAGAATTAACTTTCCAAAAACATAAAATTTATTTCCAGAAACCATCTTATTTAGGGTGAATTTTTTCTTTACTTTCAAAGTTTATACCTCGTGTTTTAAATTTTCCAAAATTTTTGTTCATATCCACGACATTCTAGTATTTATAAAATCTTTCGATTACAAAAATCAGCTTTCTATCATTTTTGGTTTAGAAAATAGGTTATCTTTAGATATTTTAATTTAATTTTATTTTTGCATCTGTCATGTGCAAATATGTCACTCCAAGAACTTTCATTTGAAATTCATTTGAAGTGGTTTCCTAAAAATCCGAAAACGCCACAAAAAAAATAGCTTTTTCGTCGGCGTCGTCTATTAGGCATTTGGTGGCCACTTTAACGTCTGTTATGTCTAATATGCATATTTTCACTCGAGGGCTTTCGGATTCAAGCGTTTTCGATTTCCCGAAGTCTAAAAACGCCAAAAAACGTTTTTTTTTTCAGCGACGGGGGTTTTCTGGCCACCTACACGACTATCAACCATATTTATAATCAAATAGCGTAAGATATTGGAGTGTAATGCATTTGAAATGATTTCCTTCACTTTTTCTATTTTCCGAAAAGTTGTACTTTTGCACTTTTTCTCGGTAGCGCTCCCACTACGTATCCACTATCACCTAAAGGAGGACTACATGTTCCTAACAATAATATCTTTTGGTTTCCTTTCACTCCAAAAATCTACTAAGAGCTCTCGTTCTATCTCTAATAAAACTCTTAAATTCACTCTTAACGAAAATTCAGGATCAAACATTTGTGAATAAAATTTTGTCGAAGATGATATTTTTTTATACCTTTAAAAGGTACCATATGGGCTGGTTCGGAAAATAGAATAAACCCACAAATTTTAATTAAAAGCGTGAGAATTGCCTACATATGCCTGAACAACATTTCTTTAGGCTTTTGGTAATCAATAATGCTGTAGGGCGATTAATATTGTTCTTAATTAAAACAAATTAAATTGTAATCATTACTAAAATTATCATTTTCTCTTCTTTAATTTTATTTTTTTTATATTTCACAGGGCCTTCGTAAAGTTGGCACAGATCACACAATTCTAATGCAGTGCGTTACTGTATTACTTTCCTATCTCCCCGAAGCCGGACAGTATTCATGTATATTTGTATATTTGAAATTAAAAATGGGCTTCAATTCAGTTGAGGTGTCAATATTTATTGCTATGGTTGGAATTCTCAGTATAATCGTTCAAGTTACGTTAGGTGTTCTAATGCAGTGAGTATAAATTCTTGTTTGCTAAAATTAACTAAAAACTAAAGTTTAATTCAAAATATTCTCTTTTATCGCTTAGGGTACTTGGTGCAAAACGTACAATAATTTTAGGTCTTATTTTTGAAATGATGCAATTGCTGTGGTACGGTTTCGGTAGTCAAACATGGTAAGTTAAATTTTATTTCATTTTCCAATTATTGTAAACTTAATTTAAAAACTTTTTTTTTAGGATGATGTGGGCAGCTGGTATACTAGCTGCATTAGGCTCAGTTACCTATCCAGCGATTAGTGTTTTTGTGTCTATCCATTCGACAGCAGATAGACAAGGTAAACTTATATATATAATTCACGATGTTCGAATAAGTACTCATAACAATATTTTATTTTTTTTTTTGTAGGCGCCGTCCAAGGAATGGTAACTGGAATGCGTGGTCTTTGCAATGGGCTTGGTCCAGCTATGTTCGGTGTTATATTTTATCTATTTAACGTTGATCTAAATGACGAACACAATAGTATAGGTCACAATGGTGAAGATGGTGTTCGAAATGAAACTTTACATCCGGACACATACGCACAATTAGCGCCTGGTCCACCATTCGTATTTGGTGCTTTTATGGTTGTTTGTGCCATAATGGTAGCTGTATTTATACCAGAAAGTCGCAGTGATGTTAGCTTAAGCAGATCAGCGAGCGAAAAAAAGAGTAAGTTTAACAATAGTTAAATAAAAATAATTATATTATTTTCACTCTTAATATTTGGAGATGTATTTTTCTATATTAACAAAAAATCTTCATAACAAAATTAAGGTTTTTTTTAATCATCAACTTTTTTATTTGAAAATTATATAAATATTATCTTTGAACTCATGATATAAGTCTATCAATACTTACCATTGTGAATTCCAAACGGATTCGATATTAATCCAACACTGCGATTCACTTTCACTTAAAAAAAAATAATGCAATTTCACTAATATTTTTCACCTTTGCAAAGATTCTCCTGATCCAAAACCATAAAGTTAAGAAAAAAACTATTGCAACTTGCAAAAAGACTTTCGATTTAGGAAATGAAGTCGGGCAAAGTTGTTCAAATGTTTAATCACCTGTCTCATCTGAGAAGTTTTATTTTCGACAACTATGAAAGTGAAAGCATTTCATGTGATGGAAATATTCGATTATACAACACAAATAATTCAGCTTGTAATTTAAATTTTTTTTTTTTCAATTTTCTAGGATTTACAGCTTAGACGGGGTGATGATGACAGGTTAATCATTCCCGTGACAAATTTTTTTTTATTTGTATTCCCATTCCTGTACCTGTTTTGTTAATTTTTGTAAGTAGTTCCTGTCCCATTAACTTATATGATTCTTCATAGCTGTGTATTAACAAAATTTATCTCCTTACTAACAAAACTAACCATTTCGGGGAAATTTTTCAAACTAATATAAACTTTTATTTAGACTTAATGTTTATTACATTATTTTGGGCTTTATCATTCTTTTAAGTATAAATGTAAAATACTATTTTTTTTAAATTTAAATCCATTACATATGATGCAATAACATTTTGAAAACTTCTGAAGTTAAATTTTGAATCCTATTATTGATGCTACTACATACATACTTGTAGTTATTCTATAAATGAAAATTTTGAAACATTGTGTTTGTACTGCTACCACTATACGTCGAGTTTGAACCTAAATGAGTGGCAGTGGACCAATTTAGTACAGAGCATTTTTATATAATTCCCTAGAAAAGAAATTTTTGTTTAAACTTATCGAGAATATCATAACGAACACATACAACAAACAAATAAAATCTATGATGTGTTTAATTTTCGGGTTAGCCATTTAAAATGGAACATTTTACTGAATTATATACAGAACTATAATATTAGGGGTGTGTTTCTTTCAAAAGTGTTGTTTTGGTCCAGTAATCATAATTGGCAATTCGTGACAGTCATATCTGAGAAGTAAGCTGAACGATCCCATAAGCTGATCATCAGATCATCGTCATAGGCACCTCTTTATCAGCCAACAACCTGCATAGCTTGACAGATTTCGGATTTAATAAAATGGCAGTGTCCACATATCTTTAACCTTATGCCTACTAATTGTTCACCGACTTTACCGTTGTCTATCTTTTTAGGCACTAACTTAACAGATTCCGACCTATCACCAGAAAAGTTCAAAATTGTAAGCTGAATATTTGTTACCTACATACTTTTATCTACGACCAGTAATAACTGAAACAAAATCGATTAAAAAAAAAGGATCAAAAAGCGGAGCGCTGGAGGGATTACGCCAAATTTTTCTTTTATGCTTGAGGAATATTAAAATGAAAAGTAATTTCTTGTCTAGTTTATCTGTACTGTTAAGGCAATGAGTAAACAAGCACTTTTTATCTGCCTACCTTATCTCTATACATAGGCTTCTGTAAAAAGGCCAAATAAAAAAAAAATATCATTTAAAAATAATTTCATAGCCAACATTTTTATTATTTCTTTTCTTTCCCGTCTCTGTTTCTTCTGCTTTTGGTGAGGTTATAAGATCACACAGCTCTTCATTATTAAATACATTAATCTAACAAATTAACAACAATTGTTTTTATTTATTTGTTTTTGCAGGAGTCTCATTGGATGTCCAATATGAAATCGAATGTGGTCGCAAATCCTCGAGTCCTTTAGCTCCGTTAATGCGATCAGATTCATCTGCGCAACTGTAGTATTTTTAGATTTGTTTTTTCTAGAATTTAAAAATTTTTACTTGTTAATACGTTAAAAAGAAAAAGAGCAAAACACGTTAATTCTTAATTATATTTTTTTTTTTTGTTATTGCTTATTTAATTTTTAATTTAGCAAAATTATATAAAATTTTGATAAAAAAAAACCACAAAACTTGAAGGAAAATCAACACAACACACGAATGTTGTTGTTTATTTGTTAATATCATATTTAAAATTTTTGAATTTATTTAGAACTACAAAAAAATATAAATACAAAAAAATTAAGTGGCGACATTCATTCTGTGATGGGCCACATCACTTTCTGTAAAATATTTGAAAATTAAAATCAAAAAGTCTAGTTTTATTTTATAAGCAATTTTTTTTATTTGAATAAGTGATAAGTTATTATTTATAAATGAAATAAGTTAAAAAAATATTCCAGATTAAGAAGAAAAAAATACAATTTTGCATGCACATCGCGATTATGCATGTAAAATTTTTGTTTGTTTTTTTTTTTTATTTATTTGTTAAATAAAAACGAATGAACTTTTTTTGTGAGAAAAATTAAGCTTTAAATATTTTCTTAGCTAATCATCACACATTCGAAGATTAAGTAATTAAAATATTTTTCTAAACCACCACACCCCAATGCAATTTTTATTTTTTTTGCCAAATTGTGGGCTTTTTTTTAATTTCATGTAATTTAAGACTTTGCCAATTAATTTTTGTATAGAAAAGCAAAATGAACTTTTATTTAAACTTATTTCTGCCAGAAATATCAATATTTTATTGCTAAAATGTATATGAAAAACTTTAATTTTAACTTTTAAAAATAACAAATCTACATCTCATCGTGATCTTTAATTTTGTCTGTAAATTATGTAATGTAATATAAAAAAAAAGAATAAACACTAAACATTTTGTTATCGAAAAAAAGAAAAAAAAATTAAAAACTTTTCCAAAGAAATTTAAGGAAATTAGATTTAAAGAAATGAGGAATAGAGATAGAAATATAAATTAAAAAATTAATTTAAAATGATTGTAGTGATACATTTAGAGGAGAAATAGTTACATTGGTAAGAAAGTTATAATTTTGTATAAAATAAATGAGAATATTTAAGGAACAAAATCAAGAAAGTGTGAACACAAAACAAAATAATAAATAGAAATAGAAACAGAAACAGAGCTGATACAAAATGTTGCTACTTTGAACAATACCTACTAAAAAAAATAACTCAAAAAGAAATACGTATTAAAAATCCATAGAAATAAATTTCCACAAAAATTAGAACTTAAATATGTCCTGAATAATTATAACATGTGTCCTGTATGCATGTTTTGCAGAAACTACTAACTAACACCCAAAATCTACTACCAGAATAAAAAAATTACAGAAGAAAAATAATTTAGCAGTTAAATTTTAAATCTAAAATATAAAAACACTAAAACAAATAAAAAAGTAGAATATTGAGGATCACCTATTTTGCAAAGATATAAGGCAACGACAAAAATGATTTTAAGAAGAAATTGATTATACTGCAAAAAGTTAATTGTGTATGTATGTATTTGGAAAAAATAGAACTCAAAATCTGTTCAACTTATTTGTTTGCAAAACTGTGAGATGGATGAATTGTGAGAATATTTTATTAAAAAAAAAAAAACAAAATAAAACAAATGATGAATATTATTGAAGGAGAAAAAAAAAATAAATATATATAAAATACTGAATGTTGTCATTGTTTTTTTTTCGTGATACGAAGTAAGTGCATACATGAAAAATAATATTTTTAATGGGCTCAAATTATTTTATGCACTTATTGGTAACTTTCTCCGTACAATAACATTTCTAAATTTAAAGTTTGATAAAAGTAAGTTTTAATTCATAATTAAAAAGATCTTATTTAATATTACAATGATGAAGAAGTACAAATTCCCGTTTGTCGGTCTTTGCTTCTGTACACTGCATTCAAAAGTTCTTTCAATACCTATAAATTTTTTGTTTAATTGTTTAAAAATTAAAAAGCAAACTTTTGTGGGCTTTTAAAAATATGATTTTTTCTGAAATTTAATAGCAAACTTGTGGAAGCCATGAATACTCCAGACGTTATTGGCTTATCATGTTTCTAGTTTTTTATGTTTTAACCAAATTGGTCGGAGAGAAAAAAAAATGCAAGCGAAAAATATTCATCATGAAATTTTGAAAATGGCGTGTTGTCTTAGGTTCGACTGTTTTCAACATTTAACGCAATTTTTTTCCTAAAACTGTAATTAACGATTTTTTATTTCTGACATTTTAATTTTTGTATGTGTTAGCTACCAGGCAGCTTTATTAATACATTTCAAAGAACATTAATTTCTAAAATATGTACACATGTATGTATGTAGGTACATACATACATATGTACATATTTTTTTAATTATTTATACAAAATTTTGAAAACGGGTAATGCCCCAATTACACGAGTGCCAAATTTGCCATAATTTGTTCCATTATCTTGCCATTTAGGGCCTAACCGTGTAAATGGTCCAAAACCTTCTATTTTTTCATACAAATAATGTGCAAGTGCGAGCAAGGATGTTTAATTTTACCATAATACCTACTCATATCGTGTAGTTACTGTCTGACAACATTTTCCGCAAAAAATGACAAAAAGGAATGAACCTGCTCATTCTGGCCATTATTATGCTAGAGCATCTGAGCGCCAGAGCAGAGCCTAAGGAGACAGATTAAGCTCTGAACAGAGTTTGATTTTATTAGGCGTGTTCTTTTGGGTTGCAGCATCTACTGCCAAGTACTTCTAGCTACAGTCAACTACTTCTACCCTGTGGTCAAAGTAGTTCAAAGCACTTCAATAATGAAGTAACAAAATAAATCAACGGAAGAAAACGACACCATCAGTAAAAATAAATTAAATAGTAAGTCAATGTTGTTGCTGTTTCTCTAATCTAAAATAAAAAACAAATGTGTAGGTACAAAAAACAAAAATTACATCTACATTGAGGTTAGATTTTTCGTTTGGTAAAATTAAAGCGTTTCATTCATGATCTACTGGGAAGTACTAAAAATTACTTTGCAAGGCCCAAAGGAACACACCTATTATGAAACACGCACATGAGCACTGAATTGTCATAGACCCTGTTTAGATTGTGAAACGCCACGGACGATGGGTTTGTGGGTGAGATCGGTGAAGAAACAGAGCTTCTAACCGCTCTCACCCACAAAATGATCGTCATGCCGTAGTGAAAAGTCTCAATTTAAACAGGGGTGTCAGCATGTAACTTGATACAATCGAGTTAAGTCGATACAATGGAGCATAGGCAGTTCCTAATTTTGTTCATTCGAATCGAAAACAGTCGTCCGAGTTAAATTGCCTACCCTCGATTGTATCAAAGTTACGTGCTAGACACCCAGGGTCATATGTTTATTTCGTTTTCCATTGGTCGCCTTCAGGTTTCGATTCTGAACTGACTGAAAATTTGAGGGTTTCTGAAGGCTGCTGGGCGACCAATGGAAATCTTTCAAATTATATAGTTCATGAAAATTTAATGAAGTTGGTCACGCAAAGGTTTTGACTCCGTTTGCTTGTTCGGTTATTTTAGTCTCAGCTCATGAGCTCTGAGCTAGAAAAGAGAAACGCTTATTATTTGGCTTTGACACTTTCAGTTTCCCAAAAATGTAATTTTGGTTGTTTAATTTTATATTTTGTTTTAAATAAGTGAAACTTTAACATTCGTGTAAATGCGGCATAATTTTAATTCAGCAGTTTTTAATTATTTTGCCGAGTTTGTAGGAAAATGGCAGAAGAGAAAATGTATGTAATTTTTCTTTAATCAATTTATAATCGTGGCAAAGTTGATAGGTATGTATGTATGTATTTATTAGCAAAACAAGTAAAAAATTCTTGACAATTACATTATTCTATAGTTTTCAATAGTTACAAAGCAAGACGACTCCATACATGTTGTAATTCCGAACTCAATCGTAATCTGTTGCTACTCAGCCTTATCGGCTGAATTTTGTTGTAGGTATTCAATTTCGTGACCAATCAAAATTGTTGTCCTCTTTTCCTTGAAATATTACATTATTGTCCGATAAACATGCAATCTGATCTGACTTAATCCTGTTGAAAAAAGTTGTCTCAGTATCCGGAAATTTCTGCAGCTCTTACTCTAGGACATGTACCTCTCAACGGTTTTGGTATTTTTTTTCTTAGTAACGGTTTTAATTATTTTGATTAGAGCAAGTACCAAGACCAAGTAAGGGCTGTAGGTGTTGCCGTGCACTTTATTTCATTTGCCACATCCGCATGCTATAAAAGAGGTTTAATTATCTAAATTAAAATTTAGCTGGTTCAGGTTCAAAATCTCCGTACCTTTGCTCAAAAATTTGAACACAATTGTCCAAATATGGCCAAATCAAATAAATGAGATCTCAAAAAACTTTTCTCTATTGAAAATTGAGCAAGCAAATCTAAGAAATTTTTTTTTTCCTCAGTGAAAAAATTGACTGAAGAATCCTGTTCATATTTCTGAGATCTGTTGAGATCTAAATTTTCTGAACCCGCTTATTTTACACTTTTCCTCTCATGGAAATTTCTTGGCTTTTTATGTTCTCTAACACATAGACAGAGATTAGTTTCTCTTGGTACACCAATGTGGCTGAGAAAGATTTGTGAGATCTCAGAAAACTGAATGAAAAAATCTACATTCTATAAATATTTTATGAATGAAACCAATTTTTTAAAGATCAAACGATTCTTTATTTCCTACTTTAAATATAATATTTTTTATTTGCCCATAAACTGCAACATTGGATCTTCGTCTCTCGTCCTCTTTATCATAAACTCTTCAATTTCCTCTTCAGTCGGTGCCTTTACATCGTACATACTATTATAAGCCCGCTTTCTATCGTCCAGTTCCACCTTCTCTTCCTTCTTTGCTTCCTCTTTCTTCTCTGCTTCTCTTCGTTTGTGTTTGTTCTTTTTTTTCTTCTTCTTGTCCTTCTTTGATTTCTTTGAAGATTTTTTTAGACTATCAACTTGTTCCGGCTCTGATTCAGCTTCGTCTTCTTCCTCATCTTCCTCTGCCGGCTCCTCCTCGACAACTTGTTCTAACTCACGTTGTTGTGTCTGCGGATGTGTTACCACGGCATCTGTAGATTCCAACGCCTCCTTGTTGGCACTTACACAGTATGAGTTCTTGATGAAGGACTTGCAGCATTTGTATCCCCATCGGCCGCTGTGCCAGAATGAGCCCCATATAGTCTTGTGGTTGTTTGGATAGACATCCTCCTCATACGCACTAACCGCTCGAGTTTTCTCCATTCCTTTTACTACCTTGCCACTCCTCGAATATTCAATGTAATTCTCGTTCTGCGCCAGCAACAAAGACTTCGGAGGAACTTGAAGATGTTCTTCCCCTCCGTATTTTTCCAGGATGTGATCCTTGGTCTGTGACTTGAAGTCCTCTTTTTTCAAGTTGTAGTCCTTCTGCAGGAGTTCCAGCTTCGTTGGCTCGGCCAACAAGTGGACATCGACTCCCTTTCGATGAGCCTCCCATGCAAACAGCTGGGCCGTGGAATGCTTGGTGGTATCGCCACTGTAGCGGACTGTGTTCTCTCCAGCGAACTCAACTTCATCAGGCTTTAGTTGAGGATTGGGATTGTCCCTCATTGAACGGGTCTTTGGATCGTAGTACGCAGAATTGGGATCCAAGTTTCTCAGATATTTTGCCGTGTCTTCTCGAATACGAAGATTACGCACGGTAATTCTCTGTTTCGAGTCCACCTTAGTACCAGGCATGTCAACCTCATCTACGTACTTGTCCTCGTCACTTTCCTCGTCTGACAACTCAGCATCCGGGTTGTTCTTCAGTTTGTCAGCTTTTAATTGCCTCTTTGCTTCTTCGACCTTTTCGAACTCGTCCACGATGTCTTTGTGTGATGCCGGATCATAAGCACTCCAGCGGTCTCGTTTCTCATCGTAATCAATGGCATTGCTGTCGGCAATGTGTTCGTCATGGACCACAAGAGATTCCGCATACTTCGCTCCGTATTTCCTTGGTCTCTCCAGACAATCCTTCTTCTTGTGCGTTATAGCTCCGCAGTTCTCGCAAGCACCTTTCCTAAATTTTGTTACCAACTTTGAACTGTCTATGCCCTTGATAATCTGTTTCGTCTGCAGGGCAGTATTCTCTTCTTCGTCCTTCTGAGGACGTTGATGTTTCAATGTCGGACCAGATGAACCATAATACCACGGAGCACTTGAAATGTACTGTGGAATATGTGGATTGATGTCTCTGCCTTCCTCGTCGACAGCAGCTGGTGCTGTACCAGCTTTTCGTGCTTCTTCGAGTTCTTTTGCTTTGCGCCAATCTTCGCGGGTTTTCTTTTTTGGTTCATCTTGGTTATCCTTGTTGTGGATGATTTGGGAGACGGGAGTCTTTGGAGCAGCGAAACTCATCTTGACTGGGGATTGATTGATTATTTTTTAAATAAACATTAATAGATATTTTAAAAATTATAGTTTTTGTGGATGTTTTGGTTGAAAAATAAGTGACAGATTTTACCTGTCAATTGACTATTTTGACACATACATCTACATGTCATATGCTGTACAGTAAAATCAAAAAGTTTGTTAATTCTGATGTACAACAAAAAATTATTTCTTATTTATTTTATACCTCGTCTGCACCTTTCTTCAACAAGAAGAAATGGCGAAAATAACGATGCGAATTTTTAGAAATAAAGGCTCTCCCAAACCAACGCGAAATCGTAGCGAATCATTCACAATAACACAAAATATGAACAACAAAAATCTGTCGTCGGCGAATGTTTCGCGTTGGTTTGGGAGAGCCTTTAAGGTAGAACCGCACTAGGCGGAACTGCACTTCAGCGACACCGTGCGCACTTTCGCACGAAACTGAACGAAACTTCACGTCGCGACACAGTTGGTCAGATTACCAACTTTGTCGCATAGTGTCGCGTCGTGAAGTGCAGTTGTCGCTTAGTGCGATATAGCTCATACAATTTCCTACAAATAAGTAGTGAAGTTCAGTTCCGCTGAAGTGCAGTTCCGCCAAGTGCGGTCTTACCTTTAAAGTCATGGAATCTAGATATTTTCAGCCCAATTCTAAATGAATATATAAATTATTTTTTTTTTTACAATTTGATTTATCTTTCGAACTCTCATCTCCGCTTTCGAAGGGAAAAATTCTACCGGGGAAATCGGAATAGGAGTATTCTAATCCCGAGAAAACAAGTTTCCCAGCGAGTTTGTTCCCTGTGAATTTTTAGAATTCGGCTGATTACCTTTTTAAAAAAATCTAAATTGTAGAAAAAATGGAGAAGAAAACAATTCGGCATGAAAATTTATTTATAATTCTACGTCGTTGTGAATAGGGCCTGTTATAGCTTTCATTGAAAACGATCATTGAACATTTTTTCTTTCGATTTTGAAACATTTAAACAAAGATTGTTTTCGAGAAAAGATGAAAATTGAAACAAATTATGTAAGTTTTTTTCAGCGTTAATACAAACGATGTGCATACGTTCTGTAACTCTCGCATTAGGCGTTTTTCTTTTTTAGCGCCGAGCGGGCTCTGAGCGAATAAAGCTCACTCCGAACAGAGCGTGACCTGAGCGCACCGATCTATTTAAGAAACTCAATTGAGCACTGAACTGTCATATGCTTAGTAATCCGTCAAATTACATGAAAATTGTATGAAGTTAGCCGCGCTCACTGCTCAGCTTTGTGCTCGATGTGCTCGGTCATTTTTTCCCGAGCTCATCGAGCGAGCCCCGGTCGAGCTCTGAGCTGAAAAAGAAATGCAAGTTGAGAGCTCGGAGCGCTCCGAGTTAAAAAGTAACATAGTTTTCTTTTTGACAGCTCAGTGCCACGCCGGGCTAAAAAAGAAAAAAAAATTTAATCCAAAACTTTTTAATTATTTTATCTCGTTCTTTTATTTACTTCCCAAACTTACCCATTTCTACCATTTTAGCGCAAAAGAGTGTCAAATTCCATATACAAAAATAAATCCCTTATAGAATCTAGTAGTTTCGGGCAAGTAAGCGAACAGACCTTTTATTGGCTATTGTGAATTTACCAAAACGAGTCTCGTTGTGCACCACACAGCGCAACTGTCAAAAAAAGGACAAACTAAAAACGAAACAACAATAAAAAACAAATGGAATGCGATAAAATTATGGAACATCAACCGTCAACAGGAACAAAAATGACCAAACCCAGAACGCGATTTGAGAAAGATCGAAGAAGTTGAAGTGGAGTAGCGTAGCTTGGCCGTGTCGTGGTCGTCCGTCGCTTTTTTGGATTTTATGTGTGTCTAGTTACAGGCCCCGTGCTCGTATAATTAATAAAGTCGTCGGATGACTTAAAAAAAATAAAAAAAAAAATAAACAAATTGAAAAAAGTTCAGGCGAAAAGTGAGTGATTTAATTGTGAAAAAAATAAGCGAGGTGCGAAGCATCCCCTGTCCTGAAAAACTACACCAACAATCAACAACAGCCACATCAATTTTTCCTCATCCTGCCTCGTTGTGTTGTGGCTCCTCCTTTGTTTTATTTATTTTGTTTTGTTGTAAATTCCAGAGTATATTCTGATTCTTAAAATAAAATTAAAGAAAATTTTTTAAATGTGAGCTCCAAGTTAAGAAAACCACGATTTTCTTCACTGGAGAGCGACAAAAAGTCTCCGCGACTGCACCAAACCCCTCGAATCATTGATTTTTCTCTGCAAAACCACCCAGCATCCCGGGCAGTGGGTGGTCTCAAATCGCAGATGCAAATACATATTTTGAAAATAATTATCGAATCTCTTGATGGGATTTGTCTTTGCTCTTGATTAACCCGTTCGGGATTCAACTTTGACCATTGAATCCATCAGAAATCTTCATAAGGAACAGGCCAACAATCTTTTTCCTTTGTGCTCTGAAAATTTCTATGTATCTGCTGGAGAGACGGCTACTACGACAAATGTATCTGTTTCTCTGCTTCGTTGGTGTTGTTGTTGGTGATGGTGATGGTGACGGTAATGGGTTGCGGATGCTCCTCGGGTTGTCGAGTCGTCGGCGGGTGTCCATATCCACATGAACTGGAATCATTTTTTTTTGTATCGCTTTTCAGGTGAATCAGGTGCAAGTTGCAACGATTCTCGACGTTGTTTCTCGGATGAAGTGAAGTGTGCGCGCGATATTGTTGATTTTCTCCTGGAAGCACAAAGTGTGAAACTAGGAATCATCCTGGTGCGAAGTGCCAACGAGAAATAATTAAAAAAAATCGACAAAATTAAAAAAAAAAAATAAATTGTGAAAAAGTGTCTTGGCTTAGTGGAATAGAAAACAAAGCCAACGAATCACCACAGCAATTTGTTATTGGATTTATCATCATCACATTGGGATCACTTGAGCTGACCATTTAAGTAATTTCACCAAAAATCAGGTTAGTAATTGAAACCAGCTACACCAGCTGTTGTTTAGTAGTTAGCGAATTTTATGATTTTAAGACTTGTTCGAAAACAAGTAAAAGTGCTTGACCTAGTTTATGATTTTGTTTTGTCTAAGTGGGTTAGTCGAAAACATTTATTAGATAAGATTTAACGACAATTTAGCTATTCAAATTCATATATATGTAGGTATTTGATGGGGCTTCCGCAAGTCGGAGCATATTCGTTTGATGAATTGATGGTGGAGCAAGTAGAACAGGTCAAGCTTCTAGTTAGTTGGAATGGAAATGCAAAAAAGAGTTTAGTTCGCTGGGGAATTTACAAGCGAATAGTAGTAGATAGATATGTATATACGATTTGGTCAGTTCATACTTCTAAGCTTGAGTGTCAAGAATTGATAAAACAAACCAAAAACTAGTCTTCAAATTTAACGGAGATCATTTAGATTTCACATATGTACATAAACTGGCCTTTGCAATGCTCCACTTAAAAATCTAATTCCTATTGCTAGCGTTCAAAAGACACAAGTTATTTTTTGATTTGTCAATAACGCTAAATTTGGAACTTTTAATTTGGTAGAAATAAGCAGTAATCACCCTAATTATATATAATTCAATGAATTAGCTGCGGACGGAGTCAGACTCAATTTTGACATTTTTATTCTTAGCGAAATATAAAAATTGAGTTCCGTCCGCAGCTCATTCATAATTGCAATCAATAATCACTCCAATTACAGAATCCAAGGAATGAGATAAGGGTCAAGGCCCAAGGCGAGTCAGCTTCAATGTTGACATTTCGCTAATGGTTAATAGTCAAAACTGAGTCAGACTCCTGCCGCAGCTCAATCATCACATTCTGTAATGGGGTGATAGTTTTTACTGGCGAAACATCTTACGCAATCATTTAGGAAGCTGGAAAATAGGAAATCGCTTTAAAATAGATTTTAGAGCGGCTTCCCTTTTTTATAGCCACGGATTTTAACAAGACCTTAGAATAAATCTCAAACAAAATTATCTCATTCAAACTTAGAGCCCTTGGTTTTCCTCCGGGTTTCATTCAGTAGATGGAATCATATTGGACCGTAATTATCGGGTCTTGTTTATATCTTCAGTGTCAGATCCTTTTGTCCCGCAAGGCAGCTACCTGGGAACTCATTCTGATAATCAATGATGTCGATATTGTGATTAAACATTTCCAGCTATCTAAGTATGTGGATGCTTTAGCTTTACAGAATGATTTGACAATTTTTCAGTTTGATGTCAAAAGAACAATTTATAACTTAATATTGGCAAATGCCTAGCAAAAACAAATTCCGGCAAGCGTTTCCCCCACCACCATGTGATTACTTTATTAATGATAGCCTAGTTTACAGAGTAACCACCATTCGGGATCTTGGCGTTATTTGTGATAGCGAACTGATCTTGAGATCGTGGCTAAGGCCAACTCTGCTCTCAGTTTTGTCAAGCGTTGGCCGAAGGAGTTTTCTAACCCTTTCGTTGCGAAATCTCCTTATACAACCTTTGTGCGACCGTTGCTTAAATATGCTAGCCAAGTGTGGTCGCTATATCAAAACATTAATATTGAAAGAATTGAAGAAATTCAGCGTCGATTCCTTCGTTTTGCTCTTAGCGGACTTCCATGGGTTGACAACCACAACTTCCCCCCCGTATCAAGATCGTTTGACTCTCATTAGCTAACAACCTCTAGAAAAACGGCTCGAAGTAGCTAACGTTATTTTCGTACTCATAGCCTCCTTGAATTTTAACCCCAACTTAATATTCTCTCAGATCAGTACCTCTTTTCCATCAAGCTCCCCATAAAACTGATTATGGCAGAAATGAACCCATTGCTAGAATGCTGAATTTACGAATTCAAATATTTTTAACTATCGTTACAGCAAGATAAAATAAAAAAATATCTCTTATATATGGTACTTCATAATAAACTTATTTTATTACTAAAATGTTATTATTCTACGGAGAAATTGAAACTGCTACTCAACAAATGAACAATTTGCCTTTGCATGCTATTTTTTCTTATATATTTTTTTGTTTTTGTTTATTGTTTTTTTGACTTTTTAATTTCAAATTTGCAATTTTGTTTTTATTTTTTATTAAAAAATATAACTTATTGAAATATTTTTTAAAAATTTAACTTTTTTTAAAATATTTTTAACTGCTTGCATTAGGCAGATACCCTATCTATTGAACTCCGATGATACTCATAGCGTCCAAAATAACAAAATAACTGATTTTATTTTTTTAACATCAATTAACTGAAATAAATTTCGATACGATTTGCAATCGCACTTGCCGTCGTACTCGATGAAAATGGTCCCCAGCGCGTGCGATATCTGGGAGAATGGAAAGATGCGTAAAGAGGCGTAGGATAATTTAATTTAATTTTAATTTCTAAAAGTGATCAAGACCTGGTTTTAAATTTTGCCTTCTTTTATATTTTAAAAGAAACAATAAACACCATAATTTATTCAAAATTACCACCATTGCTCTTAAAATACAAAAGGGCCCTGTTATTTGCAGTTTATTGACTGTTACTATTCTTGACTTTTTTAAATTAACGTGAGCTACAAACAGCTGCACTAGAATGAGCCTTAGAAAGTTACATTCCCAATAAAATACCCTTCTAAATATGTAAGTCATGACTTTTGGTAGCAGTTGCTGCCGCCATTAAATGTACACATTGTCGTTAATTTGAATGCCCAACTAAGTTCAGAATACACCATTATTAGTGTATGACATTGTAGATACATACATACATACATTTCTACCCAGTTAAACCTTTAAGCATCACTTCACAACCATGCTTGATTAAAAAAAAATTGCAAAGTGAATAACAAAACAAAAATTCAATTTAATTTGCCAAGAATATCCGGTAGATCTAAACATTCATTAAATTCACCTGCCTTTATTGTTACCTAAATAATCACTTCCACTTTTAAACTAACAATTATTCAGGAAATAGTCCGCAAAATTTCAGACCGACACAAAAAAAAACAAAAATCACCTGACCTTTAAAAAAAAAATCCAAATATTTTTTAAAATACAACATTAAGCACGTGCTTAATTAGCACAGATGTTACTCCAATTATATATCTTTGTCTACTTCTTTAGGTTCATTAAATTGTCATTCTTATATCATACAAGATGTCTATAGGCTTTTATTTTGATAAATTTAGTTTTGTTCTGTACAAGGCCGTAGCCAGGGTGGGGGGGTCGATAAAGAAATGTTGAAATGATTTCCAGTTAGGCGAAGAAGGTGGTTGATACGACATGTATTTTAGTCTTAACAAGGCCGTAGCCAGGGGGTTAGATTAACCAAAATGTTTAAATGTTTTCGAGTTAAGCGAAGAAGGTGTTTGATACGACGTGTGTTTAATTCTACTAAAAATGTTTCTACGTCTCAAATCGAAGTTCTTAGTGACCTAGGGGTTTCAAAAAGGTGTGAAGTGATACAGCATTACACTTAATACACAGCATTTGTATGAATTTCTACACAAAAATCTGTCAAAGTTCATTACAAAAATAAAATAAAATGTAAATTCAATTGCACAGAGTTTCAAAGTAAAGGAACACAGCTTATGATTTGTTGCACTGTGGAATAAAATTGGTAATAAAAAATGGTTTATCAGACAAAAAGTCATGAAAATGACCCTGGGTCTTATTGATTCTCGTATATGACCACACACCAGTCACTTATTCTATAATTAAACGAAAAGTTAAGAGGCCAAGAACAACACGAAAGCCAACACTCAGTATTTGCGATCGCGAAATCTAGCTGAGGCCCGACAGAGATGAATGGAACTTTTATGCCTCTTGCTCAGGAAGCATCTCATCATAGATGCGTTAGAGATTCGTCATGTAACGACGATTCCTCTATGCCCACCCTACTGCACACGAAGCGTCCCGTTATAGACACGTATTGCGCTTGTTTACGGTTTATGTGCAGCTTGTAAGTAGGTAACTTTTGTTTCGTCGCAGCACAAAAGCTGGGCAACCAGCAGTGTCAGTCGCCAGGTTCAATCGTACAGTTTCAAGTATTTATTGAATATTTTATTAAAATGTGTATTGATTTATAATTTATCAGTGTTTTGGCTATGAGGAGTCGCTTCATGTGTAGAAAGGAAGACATTGAGAAATTGTTGAATGAATGAATGAATATTTTGGGGTATTAATTACAATACGACTTAAGATCTTTTATGCTCCCGTCTTTAGTCGGATGACATTGCTCACTTACAGTTCTTCCTCACAATTAGTTCCTTCGAGGAACTTTTACTTTAGGACTTAGAGAATTTTTAGAGAGAGTAATTCACTCTGATCTATCTGATGACGTCCCAGATACTTATCTCGCTGATGCACAAATGCTTCACAACTGCCTAAGATATGGTTTGGTGTGTCCTCCTGAGCATTGCAGAATCTACAAATGGCACTGCTCACCAAGTCAAGGATGCTGAGGTGTCTTTTAAGTTTGCAGTGGCCAGTGAGGAGACCTGTTATTTTCCTAAGGTTGTTTCTACTTAAGCTGATGCAGGAGAAATTGTTGCTACTCGACGAATACTTATAAAATTGTGTACAGAAGGCCTTAGTCTTTCTAATATAAAAGATGAAATTTATTTTTAATGAATACCTTTTTCGTTTGAGGCCCGTTTGCTGATTCTACACATAACGATTTAAGTTGAACTTAAATTCTTAAGGGGTACTTTTTCCATGTCATAAAGTGATACTTAAAAAATTAAGTTCAACTTAAATCGTTATGTGTAGTATCATCAAACCTCCCTGAATGTACTTTGAATGGCTCTCCTGCCATTGGAACATTTATCAGAGCAGCTGACTTTTGGCTACCAAAAGAAATGTTGTTATACATAGGTATATACAAAAAGAAGCTGAATATGAAACGTACCATCAGGCGCTAGGAAGATTATGTGATACGAGTTAATTGAAATTGTTTGTTTAAAATATTAATAAAGTTTATTTATTTCGGTCTTTTTTTCTAACTAACTTGAACTGAAATATTTTCTGTTTACGGCCTTGGTTGTTTATTTGTTTGTAAAGCTATCGCAAAACTCATAAAATGGAGAAAAAAGGTGTTCCCAACAGATAACCCTTGCGTGTACCTACGTATAGAATCTCCACGAACTACACTATTCCCTGTGGCCGTCTGTCCTTACAAAGAACAGAATACAAACAATACACACAACAACAACAAAAATAACCACAAAGCCCGCAAGTTTCCTGCGTGGCTCTCTTAGTTAATTATTTGAAATTTATGTTTTATTTGTCGTTACCAAGGCATTCATTCATTCGTTGGTTGGTTGTTCTCGTTTGCATTTAATATTTTTTTTTTTTGTTATTCTGCGTTACTGCTCCTTCGAAGCCTTTGTTCTGTTAACTGTAACACAGCAACTCATTTGGCATCCAAACAAAAGCCAAAACAAAAGGACTTTTTTTTTTTAATACTTCCCTTCCCGAAAGCAAGTTCTAATATGACCGTGAAATAAATAATTGACATTGTATGTGTACAAAAAAAAGTACAGTTATACAATAAAACCGGGAAACGGAACACACTCTTTCCCAAAGCCCAAACCCAACAAAAAGTAATTGCAAAAAGGAAATAGAAAATAACTGTTTTCGAGTAGGGTATGTGTATTTGATATGATGCTTCTTTTCTCGAGAATAAATACAAGAATTCAATTCTAAAGTGAATTGTGATGTGAGTCATATTCCAGTAACTACGGCGTTTGTCGTTCGTTTGCCATTCTTCTGCTGCTAACATTAACGCTGAAGCTATGATGCTGACGCTGCTTCTGTTCCAAGTGCCATTCAACTTGTCAGGGATTTTGTGAAGTGGACGACTGCAGCAGCACATACACTATACAGTAGATATATGTACATACATAGGTATGAAGATTATTTATTTTATATAATAATGTAGAAGAAGTTTAAAAACTGGTTTGAACGGGAAAAAAGTGGCACAAGCAACTGCAGTATTAAAGCCACAACAACAATAACTACAACGGGAACTATTGGTAAGAGTATCTAGATACAATACATATATTTATATATTAGGTATTATTTATGTATGCATAAGTAAAATAAGCTGCTATGTTCTTCCCCGAATTGGTGACATGACCATGAGAATCTAGGACAAGGGAATGGAGACAAGTTGAATTTTCTTTCCATACACACAATCATCATATTGAATGGGATCTACTTTTTCTACTGGCAATTTGGAGAGATTCTTATAATTTAGGCTTGCGGTAATTAGTTTTTAAGGCCAACATGGTTAAAAATTTTTAATAAAATTTGGTTTCTACATCACATGGTGAATTTTGTGGTTTAGTAGAAGGATGTGGTTTGGTAAAGAGATTTTAAAATTGTTGTTAAATCACAGTAGAGTAAAATTCGAAGTAAAGTTAATTAATTTTGTGCGGTTTTTTTTAATTAAACATGGCAATGGAAATGCTCTAAATATGTACATCCGCGAAAGCTAAAATAAATTTTTACCATTCGGAAGGCTATTCCAACAGCAATACATATATGTTTTCACGGGCTACTCCCTCTTGTGAAGAATTGACAAATCCTCCAATCCTCTTGTCATGAAAAAATGCTTCTCATCTTAGCCGTTCGGATTCGGCAGCTGATTGTAGATCCCCTCCATTCCTGCCAATCACACATGGTTGAGAGTTGTAAGTCACTAGGCCCCGGTTCTATACACGAGCTGTCCCCATTTATTAATTTTTTTTTTTATTGAAAAAAAAAAAAAATATAATGGAGGAACATTTACAGTGGTTTCAACAGCTTATAAGCGTAAAATCCTTAGTTGAGCTTCGAGTTATAGTCGTTCGATACCAAAAAACAAGCTCAAGGCCAGAGTAAACGCCAGCAAATATACTCTTTTTGATTTTGATTTGCGAGATTTCGTAGCCATCCCCATTTTGCTTATTAATTGTCTTTGTCTTTATTCAAACGAACCGATTTTATTGCTTGAATTTCGGACTACATTTACAAGCTTCTTTAAACCCCCTTAGTTTTAACAGTAAATTTATTTTGTTTGTGTATTCTCTTGAGAGATTTGAAAACTTCTTTTATACTGACTGATTAAAGTCATGTAACGGATTATAATTAGTTTTAATTCAATACAAGTGTTGCCTTTATTCAATTGAACCTGATAATATTAATTTTTTTAAATTGTCTAGATTTTTTTTTAAATATCCTAAATATGTACATATACCTATGTATTTATTACTCTCGAATCTAGAATATCTTTACTTGAAATGTGTGGAGGCCAGGCAAAGAGTTTCATTTAAATGTAGATTTCTCGAAAGAAGAAATTATTGGAAAGATTCAAAATTAAATTTAAAATTTAATGTTAGCAATTTTGGATGCCGAAAGGTATTTTTTCAAATAAAATATTTTGTTATGTAAAGTAAGCTCGAATATACTTAAAAAAAACATTTGAAAATTCAAATGTCTGGAAAATCTGAGCTAGTTAAGTAAGCAATTACTCTGAAGATGAATTCAAATTCAAGACACAAAAATATTCAGAAAAGTATTATCAGGTGGTGACCTTTGTTTTGTATGTATTTTATTACACTTTACACGATAAAAGGGATGAAGAAAAAATTTACAGATTTCACTCATAGAGTAACTATGGGGACATTGAAAATGACTTGTGTTAGCTCGATAAAATAAAAACATGAATAATCTTGGCGATTTCTAATTTGTGTCCTATAGTTGCACCAAAACTTCTGAAGCTGTCTAAGAAACCATTCTTCAGTCTGAAATTACAATATATAGATATTTTTAATGTCAAATCCCAGTTGGCGGTTAAATTAATGTTGTTCAGTTCAATCAATTAAGTTGATAGCTGAGTTGACAAACCTTTAACCTTGAACATCTGAGCTAAATCTGTATAAGTTTCTTAAAGAAGTTCAATTATATTGCAGTACCTATAAATATTCTAAGTTCAATAATCGCATTGGCTTAGATGTAGGTAAAGTTTTGTTACACAAATTTATAGCCTGAGATTTTACTTGAATTCTAAGATCTTAACCTCAAAGATCCGATAATTAGAACAGAAGATAAAAGCTTACCAAGCTGGCCTTTAGAACTAATGTTGTAAGTTTATTAAAGAGATTCACAAGTAAGTACCTATCTTTCATATTTAAGGTTCAAAAATCGCATTGGTTTGGACGTAGGTCAAGTTCAAAAATCGAATTGGCTTAGACGTAAGTCAAGTTCAAAAATCCCATTGGCTTAGACGTTGGTCAAGCTCATAAATCGAATTGGTTTAGACGTATAGTTCAAGTTAAAAAATCACATTGGCTTAGACGTAGGTCAAGTTCAAAAGTCACATTGGTTTAGACGTTGGTCAAGTTCAAAAATCGCATTGGTTTAGATGTTGTTTTGTCACATAAATTTGTAGCCAGAGATTTTACCTTAACTCTAAGACATTAACCTCAAAGGTTCGATAATTAGAACAGAAGATACCAAATATACCCTTTTCGATTAGGTATTATATTTAAGTTGCTTCGCTAGGTTAATCCTATCTCTAGCCTGGTTAACCTTAATTTAAATACTTTAACCTTCAACATCTGGCCCTTATAGAACTAAAGTTATAAGTTATAATCAAAGAGGTTCAAGTATAGGTCTCTGTACATATTCTAGGTTCAACAATCGAATTGATTAAGAATGAAGTCAAGTTTTATCACATAAATTTTGAAGCCTGACATTTAACTTATTTCAAAACTTTAATCCGATTATTAGTACCTACAGAAGTAAAAAGGCAACCAGACCAACTAAATCAATCCTTTTATATAAATGTACATACATAATGTATGTACCTATATAGATACGTAGGTATATGAATTTTGTTGGCGATGCTAACAGCCAAATTTTTTTATTCAACTTTTATGTTATTTCAATTATTTTTTAACTGAATAAATTAGTTTGATATTTTGCCTCCCTTTTAAGACCTTTATTTTAAATATCCGACTGTTAGAACATAAGTTATAAGCCAACCAAACCAACCTAATCGTACCATTACGAATAATATTTGCAAAATACCTACAACAATTTACAGGGCTATTCTGGCGTTGTGAGGGCTCACAACTCACAAGTCACAAGCCTTTGTGAGGTTGATTTCTTGTGAGGTTGTTGTGAGGTTCTCAAAAGGAGATCACAATTTCGATAGTTTTTGAGAGGCTCACAGTTGTGAGGGTACGAAAACCTCACTAAATCGATTTCACCTTTCCTTGTGAGGTTTTTGTGACTTGTGAGGTATCAGTGAGGTTTGCCAGAATAGGGCTGTTAATCAACATAACATTTTACAGACATACCTAACCTACTTAATAATGTAGCTATGTAGCTATGTATATCATTTTTGTTCCCGATGCGAAGCCAATTGTGTTTGCCACCAGCCACAGTGCAGTGGTGGTTTTTTATTGCACACATTCCGCTCCAACCAACGTCTTGCCAACACCCTTACAGCAATGTATATTCTTTGTGGGTACGTTTTTTTCTTTTTCTTTTTGTTTTCTTGTTCCTCACGTCATGCCGTGATGAAATTAGTGCTAATCTTTCACGTTTTTAGTATGAAATTTTGTAAGCTTTTGCAAAAATTTTGATGCAGATTTGTAGCCTGTCATTTTATCTTTAATTATCTATCTTAATATTAAGCATCCGATAACTATAACCTGAGTAATAGGCTTCTAAGTGCGCTCAAATCGAGTGATTTTATGATTTTATACAAATTCAACTATCCTCCACTGAAGCTCGTCGGTTGGCGACGATCAACGTGTAGGTACGATTCATCGATTGTGTATTTAGGTTCATTTTGGTATTTTCTTTGGTAACACCAACCAAAAATTCGGTCCTGAGCCCCCTATACGGTAGAGTTCATTTCGTTCATTTGTTATATATTCATTTGTTCATTTAATCATTTTGGTAACACCATATTTTTCTCAAAACGACCCTATAAACATTTTCAATGTTAAAAGTGACTCTCGCAATTCTAACCGACTGTTCGGCTGGATCTATTATAAACGTGGTACATACCTACCTACTTAGCGTCCTTTGACAGTTTTGTTTTTAAATTTTTTTAAGATCAAACACAATGGTACCTGCCATACAATTATTTTAACATTTTTTTAAATCTTATTTTTTGTCAAAAATGCATCAGTTTAAAAAAAGTAAGTAGGTATATTTTAATAAGCAATTAATTTTTGTGTTTTGAAAAGTTTAAATAGTAGGTACTTTTTATTAAAATTTTTCCAAATAATTTGTTTGGATTTTTATAAAAAGTTTTAACATTTTTTGTTTAAAAACTCAAGATTTCGAAAACGTCTTGGTTAGTTTTTACTTAACTTGACACAAAGCTTTTTTTCTTCTTTTAATTATTTAGCAGATTTTAAACAAAAATTATTCTTATACTGGAGACGAACGATATCTTCCGTATACAACTTTTTAAAAACCGTTAAATAAAAACTTTAATTTCTCGAAAGCGACTTCTACGATTTTTTTGTCTGTGTGCTAGTGAAAGCTGATAGTTCGGGGTTAGTTAAAATGGAGCGCTATAAGAAAGAACAACGCATTTTCATTGTTGGGCAATATTTTACAAATAATGAAGATTTGTCAGCTACAGTGATCTTCAGTGATGAAGCTCATTTTCATCTTGATGGCTTCGTTACCTAATCGTCAAAATTGTCGCATTTGGGGTTCAGAAAACCCACGATTAATTGTTAAGAAACAAATGCATCCACAACGCGCTGGAGGCATTATCGGACCATTCTTCTTCGAAAATGCGGCTGGTCAGGCAGTAACAATTAATGGTTTTCGTTATCGTGACATGATAACCCAGTTTTTAGTGCCTAATTTACAAGATATGGATATGACCAACATATGTTTTCAACAAGACGGTGTCACATTCCATACAGCCAGAGAAACAATTCAATTACTTCATGAGTCATTTCCTAATGGTGTAATTGGCCGTTTTTGCGATCCGAATTATCCATCCAGATCTTGCGATTTAACGCCATTGAGTTTTCTCTTTGGGGTTTTTTGAAGTCAACGGTCTATACAAACAAGCCCACAACCACCAACGTCTTGAAAGAGGGAATTTTAGAGGTGTATTAATGAAATTCAGCCACATTTATTGCGAAACGGTCATAGAAAATTTCAATAAAAGATTACCTACGTACTTGCCTGCAAAGCCGTGGCGACCATTGATCCGAGTTGCTATTCCATACATAACCCCAATCTGTATACTCTATGAATCAATAAAAAATTTAAACTTACTTATTCAAAATCTGTATTTTCTATAAAAATTACCTACATTTTTCGTGAATTATGGGACACCCTTTAGATTGTCTATTTTTGATTTTCAACTATATCTGGTTGATCAGAAATAATAGAATTTTTCTATACAACAGCTTCTAATAAGTTCAAATCTGTGACAATAAGACAGAGTAGCTTATGTCGACGTTTTTTCGGTTTTTCGATTGTTAGTAGTCTACAGTTTGAGAGCTACTTTTCTGTCCAAACCCCATCTTGACATAATTACCTGTTGAAAAGTTGTCTTGTAATTCCTAAAACAAATTTACATTAATTAAGACAAAAGTGCGTTTTTCTCGAAACCTGTTTTTTTTTTTTTAAATTAGTTATTAGTTCTTTAGGATACATCTGACTGAAATATAACGGGATGGCTCGTCATCGGCTTCTGATTACAGTTGCACCTTAAGATCTTAGGTTTAATCTCCGAGTCTGACAAAAGTTTTTGAAAGTGAACATCCTAGACCTTTAAAAATCACAAAAAGATGTCTGATGATCTGGTTGCTCTGCTCTCAATTTTTAATTGAACAAAATTAATGCGGTCTAATATTTCAACAATTTAACTTGGTGTCTTTCCTTAATTGTGGTTATAACTTATAAGTGTACTAACGGATTATTTTCAAACCACTCGGTTTAAATCAATTGTTGAAAAGAGGATTCCTCAAAAAAATTTCAAAGTTTCGCTGTCGTCATAAACTAAAGCAAACAAAATTTCTGTTTCGCTGGCTTAATTGTCGACACGTTGACAATTATTGTCTTATTGTTAGTAAATTTTGGAATAAAAAAACTATGCACATCACATTCCGCTTAAATTCATGTATGTATATAAAATAACAGTGACCTAAAAAACAAAACGAAGATTTCCATTCTCATAAATAAACCTTAATAACTTATTTATACATACAAATACCTTATGTACTCCCCATTGAGTTTAGTATAGGTACCTGTTGCTAAGAATATTCCTAAAAATAAAATTCTTAACAACCCGTCGCTTTTTTATCGCCATTGTGTCATAACGCTGGCCATAAAATGTTTATTTCCATCACTGGAACACTTCAATTATATTCCTCTTCTCTCGTTTATATTCAACGCTATATAAATAAAAATATATAAATTTGAATAAAAAATACAAAAAAAAAAACAAAACTACAAAAACAATTTAGTATGTATTTTTCTTTGCATATTGTGGTTGTTGTTGATTCAGTTAAGACAAACACTAACATACTTTGATAACTCGTGTCGCCCCCCCCCCACACACCATCTTACCTCACTTCATTTTGGCCTTATCCGTTTCAATATGAACGCATTGTTTACATTTGTCTCAACTTGTTGTTTACAAAACAGTGAGTGGCCAAAGTTGCGGCTTGTGGCAGTAGCAGTAACAATTTACTAAGCTTCGCAAATATTTAGCGGTGAAAATGCGTTGTATAGGTACCTTTTGAAGTGAAGTTTTAAATAACCACACTCACTAACTATATGATGGGATATCCGGAATCGGCACATGGTTAAGCTAGTGGAAATAGCTTTTTTGCCTAAAGAGTGGGAGATAAAATTCCTCAGTGATGGTGTGTGGTTGTTGTTGTTGTTTTTAGTTTTCCGCAAGGGAAATTGCGATAAGAATGCTTGTTTGGATAAGCAATCTTTTAGTGAACTTAAAAGGCTTCACCATCAATTTAGTGATGTGTGTGTGCTCCATATCACTATAGCGCCCGACCGACCAACTGACACATTATAACACAAAAATAACTTATACACCCTGCCAGGAGGCACACGATACCAATTGGGCTGTTATCGCGTGTTGGTTTCATTGAATTTGGGCCAATTTATGGGAAAAGTTAATACGGGATTTTGCTGTTGTTGTTGTTGTTGGGTGTCCATTTGGATGGGCGGCTGTTGTGTGAAACTTTAAATAATGTTTTAGGTAGGAGCAACTGACTGGAGCGACGTAAGCCGAAAAGTGGGTTAAGTACCTCGATAGTTGATGGCAAAGTATGGTAGGTATATTCGGCTAAATTTAGTCGAACGCCTGGTGTTAGCTGAAATAGATAGGTTCAATGAACCTAGGGTGTATATATTTAACTATACTATTAAACTTCGAGGGGGAGTTTTCTATTTTATATATTTTATAGAGTTTCGAGAATTAATGGGTTACATTTTTGTGTACCAAATGTAATGGGGCTGTTCATTTTTGAAACAGAAGAGAGGAAAGGAATGAAACAAATTGTAGGAAAAAAGTTTCAGCCGTGGTAAGAGGTGCTTCCGGGATGGAGGAAAAGGGCGTTTAGTATTAAAATTATTTTTTTTATTGTTTTAATTTTTAAACATTAACATTTTGAGTTTAGTGCTTTGATACATTTTATGAGGTAAACAAATATGAAAAAAAACAGATTTTAGGAAACTTAGCGACCCTCTTACTTTTTGGGCACTATTGTTGCGCATAATTAGTTTTCAAATCACATACAAAATTTTTACCAGTAGTTAACTGTAGGAGTTGCAGTTAACAAATTGACATAATGTGACCTATGACCCAGAAATGTTCAGAATTTTAAGCTGATTTCAACTTTTTTACTGTCTAACTTAAAAGAATCGAATTAATTTGACTTTATTTTAAAGGGAAACATCCGGTTAATGTAATTATCTCAAAAACTATCAATCTTTCTCAAAAATCTACGCAAAAAATGTAGCATATTTTACTTGCTCAATACATAGGTATTGGCTTCATGTATAAACAAAATTTCCTGTAATTTGAGCTAGCGCCTAAACGGGTGGACGGATTTACTTTAAATTTGGTTAAGATCATTTGTATGTGCGTTAAAAATAAATACGAATTTTTGTTTAAGCTCATCTAAAACGAGTAGGTGTCTACATACATAGCTCCATAATGTATGTACAAATGATTTCGGTTTTTCAAAATTTCTCGTAAACAGCTCTAATGATTTTGATAAAACTTCGTACGCATTACGAAAATATGGGTTTGACGTTTTTATTGAATCATATTTTAGTTATTTACGTATAATTATTCAATGACTTGACCGCTTTTGTTACATTTTTGGCTAGTTAAAACAACAATACTGCATTTTAAAAATTTTGAAAATATTTTTTTAAACAAAAAAAAAAAATTAAAATACAACATTCATTCGTTCTGTTTTTTTTACATTTTTTATTAAAAATTAACGAAGTACCAAGCCACGTTTAAGTTGTTTACTACAAGTACAAGAGTTAATCCGTTCGATCCAGCCATAAATAGGTACATATTTTTTTTAAACTGAGGCCAATTTTTTTTTAATAATTTGTTTCTTCTCACAACTTATTTACAACAAAAAGTTATAATTAAGGCCTTCTGCACACGAAGGTTATCGTCATAGACGTATATTTCCATTATTTGCGACTTGTGTTCACATTGTGTCACACGTGTGTTTCAATTTACAACAGCCGTAAGCTGCTCTCATTCGTCGCATCACAGAAGTTGCAAATCGTCGAGCGTACAGCACTTTCAGTCTTTCAGTCGCCAAGCATGCCAAAATTGTGTGAAATTGATTGAATATGTTCAGTACATTGTTTTATCTATGACAAGACGATTCGTGTGCAGAAAAAAATATATGTATATAAATTAATTCGCAGCTACAAAAATAATCACAAGTCAAAATATTAAACATTTAATAAATTAAATAAATAAATAAAAAATACAAAGGGAAAGGTGACAAAAATTTGGGAATACTTATAAGAACGCCTACAACTTGTTCTTAAGTGTAAGCTTGGAGTAACTCAAGTCGAAAACATTATAGTTTTTATTCGCACCTTGTTTTATACGAGTCAATGGCTCATTGAGACCATAATTTGTATGATGGAAGTCGAGATGACAAATGTCAGAGTTCCGAGAACTGTGACTTCTAACTACTAAATAAATACGTTAATCAATGGAACCAACCAGTAGTTGGTTTAAAAAAAAAACCTCGGCAACTTTTCGACGTTTTTCCAGAATAGTCATGTTTAAAAGAAAAAATCCGATTGCTATATGAAGGAGGTTGGGTCATTCCAGTTCAAGTGGCTTAATGCGAGAGATTCGATGCGATCAATGTGTACTGCAGAGTAGTGAGGTGACCGTACGCATACCACACTAGCATATTCTCAGTAGAATTGAACAAAAGAGTTATTTAAAAAAGATGTAACGAAACCTATAAGAAAATTCTTTGCTCCAACGTTTAATAAAACCAAGCATTGCATTAGCCTTATTAACAATTTTCTCAATGTGGGATGAAAAGTCAAGATTTTTCGAAAAGTATACACCCATAGATTGATTTATGCTGTTATTATTTATTTATTTATTTGGAGACCGTTAATTACTAACGTTACATATAATCTCTTAAAACTAGTTATTATCTATTTTGCTCTTATAAACAAAGTTTTGAATTTCATACTTTTCAAATTGTCATTAACAGAAGATGTGAGAAAATAAAATTTATTATATATTGTAATTAATTGATTCAAAGGACTATTAGCACCATAGCTTGACCTACTAAAGATTTGGAACAAAGGTTGCCGTAATCTTAAGCTTGTTCGGCTAAAGTTAAAATTCAGTCTGCAAAGAACCGACGAAGATGATATATTTCCATTTATTATACCAGTAATGAAACAGAATTGGATATACTTTCGATGATTATCAAGTGATGGAAGATTTATCAAAACCAACCTATGCGAATATAAGGGAAGTGCTGTTTCTTGAGACCAAGGTAGAAAACGGAGACAGAATCGCATAAACCTTCGTTGAACTGCTTCAAGCCTCGATTTGTAAATAGAATAGTGAGGTGCCCAGACCACACAGCCGTACTCAAGAATGGGTCTCACAAAAGAAATAAATAAAAGTTGAGAACATAACGATCTTTAAAGTCACGTGAGAATCGTTTAATAAATCCTAATATTTGGTTAGCTTTTTTAATAATATGATTTAAGTGATCGCTAAAAGTCAATTTTGAATCAAAATAATTCCTAAACCTGAGAATATTGAAACTTTGTTCAAAGGCTCCGAGTTAAATGAGTAGTTATATGTGAATGGTCTTTTTTTGCGTGTAAAACTCATAACCTTGCACTTGTCAACGTTTAAGATAAGTCTATTTTTATTGCACCAAGCCCTGAATCTTAAAATATCGTCTTGCAAGAGTAAACAGTCTGATTCAAATTTTATTCTTTTGTAAAGTTTAATGTCGTCAGCATATATAAGAACACAAGAATTTTGGACAATTGAGACAATATCATTTATAAAAAGGATGAACAAAATAGGTTCTAAATGGCTACCCTGAGGTACGCCTGAATTAACAATAAATTGATTAGAACATACATTGCGAAAAGCTACACTGTAATGTCTATTTAGTAGATACGAAGTAATCCACTTAAGAAAATTGTTATTAAATCCTAAGTTATTTAGAGTGTTGTGACACAACTTATCAAAAGCTTTACTGAAATCAGTGAAGATACAGTCAACTTGATCACGGTCTTCAAATGCATCTAAGCAAAAGGATGTAAAGTTAAATAAATTTGTCACAGTAGACTTTTTTTTTGACAAAACCGTGTTGACTACTACATAAAATTGAATTACAGTGAAAAGAGAGAACATTATATATAAGTTAATGCAACATATATTCAAGCCATATGATCCCAAACAACCATTCCCACGATCCCAAACAATCATTCCCACAGTCCCACACGCGCAAGGTGTCAAAATGCTGATGGCATGTCTGGAAGCAAAAGGAAGACGACACCAAGTGCATTCCCTCGCGTTCGATGCTGGCGGCTCCCATAGGTTAAGCTAGATTAAAGTAAATTTAATTTTTAAGAGTTAGTTATAAATTTCGATTGAATCAATAAAAAGCTCTTGCTCCTAAAAAAAATTATTATTATTTTTTTTAAATAAATCATGTAAATAAAAACTTATTTTATACAATGGATTCAAATAGTTTCGGAATTACAGATAATTTAGCAATCCGGTCGGTAGTTTTTGATCTCAGTTTTCAATCCCTTTTTATGTATTGGGGTTATGAAAGCACTTTTCCAAATATTGGGAAAAATAGAGCTTTTTAAAGATTCATTAAAGAGAATAAACAACGGGTAACACAAATGAGATACACACTTCTTCAGAATAGAGGCTGGAACACCATCGGGTCCCGGACTGTTGTTATCATCAAGATTTATTAAAGGATATTTAATTTTTTGTCCTCAAAAAAGACATCGGTTGGCATTTTGACACATTTTCAGAAAAAGATTGTGTACACCAATCAGAAAAGATATTAAGGCCATTTTGAAGAAATTTAGAAGCATGACTGGTTTCTAAAGATTTTGAATAACTTAATATCATCAGCGTTGATAAGCACCCTACAGGATTTTACTATTGAAAAAACATTATTGATAGAAACTATAAAGAATAGTGGACCTTGATGACTACCTTGAGGTACACCAGAGTCTTTTTAAATCAGAAATTATCTCTCTAAAAAGGACTTGGTATGTCTTCCTCTCCAGATAAGATCTAACCCATTGAACAAAAGCTGGAGGGACACCAAGAGATATAAGTTTGAATAAAATAAGATTATGAGACAACTAGCGAAGGCCTTACTGAAGTAAACTTGATGGCATTTCAAAATAGTTCTATTTGTAAAAGATAAAAATTCAAGAACATTAGTTACGGTGCATTTCTTTATCATAAACCAATGTTGCTCGCTCGCAAGAAAAGATTTGCAGCTGAAATAAAAACTTTTAAATTCAATAGCATTAAGTAGTTTTGGTAAACATCAAAGTTTGGCTATTGGCCAATAATTTGAAATATCACTATGATTACCTTTCTTATGGATTGGAATAATTAATGAATTCTTCCAAATGTAAGTGAATATTCCTTGTTTCGAAGAATTCGGAAATAAAAATGTTAATGATCTTGCCAGAGTGTTGCTACAATTTTTCAAAACAAAAGCGGGAATTCCGTCGGGTCCACTGGATGTGTCGTTGTCCAGTCCCTCAAGATGTTCTTTTACATCGTCAACTGTGATTACAATATTATTCCTTGAGCTTTGAGAAAAGCTATTCAAATTGTTTTCACAAGTGACAAAATCATCACCACAAAACAAAAGTTTAAAGAATGATGAAAACATATTGGGCCTTACCAATAACCAAATTTAAAGACGACCTAAATATTCAAGTAAAATCAACCATAAAGGTATGAACTATAAATAATGAACCATACATCACATGTTTCATATTTAAGAGCCCGTACCATGTAATATTCATTATTTAGGGTCTACTTAAATATTTGAGTCATACCATGTTTGGGTTGTTATACATATAAAGAGTTTATGCCATTATGGTCCATTTTAGTTAAATATTAAAGTCGTCTCTAAATTTTGTTATTGGTAGGGCCCATGAAGGCTGCTGCTTGTATCACAAAAGTAGATTTCCGTTAGATTTTCTCTTCGAATTGACAAATTTTCAAAAGTGTTTCTGGTCAATGAGGAAAAGATTTACTTCCAAAAATGATTTAAAAATTTAAATTTTTTAATGTTTAAAATCATTCTGAGCTTCAAGTGAAATGTCATCTACAATAGCAATTCAATGCAACACAGTTTTATGCGTTTAATTTTTAATTTGATAGCATTTCCCAAAATTTGAGCCTCTTTCTAGTTATAAATAGCATTCATAAAAGCGATTTGAAGGACAGAAGTTTTGTTATGTTTTGTTTCTCATCTATCTCTGATGAAAAACAAACGATTTTAATTAGAGGATTACACTGTCTGCATAGTATTTGTTTGTTGGTTCGAGTGAATGCACATAGTGAATATAGCTTTAAGAGTCAGTTGCATATGTTTTCACACTAAGTGCGTGATATGTTGAAGTAGGTACCTACATATATAAAAAAAAAATTAAAAAAAAACAAAAACGAAACCATACATATTCTATGAAGAGCTTATACCTATGCGATGTAATGCAATTGTGGCATTTTACCAAGTTGTGGTCGAGGACAAGACCTGCACAAGGTTATTTCGCATCAGTCTGAAATGCGATTTGAGATTCTTTTTTTTTTTTTTTTATTTTACCTCAATTATGTACATAACCATAAAAAATTCAGAGCAAGGTGTGGTCACTGACTGGGGAATTATAAAACATCTCGTTAAAAAAAAAAAAAAAATATACAGAAGAAGAGGAGCGAAAGAACACACTTGAAACTCTGAATATGTCAAGTGACGACTTGGATATATTGTTGATGGCTTCAATTGATATTAATAAGACTTAATAGCAACTTGATGATACGTATGTATATACCTACGTTGTCAACAATATACAGACAAGCCACGACATGATAAATGGAAGCTTGAACAGACTTATGTAGCAGTAGCAGCAGTGTCTGTTGATGAGCGAATACGGAATATTGCCTTGCCTGTCACCCCAGTGATCTGATTAAAATTACTTTATATACATACTTTGTAAATTGAGGAATGAGGATCTAGAATCAACGCAATGAAAGTATAATGTGCACATTATATGATGTGGAAGGAACATTTTGATATAAATATATAGGAAAAAACGGATTAGCTTACACAATGTTGGTCTTTGTTTGACATTTTATTATTCTAACTGAGGGACGCACACAATAAATTAAAAAAAGTTCAATCTTTAATGTAAGATATTTAAAAAAAAAAATAACTTAGGCGCCGAAAATTGATAACGGATTTTTGTAGAGGGGTCAAATACAAACATTTTTACTTGCGATATATAGGAAATGTGTATATGGCAAGTTATGGATTCGTAAAAAAAATCGAACTCGGGATTTTGATCAAAGTTGACATAACGATGATAGCGAAGTCGAAAAAAGTAGGTCTCGCAATTCTGGCCGTCTGTCTGTCCCTTCGGCTGCAGCCTAAACGGGTCGTTGGATTTTCTTCAAAGTTGGTACCTAGCGTTTTTTGGACATTATCCCCACCCATTTTTTTAATTTTTTTTAAAGATCAAAAACATCGGTTTACCTGCAATACAAATTTTTACTAAAAAATGAAAATCTTATTTTTCTCAAAAACGTGCCCACAACTTAAAAAAAATTTTTTTTGTTTACAAAAAGGCAACCAACCGAAAAATGGTTAGAAATATAACCTTCTATAGAACCATTTTTTTTAATTTTCGATTTTCTCAAAAACGGTTGAACTGATATTCACCATTTTTTGGAGAATGTTTGAAAAAGTTTTAAAAGTTTTGTATTTTTAAAAAAAGTTAAAATTTTTTTTTTGAGAACTTAATAATTTTAAAACGACTCGTTTAATTTTTATTAAACTTGGTACCCATCAGTTTTTTAACATTATCTATCTAGCAGATTTTTAATTATAATTGTATAACGGTACCTCCCATACAAATGTTTAAAAACCGGTATTGAAAATCTCATATTTCTCAAAAACGGCTGGTACGATTTTGATTAAAATTTTTGTGTGATCTAATATTTACCTATACGATCTACCATATTAATGAAAATTTTTTTGAAAATTTCATATTTCGAAAATGGGTAGATGATATTCTTTTCTTAAAAATTCTTAACATTTTTTTACTTAAATATACATTTTAATTATTAAGAAAATAAAAAAACAAAAAATAAAGGAAAATCAAAATATGAATATAATACAGTCGACTCTCCCTAAGTCGAATTTTCACGGGATACCAAGATTTGTTTGAGTTAGAGAGAGTTCGACTTAGAGGGAGTTCGACTTAGAGAATGGTTTCTGTGTGGAAAATTGAAGGGAATGATAAAATATGGCGAACAAGTTCGAGTTAGAGAGAAATTCGACTCAGGGAGAGTACGACTTAGGGAGAGTCGACTGTACATATAAAATATAGGTAGTTTTTGTAATATTTAAACTTAAAACACAGTGTGATTGCACATAAGAGCAAGTTCGTGCGACCCAGTCATGCACATTTTATTTTACTATAGAGTCTATCTCGACCGTTTAGGAGTTAGGAGCGATTTTCAAAAAAAAAGACTAAAGCCTCAACTACATTGGCCATTTTTTGAAAAAGTTCAAAAGTAAAAATATTTTGTTTCCTTCTAGCGCAGTTGATTCGTAAAAAAGTGTATACAAATTGTTTTTTAAACCAAAATTTAAGCTTTCTGCATCATTTGTTTTTAGTTTTCTAGTCAGAAAAACTATCACAAAATCAATTTAAAAATTTTCACTTTTGCACTTTTTCACTTTTTTGGCTTATGTAGTTGAGGCTTTAAATGGAAAATTAAATATGTATTAAAAAAACAACGGCAATACTTAAAATGCAAAAAATAACGGTTTTAAAAGCCAGAAGTTCTTTAATCCTACATTCAAATTATATTATTTGTGTCAATAGTTTTCAAAAAATTTGCCTTAAAAGAAGAATTTTTGAAGAAACGTTAAAAATATCTACATATGTCTTAAACTGCAGGCATTGAATAAAATAACAACTAGAGTTTGCCTTACCACCAGGTTGAGTCGGCATGCAGTTGTAGGTAAAGCTGCAATAATATTTACAGCATTAAACCAATCATCAAATTATTTTTAGCGTGGCCACAATTTATAAAGATTTTTATATGAAAACAACATTTTTCTGCGAATTAGAGAAGCTTGTTTTATATACTCGTTTTATTTACATTAATAAAATTACAAGTATTTTGCAAGTTTATAGCCAAGCATCTATATACTGAAGATGATAATGAATAAATGATTAACAACAACACAATACAAAAAAAAAAAAAAAATGTTGACCTAAATTTTGTTTGCCTACACAAATATTACCAAAACAAGAAAGTTGTTGAAATACCTCTTTGTGAGGATGTCTTTTAAGATAGGTATATAGCTATATCTATCGGTCACCTTCATCGTAAATTTGTCAAAAGCTGTCTATTTTGAGACGAAAAAATAAAAATAAAAAATGTGCCTATATCGCAATAAATACTTCTCGTCATTAAAATATCTACCCAGTGTGGAATGTGGAAAGCTTATAGAGAGACCCAACACTCATCTAAACTGATTAAAGAAAATATAATTTTTTTTCTTACGGGACGATGAAAGAAAGCACGTTCCAGGTATGAAAAAAAAAAGATTACTCTTCGTCATGAAACATATTTATCCATCAATCATAGAGGTAAAATATTTCTCTCACTAATAAGGTATACACTCTGTGTCACTTGATTGAGGTCGCATTTTTTTATTTTACTTTTTTTTTTAATTTTACATCATTACGAAACTAAAGAATTGAAAATTGTGTCTTTATCAAAAGAATGAAGAATCAGTAAGTATCTATAGGAGCTGAGGGTGTTCTTTTGGTTAGTGTAGGGGGAGGAGGAGATGAAAATTTATTCGACTGAAAATTTATTTTGGTTCAATCTTAAAGGAATGATTATTGGTGTTCCTAATGGCATATGAAACAATTTAGCCAATTTTTTTGTTTAAATTTGTTTTTGATTTTTAAATGACTGTTACTTTGTGATGATGATGTTCTTTTTGGGAAAAAATTATTTAAAAATTTGAATTTTGTTTTCTTTTTTACTTTGAAATGTTTTTTATTTTTGGTTTTTGTTTAAGCTCGTAAGGCACTACATTTTTGTCTTCATTTTTAGCTCATTAAATCATACTTAAGTGTCAGCTTAGAGAAAAAGGAAAAAATGTTGTTTTTAAGAAAGGAAAAGCACTTATCTGGCAAAAAAATAATATGAATTGTGAACATTTAAAAATCCTTTTGTTGTTTTCTCTTCTAATGCTGCAATATATGATTAATTTATATTAACGGCAACACCAAATTATATCCGATTCTGAATTGTCAAAAAAAGCTAAAAGATGTAAATCAACCACATTGTTAATAAATTTTTTCTGACATTTTCACATTTTTTTCTGACATTTTTTTGTGACATTTTAACATTTTTAGGGTTTGATGTGTTATACACACTCACTCATATGGGAATTTTCAGTAATGAATTCTTCGTACTGCTTTAGTTTCATTTTCAATGAATTCAAAATGAGAAAAAAATGTAGTATCTACCGGCTTTAGTATAACTAAAGTGAAATTGTGAAATATTTTTTTTTATAAAACTTTGAGCATTCGGGGAAGTAATAGTGTTCGATTTATTTAAAAATGTCCTAAAATTTCGGACATGTATTGAGGTAAAAAGACGTACAATTGATACTTTTTTCAATAGCTAAAAAGATAAAAAATAGTGATAAATTTTCAGAAAAAGTTTGTACTTTTTCAAAATTATATATTAGCCCTGCTTTGGTAAGAGTGTACAGTAGCTCATCACAAATTGAATGGTATAGCTGTATGGGGGTATAATATGTAATTTTCGAAAATAAACTTTTTTATAAAAAAAAAGAAAAACAAACTGGAGTCTGTTTTTATTTATTTGTGGAGCGTTTTTCATTTCGTATTGGCATTTTTGAATAATAATTGTTTTATTTCATATCAATTTTTGGGGTCTTATTTCTTAGTATGAAAGTGCAATTTACTCCCATCTAATCCTAAAGAAACCAGAAGAGAAGGTATAGGACAGATAGAAAAACCACCGATTAAAAATAAGAATTGGGATACTATTTGCGCTGTATAGGTTTTGTGGGCACTGAGATCGTTTTATATTCTTGCTACTTTACGAATTCGAAATGAAATTTGTCCAAAAAAATTGTTTCCTACCTTGAGTATAATGGAAACTCATGCTAAAGCAAGATACCATAGAGAAAACAAACTTCAGGTGGAATAACACCACCACCTGTTTAGCGACAAAACTAATTTGGCCTAATCTTAGCGCCAGGCGCTCAAAACAATTAATCTCTCTGAGTAGATTGCACATTAGCTACGTTATAGGTGTCCTGACTGGGCACTGCTTAATAGGAAGGCATGCTACTCGACTCGGAGCCCCTGCAAATGATTTTTGTAGGAGTTGCATGGACGAAGAGGAAGAAGAGACAATCTCTCATCTTCTATGCACATGCCCTGCCTTATCACAAAGACGTAGAATCCACCTTGGAGACTACTACTTCAACGATACCAGCGATCTAAAAAATTCTGACATTATTTGTCTCCTACGCTTCATTCGAAGCTCCAATTGGTTCAACGAGTTAAGCTGATCAACTGATCCATGTGGTATCACAACGGACCATATTTTGGTCTAAGTGTGTTGGATTTCCCAACTAACAGCCACTTTAACCTAACCTAACCTGAGTATAATGGAGAAGTTACACTTTCTGGCATGAAACCGTCCATTCAGCAGCAATTGAACAGACTTTCAAAGATAAGAAATTTAATTTCAAACGAAGTCTGTCAGTCGTATTGAATAGATTTTTGTCTACTTAGACACTATTTTAAATTGGTGGAAATATGCTTTATTTAATAAAAATAAATATCACATTATTCACAGTTAAGACAATCTACTCCTTTGTCTAAGTTAGGCAGCTATAAGACAACAATAAACAAGATTTTTAAACACATTTTCCAAAGATGGACAGTTGTCTAAAGTTAGACAACGTTTATAAATAAAACCATATGAATGTAAAGTAAAGGGTTTTTTGTTTTAGACGTGTGGTTCTCAATCAGGCAATACTTTTTTCGGAGTTGGTCTTTTTGACAGCCGTCACTTGATTTATGCTCAGTTTGGTTTGCCATTTCATAATGAATAGACTTTAGTGATTTCCATGTTTAACAACTTAAATTACGGATTCCTTGAAAAAAAAAATTGATTACCATACACATTCGATGATTGACCAGTTGCAATAATCCTAGATTAAAGATAATCAACTGTGAACAAACTGGCCCTTACTCCTGAACAACGTTTGCAAATCGTGCAAATTTATTTCCAAAATAATGGTTCGGTGGTGCAATATTCGGTCGACATAATCGCCCAGTAAAGTAATTCGAGCAACCATGGATCGGTTTCGCACCACGTTTACTCTAGTGGATAATGCGCATCCTCAAAAACGCCGTACAGTGCGCACCGAAGACGCTATTGCTGCTGTGGAGCAGAGTATCGAAAAAGACCCGAATGAGTCCATCCGCCATCGCGCGCAACAATTGGAGCTGGGGCCTCTTGGGCCTCTCGGCTGGAATTTATTCGAGCCAGCCGCGGCGGCCACTTGTCCGAAATCATTTTTAAAACATAATGGCGAACCCTTATTTTCATAATAAAGCTAAATTCTTGGCCATAACATTAAATTATATGCGTTTTATTTCTTCTTGAAAACCACACTTCTAAAAAAAATACCCTTTATTATCTCTTAATCCAAAAAAAAATTAAATAAATATGCAAGACCTTTTCCGTTCCTATTAAAAACTCTAATTCCTAAAATAAGCATTATTTTTAGAAGGTAAACCTTTTGGTAAAAAAAAAAACATTGCGATAGCAATCAGGTGACTTGGACTGTAAACACGCATGTGTCTAGTTATTGTTGTTTCTGTACATAGAATCACGTTTTCTTTGTTGAAAAATAAGAAAAATAATAATAATAAATTCCATTTCTGAACAAATTGATTTGATTGTATAATAAGAGTATTTCCCAATTCCCAACTAGATTATATGAACAGGCATTTGTGTCGATTATATATTCTTTGGTGCAATTTGTCCTCGCCAACTTCTTGAATTTTTACTTCGAGCTAAGCTACCTACATACATATAACTTAGATGGAGTTTGAAAGCCTTAAAAACACGTTTATCGTGTTGTATTGATTTTTGTTTTATATTTTCTTTCAAAATTGTTTTTTTTTTTTTTTTTTTTGTTACTTTTGCACTCGGGTCGAAGTAGCAGGTTCTCTGGCGCAGGGTTATAGATGAGATTCTATCGCAAATCCGCATCACGGCATAGCACAACTAATAACAAAAAAAAAAAAAACGAAACGGGCACATATGCAAGACTTGAAATCTCCAGTGGAGTTCTACTTTTTCAAAGTTAGATTTATATCTTGTATATATCTATCACATATAAAAACGAGTATTTTTTTTTTTACTGAGTCATCATCATGTTCAAACCTTTTTTGGTTGATTGCAAGTTAGAAAGTAATTTTTTTGTTGATATTTTTTTTTATTCCTTGTTGTTTTTGTCAATGCATGACAAAAATATAGTTGTGTGTACTTAATTGAAAAACCCACTCACTTGAAGAAAACAAATGTTTCTTTGTGATTTCTGCATCTGAATCCCAACAATTTCACAACCCAAATCGTAAACAGGAGTGAAATGGTGATTTATCGAAGCTTAGTCATCAGGCAGCCATTATAATATTCACACAAAAAAAAAAAACAGGTTGAGTATATGGTCTGGTTTGAGTGAGTTTCTTTGTTAGCTTACCAGCTGTGTTTAGTGGCAATTCTGGTTTGGTGAGTTGCTATAGCAATAATAGGGAAGGTGTAACTACTTACATACCCTGGGAGATACAGTTGTAAATAAGAAATTCATATTAACCCCGTCTTAATTTTGCGTTGATGATAATATTCTATATGCTAGTTCAGAGCAATATCAGTAAAAGATACCAATTTGGTATTCTGAAACATATTAAATTATATTTTTTCTTTTACTAATAACAATTTTGATATTTCAACAAAAAATTTTAATTTAGCGATAAAAAAAATTTTTAAACAAATAAATACAACACTATCAGCCCTGAGTATTTTTTGTTGTATTAAAAAATTAAGTGAATGAATTGCAAATCTATATGGAAAAAAAAATTCTCACGTAACGAGTCTGCCAAAAAGATTTCCCCTAACACAGGAATAAATTTTTATTTTGAAAATTGAATCACAGACTTCTTGGAAATCATCATTTTTTTGTTGAAATAACTCAAATCTATTCTTCATAATAAACTAATAAAACTAGAAGTCTATCAGACAAGGTGCTTTGGTCATTATTTTAGAATAATATATGTACATACCTATACAATAAAAATATTATGATTCTTTGGTTGAATTTTTTATTTTTTTGATGCAAGTTTTGTCGGAAATTAATTGCAATCTTTATAGAATAAAAAAAGGAGTAAATTATTCTAATATAATTCAGAATGCAGTGCGTGTCAGAAATGATAAGAAGTTACAGGCGCATTTCTAAGGAGGGTAATTAATGTATAGACTTGGAAAAAGGCTAGGTAGAAAAAATATGCCCATCATTTAAAAATAGTGAGTGAGAGATGTGAAGGGAAGCCAAAGGTTTAATGTCCCATCAATAGATTCGTGATGTTTTTTTTTTTTTACACATTAAAATCTATACACACACTCAAGGGGTTATATGCAAATGCAATTCATATATAACTTGAACAGGTTAAATACATGTGTGCATGAGAGCGAAATCATGTTTCAAACATGTTTCTCAAAGAGAATCAGCTGCTTCATAATGTAGATAGGTATTTTATGTATTTTAAAAAAGACAATGACATACATTACCTTCAAATGTTCTTCTAAACTGAAAGAAGCTAAAACGGATTTTTTATTGTTTGTGGTTTAAAACTCGAAATTGTGATCAAATTTGACAATGGGTAATGGGGAAGACGAATAAAATACTGTTTGGGAAAGCCCACAAATATGGGCAGATTTTCTTCAAGCATAAATACTTTTTTGGACATGTCCTTCACCCGGTATTTTGTTTCGTGTAAAAAAAACAACGTTTTAATCACATAAGATAACATAAAATAGCTTCCTGAAAATTATATTATTAAAGTTTTTAATATTTTCCAACAACAAGTTTTTTACGTCCTACTGTCCCACAGTGGGACAGAATGCCCTAACACGTGGTATTAAATCATCATAGTTAGAGCTAGGAACCTGAAATTTTACATGTCATGCTTCTGAGACTCTTACTAGATCATATGCAAAGCCATAATTACCACGTCCGCTTCAACACCCAGTTTATTATTATTAATTTTGTAATGAATAAAAACTTTAACATTTTTCAGATTAAAAGGTTTGCTCAGAAGCTCTGCTAAGCTAATTTGAGTTGCATTATTTAAAATCGGCATTGAGTAGGTAGGTACCTATTGAGTTTTCTTGTTTCTTTGCAGACTCTTCTGCCTTTTAAAAAAACAATTTAGTTATTGAGACAATTTTCGTTTGTTTTATAAATTTTCTCTCCAATTCTACAATCTTTGTCCGTGTTTTGAACTCGGATTTAAAATGTGAAAAAGTTCAAAGATCACGATAAAAAATCGCCAATTTTAGTTCTGGTTCAACTGATTACCGATTAAGCTTAAACAAAAATGTGTTGTCAAAAAACGGGAGCGGTTTCTAAAGAAATATTATACATATAGCATTTCTTTAAAGAATGGATATTACATACTCTATAAGAAAACATTAAAAAAGAAAGGATATTTTCAAAATTAGTTTTTTGAATTACTGTCAGCTTTTGGGTCGTTTTGCTCCATTGTCCGTCCGTCGCTGGTCTGTGGTCAGTGCTTTTACTCTAATTTGAGTAAGAACCTAAACGAATAAACTGATTTGCTTCAAATTTGGTAATTCCCTAAAGGTGAAATTCGATTTTTTGTCTAAGCTCATCTTAAACGGGTACAACGATTTCCGTTTCTTCAAATTGCCTCGAAAACGTATTTTTATTTGAGATATATTATTTGTAAAAAAGAAAACGAATTCGAGATTTTGATCGAACTTGACATTACGATTATGGCAATTCTGTCCGTCTGTTTGACCCGTCCATCCTGCTGCATCCTATAACGGGTGGGTCGATTTTCTTTAAACTTGGTAGGTACCTAGCGTTTGTTAGGCATTCTCTCGTAATGTTTTTTTTTTATTTTTTAGGACCAAAAATAACGGTACCTAACCTACATGTACCAATTTTACGATTTTTTTTTAGCAAATAATGAAATTATTATTTTTTCTCAAAAACGTGCCTACAACTTAAAAAAAAACATTCATTAAAAAAGGCTACCACTTTATAGCAAAATAATTCCGAAAAATGGTTATAAATGCTACCTCCCATAGAACCATTTTTTTTGATTTTTCGAGTTTTTCAAAAACAATTAAACCGATTTTGATCAATTTTTTTATGGAGTTCATATAAGTTTTAAAAGAATATTATATCAAAATTAAATAAATTTTTTTTTTGGATTTGCAAAAAAATTTTAATTTATTTTTTAAGAACTTAATAATTCGAAAACGGCTCGGTCGATTTTTATTAAATCTGGAACAACGTAGTTTTTTTTAAATTATGTACTACATTTTTCCTATTACCATAAATAACGGTAGGTACCTACTGCAAGTGTTTAAAAACCGGTATGGAAAATCTCATTTTTCTAAAAAACAACTCATATGAATTTGATAGAAATTTGTATGGGAGCTAATATTAGTACGAGCTACCATATTATTAAAAAAAAATATCTATCGATTAAAAATGGTAGGTAGATATCTCTCATAGAACCATTTTGTTGGTTTTCGACTATCGTATTATCTGTTGCACCGGTTTAATGAATTTTTTTTTAAAAATTTCAAATATATTTTTTGAAAATTTGATATTTCGAAAATGGGTACATGATTTTTGATTAAAAATAAATTTTTTAACGCTGCAATAATAAAGGCTAAAAAATAGCTTACAAATTTTGTTTTCTTAAAAATGTTTACAAAATTTTATATAGATATGTTTAAAAATTATTTTTTTAAAAAACAGCTACAACGATTTTCAAATTTTTATTTTCTCATAAATTGAGATTTATTTAATTATTATGTACTACACGGCACTATAATTATTAATTTTTGTGTACTCACAAAAATTCTACCTTAAACCAAACTAAACATAATATAAAGGCTCCCAATAACCTATTTATTTGTTTTAAAATCAGATGAATAGATCTATGTAAACTATTCAGAATTTAAAATTACAGTGTGTTCGCACATATGTACATATTAAGAGCAAGTTCGTTCGACCCAGTCGTTTCATTTCGACTGTATATCGAATGCGGTTCAACTGATGTAGGTCAGTATTTGTATATACAGAAGCTTCTAAAAAGTAAAAATATTATTTTGCACCAAAAATTTCTAATAACAAAAATTGCAGGATTTAAACAAAAAAAAATCAAAATTTTTGCTGTTGTTTGTTTAATAAAAGTAGTTGGGGTCGGTAGTACAAATTTTTTGAAATGTTTTATTTTGGGTAAAAGTCAATCCCAAAAACACCCAATCCCGAAATTCCGGAAAATCCAAAGTCCCGAGAGTTTAGAATTTTGAAAACCCACTATCCCGAAAAAATTTGTAAAATGATGCTTTAATTACGGGTTTCCTGGATCTTGATTTGGGGTTTTCCTGATTTTGGGTTTTCTTGATTTTGGGTTTTCTTGATTTTGGGTTTTCTTGATTTGGGGTTTTCTTGATTTTGGGTTTTCTTGATTTTGGGTTTTCTTGATTTTGGGTTTTCTTGATTTTTGGGTTTTCTTGATTTTGGGTTTTCTTGATTTTGGGTTATCTTAATTTTGGGTTTTCTTGATTTTGGGTTATCTTGACTTTAGGTCCTTTGAATTATGAACTTTCTGAGTGAAGGGTTTTCATAAATTTGTATTTTTTTAAGAAATAAGATGATTTACTTATTAAGCATTGGTGGCAAAAAAATTATTATTTTTTTATTTAATTATGTCGCTCATTTGCTGCAATATCGTCATAACTCAAACAATGCTGTTTCGAGATAAATGAAATTGAAAATTTTAGTTTCGTGAAAAAGCTATGGAAAAACAGCAGTAGTGCTTAAAAAATATGCTCTTGATTAAAATTGTGTAAAGATGTCTATATTTATTTTTGCAGAAATAAAATATTTTGAGTTATGAAGATATTGCAGCAAATGAGAGATATATATATACATACATATATAATAATATGTGTTATATGAATTAACTGTAACTGATTTAATATAACTCATGTTTCACTTCAGTTTATTAATAGGTGTGTTAATGATCAAAACTTTAGTTAGTAAGTTAGTAATTATATGTAAAATTGGTAGGGGAGAAGGGAATACTTTAGTATGCGGGGTATACCCTTAAATTACATACTTAGTCGTAAACATCTTATTTGTCAATCGGGCTGACGGCTTTTGCCAGTGCTTATACGAATTGTCCAAACTAAATTGTAAACAATCTTATGATGATAAAATAAAATTCACATACTTACTTACTTACTTACCCTTAAACATTACAAATAAAATCTTAGCAACATAATAATAAATTAATAAAAAATGATTTTAAATTAAACTTTAGTTCCTTTTTGCTGTCAAAGTGTTGGTAATTACGGACCAATAATAACATCAAACTGGTTTTTAGGAAACTCTAAACCAAAACCTTAACTCTATAATTTTTACTTGCTTTTTATGTTTAAAAAAAAATTATTTTCAACAATTTTAAATACAATATTGTTTGAACTATTCAGAAGCATCAATTTTCGAAATTATAACAAAATCGTGCAAGTCATTAAATATTTATCTATTTGTAGGTAAATGAGGTGATTATCTCAAAAAAACGTCAAAAGCATATTTCCATAATGTGAATTTGTTGAAAAAACCGGCAATGCCCTTTTGACATTTCATGTACGAAGTTTAATCAAAATCGTTAGAGTGATTTTCGAGAAAATTTGAAATAAAAAAATGAAATCGTTGTAAACCAGCTACCGCTTTAGTTGAACTATATCGAAAATTTGAATCTTCCCCTAAGAGAATAACGTAAAAATGCTCTGTTCCAAATTCGAAGTAAATCGGTCCACCGTATAGTCTCTAGCTCGAACTACAGTGGATGCTATAATGAACCCGCCTTTTCTTTATTTATTTTTCTTGCAACCAATACTTGCTCTATCTAATCAAATATCAAAATTTAATTTCTGCAAAAAAGGTCTCCAAGCCTTATTTTGTTCTGTTCCTGAATAAAAAAAAAAAATTCCCAATATTTCCAAATTGTCAGTAAAAAATCAATATCAAATGCAAATGTCACAAAATACAAAAAATTGATTCATTGAACGACAACGAAATATGGGTCCAGTCGTTAGGCCAAAAAGTTTAAGCTTAATACAAACAAACGTTATAAAAACAATTTTTCAACTTTCTTATCATCGTCATACCATCATCATATTGAAAACCATAACTTGCTTATAATATCTACACATCATACAAGAGAAAAATAATTGTGAGTGTAAAAATAATAAAATGAATCCCTTGTTTTGTCCCCCAACAAGAAACTTCACATTATCGATGACCTTAATTAAAAAAAAAAAAATCTATATCGATCTGTCCTATAGCACCATAACAGGCCAGTGCCATACCAATATCTATGTGTACATAGAACTGAAACTGTCATTACTCCCCATGGGAGAATAATCTCATTAAAAAAGTGCGAAAAATATCTACAAATACAATCTTATATCTCTGTCTCTGCATAAAAAAAGATACAAAAACAACTTAATCGAGAACAGTATGAGTACAGTCTCTGTATATTTATATCAACATCTACTTCACTGCTATGCTATACTTCTCTCTATGGGTGACTTTAAATTACTTTTTTTTCCAACCTGCCGAACGGTTTTGCTCTATACACACTGTCACATCCGGTTACACGTGTTTGCCATTGTAAAACTTATTTCCATTTTTAATTAAAATTGGCATTTAGTCCAGTGTGGCCAGAATAGCGGCAGAGGGAGAGAGAGAGAGAGAGATGAAGGGAGAGTTTAACACAAAGTGAATGAGATATGCATAAAGGTACATCAGTAAGTTATTGAAGTTAAGGGAAGTACCTATATGTATATAGTAAAGCCACATACCGTGAAACTATACATTCATTCGATGCTGGTATCTATCTATGTATAAGCTTATAACTTTTTATTTTATTATATTGATGATAAGATACTTTTTTTTATTTTTTTTTTAAATAAAGTTTTTTGTGATTTAATCTGAAAGTTTGAAAAAGAACTCTCTGGATGATAATAACAAGTAATTGAAATTTTGTTCAAAAAGATCGAAAGCGATTTCATTATAAAGTTTTAAGCTAACTTTTTTCTTATTTTTTTTTTCTCATTGCAGGTAATTGAAGTTGTTGAACATGGACAGAAAATAATACATTGAATGGTGAGTGCGGATGTTAGATGTTGAGAGGCGTAATTTTTAAGCTTAATACAAAAGTATGGTGCCATCGAAATAAGGCAAGATTGTAATATTTTTGCCTTACCAATTCTACAAAATAAATTAGCTCTTTTTTGTTTTTATTAAACAAACAAATATACCAATGTCAAAATGTTCTGAATATATGTATAGACACAGCCTTTCTTAGGAAACTCGGATGCCCAAAATAAGGATGCTTGAAATTTGTTAGGTTAAAGCGACCATGTTGTTAAAGAAGTTGTCAAAATAGCTGTTAATTCTCCAGTCGTGTATGGCAATTCACTATACAGGGTGGTTCGCATGAAATGTGACAAAAAGCTAGAATCTGTAGGTAAGGTTACGACAAGAAAAAAATTGTATGGGATGAGTGTTCTACTTGCTTCCCTTTGTGGCGATTCTCTAAAACAAAGAAAATATCTTAAAAAAAATTATTATAAATCAACGGCAACACTTATAATAAAATGCAACATTTTTTTTTAAGTCAAAAAATAAATTCTTTCATTTTTTATTTTAAATCAAGTTGATTTAATCGATAGTTTTTGAAAAAATTAATTTTCAAACTCAAAATTTCGAAAAAATTTTTTTTTTAAATTGTTCAAACTTATTTTTTTCTTCGAAGTACATATTTATTAAAAAAAAAAAAAAAAACGTGAGCCTTATTTGTAATATGTTCCGTGTCACACACACAACGTGTAGTAATTGATGTTTACACATTTTAAATGTCCCGTCACTGCGATATTTTTTAATAATCAATGCTTTATTATAGACGTATTTTTGAAAAAGTGAAAGCGCAGGAATTATTTACACGCAAAGAATAACAAATCAATTTTTGTTTTGCGTAGGTATACAGTAAAAGAGTTTTTTACTACCATTCGCTTTTTCAAAAAACACATGCTAAAGCATTGAATATTTAATAACAAGTAATAAATAACGTAAAATTTCGAAAAAAATGAGTTTGAGCAATTTCTTTTAATTTAGTTAAATTATTTTATATTTTTTAAATTATTAAAATTTTTTTTTTAATTTTTTTAATTTATTTCAATTTTTTATTATTTTTAATTTTCTTTATATTTTTTTTTTTTTTAAATTTTATTCATTTTTATTTTTTTTAATTTTCTTCACTTCTTTTATTTCCGAAATTTTTTTTTAAATATTTTCTTATTTGTCAGTTTTGACATTTAAAAATTTGTTTTTTTAATTTTTTTCAATTCTTTAAATCCTTTTAAATAAATTTTTTTTGATTTTTTATATCTACTTATTTAAAATTTTTATAAATAAGTTTTTTAATTTTAATAAATTTATTTCTTAAATTTTAATAAATTTGTTTTTTAAATTTTAATAAATTTGTTTTAAAAATTTTAATAAATTTGTTTTTTAAATTTTAATAAATTTGTTTTTTAAATTTTAATAAATTTGCTTTTTAAATTTTAATAAATTTGCTTTTTAAATTTTAATAAATTTGTTTTTTAAATTTTAATAAATTTGTTTTTTAATTAAGTTTATTTTTTTTATTTATTTTTATTTTTTTTATTTCTTTTTATTTTTTTTTAATTCTTTTTATTTTTTTGTATTTTTTTTTCATTTCTTTTTTTTTTTTATTTTTAGTGTGAAAATTAATTTTTTACAAAACTATAATCACGGAGAACACCTTGATTTACAAAGTAAATGAAAGAATAGATTATTGGCTTAAAAGATGTTATAGCAATACATAACAAGTGTTGACTTCGTTTTTTTTTAATTTTTAAACAGGTTTTTAGAAAATTTGACTTCCGGTTTAAACGTTTCGAATTAGACCTCCCCTGCCGTACGATTTTTTTTTCTTTTCTCGATCCAACCTATATACGCTCTAGCTTTTCATCACATCTTATGCGAATCACCCCGTGTATTAAAATGAATGTTAGTCTGGATGAGCTTTAATGACTTGACATCTACTGAACCAATTTCGCTGAAATTAAAACAAAAAAAATTCTATTAGCATCGCGATGGTTTAGAAAGTGGTTTGAGCAAAATCCGCCCATAATCACCCCCACTTTTATCATATTTTAATATTTTTCTTATTAGACGTCCTTTGAATGTTAAAATTTTGTAATTAAGCTCTCATCAGTCTTATGATGACATGATTCTTTGTATTTTGCCTGCTACCACGCCTACTTTTGGCTACACTACACCACACTACAATTTTCTTCCGCTTTTGTACCAGCTTTTGGCATGGAGTGAGAGTGAGCTATGTCTTCCACCCTCAACCCACTTACTGCTGACACCTTTCGCACAAGTCTGATGTCATGGTAATATTACTCGTTATGGAATTCATCAAGTGGTCCAAGACCTGCATGCACTTTATATTTTAAGTAAATCTTTAGTTTTTTTTTTTCCTTGGAAAGATGCGTCTATAGATTTGGAAGAAAACAGACAATTATTATCAATTGTTGACTAAATTTTCAACTTTCTCTGTTCCAACGGCATCAATACCGTGTATTCGGTTTGACTACAGTCATGTGATGAAAAAAAAAAACGAGTATTCGGTTTGACAGTCAAGTCATGAAAAATTCACAATGTCGTTTAAGCCCAGCTGTCAGAAGTTTTGTTTTCGCGAAACTTTCGCAATGAAAATTTATGATTATAATTGGTAAAGGCGAGTCTCTCTTAGTATTAAACATAGATAGCTCGGTTGTAAATTCTTTTTTCTCGAAAATGACAAATTTAAAAAAATTCCAAACATGTAAATAAAAGCTCCAACAAATATGCGTGCATCGGTGTAGGTATACCAATATTACAACTAAAAGCATTTTTTCGAAATGTTTAAATACAATCATTCTTCGAAGAGTTATAATAAGCTACTCCTATCGTTATACAGTAAGAAAAATAAGTCTTCTGAAATAAACATCTAAATAAACAAAAAAAAAAAATAAGCAATTTTCAAGGATTTTTCTTTAATTTTACATTTCAAAGTACCGACAGCTTCTGTTTCTATTATAGCTTTTTCCATTTTCTTCAAAAGGTGTTATACGAATTGATTTATCGTTCTTCGAAAATTGATTTTGACAAAGGTATATTATTTGTTTGAACTTCTGGGTTAAACTTCAAACATTTATACCTTTGTCATTTGCTACAGGTACCTACCTACCAGACCATTCCAGTTCAGCATCTAATATTGAATTTAATAAGTTTCCCTTAAAATAAGCCTAAATAAACTTCTAATTTATTATTTGATATTTGAACTTATTTTGAAATATTGCTTTATAATAATTTTCACTTGGGCGAATATTATATATCAGAGTGTGTACCTACAGAACCTACAGCTGTGATGGGGGCGAGGGGGGGGAGTCTTCTTTGTTCCATTTAAATATTGATTTTTCCCACTCACATCTCTATTTCATAATAATTCCATTGAAATTTACATTTCTATGAATACCTACCTACATACTACATACAAAGGGACCATCATCAGACGTTTTCAGTTCATCCCCATCTCAACTCCAACAACAACCTCCTCCCCATTCCTCCACCAAACTAAAACCATACGGTACTATATAGGCTTCATTTGTTCAACCTTAAAACAAAATTCAATCAATAGATTTAAAGCAAACAATATTAAATGATACACAGTCTTATATTTATATAAATATTAAAATATATTCAGCAAGAGCAAAAGAACTATCTCTCTCTCTTATTCTCATCCCTTTGTGTTGCGATGTTAATATTATTCAACTATCACGGAATAATCGTGTTATCTCGTTTCTGAGAATACATGTATGTATGTAGATATGTATATGTTTGCATTTGCATAAAGATATCAGGATGGAAGGCTTTACAATTATATAATACAGTGCGGCACATCGGATTAGATCTTCAAAAAAAAATCAATTTAACAATTAGTTCGTTAAATTTTTAAATAAAGCTAAATTGGAATATGTGGACTTCTTTAAAAAAAAGTTCAAGGATAAATCTCAAAATCTGGTCGAGATCTGTGTGAGTTAACGTATGTGTCGACCAAAGTGGTGTCACCTTGACGACGCACGTGAGAAGCTTCTAGTACATAAACCAGAAAAACATCTAGTCAAACAAACCTGATCAAAAAATTTACTTAACGTATGCAGATATTTTAAAATAAAAAAAGTGTCATACGAAATTATTGTTTTGTAAGTATTTTTAGTAAAAAATCAGTTTTCCTTTTTTATAAATTCCGTAAAAAAAAAACAAACAAAAATGATGACATAAAATAAAAAAAAATATGAAAGTGGGTCTAATAATGGAAACCGTACAGTAAAAACAAGTTCTCACTCATACTTCCTGTGGGATCTTTGGTTTTATGAACATATGTTATATAAGTATGGATGTGCGGTATATAGAAAACTCGCATCGATTGTGAATGTTCGTCGTGGTGTCAAACAAAAAAAATAAAATAAAAGGCTTTAAAAGATACAAAGATACGACTGCAGTTTATAAAATTGCACCCCATTTCCATATAAGTATTTTAATTCTACAGTTTTTCTCCATGAATAACTGGAGATAACAGAGATTATTATGCGTATACATATTATGTACGTCATACCTAAAATGAATATACATATATGGATGTAAGCATATCCTCATTTTATTATTTTTTTGTTCCACATAATGCACTTAGTGGTAGTTTCCGGAATAACGGTATAAGGATATTTTATGCACTTAGAAATAAAAAAAAGAAATGTATACTCAAACATAAAAGTATTAAAGTATTAATGTTGGTATATATGGTTATACATGTTAACCATGGAACCCTGTTGTTTCAACACTTTTTTATATATTTTTTTTTAATTAGTAAAAGGAGATCTTTTCGTTATTGTTTTACGAAATTTGTTTGATTTTTTTTTTAAACAAATGACATAAATGTTTATAACAATATATTTTACAAATTTTAAATAATTCTCTTACTGGTCAACTGATGATTTCAAGTGAGATCTAATGGGGAGAAACATACAATTTTCAGGATTAATAAAAAAAGGGAGAAGTTCCATTAAAATGAGCTCAAAAACAAAAATTATGATTTAAAATAAAAACTTTCAAAATAAATTCGAAAAATAATAAAAATCTATAAAAATATTATTTAACAAAAAAAAAATTTAAATACAAAATTTTTTGTTTTTATTTTTATTAAAATTTAACTTTCACAACTTTATTTTTTATTTTTAAAACTTGCGATGCGTTTCGGAGTGCGAAACACTCCGAAACGCGCAGACAACAAAGTCAAAAAATCCATAAAAACATAGTTGATTCTCGCCGCGTGAATTTCTAAAACTCACGCCCATGTTCTGAATTTTTGAATGAAATCGAATTGAAATCGCATTTCAATTTCACGATCATTGAAATTCCATGTTCTACAATTCGTTCGTTTTCGAAAATTTCGCAATTACTTCGAACTGTCAAAATTCATGGTGCCTCCATTTTAAATTGTGTTTTAAAGTAAAATTACACTGAAGATGAAAATGTATTGATTTTATTATTGGCATTTATAAAGGAAAAAAGAAAGTAGGATTCTAAAGACTTGGCTGACTACGTGGGTATGACTAAATATGAATGGTTCAGATGAATTTTGTATTTTTATTTTTCGTATGTTCTTATGTTTCCTACGAAAATACATAATAATAAATAAATACTAAAAGGAACAAAAATAAAATGTTTGCTTACATGTTGTGCCATGAAAAGCAAAACTATCTGCATATGCACCAATTTCACGACGCATATATAAAAGTGGATTGAATACGTTCTGAAAACGGAATGAACCGAAATGAACATCAATTTTCATTTTCGAAATTCCAATTCACAATTAGAATTCCGAACGAATTGCAGAACAATCAAATCCCATTTCGTCATTTGAATTCACAATAAGTGGAATACAGAACATGGGCGCCAGTTTGGAATTCTTACTTCAAAATTGTATTTCAATTATAGTTTTGAAGTATTTTTCACACTGGCTGAACGACAGCGTAAACTTTTCCATATCTTTCTTAGTCTGGTCTCATTCCGGTTAGGTGGAAAACTACATTCGTCGGCGAATACTTTTGCTCCTCCAATTAATTATCGACCAATAGCGCTAACTTCCCTACTTTCCAAGGTCATGGAAACGTTGGTGAATCAACAGATCGTGAAATATGAAACCTCTTGAATGACCTTCAATACGTACCAAAAAGTTGTGGCGATCTGATGGTTTATCTTACCGAAAGGTGGATCCAGTCTTAGCATAGTTTTGGTGAAAGTAAAAATTGTTACACTCGATATTTTCAAAGCATTGGATACAGTTTGGCGGCATCAAGCTCTTTTATCGAAAATGAGTGCTTTTGGTTTCAACCACTATCTAATTCAATGGATTAAAAATTATCTTTCGGACCGTTCAACTCAAGTACAATCATGGTTGGGTTCAAGTGTGAAATTTACAAAATAAATGCTGGTGTGCCACAGGGCTCTGTTTTATCTCCTAGTCTTTTTCTTATCGTTATTAATCATTTTTTAACTAAAACTTCTAATCCACTTCATTCTTCATTGTTTTGCAGACCACAGCAACATTAGTTTCTCTTGTTCGTTTTCTGTTACACCTACCCACTCTTCAGAGTTATCGAATCTTCAACGTTCATTAAATTCTGATATTATCATCATTGTTCAATGGGGAAACACTAACCTCGTGTAATTCAATGCGCTTCCAAAACCCAATGCTGCCTCCTGTTCTGTCGAAACTTACCCATGCACGCTTCCTCTTTCTATGAGTGGCATTTGCATTAAACATTTCAGTTCTAGGTATGTGTTTTACAGACCTCCTTATTCAAATTTTTTAACTTTTTTCAAAATGTTTCACTTTTTTTATTTTTTTCGAAGTTTTTCACTTTTTTTCATATTTTTCAATTTTTTTGAATTTTTTCAAATTTTTTTTCATAATGTTTTGACTTTTTTCAAAATTTTTCACTTGTAAAATGTTTGTCTTAGGTACAATAGATTTTTTAAAGTCAATTTATTTTTTTTTATTTTTGTTATCCAATCAAATTCATTATGTTAATGATTTTTGAAAAAAAATAAATATTTTAAGCCAAAAGTTTTTGAAAAATGATTTGTGTTTTTTTTTTGAAAAACCTGAGAGTTACAAAAACTTCTTTTTTCTTAGAAAAAAATTATTTATTTTTGATATTTACAGGGCTGTTCTGGCGTTGTGAGGGCTCACAACTTACAAGTCACAAGCCTTTGTGAGGTTGATTTCTTGTGAGGTTGTTGTGAGGTTCTCAAAAGGAGATCACAATTTCGATAGTTTTTGTGAGGGTACGAAAACCTCACAAAATCGATTTCACCTTTCCTTGTGAGGTTGTTGTGACTTGTGAGGTATCAGTGAGGTTTGCCAGAATAGGGCTGTTAGTTTTTTTGAAAGTATTATTACGTTGCACATCAATTTATGCACGTCAATTTCTTCTTGCTTGCAATTTTTTGTTGCAAGTATTTTTTTTTCAACAAGAAAATATATGAAATAAAAAAAATTCCTGTCGATTTTTTTTTTAATTCTTGCTTCACTTTGAAAAATCAATTTAAATCATTATTATCATTGTATTCAACTGACATCGCATTCAGATACAAAAATTGATACAAAAAGAGGAAAATATTGTACCAATCAGGATCAATTCGATAAAAAATTAAATTTCACATAATAATTTGTCTGTGTTCTTTTGAATATATTATCGTATAATGAATAAATTCCCAATATGTATATTTAAAATTAATTCCAAACATATTTTCATCTTCGATATAAAAAAAAGTATAAAAATAAATATCTTTTACAATTTCATCAAAATTTACCCATTCATGTGATGAAATATTCTTTAAAAAAAAAATAAAATAAAATTTCTTCTTCCTCATTTTCATATTTAAATGTAGATAACTTTGGCATCATGCTGTCATTTTGAATTAAAAAAAAGTGTGAGTGCCGGGACTCACGGTTAAGATGTGTAAACATCAACATTCGTCCGAATGCCTCATAGACCGAGAGCCTACATCAAATTTAGGGTGTGGATGATAGCAAACATTTTTTTTTTGGTACTTTTATATAGATCTTAACTTTTCATAAGCAAATTTGAAAATCGGTAATGATGCATGGAAAATGAAAGCGCAGTCCATGTACTATATGGTCTAAGCAACTAACCACATTTCAACCCAAACTGAACTCGACTTTTTGATTTCGTATATAAACACTCAGCGTTTAGTTACTGAGCGTACATAGCGTTGAACGCACTCCATTTTCGTGAAGCTCAGAACAGAGATTATGGATAATTCATAAGTCTGCTATTAAACGATGAATCTAGTTGCATGCGCCTTCTTCGAATTCTTCTTTGTTATTTCGTCCGCTGTTGAAACCAAAGTCAGGAATCTAATTTGACAGTTCTCTTTATTTTTCATTTTCGTATTGGGCTGTGCTCAAGCAATAAAAAAACTTTTTCTGTTTTTATTTTTGTTTTCATAATTAGATATATTGAAGAAAGAAAGGTTTGTGTGCCTTTAAATGAATATCAGTCAAGAAAAGCAATAATTTTTTTTATATGTTGTTTTTAAAGATGAATTCTCACTTCTGGAAAGCCTATAAGGCTATCAATAACAGTGCGTTGCATCGAAATTTACTCTTTAAACAACAAAACCATATGAAGCAGAATAGTAAAAAACGGACAAGAGAAAAGAGAAACGTCAAATAGTTGCACCGAAAATTTTACTCACGCGACATCGGTCACTTTTTTTCCGTACCATCTTTTCGATTTTTTTTTCTCTTTTGCACTTACGTAGTTCGAAAAGTCACATGCGTCTAGATGCATCGTGTAATAGCAGACTAATCTCTGGCTCAGAATCAAAATCACGACCACGGCTACAAGATAAGAATCACGACTACGAGATGAGTGGGCGTAAATTTTAATTTTTTTTTTAAATTATGGGTTTTCTAAGTTGACGCAAAGTTTTTCAAAAAATTCAAAATTTACACTGAGCCATCTTTGGCGTCTACTTTAAGGTACATACATTCATACAATGTATGTGATGTATGTTCTGTGAAATAGGCCGCTGGTCTCAAAACAGTCATGTAATTGAAAAAAAAGTAATGCAAAGAATACAAAATACGGATAAAAGTAGCTGCAAACAAACGCGAAAGCGGTGGCGATCACGATAAAATTGTGGATGCCATACACATAAATCAAAGGAAAGGCACACATCTACACGATTGAAGTGTGCTTTGATTTTTATATGAGGCATCCACATTTTTATCGTGATCGCCACCGCCATCGCGTTGGTTTGCGCGTAGCCTAATGCTAAAGAAGCGTTAAAAAGAGTCTCGTAAAACTTGGCCCACGACTCACAAGGCAACTGGTCTTCCATCTTATCTTTTTTCTCTTTCGCTTTCATTATGTTTGAATAGAGTCAGACGCAAAGAATCATCATGTAATAGGGGCTTAATATATCCTCTAAGCAGCCAACCAAATTTCAACCCGAACTGAACTCGACCTTTCGATTTCAATACTCAACGTTTAGTTACTGAACGCACATATTGTTGAACGCACTCAATTTTCGTAAAGCTCAGAATCACGATCACGACCACGACCACGATCACGATTACAACGTTACGTTACGTTTTCTTTTCACCCTACCGCCAGTATAGATGTTTACACATCAAAAAAAAATCATTCAATCGTCAAAATTCTTGTTTCCCATTTACATTTAAGTAAATAGGTATATCTTCATCTTAAAAAAAAAAAAAAAATGAAAATGAAAATGAAAATACACCAAAAAATTCAGTAGAAATTGAAAGAAATTGCATGCAAAAGATTTCCTCATGCATACATACATAATATGTACAAATGTATGTGCAGTACATAATATGCACATATATAATTTGGGACTCATATGGAAAAAAGGATGCATGCAGTAAAATCCCGCATTTCTTTCTTCTTTGGATCAATTCATCATATAATGTTGTATGAGAAGAAAAAATATAAAAGAATTTCCTTACAGCGTGAATTCATTAAAAAGAAAAATCCTTGACGGTTTCCTTTTTTATATACATACATACATTCATTTTTTCTTTATATGTCGGTTCCGGACAATTGGAGCAAGTATATATGTACATGAACCCATAAACACAATCGACTCCGCTTAATTGAAAAAGAAGTTTGTAAGAATTTTGTTTTCTTTTTGTTTTTATACATTTCTCCAAAAGAGTATTTTTTTAACGCTACAGTTATGGTGGATGCAGAAATTGACGAACAAAAATTTGTTTACATATCTTTTTTTCAGAATTTTTCTTCGAAATGGGGTAGTTACACTGAGTTCTTTGAAATATGAAGCAATTTTTTTTTGATTAAATTCGCGATAAATTCATCTATCTTCCATCAGTTCTGACGAACTCCGGAAAATCAAATAGATTTAATTTGACGACTTTAGAAATGAAAATCTACCTAAAAAAGATTTGGTGAAAAACGTGAACAAAGGCGGGAAATAATTTAGTCTAGCAGTGGTGTGGGAAATACTGTAACGCTTACACACGTTTTTCTCAAAATCTATTGCTGTTAAGTAAAAAAGTGTGGTAATCTTTTTTTCTCAGAATTGCATAACCAACAATTGTGATCGTAACATATTTTTCAAAAAAGGCCATAGTTTTCAAGATATTTTCAAAAAAAACCCTTTTACCCCCCCAGCCAAAAAAAAGAACTTTAGACCTGTTACAAATTTGAGCTGCTTTTTAGAAAATGCTAATCTACAACAGTTTTTTTTTTATAAATGCCAATTTATAACAGTTTGCAAAGAAATGCAAATACATAATTATTGTTTTTCAGAAATGCTAATTTATGACAGTTTTTTAGAAATGCTAATTTACAACATTTTTTTAGAAATGCTAATTTATAAAAGCTTTTTATAAATGCTAATTTACAACATGCATAATTTAAAAAATGCGAATTTATAACAGTTTTTAAAAATGCCAAAATATAACAGATTTTGTAAAAATGCTAATTTATAAGTTTTTTTTAGAAATGCTTATATATACAACAGTTTTTTAGAAATCCTAATTCATAACGGTTTTTTTTAAAAGATAATTTTAAACAGTTTTCTAAAAATGTCATTAATAACAGTTTTTTAGAAATGCCGATTTAGATTTTTTAGAAGTGCCAATTTATATTTTTTTTTTAAGTAAGTATATAACAGATTTTTTCTTATAGAAATGCTAATTTATAACAATTTTTTAAATTAAGGTACAGTAGAATCTCAGAAAGATGAACGGTTCTAAAAGATGAACAGCTCGGAAAGATGAACGGAAAATTGTCACTTTTCAGTGATCAAAAAGATGAACGGGTTAAGATTTTGTACTCGAAAAGATAAATACTTTATTCCCAACATAATTTTTTACTTCTTCTTTGCTTTTAGTTCCTCCTGAAAAATACTTTTGAGCTTGTTTTACTTTGTTATGTAAATAATTTTTAATGTTTACTATATCTTCTTCTTCAAACATACGTTGATGCTCGAAAATATGAACAATTTGAAAAGATGAACGGGCCCTGTTTTATATCTGTTCATCTGTTCGAGATTCTACTGTACTGTTAATGGTCTGTTTTGGGCCTTACCCACCGCCGCCGCGCCGCCCGTTGAACATACTCCGGACCAACCAGAGTTGTTTTTTTTCAAGTCGTGCGAAGTTCTTTGATTCATGCAAACTTAAAAAAACTCCATTTATATTTTTATTTTTTTTTTTTTATAAAATTACTTCCCTTGCTAATTGGACATAACTCAGTTAATAGTTTGCTTAAAGCCGCGAATATTTCATATTTTTTGGCGAAAAAATGTTATAACCGTTATAAATTGACTTTATCTCTCGTCCTTCTTGAAATGTTATAAATTGGCATGTCTCTAGTCTCGCCAATTAGAAGAAATGCTAATTTATAACAGTTATAATAGTTTATTGATACAAAAATTGGATGTGTATATTAAGGCACTTCTTATGCGGTTTAAAAAAAAAACCAACGTATCGAATGCATGTCCACTTGGTCTTGCCGAGTCGCATATAAACACTATCTTTATAAACAAAACTGTTATGAAATTGCCATTTTTTTAATCACTTCCTTTCAGTTAAATGGATTTCATTACAATGAATAAATTTATTTTAAAAATTATTTAAACAGCTGCGTGATAAATTTTTTGTTTGAGGTTATCTATTTGTCCACTAAAGTGTATAGTTCCAATAAGCAGCGTTGACTGTATTTCGCATGATTTGAAAACACCATTCAGTCCTTCTAATTAAGGATTCGTCCATAATTTAAAAAAAACTTTGCAATGAAAACATCGCTGCGGTTCTTGTGTCACACAGTTCATAAGGTATCAACACACAACTATTATAGCTCCTTTAACAAAGATAACTACTCGGCCTTGACATATCCACCATTAACATCACAACCCGTTTTGTATCTCATCCACCCATCAGGTCCAACTCAACCCAACCGCAAAGCTAGCAAATGAAAAATCGACCCAAAAATGCACATGACCCAGCTGCAACTGCGAGGGTAATTCTTCGAAACACGCTCTTAATGGTCATAATTTTGATTTATATGTTTTTGAAAATGGTGGACACGCGGATACGTATACATACATATCCTTTTCCTAAATTTGGTCCATCGCCATATATCTACACTACACCGCAACGGTATGTTTAACTTGTCGGCAATAAAACAATAAACCAAATATCATCCCTGGGGAGCGAAATGAGAACAAACAAACTAGGAAAGGTAGCCACTTTCAAAAACATACACACACACACACGAAAAAAAAATGTTCATATATGAAAAGTCCTTCGAAGTACAAATATGGATCCTAGGTAATTACAGGGTGTTCTCCTTTGCACCAAACATGCGCAATAGGGGGCAGATACATATACTTGGTATATATTCGGCAGCAAAAATAGATGATGCTGCTGCTATGATAAAATCCCGCAAAAAAAAACAAGAAAAAAAAAACCAGGACACCAGTGTTGTATCTTCCATGGGATAGTGCGGGTGCAGGTTGGTTTAAATTAGAGTGGTCGTTGTTTCATTCCACAGGAATCGATGAAATATACCAAGTCAAGTTAAAATTCCTATCTACCAACAAAATTCCTGATGGTGGTATCCCATACACTTCCGAAGATGTATACGAGGACAGTTATTACAATAACAACAACAAAAATATACAAACAACTTGAGACATAAACTGGGACGAGGAAATAAACAAATATAGAGGTCAACCATGACGGTATAAGGAACGGTATACTGATACTCGTATAAGTTATAAACGTAAAATGATTGCAACCCACGACGACTACAAAACAAATATCCTGGTGTAATTTATATGAAAGACCTAAAGGCAGATGGACTTTTAAGGATTGTGTTGTTGTTGTTGTTCGAATGCGATTGCGAGGGAGCAGAGGATGATGGTCCATTTAAATATGAAAAAGTACCTAAGTGTCTCTATATATAGATACCTACATATGTGTGTACATTATTTGCTTTATGTTTCTTAGAGCCCTTCCTTCCCACAGTGCGTCGTCGTCGTTCTATCACTTTTAACAAACTAAGAACTACAAGTTTTTGCTTGAAATTAAAAATAAAGTAGGCGCAGGAATCAGTCGCGAGAACTTGCTCCTCAAAAATGTATTATTTTTGCAACAACAAACAAATTTGGAAATGTCATTTACACTCCTATTAAGATTGATATTTAACATTTAAATTGATATTTAACAATTAAATTGATATTTAACAATTAAATTGATATTTAACAATTAAATTGATATTTAACAATTAAATTGATATTTAACAATTAAATTGATAAATGTTTTAATTACTCCTTCAAATATTGTGAATGTAACCTACCTGTTTTCTTTTTTTTAATAACCAAATTTCAATATTTATCAATTATCAATTGATAATCACCCTTATTGCGAAGATCAACTATCAACCGATTGACGGTTGATAGAATTTATCAATTGAATTAAAAATCGGTATTGTGAAAATGAATTGATAAAATATTGTGCTTTTGTGAATGCCTTCAAAATATTTCTTTTATTGTGAATGGGAATGTGCGTCTGACAGATGTTTTGTTTTTTTTTTTTTGAGGAACGTATAAAGAAATTCATTTATCAGAAAATCAATAAAATTAAAAACAAAATTATGTTGACAAAAAAAGGCCCCTAAAAAGGAAATAAATTAAAAATAAAATGACTTCAACTGAACTTTTTTTTTTAATGAAAATGAAGAGTTGGATGAATGCGAAGAAATTGAGTGACTGTGACTTCTATTTTGTTTTCTGTTTTCTTCTTTTTTATTTTGCATTTAAGATCGATCCATATCCTCGTTCAGGAGACCCTATAGGCTTATCTATACAGCAATTATTTTCCACTTTGTATTTGATGCAGCTTTTGGAACAAAATCCCTTGTCGAGTTCCACGTTCTCTTCCATCAACTGGACCAATCTGCAGAACTGTTTTTAGTTCTTACTACTTTTGAAACCTGTGGAAATAAAAAAATTAAAAATTTTATCACTTATTTAATTCTAAACTCACATTTTTTTAATTATTTTTCTACCAGCACGAACTCAGCAATTGCAAATTTACGATTGAAAGAAAAATTGACAACTGACAAGAAAATCAATGAAAATTGTTGTTCACAATACCGATTTTTCGAAACTAAATTTTTTGCTCGAAACCAATGCTTGTCCCATTTTAGAAACCAACAAAAATATCCTAAAGATATAAAACACAATAAGAACAAAAGGTCGTGTCGAGTTTTTTGTTTATTTATTAATTTGTTTTTTTTTTTTTTAATTTGTTTTCTTCTTTTAATTTCTTTTGTTTTGTAGCCTTGTTTGAGTTGTTCGAGGCATAAGTTTGCATTAGTTTTTTGATTTGTTGATATTTTTGTTGCAACGCTATCTTACTGTTGATATATAGTCCAGCCCAGTCCAGCAAAAGGAAAAGATAATATTTGACTAAGAGAGAACGAATTCTCGTGTTTTCAAGGATGTTTTACAAAGTTTGACTTCTTGTACACAACTTTTTGATCTATTAGTTTATCATTTCCTTGTAAACAGATATGTACATGTAAAATATATAGGTACCTACCGCAACATCAAAGTTTAGCTATAGAAATAACTGAAAAGAAAATAAGTTTATTGTTATTTAATATGGATTTTTGAACAAATAATTCATAAAAGGTTAACCTTGTTTCATGAAAGAAAATTTCAATAGAAATTCATCAGTCTTGGATCTTCAAAAAAACAAAGCCAAAGCCAAACTGAAAAATAAGTCTTCTTTTGATTTAGTTTTCAAGTGGAAACCTTTTTAACCGGTTCATTTATTTCGTGGTTTCAAGTTGGTAGCGCTGGCATTTCACAACTGTCAAACTCTGCTGTCACTAGAAGTGTCATAATCACCCCTATTGCGATTGTCAATTATCAATTGATAGTTGATAAATATTGAAATTTGGTACATTTATTCTCAATTTATTAAAAAAATACCAATTATTTCGTGCTTTATCAATTTTCTTGTTGTAATTTACAATGGCCTACACCATTTTCAGTGATCAAAACTTTTATGAATTGCGTTGTTAAATATCAATTTTCACTATTTATCAACTATCAATTGATAATTGACAATCGCAATAGGGGTGAATATTTTTTTAGATTTTAAACATTTGTATTCGCGGTTGTAATACATTTTATATAATTTTATTAACGGACTTACCGTGTTAAATTAATTAATTTAAATTAATTGAATTTTGTTTACACCCGAAGTTTCGACAAAATTCGAAATGAAATTAGTTGAATATTTGCCATTTACAATAATGGATCGCTTAACAATCGAACAACTCCTTAAAATTATTAAAACTTACTACAAAAGTGGTGATTCAAACGTAGCCACTTCACAGCTTCACAGTATGGGAATTGACCCCAGGACTATTGATCCAGTGCATAGAATTGCGTAAAATTTAATTAATCGAAAACAATTTCTTTTACTAGATGGATACATATGTATGTCAGGCAAAAATTGTAGCTTATGTCATTTTACACAGAAATGTAAAGATTTTATAAGACGCACTCAGTAGTTTCCTACGCGCGGGTTTGTGAAAAATTGTAGGTACATTAAATTTAAAACTCAAAAGCTGCCACTGAATGTTTGGGCAAGTTTTTGTCAAAATCTATTGCTTTTCTTTTTAGGAAAAAAAAAAAAACTGATAATATTTGATCAATTAAAAAAAATTTCATATTCTTCTCGCAAAAAATTTATATTTTTCGAGATATTTTCCTAAAGCTGAATTTTGCCCCTTTTCACCCCCCCACCCCCAAAAAAAAAAAAATGCTTTAGCCTTGTCAAAATTCAAGGAAATTTTAGGAGATTCCCAAGACATGAAAATAATACTCTCCACTAAAATTGAGATTTCTCGTTAACATGACAGAAAAATAAAAATGCTTAAAGCCCAACCTTATTTCTATTTGTATTTATTTCTCCATTGTATTTTTCTTTTCTATAAATAAATAATATTGCCTTTTATTTAGAACCCATAATCCACAATTAATTAAACCCCATTTCCAATTGATAGCACCACCTGTTACAAAGGAAGATTTATTTAAACCATAACCAAATTTCCCCTGTCATATCAACCGAGCGACGCGACGACACGACGAACGACAAGGTGAGAGGGAGGGAGATTTTTTTTGTTTGCAAAAAAACTCCCTTAAATCACGAAGATAAATTAGCCCAAGGAATTATCTTTAAATGATTAAAAAACCATTAACAACAAGTACAGTTGCCAAGTAATAAATCTCATTCACCACCACCGCCGCGTTGCCGGCCGCCGCCACCAACGCCCCTTGAGTTAATTAATTATTAGATATTTTACTTTCTTTGAAATGGTATACTTGGTCGAGTGTCCCAAATACACATACATACATATATAAACATTCACAGAGGAAATTTAATCAAAATCAACCCACATATACTTGTATCGTACATATTAGCACCTTTATGGGTGGAGAATGTGTGTAATTAATGTACCAAGTCTATATTCGTATCATACAAGAAAAAAATTAGCTATTTAATTTTGTTTTCGAAAGGCAAAAAAAAAAAAAACTATGTCTCATATTATGTACAAATCCTTTAGAGAAAATTACCTAAAACATGTAAATGTTTACGAAGTTGATTGATGGAGGGTCCCAAAAAATATTATGCTCGGTATACACTCAGAAAAAAATCTAAAATCACCATTTTAGACCTAAAAACTTGAAGTTTATTAGTTTTTTTTATTTATCATCATTTTATTTCAACATGATATCTTTGTTGATTTAAATACAAATCTTTTAAAATTAAACATTTTTTATTTATTCTTTTATTTTTCTGGTTAGAATCAAAATAATTCGTGTTTATACTTTTTTTTTTTACTAAATTTCTATACAAATATTTTTCTTGGTGATGATGATGTTTTTCCTAAGGGAAATAATTTATCATGTGTCTCCCGAAAAAAATAATAATTTATTTATATATATAATTTAATCTAAACAACCGAAGAAGTGCGAAAGGGTTGTGTGATGATAATGATGATGATGATAATTTTGATGATGACTGGCGGTTTTGTATGTGGCGGTTATGATCTTCAGCAACTATTTTTAGCTTGATGGTAAACCTCTTTCTTATGTGGTTGTTTTTTTTGGAATTTATCAATCAATGTCAAGTGCACTTCCGAGCAGAAGAATGAACTGAATGAAAAACCACCGCAAATTTGACATACGAAACAGTCAGGTCTCAGGATAAGTTAAGATCCAATTTCAAATTCAAGTTTGACGAAAAAAAAAAAAAAAACAAACAATCCTTCACTTGGATGATATAACAAGAATCAAAAAGGACCAACGCGGGTTTGTTTTTCCTTCTTCGTTAACGATATATGCGGGAACATAGCGCAAAGGTCATCAAAAATATATATATATAAAAAAAAAACAATGTCAACTACATGAGTGTGTGTGTATACTGCAAATGAGAACAAACACATGCTCAGACAAGCGTTGCCTCATTGTCTCGTTGCGCTCGTTGGTGTCTCTTCAGTCTCCTTGATCTAAATGGCAATGGAAATGCTCGAAGCAAGCGTATAGGAATGAGAAAAATCCCACACAGTGTGTTTGGCCTGGATAATACATACTCGTTTATCTATACATATAAGTAAAAGATGCTTTGAGCGATGGCTTCTTCATTGTTTATGACGGAGATTGAAGATGATTTCCAAGGGAATGGATGTGTCGTTAAGTTAATGGCGTTGAATGCAAGGAAATAAATTTTATAGAAAGTGATATGTATATGTAATTTTATTTAAGGGTTTTGCAAAGGCTTTAAATAAAGAATTAGACAGAACTTAGTATACCTAATTAGTAATTACTACGTAAAGGGTGTTTTTTTTTAGACGTGTGCTTTTCAATCTGGAAATACTTTTTTCAGAGTTGGTCTTTTTGACAGCTGTCACTTGATTTATGCTCAGTTTGGTTTGCCATTTCATAATGAATAGACTTACTCCTGAACAACGTTTGCAAATCGTGCAAATTTGTTACCAAAATAATGGTTCGGTTCGCGCGACGAGATGGCCACCGATCCCGATTTTTACAAGAAAATTTTGTTCAGCGATGAAGCTCACTTTTGGTTGAATGGGTACCTACGTTAATAAGCAAAATTGTCGTATTTGGATTTTGGAGTGATCATAATCCACAAGCCATTGTTGAGACGCCGCCGTTACATCCTCAAAAAGTCACTGTTTGCTGTGCGCTATAAGGGCAGAGGGAATCATTGGTCCATATTTCTTCAAAAATGAAGCCGGCTATAATGTTACAGTCAATGGGGAATGCTATAGAGCCATGATTAATGACTTTTTCGTGTCTGAATTGGAGGATGTTGATGTGGACGACCTTTGGTTCCAACAAGACAAGCATTACATGCCATATAGCCAACGAAATAATCAATTTATTGAAGGAAACTTTTAGTGAGCGCATTATCTCGCGTCGTGGGCCTGTGGCGTGGCCTCCAAGATCATGCGATTTAACACCGCTGGACTATTTTTTGTGAAGTTATGTGAAGTCGCTTGTCTACCCAGATAACCCCGAGACGATTGACGCCTTAGAAGAGAATATTCGGCGCGTCATAGCTGATATACGGCCCCAATTGCTGCAAAAAATGGTCGAAAATTGGGTCTCTCGGCTGGAATTTATTCGACTTGCCCTAAATAATTTTTAAAACATAATGGCAAACCCTTATATCTTTCTAATAAAGCTAAATTCTTGGCCATAACATTAAATTATAGGCGTTTTATTTCTTCTTCTTGAAAACCACACGTCTAAAAAAAACACCCTTTATAATTATTCGTTCCTGTTTTCCTTCTAAATTCAGTAGTTTTGTTCTGTTTATTTTGTCTTAAACTTTGAAAACATTAAGAAATAATTTTTAATTGTTATTAACTGTATAATTTAAACAGGATATAATTGTCCATCTTATTGAAAACTGTAGATTTACATACAGCACCTAAATTTAAAAATTAAAAATAAAATCAAACAACTTCTAAAATTGAAAGTTTGAATGAACAACAACACTTGAGTGAGCTACCACCAAGTTTTTATATATGCTGGTGTTATAGCTATTTCACGACTGCCACGCCGATATCTGACTCTTTATAATTTGATATTAATTCTTATTGACCCCGTCAAATCCTTTCATACAAATCTCTCTCCTTATACATATGTTGAACGAATTGTTGACTAACTGTGTATGCAATCAATGAAAACATTAAATTAAAATTATAAATCGAGTACCGAGAAAATAGAAAGAAACCGAATGTAAAGGGTCATTCATTTTTCGGTTTTGAAAGTAAAGCTAAATAAAACACACACAGCGATACATTTTTGATGAACATTTTATTCCATTATAAAGTTTGGGACTTTGCCATTAAGTGTGAAAAACAATATCATTCAAATGCCCGCCTCGCGGGAAGATTCGCAGCATGCGATTCTTTTGAGGTAATTTTTAACCACTTTTTCGCACATTTCGGGAGGTATCTCGGCCATAACTTCAGTAATGTTGGTTTTTAATGCCTCTAGAGTTAAGAAGCACGGTCTTTTGCGCAGCCCCACAGAAAAAAAAATTAACGGTGTCAAATCGCATGATCTTGGTGGCCAATTGACGTCGTCAAAACGTGAAATTACGCGACCAGGAAACTTCTCACGCAATAAAGCCATAATTGGTCGTGTTGTGTGGCTTGTTGCCCCATCTTGTTGGAACCACATATCGTCCAAGTCATGATTTTCAATCGACGGCCAAAAAAAATCGATTATCATTCGACCATTGCTGCGAACGTCGGGAAATCGATAAATTCGGATCATCAGCAACACTTGCACTTGCAGTAGCAATATTTTCGACTGAGCGTGCATTACGATGATGCACAGGCCTAACGACATCAATAACGATTCCACCCTCTTCAAATTTTACCGATTGCTTGCGTAGTTGGTGGATTATGACGACCATAATCATCGCGTAATGCGCGAAAAGTGGCTACGTTTGAATCATATAGTATAGTAAGTTTTAATAATTGTAACGCGTTGTTCGATTGCTAAGCGATCCATTATCGTAAATGGCAAACATTTAACTAATATTATGACACTTCAAATGACACCTGAATTTGGCAGGTGTCAAAATCCCAGCGCTACCAACTTGAAACCACGAAATGAATGAATGATCCTATAAAACAATAAATTGTGTGTGGCTAGTAAAAATGCTGGTTGATTCAAATTCATTTGTCAAACAATGGTGGAAAACTGCAACTGTTTTATCACACAAAAACCCCTTAGAATAATTTTTGTTAAATCTGCTAGATAATGTTAAAAAAGTGCTGGGTCCCAAGTTTAATAAAAATTATTAAGTTAAAAAAAATGGAACTTTTTTAAAAATTAAAAAAAAAAAAAAAAACGTTCAAATTTTGTTATGCAAAACTTTAATTTTTTTTTTTTAAATATTCTCCATAAAAAAATTGATCAAAATCCGTTGAACCGTTTTTGTGAAAATCAAAAATTAAAAAAAATGGTCCTATTGGGGAATCATTTATAACATTTTTCAGAAATTTGTTTTCGCAAAAAGGCAGCTTATGTATATGTAAAAAAATAGTGATATTTTTAAGTTTTTGGCAAATAAAATTTTTATTGATTGCTAAAAAAAATTTGTACATGGTACCTACCATTATTTTTGGTCCGAAAAACAAAATGGAAAAACTTGTCGGGAAATTCCCCAAAAACACTAAGTGTCAACTTTGAAGAAAATTGATCCATCCGTTTAGGCTCTGCAGCCGAACAGACAGACAGACAGATGGACGGACAGAATTTCTAGACCCACTTTTTTTCGACTTCGCTTTCATTGTTATATCAATTTTCAAAATCTCGAGTTCGATTTTTTTTTTACGTTTTCCATAACTTGCCGTACCTACATTTGATTAATAAGTTCGAGTGACCTCAATTCCAAAAATTGCGTTTCGCCCAGGTACGACAGTTGGGCTCATCAGTTAAATGCTGTCCTTGAGGTCACTTGATCTTATTAATTGAATTATATTCAATCGCTCCACCTAAACAGAAGTAGTTTTCTAATTTTCTTCACCTTCGTTAGTACTTACATTTGTATATAATACACATGTACATATGTATGTATATCGCCAGTAAAAATGTTCACAGCTAATAACTTAAGAAGCGAGGGTTTCATATACTACGTACTCGTTAGATATTGCTCATGAGTGAGCATTTCCGTACCCTGCGTTTCAAATACAGGGTGGCGCACGAATCGTGCTACAAAAATAAAACGTAATAACTTTTTTTCTGTGTGAGTAATCGGCTTATTTTTTTTTTATTTTGTAGGTTACTATTTAGATTTATAAAAATGGATGCTTGGGATACGGAGAAAAGAATTTGGATAGTGCAACGGTACCATGCTTTGCAGTCCGTCATTTCCGTCCAAAGGGAATTTAGGCGGGAGTTTGGCGGTAATCCCCCGAGTAGATGGACCATTATGAGGTTTGTAAACATGTTTGCCGAATCTGGAAGCATCGCACGAAGGCCGTACCATCGAGATGCCAATGTTCAGGTTCAGGATACAATCGCAGCAGTAGCATCTGCAATACAGGCCAATCCGAACGTTTCGACCCGAAACTTATCGGGGCAAATTGGAATTAGTAGACGGTCATTACAACGGATACTTCATGACGATTTAAACTTGTTTCCGTACAAAGTCCAAATTACTAGCAAGTTAAACCCTCAGGATTTGCCTGTTCGCCTGGAATTTTGCCAAAAAATGATATCAATGGCCGAAGAAGACAACACATTGATCAATTGTTTGTTCATGTCTGATGAGGCCCATTTTGATCTTAACGGCAATGTAAACAAGCAAAATTGCCGTATATGGAATGAGTCTAATCCAGAAATGCTCCATGAGACGGAACTGCACCCAGAACGAGTCACTGTGTGGTGCGCAGTTTCATCAAGGTGTATTGTCGGGCCGTACTTCCTTGAAGAAAACGGTGTAACCGTTACTGTCAATGGGGACCGTTATTTAAAGATGTTGAAGGAGTTTTTTTATCCAGAACTGCGCCGAAGACGTATACCATTCAACAGCGTTTGGTTTCAGCAAGATGGAGCAACTGCACATATAGCCGCAGACCAGTTATGGCGGAGCTAAACAAAAAATTGGCAAACAAATTAATTTCTAGGAACTCCACTCTTCGCTGGCCCCAAGGTCACCTGACCTGACTGCACCAGACTTCTTTTTATGGGGTTATGTCAAGCAAGAGGTGTATAAAACGAAGCCCAGGAATTTAACTGAATTAAAGCAGTCCATAACGACAATAATTGAGGCGATCCCAACTTCAACTCTTCAGGCCGCAATGAATAATTTTTTGACCAGGTGCCGCATATGCGTGGGACAGCGTGGAGGTCATTTGCGGTCTATAATCTTTAAAAACAACTAACTATTTAAAATAAAATTTAATTTTCTCACCAATAAAAAAAAAGAAATGAAATACATCGATTAAAAAAAAAGTTATTTGAATTTCTTATTGTAGCACAATTGGTGCGCCACCCTGTACCTTTTTCCCACACTGACTGGACAAGTGGAAAATAAACAAAAAACTACTAGATATTTTTATCAGTAATTAATCATAATAATCTGTGTTCTCTCAAGTATAACAATGGTTGTAAAATCACCAAATTTAAGTTTCAACGGTATGCCTTACCGACAAACGCGTATGATTTATTTGTATAAATTTTCTTAATAAATTAACAAGCGAAAGATTTACCTCAAATTTCCATCAAACTGTCATTTTAAATGTCAAAATCAATTATTTCCTATGGGCACATTTTTTTTTCCAAATGAGTTCCTATTAATTTATTATTTTTCTTTTATGAAAAGTTATCTTCTTCTTCAATTTTTTTCCACCCAAACAATTTATATTCATCAATTTTGTCAAATTGCTCAATGAACCAGACAAAAAGTTATAATTAATAATAATAATAATTATAATCACATCCTACATAAATACACAAACCCTCTTCTCGAGTAGTGCGTCGTCGATAAGATACTTTTTGTCAACTTTGGGAAATTAAATTTTTAACTCCATACAACTGACAGCTGCTTGACTAATTTATTTGAATTTTCTGTTCTTATGAAACTGGTTGAGGAGTGTCAAGATTCTTGTGAAATAAAATGAAAAAAAAAAGAGAAGATGCATTTCTTTGTTTTTCGTCGGAAAGAATCTGAGGCACACTTAGATGACACACACGCACACTTCAAAATGTTTAATTTAAAATAAAAATTGAAGAAAAAAAAATATAAAAATAGAGGAAGTCAGAAGGAAACGTGTGTAATTGAGTTTTTGTTTCGTTAATGTGTCAACATGTTTATTTACTTTTTTTTGGGAAAAAATTTGTTCTATCAATGCAGAAAATTGTTTACAATTTTTTTAATGTTGTTTTGGTTTGAATCGGTAGGAGCCGGTTAAACCAGACACAAAGAATCCTCAAAAAAAAAGTAACGAATGAATGACTTCTTTGAATCAACATGCTGGATCATTGGGATTTTATTTCTTTTCAATTCGATGCGCGTGTATAATGTAAGGGGGTCAGTTTTGTTTATGCAATCTCATCACAAAGTTGTGTGTTTTTTTTAAATGTATCAGGTTTTTGTTTGAATTTGGTTTTAGAACTTCATTTAAGTTTGTTGATTTTTTAAAGTAAAAATATCAAATTTTACAGTAAAAGGACGTACCTAGTTATTCAGAATAATTAAATAAACATAGCTTTCAATGGTCTTTAGTCCACAAAAATCTTGCGTTTGGAAATGTTTGAGAAACATCTGTATTTTGTAAGTATGGATACAGTATGCGGGATTAAGGCGCCAGTTATAGCTTTCATTGAAACTCATCATTGAAAATTTCAATTGTTAATTTTGAGGCACTTAAAAAGTGAAATCAGTGATTATTTTAATGCAAATAAAAAACTGATAACTCAATTATTATTTCTAGTCAAAGAAATATTTCATTTTGGCCCAGCCTATCGCAGGAAATGAATTTCTTTATTTCAATGATTTAACTACCTTATCATTGATCATTGAAATCTTAGAAATCGTTTTATGTAAAAGATTGGGTCAAAATGAAATATTTTTTTGACTGGAAATAATAATTGAGTCAAGAGCTATTTATTGGCATCAAAATAATAACTGATTTTGCTTTTTAAGTGTCTCAAAATAAGAAATTAAAATTTTCAATGATGAGTTACAATGAAAGCTATAACTGGCACCTAAGTCCCCTTTGAATGAGTGAATGAAATCAACGATTTGATTAGGAAACTTCAGAAAATCTCTTATGATTTTGTTTCCTCGTGTGCAAAAAACTACAAGAGGATTCGGAAGAAATTAAAAGAAAACGTCAAAAAATCTCCAGCAAATCTTGTATCTTCGTGTGAAAGGGGATTCGTAAGATGAAAAAGAAATCAAATATTTACAATCTTATTTCTTTTCTTCTTTTATTTGAACTGAAATCTTTGTATATTTTTTAGTTTGTTCAACAATCGATCAAATATACATAAGATGGAATTTGAGAATAAAGAGATTACAAATTCTTTTCAGGGAATCAGTTTTGATTTTTGAATAAGTGAACATGGACTCTGGAGTACCTCAGAGTAGTTACCTGGGTGCTCTACTTTTTTAATCTGTCAAGATGAAAATTGATGGCTTTCTTTAGATACTAACAAATTGATATCCTATAAATATATCAGCATAAGGGCTTATAAGGTAAAAGATTTTAATCTTTTTAGGTGCAAACATAAGAAAGTTTTCTGTCAATAACAATTATATTTCTCTTTTACCCTCGTTGATGAATCTCCAAAAACAAAAAAGTTTTGAGCATTTGTAAAACAGGTGCACGAATTTATTCAAATTCCCCTAGAAGTATATAATTTTCAGTTTATGTATGCTGTAAATTGTATAAGAGTCGGTAACCATCGACGAAAAAATTGCGTCTTAGAAAGGTATGACATCATCTAACTGATGAACTGTCGTGCCTGGGCGAAACGCATTAAACTAAAGGTCACAAAAAAACTTTATTTTGAATTTCATTCAATACACCACTAAACAAAACTAAACTAAAACAAACAAAAATAGTAATTTTCTTATTATTTGTGTTTCGTTTCTTATTCATTTGTAAAATAGCTTAAGTTTACTTCGTATAGGGTTTTGTAAAAGTAAAATTTACTAAAGTAGAGTAATAATTGTTGTACCAATTTATTAAATTTTTCCGAAAATAGGCAGCAATGATTTTGATAAAAAATATTTTGTTGGTTTTATGTTCGAAATTATTAATTAATTAAGTAAAATCGCTTATGTCGACTTAAGATTTTTTGTCACAAAACTTTTCATTCTTATTATTTTTTTTAAGTTTATTAATTTCGTCTAGTTTTAAGTATAAAAACTTCTCTGTCTGTTCGGCTGCAGCCTAGACGGGTGGGTCGGTTACCTTGGCACTTAGCGGTTTTTTAGCAGTCCCCCGACACATTTTTTTTAAAAATATTTTTGGGACCAAAAATAACGGTAACGGCAATTAATGAAAATTTTATTTTTCTCAAAAAACGTAGGACACAGATTTGTGTAAAAAAAATCAGTAATTTCCTTTACAAAAAGCTATTATATTGTTAAAAAAATTGGTATAAATGGAACCTTATATTTTTGGAACCATTTTCTTAATTTTGATTTTCTCAAAGTCAGTCCAACTGATGTTGATCATAATGATGATAAAATTTGGTGTTTTTAAGCAATTTTTTAAAATTGTTTTTTAAAAATTCGATATTTCGAAAATGAATTTATGATTTTTTTCCAAAAATAATTTTTTCAACTCCTCATTAATAAATGCTAAAAAATTGTGTACCAATTTTTTTTCTTTAAAATGTTAACAAAATTTTATATATGTACATATCGCACCCTTAGAATGAAAGTGACCTAACTCAAAATTTCTGTAACTTTAAAAGCAAAATGAACTCTAAAACCAGGTTGTAAAAAAGATGCCGAATTTTTTAGTTAGGTCACTTTCATTCTAAGGGTGCGATATATGAAAAATTAATTTTATAAAAAAACTGCTCCAACGATGATTGCACATAAGAGAGAGTTCGTGCGACCCAGTCGTGTATTTATATTATTTTTGTAATTTTTTTTAAATATTTTTTTAATATTTTTTTAATATTTTTTTTTAATATTTTTTTTTTTAATATTTTATTTTTAATATTTTAAGGCCAAACTTCTAAAAAAAATTTCGAAAGGACAAAATTTTGCTATATAGCTTTCTGAGTCTTAAGCATTTCCCAAAAATTACCCTAAATTTGAACCACTGCTTTTGAGTGGTGAAAGGGAAAATATTTTTTTTAATTTTTTTTAATATCATAAGTTTTCAGGTTTTTTGAAAAAATGTCTAGGCAAAAAAATCCAAAGCAAAAGTTCTAGCTTAGAAAATTCTACACAAAAAGATTTTTGTCTGTAAGTGCAATATATATTATGAGAATTCGAATCCCAATGTGACAAATCCTCCAAGGACCAAGAGTATCTCATTCATGAAAAATTGACTCTCACTATAACCGCTCTCGGACTCGGCAGCAAAAATGTAGCCCTCCTCCATTCCTGGCAAAAACACGCACACAGGAATGGTTAAGAATTGTATAAGTCACAAGGCCCTGGTTCTCTACGAGCTGTCGCACCGCATGGAGTACCACAGGGAAGTTAATTAGGACCTCTTATGTTTGTTTGACTATGTGATGTTGACATCAAGTTGATTGAACGCTGATGACATTAATTAAGTTTTCGAAATAAGTTTCATCCTCTAAGATATACCTTTATTAACAGACTTCAATAATTTTTTTTATTTGGTCCCAAAAATCTATCTTGAGCTTAATTCTAAGAAATGTCATAACATACTTTGCTCACGAAAGCGTTTACTCCCTTGTCACAAAGGCAATACTCGATTAATAGTATAGTGAGCCTTTTCTTATTGTAACCTATATTCGTGTCCTATGAGTCATTTGAATTTTCGCTCCACTACGACAGCATTATAGGCAGACCCAACCTAGTTAACGACTTCGTAAAATGCTGGTCAAAATAATTCTCTTAATCCTACGTTACCAAATATACCTTATATGACTTTCTTTATAGACCACTCCTAGAATATGCAAATTCCAGATCTGGTCACCCTATTCTCAAGTTCACATTGAACGAATTTAAGTCGTCAAGTCCAGATTTTTGTCTGAATTAAAGTCAATATAATTTTTGGATCAATTTGTATGTTTGCAATTACATAAATATATATACCAATACCTTCAACGCTACCTGTCGGACCATAATTTTTCACTTTTTCTCACTTAAACTCTTCATCATGGTTCCTTAGTTTTGAAAGTGGTTTAAACCATAAACTATCTATGAATAAATACTTAAAATCATCAAAGCGAGTCGCGAATAATATAATAATTGTTAATTTCGCATTTCGTGACTACTTATGTCAATATGTATTTAAAATTATGTAGGTATGCATTTTCAAATGCACTTAGTTGCTCTAAACCGCATAACTAAACGCAACTATTTAACAAAAAGCCTTCAATTAAAGTTTAATTTAAAACTTAAACAAAGTTCTATGAACGTTCGTCCATATTCCATGCTTCATGGCAGTTTATGTAGGTACATAGTATTGATGGGGCTGTGTGTAACTTTTCTCACAATGGAATCATAATGAATTTATGCGCAACACGCAAGCTATATACATATACATCCATGATGATGATGACGATGATGATGATGATGATGATTATTATTATAACTTTTTGCCCCAATTTCATAGCCCCAACTTGCATTATTGCTCTCTCACGGTCCTTATAGTCATACATACCTATGATATATGTATATACATAATATATTGACGATTGACCTTCTTCTATTTCTTGACTTGGTTTCTATATAGTACCTACTTTGCCTCAAGTTGAACTCGCACATATGTATGTATATCGCCTGTTAATTAAGTGAATTAATTTCAGCTTCTAAAACATAACTAATAATTTCCTTTTTTTATCTCTCTCTTTTTTTTATTTGCAGGTAAATAAAGCTGTGCTAACTTAACAGGAAAATACCACATTTAGTGCCAACGAACGTTCAAAACATCACCGATGACAAAAGAATCCATTCTTCAATACTGACAGGTTGGGTATATATGTATACTCGTATACATAAGTAGTATACATATATGTATGTAGTTAAATAAATTAATTATGTTCTTTTTTGTTCTCATTCCAAACCAAAAAAAACGGATAACGGAGACTGGAAATGAATCATGATTTCAATGGCCTCGTGTTTAAGTTTTAAATACAAAGGTATCTCCACAAGTATGACATAAGTTTGTTCGTTTGTGTATATACATAACGTTCTTTATCCAAACGTACCTATAATACGGGGTTCTGATGCGATAACAAAGAGAATGTTGATTATTAAAAAAAAAAAAAGTGCTGTTAGAAGCTGCACGCTTATAGACTGACGTACCTACCTTAAATAATATTAAAGTAAAATGTGTCAGACAATACAAAGTGTTTGTTTTTTTTTTTTTTTTTTTTTGTTCACCAATTGAGGGCATTTTGTGGGTTGTTGATTTAAGAAGGAACGGAACTAGCTGGTACCTGTTGAACAAATATTCTTCGTAAAGACAGTTTGATTGCTTTGTTTGAAGAAGCAAATTTTTTATTATTTTTTTTTAAGAATGCCATAAAAAATATTAAACTGACATATTTAAAAAAAATTAAAAATATTTAATTTTGTTGATTAAATGAATGTCATGCTGAAGGTCTGAGATCAAATCCCAGTTTATGCCAAATAAAAATATTATCATACAAAAAATATAAAGGGTCATTCATTTTTCGGTTTCGAAAGTAAAGCTAAACACACACAGCGATACATTTTAGACGAAAACTTTATTTCATTATAAAGTTTGGACTTTGTTATTAAGTGTGAAAAACAATATTATTCAAATGGCCGCCTCGCGAGAAGATTAGCAGCATGGGATTTTTTTGAGGTAATTTCTAACCACTTTTTCGCACAATTCGGGCGGTATCTCGGCCATAACTAGAGTAATGTTGGTTTTTAATGCGTCTAGAGTTCGGGAAGTATTCGCGTAGACACGGTTTTTTTCTTATCTCCACAGAAAAAAATCTTACGGTGTCAAATCGCATGATCTTGGTGGCCAATTGACGTCGCCAAAACGTGAAATTACGCGACCAGGAAACTTCTCACGCAATAATTAAGCCATAATTGGTCGTGTTGTGTGGCTTGTTGATCCGTCTTGTTGGAACCACATATCGTCCATGTCATGATCTCCAATCGCCGGCCAAAAAAAATCGGTTATCATTCGACTATATCGCTGCGAATTGACTGTAACCGTCTGGCCATTGGAATCTTCGAAGAAATACGGACCAATGACACCTTTCCACCATAGAGCACACCAAACAGTCACTTTGTCTGGATGCAACGGCACCTCTTCGATCACTTGTGGGTTTTCTGAGCCCAATATGCGGCAATTTTGTTTGTTTACATAATCAACGAGTGAGAAATGTGCCTCATCGCTAAAGAAAATGTTGTTCGAAAAATGCACACAAAGTGGCCACGTTTGAATCACTGCACTTTTGTAGTAAGCTTTAATAATTTTAACGCGTTGTGCGATTGTTAAGCGATCCATAATCGTGAATAGTAAACATGCAACTAATAATATGTGACTTTAAATGACAGCTGAGTTTGACAAGTGACAAATGCCAGCGCTACCAACTTGAAACCATGAAATGATTGACCCTGTATTTACATTATATCCATTTCATTTGCGTTACAGGGGTGACCTTAGAAATTGTTCACCATGAAAAAATATGAAAAACTCAACTCATAATGTTTCGTATAGAAGCAAAACTGTGGCACAAAACATTCCAAAATTTTAATTTCAAATTGTTACGGATGTGACAAGTTATTTGTTTCGCGGGCGTGGCATTTATAATTTTTATACATGAATAGAGTTTAAAAAACGAAATTCTCACGTAAATTTATTGACATTAAAATTGATATCATTTCTCACATGAAGAAGGAAATTGTTCTTCAAAAATGAAATTTTTCTCATTTAAGAGTGAATTAATTTTCCACTGTAATGGGAATTCATATCCTTTTTTTACGTATATACCTATGTATTTTAAAAGTAAAGTGAACCGTAAAATCCATGTCTCAGAAAAAACGAAATCATAAGTTGGAAAACAGAAAAAAATAAATTTAAAATTGTCAACTGGTTACGGATGTGACACAGGCACACAGCATTTAATATATAAACTCATGTTCAGATAAATATAAAATTCGAAGATGAAAAGATTTATGTCAATTTCGTTTTTGAAGAATAAAATATATGTATGTACATTGTACATATGTATTATGTATAAAATGTTACGGGTGTGACACTTAGTACTTACCAATTTGGTGTGAAGTCAGTTTGTATTAACAACAACTGAAAATCCAAATTCCACTGATCTAAATTAATGGAACATAATTAATAAAAAATTAGTTAGCCCTTAAAAAAAAATAAATAAATAAAAATATTGTAAATATGTACATGCTTTTCAACTTACATAGGTATGTATGCTTACAAAGAAAGACTTCTGAATCAATTTTATACTTACAATTGAGAAATAAATAATGATAAAAATAAATAAACGATAATTCCGTTTTAGAAATGAAACATGGAGGTTTTTTGAATAGCAAATAATGTTCGTTTTTTAATTAAAAATCAATTTATTGTTTAAATTGATGAATGACTTTATTATTTTTTTTTTGTTATTTATTAGCTAATTTTTCTTTTTTTTGCACGAAAAAAAAACAAATCAAATTAATCAGTGTTTTTTCTGTGTTTGTTTTGGAAGTTAAATGAAAAAATGAGTAGTTTATACTCAGTAATAAAAAAAAACTTGACTATATAGTATTTATTGTTGAAATAAAACTAAGTTCAATTAGTAGGTGCCGGTAGCAAAGGTAAACATTAAAAAAAAAAACAAAAGAGTTATTTACTGCATTAAATTCCATTGTTCAAAAATTTATGAACGAATTTTTTAAAGATGAGAAAATTATTCAATTTGACTAATATGTAACTCTTCTAGCGCTTCCTCATCTCATCATATAGATTTCGACCTGTGACAACAAATGTTCAATTTTAATTTTTTTGCCAAAACACGGATAAAGTTATTTACAAAATTATTAAAATGAAATGAAATATTCTAAATTATTTGTATGCTTTGAAGAACAATACCAGTGTTTTAGTCAGATGTCTGAATCGGCGCACACAAAACTTTTTGACATTTTCAAAGTTAGAATTGCTTGTTATATTTGTTTCAATATTTTTTTTAAGTATTTCATTTAAATCAATTAAACACTTCAAATCTTCAGTAATTTCCCTTTCATTTTAAACAACATTTTCAGATTGGTTGTATGAGAGAGCTTCAATATAGGGATCTACATGATATGTTTATATACGGTCGGTTTATATAAAAACCTCTCGTACTGCAGTTATCCCTTATCAAGAAGATGATTTATCAAATAGAATAGTCTTAACTTCTTACAATTTGTAGTAATATAGCAAACCTAGGCAGCAGACATATTACATATGTGTCTATATGTAATTGCCTGTCGAGCAATGGAACAATGCCTTGACAATGTTCTCCATCTTCAGCCTAAAGTATGATGGTTCAAAGAACTTTCCTTGGAAAACTTCAATTAAGATTGACAAGAAAAACTTATTCTTGGCGGCATCATTGTTACAATGACGGATCTTATCCGCACTTATGTTCTCTCTCTACACTCCGATGGCCTTCTATTGTCGGTACATATGCATATATGTATTGCTATGATAGTTCCTATGAATATGGAATACAACCAAACGATAAGATTAACAACTTCTCTGGAACATATATTTCCTTCACAACAAAGCTGCGTATAAAGCAACGATTCAAGAAGCATAAAGAGGAGTAACCTCTGTCATCAAGAGAATAGGTCGACCAGTCCGCACAGAGCATATCTTTCAGACACTCTGGTGGTATTAAACAGTAACAGTACAATAACTACAAATCTTATTTGCTCAAATTAAGTACATATACATTTTTTACTATTGAATTAATATTGTTCAACTAATTTGCACAGATAGAAATCAGCACGACCGACGACAAACCAAGAACAAGAACAAGAAGAAGAACAAAAACAAAAAATCTCCTTTCTGATGACGATGCCAACTTCAGTGATGCGTTCAGCGTCTACTTTGTTCATCATATTCATGCTGATGGTTGTAGTGTAATCGACTCCTAATGTCATCCAATTGCACTCGAGTGTTTCTTGTAAACAGAGCAAGTGGTGTGTGGAGTGTTGTCTGAGCTTCTATAAAGAGTTATGTAATTTTAACGAATAAGACGACGAGGACAACGACGATGTTCTATAAAGAACTTTGTCGTATACGATACGAGTACCTAGATATGTACATAGTCGTAAAACCTCTGCTCTGACATAAAAGATATACCAAGATATAAATCTGTGTGAAGTTCATTAAACCCCTTTACTTTGCACGGTATTTCATTTTAATTTTTTTTTGCTTCTGTTGCTGCTGCTTCGTCTTCTTCTGTCATCTAGATTCTTTTTTATTTTTTTTTGTGTTCATTTTCCATTTATAAGTGTCTACTGCAATTATTTTCACACACCACAACCATGCATTGGAATGGGATAGGATGGCTGGACAGACGGAAGACATAACCAAGGCAGCCGTTTATCGCACAGTAGTGCAAAATTATTAATTTCATTGATAAATTTGTAGATTTTTAATTGTTTTAAAATGTTTGAGATTTTATTTTAGAAACTTTTTGTCGGTAGATGTTTGATTCGACGACAGGAATTTAAACAATGCAATGTCAAGAAGATACAAAATTCGTGTGCGGTAAAATGCTATATGCGGTCCCTTTAAAGTTTTTAAGGTTATTATTGGGAATGGTGACACTTTTGAAGAGACTATAACAACCAAACTCCCATAAAAATGATTCACAAAAGACAATAGTCCCTGAAGTAGTAAAAAAGTTCAAGGCTATTAAACAAAATTAAGAAAACGACAGCGAATAGCTTGAAGATCTACCGTTTGAGGCTTAATTACCATGGAAAAATGGAAAATCTCCAAAGATTTCGCACTCACTTTTATCTCATATCATTGTTTTAGAATAAATTATAATACTTCATGAAATTAATATCAATTAATTTATATTTTATAACCAAGGACGTTTTGTTAAACAAAATGCTTTTTTTATACATTTTTCTTTGATTTAAGCCTAGTACGCAGTTCGGGAAAAATTTTATTTCTCATACAAAGTTTTTCCCAGGACAAATTTTGTCTCGGATTTTTCTTAAGCAGTACGACGTTCAAACGCAAAATCCAAACTTTTTTTTCAAACTGTACATACCAAAGTCTCCACATAATTTTTCCCAGACAAATAATGTTCGAAGCATTATTTTGGTAGACAAATGTTGACGTTTCATGAATATCACGCTTTTTATCAACGAAAAACATATTTTCGTTTTAACATTTCCAATTTTGAAAGGTATTATGTGAAAGATGACCAAAAAAACTTAAAATAAAACATGAAAGAAAGTTGCGGGAATAAATTATATAAAACAGCTGTTTTCACACAGTCAGTGGCGTAGCTAATAGGAAAGAGTTCAAGAGGGCCAAATTACTAGTGCGGCAAATTTTTTAATCCAAGAAAATATACTAAATTTTCATAGAAATGACTTTTGAATGACAACATAAACTGGCTGTAAAGGCTGCAAACCCTTTTTTTGTACTGATTTTTTTTTATATTAATATTGCAGGGTAGATTTACAAAATACAAAAAAATATTTTTACCTACGTTACTGTTCTCATTTGAATTTTATTTTTATCTCTAAAGCCTAGTACGCTGCTGATGCGAAACGAAAAATCCCATACAAAAATGACACAACGAAATCATAAACGGAAAATTTCGTTCTGCTTTTCGTTTTGCAGTACGCTGTTCGAAGAGCGAAATTCATAATTGTAGCAGATTATTTGGAGAAGTCTCCGCTCCTTTTTCGCACTGAATTAATTATACAAACTATTTATTGTGTGCGGAAAAATGACATTTGGGTTTTATTTGGGTTTTTCTTTGTTTATCATTTTTTTACATCATGGGTTTCTCTGATTTTTTGCGTTTATGTTTGATTTTGTTTTTGGAATTAGTGAAACTCTCCAAGAATATTTTCCGTTGTGTTTTCGCAAGCGTTTCGTTGTCTGTTTGGAGATCACAGAAAAATTTCGTTTCACATCAGCAGCGTACTAGGCTTAAACCTTCAAAATTTGTCTTGAGAAAAAGAATGTAGAGATAAAATTTAGTTTGTTTCGATCTGCGTACTAGGCTTTAACGTTAAAATAAAAGAAAATTTAAAAGGCATTTTTCTTTGATTTTTATTTATTTTCTTAAGTAAAAAATTTCTGTGGTATTCAGAGTTTAAGGTTACACAATTATGGATTTTCAGAATTCAAAAAAAAAAAAAAAAAAAATAATTTAGCATTCAAAGAACCAAATTTGTTTGACGTATAACGAATTATGACTTCAACCTTTATAATAGAACTTTAGTTTATTTTATTTTTCCAAGTTCAGAACTATTCTTTTCCTCTGTTGGTGGTCGGTCGTTGTTGCTTGCCATCCTCTCATAGACTAACAAAAACAAATGAAGACGTGTATATTTGATTTTTGTGTACGGATAAGCTTATACTATGTATAGGTATTCTGTACTGTGTTTGTTAGTTGTTTTGTTTTGCACCTATATTTTATTTTTGTGAAATTTTCCTCATTTTTTTTTGTCATCCGTGTCAGAGATTTACCCTATACCTACAAGAAGCAAAAAAAAAAACAAACATTAACAACATTTAAGTGTTTGTATCTCTCTAGGATTTTCTTTGGCAATATTTTGTCATGCATCCTCATGCGTTCCGTTCTGTTCCACTATACTCAATGAATACACTTGACTACATTTGTATGTATAAGTATGAAGTTTCTTCATCACATATCAACATAAGACTTTAAAGTTTTTTTCTTCTTTCTTTATTACTTCCTCGATACCTATGTATAATATCGTTTGGAATTGTCGTTCTTTGCGTTTGGAGAACTTTGTTTAAAAGCGAAGATGTGTGCATATGTGTGAACAGTTTGTTGAGTGGTTGTTAAGACATGACCATTATTATGAGCTTAAGAATGACTGGCTTAAGTGTAATACAATCTTAACCGTTATACCAACCTATCTTGAGTTTCTTCATGGTGACCGTTAAAGAAATAAGAATTGTTTTATTTTATAATTTGTTGTTTCTTAATAATTTTTTTTTTACTGTTAAGTGATTTTGAGTATGAAGGCTTTAAAAGAAAGAAAGTTGTAAAACTTTAAAAGGTACCTATCTATTTCTTTTTCAGTTTCTTGTGATAAAAGAAATAAAAATGTATGTAGGTAGGTATGTTTTGAAATGCAATATTACTTCGACTATGTAAAAAAAGGTAGAACCTACCTATTTGCCAAATTAAGACAAAATCGATCGATCTATTAAGAAGACATAATTTAGGCATGTTGTCTAATTAAAAACAAGCCCTTAAGAATGTCTTTCAAGTTAGCATTACCACATCAAAATTTCAAGGCGTTAGGTCTTTTCACCCAAAACCATAACGCCCAATTCAAAAAATGTCGTTACATACCCAAAAATGGTCATAGAGCCCAGAAAGTCAACAAAAAAGTTAAAAAAAAAACCCAAAACGAATGTCATAACGCCCAAATTGTTTTCCAAATGAAAGAACGCCCAAATCGTTAATTGTAAATTCGCTCAAAAGATTTTTGAATTTGGGCGTTATGACATACGCCTTGGGCATTCTGGCATTTATTTTGGGGCTTATGACGATTTCTATCGTTCTAAATCTCATAAAACCCAATTCATAAAATGTCATAACGCCCAAAAACAAAAGCATCGCCCAGAATGTCACGAAGAATGCGTCGCAAAGCCCAAATAGAATGTCATATCACCCAAATTTTCTTTCAATGTCATAACCCCCAAATTTAAAAATGTCATAACGCCCAGAGGATTTCTTGTTTGTTAAAATTGGGCTTCATAATGAATAAGAAAGTTCATTTAATGAACTACATAAATACGGTGCCGTATGAAATAAGGCCAAGTGTAATAAGGCCAAATGTGGGTGTTTGGCGTCATTTCACTTTGTTCAAGCGAAACAATGCCAATTTGGTCTTATTGCGTTTTGAGAAAATTGAAGTTACTAAAACTATTTTTTATGAGATTTTTGTTTTTTGCTTGCTTACATAAATACAGTGCCAGCACCCAGCATTACGGCGTATAAACAGTGAGGTATGCATGGGGGGGGGCATACTACCCCCTGCAACCTCGCCTGCTTGGGCTCACTATAGGATTCGGGGTAGGTGCGAGGTTGGGTGTATGCAAAGTTTCTTTTAATAGAATAATTTTTTTAGTTATTGATTTAACTTGCTCTTTAGGATAAATATTGGTTTCGTGTCAAACAAAATTCAAAATACTGACATGTAACTCACAAGAAAATATAAATCAAACTTCGGAAAAATCTACCAATCCTGAATAAGGTTAGACATGCTTACTTTTTGGCTATTTAAAAAAAAAATTTTTTGTTTTCTCGACAAAATTTTGGCAACTGATTTGCAACTGATTTAAAACTGATATATGCACTACCTGGCAGAGTATTCAAAAATTAAAATGTCCAAAATTTTTTTTTATAAGGTGGCCAATAAACTTACATTTTTCAGCACCTATTGTCATCTTTCTGTTATCAAAAAGCACGGTAGTGTCAATCCAAGTTCTGGCACAACACCCTTTCTATATGAACAAACTCAGTCGATTTTCGACCCCCCTCTAACTTCAGTACCTACCAATAAAGTCAGAAACTTCAAATTCGGAATGTTTGCTAAGCTGACCAAGCACAGGCGCCTTATTTCAATTCTTTAACATAAGTTAGTGGTTCCTGATATATAGGACTTGAAAAAACTCAAAAATTGTAATTGACTCACTAATAGATCAGCAAAATTGTTTAGCACTTCCCTCTACTTTAGAATCTTGTAATTTCGCAAAGCGTGAGGTTTTCCATTCAGGAGGCGTGATATCTGGTATCGTGGTATCACTTACTCAGAATTGTTATCAATTATATGGAGCACTTCCGATTGCTATAGAATGATGAAATTTAGTAGAATGGTAGGGCTTCAAGTGCATACAAAAGGAAAAATTAAAAATTTGAGGTTTTAAATTTAGTTGGTGTAGTATCCGACCTCTTTCTCAGAATGTGTATCAATTATATAAAGCACTTCCGATTGTTGTAGAATGATATGGTTTTAACCTGGCAAAAAATAAATATCTTTTGCAAAAAGAAGTGAGATCAGACCAAAAACATGAATGTTAAAAAAATATGTATAAGTTCTTCTATCTAAAAACCTGGACGTATCAACTCAGTCGTGAAAATTAGTAGAAGGTTTAATATCAAATATTTAAAGAAGAGTTATATTAAAACAACTCCAAATTATAATTATTATTTAATGATTACTGACTAAAATTTAGTGGGTTTACTTGGGCAAGTTATCTTTTTATTACTCCCAATTCAAATTGTTTTGAAAACTTCACCAGTGAATCCAACAAATTTTAGTAATTAATCATTAACCAATAAAATTTTCTCTTAATTCCATAAATATCATAGAAATTATCAGTCTTTTGGATTGAAGCTTATTAAATTCTACACATAAAATATTCCTTAAGCCTCAACTACATAAGCCAAAAAAGTGAAAAAGTGCAAAAGTGAAAATTTATAAATTGATTTTGTGATAGTTTTTCTGACTAGAAAACTTATAAAAATGATGCAGAAAGCTTAAATTTTGGTTTAAAAACAAATTTGTGTATTCTTTTTCACAAAACAACGGCGCTAGCGGTAAAAAAAATATTTTTACTTTTGTACTTCAGTACTTTTTGGCTTATGTAGTTAAGCCTTTAGAGTAATAGATTTTTGGAAAAACGAACGAAAACATTCCGTATTCAGTTATTTGATGTGATTCACCGCGGTGTAAATTACTGGGCGCATGTTGTGCAGGTTTTTTTTTAAAATCTGTCGCTGTTACGAAAAAAAGCCTGAATCTTTCTTGTACAGAATTTCATAAAAAAAATTTTTATTTGACTTATCTTTAAAAAACCGATACTTTACAAGCTAATTAAAAATTAAGTCTTCATTTTTTCCCCATCCACCCTGAAAAATAAAAAAAAACTCTGGTACCTACAAATTTACGGTAACATTTTGGGAAATGTTTAAAAAAATTTTCATTTTTTAAGTTCTTGACCAAAATCAGATTTTTTTTGTCGAAATTTCGAAGTGAAAGTCTAATTTTCCTGATATTATTTATGGACTAGTCCAAAAAAGTAGTTCTAGAAATTTGGTACAGAACACTTTAAATGTGATTCCGTAGAATTCCGAATTTGTGCTTGTATAGCTCAGCTAAATCGGGTATATAGTTTTCATTCAACTATTTTGGTTTTTTTTAAATTTGCTCGAAAACGACTCCAAACGATTTTGAAAAAAACTTTATACGCGAAATGTCGCTAGCAATTGAAATAAAACTGTATTTCAGGTTTTTGTCAAAAAATTCTCATAACAAAAAAAAAGGATTTTGACGCTTTTTGAGAAAATTAATTTTTTTTTTCGTTTATTCACGTTTATGTTTTTAACGTCTAGACTGATTTTGTTATGATTTTGCATTAAAGTTAAAAAAAATATTCCATTTAAAAATTTTAAAGCAAAAAATCTATCATTTTTCTTAGTAGGTAGGTACCTATACTTTTGACATTTTTAATATTTTGTTGTTAAAGATATCACGGAAGTATTGAACCATTAACATACATCTTCAATGTGCAGCTAAATGCCCATTGTCAAAAAATCAAATTTGTATATAAATCTCAGACACATAAACATCTAACTATCAAACTATGCAAAGTATTAAAATTCAAAGGATTTGATTTGGGTAAATCAATCGAACTAGAAATCAATAAAAAGCAAATATAATTCTCTATTTATTTAATACAATTTATAAGAGCTAATATTATATAGCATTCTGAACTGCGACACATAACGCTGGACAAACACAAAATCAACAAATCATAAAATATTCTATACTCAAATTTAAATCGATTTATATCTTCATACAGGCATATATATATCTATACTCAAACAATAGACAGAATATCTAAATACAATTTGAATTTGATTTAATATCACTATCAATGTATCAATTGATTGGATTTATTGTCATATCCATACAATTGAATTATTATTGTTGTTTACTTGAAAGCCCCAATTGATTACAAATTGATTCGTATTCTGATTCTAATTCTGAGTATAATTCAAGAAATCAAAAAAAAAATAAATATAAACCTTGAAGCAACAAACACTGCTCTCTTTTCGTCATCATCGAAAATAGATAATCTTGTTCAATCAATACAATAAAAAAAAAATACAATAACGAAGCAATGTAATAAAAAAAAAATATGCCCCGGGTGAGGCTCGAACTCACGACCTTAAGATTATGAGACTTACGCGCTGCCTACTGCGCCACCGAGGCTATGTTGACGATGGTGCCACATGTCCTTTTTACGAAATATTCTAGAAAATATTCAATATTAATTCCGAAAATTCATAAAAATTTACTAAAATGATAAAAATTAATTAAAATTGATCCATCGAAAATTGATCCATCGAAATAAAATTAATAAAAGCGGAATTCTTTGATCCTCCTTCAATGCAGAAAATAAAGAAAGGATTGCAATTAAGTTGTTTTTTCTTTTTTTTTCTTTTTGTTTGTTTTTATTGTTTTTTTTTTGTTTTTGTTTTTTTGTTTTGTTTTTGTTTATTTTGTTTTTTTTTATATTAAAACTATTTAAAAGATTTATCGCCTTTCCTCTAACTCTTAGAAAATAAATGTATTGCTTGGTGTCATAAAATAATTCATAAAATTTACGTATGCGTTTTGTACAGTTTTGCGGTGTATTTCCAGGCACTTAAGATGATGCATAGATAGAAACTATAAAGTAGGCGGTAGGGTGAAAAAAACGTAACGTATCTTGTGATCGTGATTGTGATTCTGTGATTGTGATTCACGTTACGTTGCGTATATTTACACATCTTAACCGTGAGTCCCGGAACTCACACTCACCTACGTTACATATTTGCATTTTATTAATTTCCATGACATTTTGTTTAAAAGACATTTTAAAAATCTTATGAATCACTTCCGAACGTCTGTCTTCAGAAATGAATAGATTAAAATAAAAAAAAAAATACAAAAAATGCTTGTTTTGTTTTTTTTATTATTATTATTTTTTTTGATGATTCAGGTTATTAGATTAGATAATCAGTTAAATTTAATTTTAATTAAATGTTTATCAATACAAGACAATTTTTTTTATTACCTATTTAAAATACTGTTGTTAAATTTTTATTGATTATTTGAATGATGAAGGTGGCTATAAAATTTATGGTTTTAACAAATATAAGATTTAAATGCAAAAGTTATGCGATTATGCAGAAAAATGATGTATGTAGGTAGGACGTTATAGGTAGGTATAGTCATAAAATATTTTTAACAAACAAAAAGATGACAATGAAGCTCCATGGGCTAGACATGGTCATGGACACTGTGCCAAATTATTATAAAGTCTTTTATATTGTTTGTATAATCTTTGTTTTTATGTTAACATATTTTGAACTTTGCCAAGAAAGTTCAATACACTGAGGGTAATTTAAAAATACTACAGCTTGCATTGCTGCTGCTATAAAAGAATAAATTTGTCTATGGGTTGGGTATATTGCTTCCTTATCGATGTTATTATTTGTTTTTTTATTTTACTTTTTGTTGAATATATGTAGTTATAGATACTTTTTTTCCGTTATACAATTTTCGCTTTTGAGAGTAGATTTGGAAAGAGATATACATATATATAAAAATCATCTACGATACCTACTAAATATGGTGAACCAGGTGTTTGGATGCCTTAAGAGGAGATTGCATTTAAAAACATTTTAAAATATATTTTATTCAAGATAAACCTACTTGTCATCATGTGGGTGTACTTTGATTATGGCATCATTTTTGTAAAAAAGTGGGAGCTATAAGAGGTTTTGAATTTCGGTAGTGACATTGCAACATCTTTTCGGACTGAAGTTTGTAAATATCTGTTTGAAGTTTATCTACATACATACCTACATCTTATAGACAATTGAATTTCTTATGTTTTTATGGGTTTATATTAAAAAAAAAATACGAACTTGGTCCTGCTTTCATGTATTTAATAAATTTAATATAATGACTCGTTCTTTAAATTACAAAAAAACTAGAAAAAAGATTTAAAGCTGAATAGAATTAAACTGTAAGAGTGGATCGCACGAACTTGCTCTGATGTATCTGACACAAATATTAACTATACTTTAAGGTAGTATCCATGCATAGAACTTCTAGAGTTTAAATTGATAAATTGTTAAAAAAACAACATTTAATTAGAAATTAATTGATTTAAAAAGCTTCAGACATTATTTTAACATCAACACGTTTTACACTATATATAATTTCTTTAACAAAAATTCGACTTCAAATAGAAAAAAAAATCATTCAAGATCAACAAATCCATATTTTAATTCTGTTAAAAAAAATTTAAAAACAAATTTTCTAACTGATTTTGTTCAAAATTGTATGTTATTAAGAAGTATTTTTGAGTAAATACTTAATTTGCCCAACTACCTACTTACTTAACGTAGTTACATTTTTAAACAAAATTAAATTTTTTTTTTTTAATTTTGAATTTGAAAATAATTTACTCAAAAACTAAGTAGGTACCTACTAAAATAGCTTAATTTTAAAACCATAATTAAAGAATGAGTTCCTGGCTTTAAAAAAAGCTATAACAAAATCTTGTAAGTGTTGCCATTATTGTTTAATATTCATTTTCTCTTTAAGGTATTTTTTTTTAATTTTCCATTCCAACCTAAAAGGGGTGAAAGAGAGAAATTACCCAATATTTTCAAAACCATGTTCATATAATGTAGATATGTACCTACCAACAATTAAAAAAATTTGATGCGTTCATCACAAAATGAACAATTTTTTAACTAAACCGCCCCACTACGTTTATAGAAAAATAAAACCCTTAACGCTACCGATTCGTTTATTCCGAAAAAGTTTTTTTTTTATGAAGGAAAGTATCAACATGTTTTTTTTAGAAAATTTCCCGAGCTATACAAATTAGTGCTTAATATTTTTTCTATATCTACAACTGAAATATTCCTGAAGAACCAGTTTGTGGGCCTTTAACCCCCGTAAAATTGTTAGCGAGGTTTACATCGATGAGGAATTTTTATAATTTCATAACAACTCCATCAGGCGGCTAATATTACAAAAATACAGCTTTTCGGCGATTTTTCCGGATTTAAGCCGGGAAAATATTTGATATAGTAACGGGTGATTTTTTAGCTAGTTTGGTTTTGGCAACACTGGTTTTGACAGCTGACGTGTGTTTAGTACCTTGTGTCACTGTCAAACAGCTTCAGTTTGGTTTGCAATTTAACCAAGAACTAAAGCCAGCCGACCTACCACAACGCCGAATTTTTGGTGAATGGGCTCTTGGAAAGCTGGCCGAGGATCCGCTTTTTTATCGAAAAATTGTGTTCAGCGATGAGGCTCATTTTTGGTTGAATGGGTACGTAAATAAGCACAATTGCCGCATTTGGAGTGAAGATCAGCCAGAAGCATTGCAACAGCTACCAATGCATCCCGAAAAAGCCACTGTTTGGTGCGGTTTATGGGCCGGCGGCATTATTGGGCCATATTTCTTCAAAGATGATGCGAATCGCAGCGTTACTGTCAATGGTGAACGCTACCGAGCGATGATAACAAACTTTTTTTTGCCCGAAATGGAAGTTCTTGACTTGCATGATATGTGGTTTCAACAAGACGGTGCCACATGCCACACAGCACGCGAAACAATGGCGCAATTGCGAGGCGAGTTTGGTGAACAGTTAATTTCACGTTTCGGGCCGGTCAATTGGCCGCCTAGATCGTGCGATTTGACACCATTAGACTATTTTTTGTGGGGGTATGTCAAGGCTAATGTCTATAGGGACAAGCCCGCTTCGATTGACTGGACTGGAAGCCAACATCCATGCATTTATTCGTGAGATATCGGCCGATATGTGTGAAAGAGTATGCCAAAATTGGACTCAGCGGATGGGCTACCTGAGACGCAGCCGCGGTCAACATTTGCATGAAATTATCTTTAAACATTAAATTGCAAGGTTCAAACTATCGATTCAAATAAATATTTCATTAATTTTTTCGAATTTTTTGTGTTTTTTTTTAAAAAAAAGTTCTAAACCTCTTAAAAAATCACCCTTTACTTATAGTCCAGTCAATAAAGCATTTGACTCAGAAAAAATTGCCGGAAAGCTGGATTTTGGTATAAAGCCTTCTCATGGCTTTTTTTAAGAAGCTGTCAAAAGTCCCTATCGATATGAGCACCTCTTACAATTTTAAGGGGGGTTGAGGCCCCCCAAAATGGTTTTTCTGGAATAACTTTCAAATGGTTAGTAGTACAAAAAAAATGCCAAGAACTAATTTGTAGCTTGGAAAATTTCCTACAAAAAACATTTGTGTACTTTTTTTCATAAAAATAACCGTTTCCGAAATAAACCAATTAGAAGAGTTAAGGGTCTTACTTTTCTATATAGTTGGGCGGCTTAGTTAAAAAAAATGTGCATTTTGTGATAAATGCATCAATTTTTTTTGTTGTGAATACATTATATGAACATCATTTTAAGATATCGGCCTACTGTATTTGTCCACCCCTTTAGGTGGGAGGGGCGAATTAAAAAAAAAAATGTTGAAAATAGAAAATGAATATAAAAACTCAGCGGCAACACCTACAATATCATGTTATAACTTTTTTTAAAGCCAGTAACATTACGTAGCAGATTTGTAAACAAATGTGGAGTAAATCGAAAATTTCCGGAGTAGATTTGAAAACTAAAGAAAAACTTGAGATTTCAAAAACGCTATATTTTTAACAAAAAATTTGGTTTAAAAAAAAATAAAAATAATCAAATGTTTTAGAACAAAATAGAATCATAGATCAAACATTCAGTCAGATTTGGTTAGAAAATTAAATAACACATTGCTGTATAAATTCCTTTTATGTGATTTGGCTTAACAAAATTTGATTATTACACTGGAGTAGATCTCAAAAAAGCAGAGTTGCAGAATAGATTTATTTTCTTTCTTAAAATTGGAGTAAATTTACTCCGATTGGAGTAGGTAAGGTTCTAACTCTGGTCACGGAGATATGTTGCAAAAACCACCACTCGTGAGATAGCACAGTCATTAAATGTTTTCAACTTTTCAATCAATCGGTTCTTCTTGAATTAGTTAACCCTCGAATTATCATAAAAAAAATTATCACTTGTAGAAAGTCATGTCGTCTTTGTATATGTATAATTTCTTTAGCTAACAATTTTATCATGAATGTTTTGACTGTCAAAGTAGCCGTTTTCAAGATCATCAGTTACATGGGGGAACCTTTGATGCGCACTAATAAAAATTACTGAACACGAATAATTTGGGGCATTTTTGACTGACTATAATTTATGATCAATATTCCGAAAAAAAATTCTAATTTGCTCAAATTTTTCTACCAAAATTTCCTCAAGATCCGATAAATATCTATATATAGAAAACATTCTCACGTGAATTCCTTAATTATCAAGCCTTCAAACAAAAGAGAGTTCTATCATTCTTGTATAGAGTTGGATGAGACTGCAGGTGTTTCTTATAAAATGACAAAAACTGAGTCGTCTTCTTCTCAAATTTTAAACCAGACATTATTCGTTTTTATTGCATTTTCCTATATGTTACAAGACACTCCTTTAAATGTCAATGTCATTAACCTCAAATTTCAATTATTATTTTTTGCATTGGAAACTAAAAAAACATAGGCCAGGCATGGGCATCTATATATACAACTTTAGCATACAATTTAATTTTTACATTTACATATATGAGGTGCAATTATCAAATTTGAAATTCAAATCACACTTACATCAACCGGCGAACGTTTTGGTTTCAGAATAAATTTGATACACCCCGTCTATATCGAAGCTCAAGCCCACAATTGAATTGAATGCATCCGGAGAGGCTACAATTGGAATTTTAAACATTATACATATCTACGTAGCGTCTACGTTGTTTTTGTTATTTGTTGTTGGTTTTTTTTGTTTTCGTCCACCATAGTTGTCAATTTGTCCAAAGGCTTATTTTTTGTTTTACCTCCAGAGGCGACTCTATTTGGATTTCAGTAGAAGTCATCCAGAAACTATCTGTATATAGAATTTCACTTTGGACAATAATTGGAAACTTTGAAATTCGTATATCCGTCATTGAAAACCAAATTCTCGTATTCTCAGTATCGTGGTGTGATGGATGGTCTTCCGTATTTCCGAGCAATCAACTCTATTGACCTTTTTTTCAATTTATTTCTGAAGAAATTCACTTTGTGTGGTTTTGTTTCGTTTTTGATTTTTTTCTGACGTTTTCAATGGAATAACAAGTAAAAATACCATTGTGTGGATGATTGCCATTCAATTAGCTGTCAAATTGTATAAAGACCAACATCTGACATTTAATTGACACATTATTTTCTCACTTCGCATTCAGTTAGTTAGCTTGGCAGTGTTGGTACTTCTGCTTGGTATGGTGAATATACGCTTGGTTGATAGACCGCATACAGTTTAGAGATTGTTTCGTTTTCGTTTATGGAAGTTTATGTCGTCGGCATTATCATCGCCGAAACCGAGATTCATGCGGCAATGGAAGTCAATGACAAAAACACCCTTTGTTCACAGCTCTATGCCTATTTATATTTATATGCCTCCCGATCTCGATTGGGTTCGGTTATATGTGAGTCAACTATATCTGATTACGGACATGAACGAATGCACGCACGCACGCACATAATTACGGATGCAAAACATTTTTTATTTTATTTTTTTCTTATTCACTGACAGTGATAAACAATTGAGCTCTGTTTGTGTGTAAGATTCGATTGTGCGTGGGTGTTTTTATTGTAACTTTATATGGAACAATGATATTAAATTATTCAAATGAAAAGTTGATTTTGTTCAATGGCATCTGATTAAATCACTGAGATTTATATGAAATTAATTAAGAACAAAATTATAAACGGTTTTATAATAATTTTTATTTAAAAATGAGTCAAATTTTAGAAAGTAAGTAAAATAATTTTTGGAATCTGGAAATAGACATACTGTTGTTTTGTTTAATTGTGATTTTATAAAACAGAATTGATACAGTTGTTAGATTGATATTCAAAATTATAACCTAATTTTTTTTTGGTCGAGAATATGTGGTCAATTATAAATGTTATAGGTATATCTACATTTGAAAACCAAGAAATGTTAGGGGTGAATTTTCCTAGAGGTTATATTTTTTTTTTTGTTTAATAATTTTTTTTTTAAATTCGTAAATTTAAATTTAATTTTTTTGGAGAAATATCAGACACAAAATTAATTTTTGAAGAAAATAAAATATGACCTAAATTTTATGTATAGCATTTAAAACTGAGGTACCTATAAAATTTAAAAAATTTGTAATAAGTCAAAAAGTCAAATTGATATTTTTTTTTATTATTTGAACGGTTCTTGAATGGATCTTCAATATCTCCCACGTAATAAATTCGGGAAAGAACCATATTTTACAGATCCCAACAGATTTTATTCGATCGTGAAAATGAATTTTATTTTAAAGAAATCAAAAAATGAGATTCGCGATCGAATCGAGTTGAATTTTTCACGAACCTTGCTTTAAACAACTGAACCCCCTTTAAAATTTAAACTTCAACTCTAATAACACTTTGAATTTAAAAGTGAAACTGATTTAATTTAAAGTTTCTCAATTTTAAGCTGCAAAAAAAAAGTTTTACTTTTAATATTCAAAGTAACACTTAAAATTTAATGAATTACGACAATGTCTGTAGTAAGATTAAAAGGGAACACTTTTGATTTTAAAATAACATTTTTAAATGTCGATTTAAAATAGCTTTTAACAAAGTCCATTAAAATTGTGCTAAGTCTTCTACTTGGCTGATGTATTTCAGTAGTGTAGTATATAGAATTTGTATTATTAAAAACAAAACCTTCTTATTTTTAAATGTCTTTTGAAAGCATTCAATGTAAAATTTGAAGTGTTTCTAGAGTAAAAACTGTTAAAACACTTTAAATTACTAACTTTAAAATTAAAAATGATGTATTTTTAAAATCGATTTGAAAATGTCCAATATAAAATATTAAGTGTATTTCGAATACTTATATTTTCTAATTTCGAATTTGTCATTTCTTAAAAATTTGCTGAAACATATGCGTATTTTTCATTTAAACCATTTCGTCTGTATGTTCATAAGCTGAAAGGCAAAATTTTGCTAATGTTCACAAAAATTGGCGTTTCGTCCCGACGCACGATCTCACTTTAACTCATAAGTTGATTAGTGAGAGCCTTGTCAATACGCAATTTTTGTTAAGTTCATCTTACACAGAATCCATGACGAACATCTAGTGTGAACTATATCCAACAAAATTATAAATTCTCATTAAAGCTGGAAGTTTTTGTTTTTAATTTTTTTCTGTGGTCTGGCATGTATATGTATAAACAATGGTCAGAGATTCAAAATGTTTCACCTTTAAATCAAAGCGTTCACATTCAAATCACGGTGTTTCAAAGTTTTTGTATCAAAAGACATTTAAATTGAAACTAAACTCATTAATAATTATTAAAAATTAACACTTTAAAATTGATTGTTGGAATTTTCAATTCAATGGCTTTTACATATATTTGAATGCCAAATTAAATTCATTGTTTTTATAGTTAAATAATATCCTTTTAGTTTTAAATCTTCAAATTAAAAAAATTACATTTTTTCATATAACATATATTTGAAATTGTTGTTGTTTTTATATTAAAAGCAATTTCTCTTAATTTCAAATTTAAACGTTTTAAAAGGAAAACATTTCCTTTTAACTTTGGCATTTATTTTTTTTTTCATGAAAAAGATAGCCAACATTCTGCTACGCAAAGATAGCCAACATTCTGCTATTATAGGTCAAAATTTCCCTTCATGACCTACATAAAATGCGGTTGCCAATAATAAAAAAAAAATGTATATATAAAACATTGATGAATTAACAATTCAAAACAGCGGCAAAGATAAAAGACCTATAGTGATATATTTTTTTTTTAATTTTTTTTAACCTCTTTTAATTTCTATTTATTTTTTTATTGTATCTTAAATTAAATTGATTTATTTTTTTAGTTTTTATTTTTTTATTTTATTATCTCTTATTTTTTTATTTTTTTTATTTCTTTATTTTTTTTATTTTTTATTTTATTTTCTATTATTTTTTTATTTTTTTTATTTTTTTAATTATTTGCTGATTTGCATAATTTTTGAAAAGTTTGGATCAAAGAATAAGACTTATAACCTCAGACCAACGATATATGATAATGATAAATAAAAAAATTAGCACACGAAAATATTAGATTTTCCATATATATTTTTTGTATTCATGTCTTTAATTAAAAAAAAATAATAACATTTTCACGTTATACACTTATTGGGACACAAATTTAAATACAGAAATATTGCATATTTGGACCTTTTAACTTTTAAAACGTGTTGTCCTTGGAGATTATAATAGAAGTTTTGTAAGCAGATCCATGAAAAGTGTTTTGTTTTTTTATTTCATTTTTATTTTCTTTAACCTTTAATTATTTTTTTTAATTTTATAGATTTATATATTTTCTTAACATTTATAAGTTTTTTTTATTTTTAAAATTTTTTTTGTTTTTTTTTAGTAAGTTTAGTTTTTTGTCTATTTTTATTTTGTTTAATTTTTTTTTTTAATTTGTTAAATTTTTTTTAAATTTATTTATTTTAATTTATTTTTGTTCTTGTTTTTAAATTTTTTTTGTTCTTGTTTTTTTTTATTTTTTTTTTCATTTCTTTTGGTTTGTTATTTTTTTGATGATTTTAATAATATGTAGCTCATAAAACTGACTGCTTCTATAAAACTAACTATAGAGCATATTATTAAACCTACTCTCAAATTTTAACCTTCAAAGCCGACCATAAATAGTAATTAATGAAAAATTTCAGAAAAGAACTTTTGGGACGAACAGTTATATGTATAGACTTACTCATAATGTCATTAAATAACTGAACAATAGCATTTGTATCATTTTCAATAAGACGTTTCTTGTAAATATCTCCTCGATTGAAAGGACTTACCTATAACATAAAATTTTATTGCAGAAATGTTTGCTTTAAAAAATTACTTAAGTACATTTTTTTTTACACATTCTCCAGACAAAAACAAATGAAACTCCATTAAAACAACAAACACAAAAATAAACAGAGCAATAAAAATAGGATCAATGACAAAAAATAAATATAGGCAGGCAGTTAAAGTTGCAAAAAAAAAAAAATAAAAAAAACAAAGCAGTTCACTTGAAAAATCGAGTTTTTTTTTATTTTAAGTAAAGTGAAATCTTCCAAAATTTCAGCGACTTTTTTTTTCATAAACAGAAAGCTGTTTTTGGACTCTCAAAAAAAAAACAATTTTACAAGATAAAGGTAGTGTCAAAGATTGGCAGTAAAATGCGTTGCCTAAGCTGGCTCCCCCTAACAGCTATACATGTATAAATCAAATCCAAATACAAAATTTCAATCATTTAAATATTAAATTTAACCATATTATTAAATCACAATTTAAAATATAATCCTACCTTCCAGACTATTAAGTTGATTTTACCAAAATGTTACTACACATTGTTTGGTATGAAGAAACCTTAAGAAAAGATGCTAATGCGAAACATAGAAAAAAAAAAAAACAATTCGAATGGATGGAATTGTTGACCTCTTATTCCCCAAGAAAGGTTTTTAAGTGTTTTATTCTCTTTGACTTTCATTTTCATTTGCCATTTGTCCTAAGTCTGTATATGAGGTTAAAGTTTTATTTGTTTCTTGAACTCATTTTATTTTTTCTTATTGAATACAAACAAACGTATATGACCTTTATTTTATATAGGGTTGTTTATAAAAGCTTTTATATGTATTACATATGTACGTACACATACATAGTACTTGTGAAATGATTTAAGAGGTTTATGACTGTAAATACTTGTATGATTGTGTACATACTTGATTTGGTTTCACTTTTACTTTATTGTTAAATGTTGTTGATGTGTTTTAGATTTTCCCATTTCCCCCATTTAAATATAATGTGGATAAAAATGGCCCCCTTTTTCCAACATTTATAAATCAGAAGCGCTGTGATAAATAACATCAATTTCCTACAAGTGAAATTCAATTTCTTAAATAAAATAAAAATATAGGAAGAATTGGTTTTTGTTGTTGTTGTTGTTGTTGTTGTTGTTGTTGATACTTTGTATAAGACATTCTGCAACAAGACATAAAAGACATTTTATCGATGTTACTTCGTTAGAATTTCTGTCGAACACGTCAATTTCATGACAGGAAATTAACGACTTAGAATTTACACCAAGAAGCAAGTAAAAGTAAAGACGACAAAAAAATAAATAAATAAATATTGCAAGAGTGTTCCACATTTAATATTTATTTTTTTGTTCGTTCTCTGTCACGTCCAGTATAATGACAGTATAAAAATTCACCCAAGGAATTGGAACTGCAGATCGAAGATTGTTATAAAGCGTTTTATTTTTAATTTGGTCATAATCCATCCGACTGACGGTTGGACATAAAAAATGAAACAAAATTGTAACAAAAAAAAAGCAGGACCCTCTAAAAAAAAAAATTGATGAAGTGACAGGTTGTGAGAACCAAGACTTTTACAAACTACCAACCCTATTCTGCTTAACGCTCGCGTGAAAGTCCTCATTCTGCAGAAGATTTTAAAAAAATAATAAGAGACAAGTTGAATGAAACATTCACGTGAATCGAAAGTTTCGATCTAGTCGTATAACAGAATAGGGCTGCATAACTCTCAAACATTCAAGAGGTGGGCGTGTTGTTACTTTGCAGGAATGGAAAAGACCTACAATTTTCTGTCGAATCCGAAAGGGTGCGATGTGAGATACTTTGTCATGACAAGAGGACCCTCGGAGGAAATGCCACTCTTTTTTAGACAGACCCGTGCGAAAAACATCATTTTTATGTTTTAGGTGACATCAGACCTCTGGCATGATAGTTCAACGTACTACTTCCAACTTCGGTGCGCAAAAAGCTAGAAATCAAAATTCTAAGGTATAACTTAATTATTAACGGTGCAAAATTGGGACATAATTCCAAATCTTTCGTCTGTCGAAGATTGTACGTATAAGTCTCAAATTAAAAACAAAAAAGATAATGTTTTTTCATAAATCTTGTTATATAAAATATAGGTGTGTTTTATTCATTGCTGCATAGCCAGCGCAGAAAAATTTCCCTTGGCAAACAAAAACAATTTGTTTGCTGTCGGAAAAGAAGTCAGTAAAAAAAAAGATGGCTGTGCTGGCGATAGAACTTCGAATTATTGATATGAACGTATAGAGTGAGTAATCGTTTTATTTCGAGTTGTGCTACGCTGGCTATGCAGCAATGAATAAAACACACCTTATAATTCATTAAAACATCAAAAATCTATAATATAAAAAAAATCCTTTCTTAAACTTGTTAAACCTTGTTCAAATAATTTTTTTTTAATTATTCACATCCATATATATAATGAAACAGCTGCACGCCAAGTCGCATGAAATTGAAATAACCCCTCGTTAACCGCAGTCTCAATAAAAGTCATAAACAAAAATAAATTAAAAAACATGTACAAAAAAGTCGTTAATTTTTTTATTTTTATTGAACAAGCTATAAAATTAATTTTTTAAACATAAAAAGATCTATTTAGCAATTTTATTTCTGTTTATGAAATTATAATTTTAAATCAAGTTAATAATTTTATGCGACTATTTATCAAGTTGATTTTTTTTTTAAATTTTATTGTTTTATTTTATTATTATAATAGTTAGCTTATATTTAATGTTTACAAAAAATGAGCGTGTTTATAAAATTTAAAGAGTCAAACCTTTTTTAAGGAGAAACCTTTCATTAGATTTCCCTGTGTTTTTTAAACAAAAATGTTAAGAAATTACATATAAATGCATCACTATCGATGAAGGGGTAGTATAAGCAAACTGTCTCAAAAAGCTAAAAAATCATAATTTCGCTTTACATGAATTGTTCGTCAAAAACATGAATTTTTGTATTTTATACAAGTTTTATTTTAAAATTTGCTAAGAGTCGTTTTCAAGAAAATAAAAAAAAAACTTTAAGCTAAAACATAAATTCGAAAAAATTCAAACTTCTTGTTAAGGAAATTATACACACATGGAAAAAAGTATTGGCACAGCTATGATTTTTAAAACTAAATTACTTATAAAAGAAAATTAATAGATGTTTTTTTTTAAATTCACTTAAAATAATTTGTATTTATTAATTTTCTAATAAATTTTATAAAAAATTACAACTTTTCATCATTTTCAGTATAAACAAATTTTAATAATTTAAAAAAAAGTCCAGTTTTTTACGGAAAAAAGTATTGACACACCCTATAATTCACTAAAAATTTACCGTTTTTAGCACTTTCCATTAATTTTTTTTACCATCGTAGCCGCTCATTTAATGAAACTCGTTTTCAAGTAAAGTTTATTATTCTTGCAAAAAATAAAAATCGAGAAGTTTAAGTGCATTTGCTATTTTTTTTATAATTTTTATAAACAATTGTTAGAAAAATGTCAAGGGTAAGGAAACTACCAATAGTGAAAGAAAAATTATTTTAAATCTGCACTCGACACTTTCTGAGATCGGGGATATTGTCAACAGTCAAGCATGGAGGCGGTAGAGTCATGGTATGGGGATGTATGGCAGCATCGGAAGTAGGGGAGTTAGTTTTTATAGATGGCATTCTGGATAAGATGGTATTTCTAAATATACTTAAGGATAATCTCAAGAAAAGTGCGGAGAAATTGGGTCTTGCTGAGAGTTTCTATTTTCAGCAAGACAATGATCCCAAACATATACTGCTCGTGTGGTCAAGGAATGGATCCTCTAAAATACTCCTCATACTCTCAAAACACCGCCACAGTCTCCAGACATATGAATCCCATTGAACATCTTTGGGATGTGTTAGATAGAAGAATCAGAAAACACGCTATCATCAGCAAATCCCATTTAAAAACAGTGTTTGCTGATGAATGGTCCAAAATTAGTCAGGAAACAACAAAAAAACTCGTTTATTCGATGCAGAATAGACTCAAAGAAGCCATTAAGAATAAGGGTATGCCAACTCGCTATTATTTTTTTCCTTATTAAATTTAAAATGCATTTTACTTATAATTTCTTAATTTGTGCCAATACTTTTTTCCTTCTAAAAACTGTAGTTGAATTATGTTATTGTAATTTTTGTTTATTTTAAAAACATAATTGTTATTTTTTTTGTCACATAATTTATAAAATGAATTAAAATAAATTATTATAAACGAATTTAAAAAAAATACTCGTTAGTTTTTATTAAAAAATAAGTTACTTTTTCAATACACAGATGTGCCAATACTTTTTTTCATGTCTGTATATATATGTATGTACTTGAAAACTCTCTGCATTAAATTTGAAGGAAACCCTGGTGCAGAGAAGTTCACTTTTGTATGTATGTATTTAAAAGCTGGCCATAAATCGATAGAATCTGAATCACTGCCATTTTCTCAAAAACCAAGATAGATTTTAGCTTCCGGTTTTCTGTTTGTTATTGAAAATTAATAGGAGCTTTGAATTTTGAAAACAAAAATTATACTTAATTATATAAAATTTTGAAAAAAAATTAGATTGAAATTTTTTTTGTCAAAATTTCGAGTTTGAAAATTAATTTTTCAAAAACTGTTCACTAACACAACTTAATTTAAAATGAAAATTAAAGAATAGACTTCTGGCTTTCCAAAAAGGTATAGCATGGCATTGTAAGTTTAACCGTTGTTTTTAAATAATTTTTTTTCCGTTTCAAGTAAATTTTTTTAGAAAACTGCAACCCCCCCCCCTCCCGCCTAAACGTCGGGAAATAGACCCCCCATACGATTTTTTTCTTGTCTTAACCCAACCTACTCACTCTGACTTTTTTGTGCACCTTATTCCAATCCCATGTATAAACAAAGTTTTGAACGGACCGGATTTAAGATTCTTTTTGTTCTTAAAAATTTTCAACATAAAGTACCCAAAATGCGCCCCCCCTCCAAAAAATACCACTTCCTGCCCTTTTCTTATAAAAATACGATTTATTTTTAGGAAATTTTTAAATGCAAACAACTTGACAAGGTTTCTGACTTTAAATAAACCGTAATTTCGTAGTGTTACGGTTTCCGTTCTTTTGAAATAATTCTGTATCCAGTCAATGTTTCCGAATAAAGTATTGATCATTAACTTTGTAGCAACATGTAGGTATATTCTTACTGTTTGGTATATCTGCATATTCAGACCTATAACAAAATCCATCGCGGAAAATTCCCGAGTGGATTATTCCACTATGAACTCCTAAAAAAAAGGATTCACAAAATCCGAATGGAATTAATTAAGAATTGCGAAATCAGCTGTCCTATGTCACACCAATACTTGGAGCTTTAAAAAACAAAAATTCCTTCAACTTTTCAAAAAGTCACATTTTTTTCCCTTTTTATTTTTCACAAAAAAAAAAAAGCTGAACATTTGCATTAAGTATGGCTACACTTTTTTTTTTAATAAAGACGCGATTAAACGACTGGTTTTTTCGTTCTCAAACATTTCGTTTTCAAACATTGCAAATTTTAGAATTTGTAAGTAAGAATTTTTTTACTGAAACACAATCGTTTACCACTTGGCTGCGACAAGAATCAGTTGTCGTATAGAAATGACCGTCATATTTCCCTTTCATTCGGAATTTGTGATAGCAAATTCCCCGCATTTCGACATACTTAACAGATTTTCCACTACGAATTCACTACTAACGGATTCTACAATAAATTTTTCGTGATTCGTAGCACATTTTCGATTACTTTGGAATTTGTGATAGGGCTGATTATAAAAGAATTGGGGTCGTAGGGTTTAGGAAATACCCGCCATCTTGAAAAGGAAAAGCTGATTTAGTTTTCGTTTAATAACTTGTTTGGATTTCATCTTGGCATAAAATTACCAATGAAAATATATAAAAATAAAAATATTTTTTAACGATTTCTGATAAAACTTTAGAACTTTGTGAATCAAAAATAGTTGTTTTTTTTTAACGTTTATCTCACGCATTTTCATCTGACCCAGAAAGTATTTGTGTATATTTTTGTGGAGCACTCAAATTTCCACATTACCGTTTATTAAGATTTTATGTACACAACAGCTATATGTGAAGCCAGAATCCCGGCCTCAAAATTTTTTTTCCAGTTATATCAGATTCCTTTGTCCAAAAAAAATGTTCGTTTGTCCACCCCCCAGGAAAAATGTTATTAAGCTATTCTTTTTTATAGCAACACCCACAAAAACAAAAAAATAATTACAAAAAAAAATATCAAAAATTCATTCAAAATTCATGGTGAAGATAAATAAAAATCATAATTGCATGAATAAAACGACAAAGGTATTTACATAAGATTTAATTTATAGCTTTGATTTGTTTTGTCAATAAAAAAACAACTGGCACAGTTTATATTTTTGATAGAAAATGATTAGCGCTCTCTTAAGCTATATGTGATAATTATGTGGGTGTCACAGTACCTATACATCTACTATCTGCTTAAGTTTATCAAAAGTAAAACTTTTCTTCTATCTTCATATTTTGGTAATTTTGAACAACTAATTTGAACTATATAGGCTCTAAGGCAATAATAATTTATCAAATATTTATACATATAGGTAGGTACCCCAATATCCATCAAAATGGTATGAAAACTACTGGCACCGGATCTATTGAGTCGTAGGTATATGAAAGGGTGTTTTTTCTTAGACGTGTGGTTTTCAAGAAGAAATAAAACGCATATAATTTAATGTTATGGCCAAGAATTTAGCTTTATTATAAAGATAAGGGTTTGCCATTATGTTTTAAAAATGATTTTGGGCAAGTGGCCGCCTTGGCTGGCTCGAATAAATTCCAGCCGAGAGGCCCAATTTTCGACCACTTTTTGCAGCAATTGGAGCCGTATATCAGCAATAAAGCGCCGAAAATTCTCTTCCAAGGGGTCAATCGTCTCGGGCTTATCTGCGTAGACAAGCGACTTCACGTAACCCCACAGTCCAGCGGTGTTAAATCGGACGATCTTGGAGGCCACGCCACAGGGCCACGACGCACGCGAGATAATGCACTCACCAAAAGTTTTCTTCAATAAATTGATTGTTTCGTTGGCTGTATGGCATGTAGTGCCGTCTTGTTGGAACCAAAGGTCGTCCACATCAACATCCTCCAATTCAGGCACGAAAAAGTCATTAATAATGGCTCTATAGTGTTCCCCATTGACTGTAGCATTATGGCCGGCTTCATTTTTGAAGAAATATGGACCAATGATTCCCTCTGCCCATAGAGCACACCAAACAGTGACTTTTTGAGGATGTGACGTTGTCTTAACAATGGCTTGGGGATTATGATCACTCCAAATATGACAATTTTGCTTATTAACGTACCCATTCAACCAAAAGTGAGCTTCATCGCTGAACAAAATACTCTTGTGAAAATCGGGATCGGTGGCCATCTCGAACCATTATTTTGGCAATAAATTTGCACGATTTACAAACGTTGTTCAGGAGTAAGTCTATTCATTATGAAATGGCAAACCAAACTGAGCATAAATCAAGTGACAGCTGTCAAAAAGAACAACTCCGAAAAAAGTATTGCCAGATTGAAAAGCACACGTCTAAAAAATACACCCTTTACATTCAGGGTTATCGATCCGTTTGCTTTCGTTTTGTATCGACTTATGTACGAGTCTAGGTATATAAACCTTTCTCTGTTCTATATGTTGTTCTAACTATATAGTTTGCCTGACTATTCTCAATTTACTATTTACACTTCCTCTTAATTTATTTATCTTTTTTTATATATTCCTCGAGAGTCGAGATTCATTCGACACCGCCTGAACCCGCGCCGCCCATCCCCAGTTGATTTAGCTTAACTTATTATTCAAATCATGCTTCATTATTATCTTTTATCCGGCGAGCGTTTCATATATATCTGCACATATCGCACATCTACAAAAATATATATATGTAGGTATACGACCACAGCGTTGATATTTTCTTTCTGCATAAATTATAACTTGTGTGTGTGCATATATATTTAATCATATAAAAATATTTATTTTTATTTAACCCCAAACATGATGTGAAGTTAAACCAGCTTTTGGGGAGGGGGATTAATTTCTTCAGACCGGAAGATTACTTTTTATAACATGGGATGACATTAAGAGTAAAAAAAAATAAACTGACTGGTTGACTATGGTGACATTGAGATAAAAATTATGAAAATAAATATTTCGTAAAAAAATAAAACGAAAATACTAGTTGAGAGAAATAACTACACTGATATCAAAAAAAAAATGGAAAAAGGGATTCTGGTTTCAGAAAGGACTTTGAAAAATATTACATTACTTAATACATATATTATGTATAGGTACAAAATTGGAATTTAAAAATTGATAAAAATTGACATTTGACTGATTATTTTTTAACAAAATAAAAAATAAAAATATTTGTTATTTACACTTTTTTTTTGTTTTACAATTGTACGGGAGTTACTCAGGGCCGGCCTCAGCCAAACTTGCGCCCTGTGCAAGATTTGTATAGTAAGCGCCACTTTTTATATGTGCACACATACATACACACGGCAAATGGTAGTACAAATTTGTTTGCGCAAGATCAGATTACATTGGTGTTAGGCAAAAACGCCAAAGGAAATAACTCACAAATCGATTTGGAAATATTGCCCAAAAAAAAATAGAAATATCGTCGAAATTTATATTTTTCGAAATCTTAAGTTGGAAATATCGCCAAATATAAAATTTGGGTGTTATTTCTTCAATTTTGGGCGATCAAACATTTAATTTTAATTCTTTTCTAAATTTTGGGCGATATTTACAAAGTGAAATTTCAATGATAAAATAATCTTAAAAAAAATCGCGGCGCATAAACAGTGAGGTTTTTCTGGATTTTTTTTGGGCGATATTTTCAATTCTGAGCGTTATTTCCCATTTGACTTTTAAAATTTGTATTTTGGACACTCTTCCTTTAAAAAAAATTAAAAAAATTGGAAATTACGCCCAAATCGAGCAAAAAAAAAAAAAAAAAACAAAAACAATTGTTCAGAATTTCTTTGGGCGATATTTCCAAATCAATTTGGGCGTTATTGCCTAACGCCAATTACATTTTATTGCTCCTGGTAATGCGCTTCCAGAATTTTGCGCCCTGTGCATTTGCACATCTTGCACATATGGTTGGTCCGGCCCTGGAGGTACCTCTTTCACATATAAACTCCAATGCCACTTTGCTTGTCTGTCGCAACATTTGTCATCTCAATTTTTTTTATTTTTGTTTTATTTTTATATTTTCCTTATTTTAATTAAATATTTTCGCACCCATTTTTTATCTTTCCACACTTAACTCTTAGATACATATGCCGCATGTGTGTTGATCTGTGTTTTGCTCTAGCATTCTGTCAGCTATATATTGCTTCTCCTATAGAAGACACATAATTAAGAACAATAACTTTTGTTTTTCATTCCATCTGCAGATACAACAAAAAAATAAAAAAAAAAAAGAATTCACGTTTATTAACAATTATACTTGAGTTGGAATTTGGAAGCAACAACCATGAACTGAAAATATTTTCAATCTCATTATTTTACACAAGTAGCATTATAAATTCTTTGAGATTTTTACAATTAATTTATCTTCTTTTTTTATTTTTGTTGTTGTTCGGAACATATTTATAAATGAGTGTAATTCGCGTGAGAAATTAACTTTCAGTACGTGTGTTGTGTTGTGTTCATACATTGCACTTAAATTTGTTGTGTGCTTTAACGATGAACAAATTCTTTTGAATTTATAATAGAAAATTTTAACGAAGAAGAAAAGATTTTTTTCTTGTTTTGTAATGTTCGACCATTTGATGAAAGTATTCGTAATTAGTTTAAAGATTTGTAGCTATAATTTATAAAGTCTGGAAGACATGGTTTAATTTATACCTATACCGATCTAAACTAGGTATAGTAAATAGATGAGGTGGTGAAAAAGTATTAATATTTCAATTCACATTGGGAAAACTTTAAAATTGTAAGTTACTAGCACAGATGTGCCAACGTTGCTTCGCTAAAATTCTATATGTAAATAATGCTGGTTAGAATATTTCTAATACATAAACAGAAAAAAGTATAAAAAACTTTTTGATGAAGCTTTTTATGAAATTTATTTCACACAAATCCGTCTAGTATTTCGTAAGATTAGTTAGTATTAGTTTAGGTGGGAGGGGGTATGCTCTAAAAAATCGACTTGAATTAGAAGAAAAATTATTAAAAAATCAACGGCAACACTTACAATGTCATGTTATACTTTTTTTAAAGCCAAAAATCCTTCCATTAATTCTATTTTTAAATTTAATTATTTAGGGAAAATAAATTTTCAAACTCAAAGAAAAAAAAAATGAGACAATTTTGATCAAACCAATTTTGTTCAAAATTGTACATACGTAGTAATAATTTTCAAAATAGCTTTTAACGGCCTTTAGTGCAAAAACATTGGCACTAGTAAGTGGCCTTGTCAATACGCAATTTTTTTTCAAGTTCAATTCCAACTAATAGATTTCATGATGAATATCTAGTGTGAATATAGTATTATTTTTTAATTTTCAATGCTCATCAATTTTTAGTCAAATATTAAAAACAAGATGCTTAAAATAATTCTTTATGTTTTTGAGAAAATCGACCCCGTTGATGTTCCTCGTCTCAAGCTTAAGGTCCTGTCGTTTGGAAATACAAAAGATCATTGATTATTATGAGAAAAAGAGTTGGATACAAAACAGAACCTTGAGGTACACCAAGATTTTGTGAATTTCAGACTGAAAAGCATTCAATACAACTTACATTGACCAGTAATTTATAATCCAATGGATAAAAGATTAATCGATATCAAATGGACGCATTTTAGATAAGAGACCTCTCCCACTTAAATTGGTTCACAAATAAAGTGGTTCAACATCCTAAACCCCCATAAAATTGTTAGCGCTGCTCATATCGATGTTAATAATATTTGTAAGCTATATCATTAATTTAGAAAAAAAAACCGATGATTTACTACCAATAAAACTGTTTTATTTTTTTATTTCTTATTTAAGTATAACGGTTCACCGATTTCGATCAATTTTTATACATAAATCCATAGCTAAATCTGGATTTATATTTATATATGACTCACCGAAGTAGGACATGTTAAGAATTTAAAACGCTCATTAAAATAAATTCCCATCAAACATTGCATTGATGGCGAATTTTATCTAATGTCTGTCGCTTATTAACTTAACTAACACTTATTAACATAATATAGGTAGTAAAATAAAGCACACAATAAATTGATCTTGTTTGTCCAAAGTGATTCAAAACAAAATTGCCACTTAAATATTTATTCATCGTTCATTAGACGTCACTCTACATGATTTGTTTTAAAGAAAGGCTACCTAGTGAATTGCATTAAGCAAAATAAAAAAAACAAAAAAAAAAACCCATCTACTTATAATTTTAAAATTCAACAGAATTTTAAAATTCAACAGAATTTTCAACTTATTTATCTGCCCACTCACACGACTAGTCTCGTCATTCCTTTGAATTTTTAAAGAAGCTCAGCTAAATAAAAGATACTTGTGTCGTTATCTATTTACGATTTCAAAGCAACCAACTGAGATGTGCTATAATGGAATTCGGAATCTCAAATAACACGTAATATTTGACAATAGACACAAAAAAAACCCAATAAAACGTAAGCCTATAAAAAGCGACGTAATTTTGGACTTACCGCATGCATAGTCTGTGGTCGTCGTTTTAACTAAATGCACATTTCAATTAGATATATGTAATATGAAATTTCAATTGTGTGTATTCTGCTTCTGCTTGTGGCTCCAGCAAAACTAAAGGCGGTTAAAAATGACCTGGTTTCAAAATGGAGTAACCACATGGATAGCTTGTTTTATATGCAACCCACGGAAGCGTAGAATTATATCTTTTGACAATTCCAACAAAATTTTTGAAATATTTTGTGCTCTGGAGATATTTCGAAGGATAAAAAAAAATTACAAAACTTTATTCATGGAGCGGATTTGGGGAATTAAAATATTTGGAATAAATACATTTTATCGAAGCATTTATTCGTTGTAGTCCAAGTTGTTGAACCAGACAAAAATTTGTTTATTTTGTTTAAACGCGCAGATTTTTAAAATACATTTTTTTCTGTAGGGTAAACAAGGGTAAATGTGCTGTATGGTCAAAAATTTGCTAATTGCAGGGTAGTAGTAGAGATTTCTGATGCAATCGATAGATATTTGTTTAATATAAAAAAGTCGTCAGTGTGTTGGAAATTTTGAAATTTCGAAAATTCTACAAATTAAGATAATATGATCGTTTAAAATTGGTTTACAAAATAAGTCACATCAATTGCTCAGGGTAATATTTAATTCAGAGGAAAGTGAAATACAACAAAAGTGAATGCAAAATTTTAAAAATAGAATTGTATGCCGGCGTGGTTCAAAGGTGAATAAAAAAAAAACACACTTTTTTCTTTTAAGGGTGTGAGTTTTAAAATCTGAATTGATGGATCTAATAAAATTGAATTTTTGTATGTAAAATTTATTTTCTTCAAATACAGTTCAGTCGAAAAAATATTTGCTTATCGCTTTACTCAAAAGGTAAAGTGGCTTAAGTCGACTTAAGCCAAAAAGTTTTTTTCTCTTAAAAATAAATGACAAATTAGCTACATTTCTGTGAAATTGGCTTGTTATTAATAACTGAAATTTTAGCCTCCTATTCAATATAATACTCTCGGAATAATTTTTTAAAAATGCTAAAAATCGACTTAAATAAAGTAAAAATTTATGAACGCACAAATTGTAATTTTTAGCAACATTTTTTATCAAATTTTTCTTAGGTTTTTTATAGTGTTTCCGGTTTTCATGGTCATCGATTGAAACGATTTTGGGCTTTCTTCGGAATTTACATGTTCGATATTTTGGGGCTTTTTAAATTTTAAATTTTTGTGATTTTTTGGATTTAAGATTTCTGAAATTTCTGAGATTTTAGATTTTCGTGATTTTATATTTTTTGATTTTATATTTTTGTGATTTTATATTTTTGTGATTCTATATTTTTGTGATTTTAGATTTTTGTGATTTCAGACTTTTGTAATTTTATATTTTTGTGATCATAGATTTTTGGGATTTTAGATTTTTGTAATTTTAGATTTTTGCAATTTTGGATTTTTGTGATTTTAGATTTTTGTGATTTTATATTTTTTTGATTTTAGATTTTTGTGACTTTATGTATTTTTTTATTTTAGTTTTCTGTGATTTTAGATTTTTATAATTTTATATTTTTCTAATTTTATGTTTTCTTAATTTTATATTTTCTTAATTTTAGATTTTAGTTTTTTGGATTTTATATGGTGGGATTTTAATTTTTTGGATTTTAAATTTTTAAGATTTTAAATTTTTAGGATTTGAAATTTATAGGATTTGAAATTTTTGGGATATAAAATATTTGAGATTTGAATTTTAAATGTTTTGGGATTTTAAATTTTTGTAATTTTAAATTTTAAGGATTTTATATTTTTGGGAGTGTAGATTTCTTGAAATATTAAATTTCGGGTATTTTAGATTTCTAGAATTTTAAATTTACGGGATTTTTAATTTTTGTTTCTCGTAGTTCTGACTCACAGGCGAGTTGAATACTCTGAGCCTTGAGAGCAGCTTGGCCTTCTGATCTTTCTGATGGACAATATATCTTTTTGGAATATAGTCGAGTACTCCCCAACAATTACTTACTTAGTGGAGCTCTACTCTCTCAGATTTAAGGACGTCTGATATCTTGATTGTAATTTATTGTTTTGTAACGCGCCTCAAACATCTGCACTCTTATACTGACTGTAATTTATTGAATTTTCATCTCTCTGAATTTCAGGTATTCATATTCGAAAATGACCATTAACTTTATTTTGTCAAAACTCTGTATTATTTCTTTAAATTGCTTGTAATTCGCTTCACTTGAACTTTTTACTTTTTTTAGAGGCTTTCGAATACTGTTCATATTTTTTTAAAAGAAATTGAAGGTGGTGACTGTAATTAACTGTAATTGAGCTTCAAGCGGCAAGAACCTCGTAACAGGCAATGGACCTGTCGAACTATTTAAATAAATCCTTTTAAAGTCACAAGATGTCTTACCGTTCTATAATTTTTGTATATTCAAATTATTTTCACTGGAAAAGAACAAATAAATAGATACATTTTGTGTCCTTTTATGAACACAACCTTAAAAGTTTGTAAGCAATAAGTCCCGATGGTAACTACAGTTTAATATCCTTCCCACGGAAGCTGAAAACTATAAACATCTCCTTGGTAAACGTTTACTACATTTACTTAATTTTTAATGAGATTCGCTTCTGATGCACCTTTTGTTCAGTGTATATAAACTAGTCTTGTCCCAAGGATGAGTGGCAAGTGAAAACTTTTATATAAGAGTGTAAAATCAACGACGCGAGAAAGGTTGTGAAGCATGCCAAACATCACATCCTATAGAAATACATATATTTACGAAACGTGTCTCGAAGGACAGCATCTTTAAGTTCACCTAGTTGTGGGTAGTGACGACAACGACGTGACGCAGGGGCGGTGATGGTGGGTGGCGAAGAAAGTTTGAAGCATTTTCTTTGCCAAACATAATTTTTCGTGCTATATAAGAACGGAAATTAAATAAGTTTTTTTTTTTTTTTATTAATTCCACACAGAATTTTCACTTCATGGAGTTTGTTCCTTGTGAAGGAGTAGTTGGTACTCTTAACTTAAATAAAAAGCCAAAAAGAAAGTTAACATGTTCTAGGATTTTTTCTTGTTTTTTTTTTTATATTTTTTGTTGCAAATTTAAAATAGAAAATTAAATTTTAATAAATTTCCTTCCCATGGTGAATTAAATTAGAGAGGAGACGTCATTAAAAGTTATACGAGGTTATGGTTGGAAAGTACAGCAGCAGCAGCAGCAGAATCAGCATCAGCAACGTGAAGGCGGACGGGAGAAGCAAAAACATTAAAGGCATCTGCTGCACATATATTAATTGAATAATTGCTGTTTCACTGAAATTTAGATGAAAACTTAATGAGTGAACATAAATTTGTTTGCCAATGAGGTCATGGATGAAGCTGAAAATGATGACAACCAAATACATAGATATTATATGGAATTGCACAAGGGCGAGCCATCGAGTCGTCGCGTCGGTCGTCGGTTGGTTAGAAAGTGATGCCGAATTTTTGTGACATAATTCCAGCTCATAAAAACAGATTAACATAGTTTATTTAGATATTTGGGTGAAGCTTTAAATAAATATTGAGATTAAATACTCAAATATGTTTTCTGTGACTCTAAGACCCACAAATGAAAATCTATAAAATAGAATTTATTAACAAAAATATTGGATATGAGATTTTGCTTTTTATAGAACTTCTCATTCTTGTTTTAAAATGAAAGAATTTCACTTTTGGGTTATTGGGTTCACTTGTTGACTTTTTTAATATTTTAATATTTTATGTATTTTAATATTCAAATTAATTTTTTTTAAAAGAGGTTTAATTTTTATTTCTTTTTCTTACAGGTTAGAATACGTTGCCAATAATCTGCAGTAGGTATGTACCTACATAAATATTTTTTAAATTTAATTAATTTTGTAAAAAAAAAAAAATTGTGGCTACAAAGTTAAATCTGATGCTTTAAAATATTTAAGCTATTTTTTTGCCATATTATCGATATTTTATGATAAAATGGAGCTTAAAATTTGATAGAATTTGCCATAAAAAAATGTTAGTTTGAAAGTGAAGATAATTTAATTTCATAATACAAGAAAGATGATTACAAATTTATATGTAGAGTTAATAGTTTTCAAAATAAAGGACTGTTCACATGAGAGCAACCAACGACGGACGAATAAAAGAACAAATGGTCTTTAAAACATTTAATAAGACTAAATTCTTCACAAATACTATAGACAAAATGGTAGAAAACTTATTTAAATTAATGTTATTTGCGTTTTAATTACTAAAATGAGAGAAATTTGAAAAAATAAATTGGTCGCAAAGAATTGCAATCTATTTGTTTTTTTTATTGCACCAATATCTCCGGCAAGTAGACCACTTCAGAATTTTAAGGGACCAGTAATTGGAATAATTATTGTGAATTTGTGATGTATTTCTCCTGATGGTAATACTCTTAGCACTACAAACCCTCAAAATATTTAAAAAATGAAAAAAAAGAAGTGTTTGGATTAAATGTCGTGAATTTGTCCTAAAATTACGTAAAGAAAAAAGAAATTGTCGCACAAGAAAATCTTAAATTGCATTTTTCAATAAATTTTTTGTTTAAAAAAAAAAGCAATAGTTTTTGAAAACATCAAGCGACAATTGTTTCAGCAAATTCCACACAAAAAAAAAATTATTTGGAAAAAATTCAAGGCCGTGGGGAAGTGTGATTCATTGAACAAATCTATGTATTTTAATTTTTTTTTTTATCATGTGGTATTTTTTTGAGGAAAAAAGCGTATTATAATTTTTTTTTCTTATATTTGTTCTAAAATTTTTTCTCTCTCGACAATTAATCTAAGTATTAAATCCTACAAATTGTGAAGTGATAATGCTTATTCGATGGGCATTCAAAAAACCACTCTTTCCGTTTAAACCAATCACGTAGATACCTTCTTGCATTTGGCTTATGTAGGGCGTTTATTTAGACGTGTGGTTTTCAAGAAGAAATAAAACGCATATAATTTAATGTTATGGCGAAGAATTTAGCTTTATTATAAAGATAAGGGTTTGCCATTATGTTTTAAAAATTATTTCGGGCAAGTGGCCGCCGCAGCTGGCTCGAATAAATTCCAGCCGAGAGGTGCAAGAGGCCCCAGCTCCAATTGTTGCACGCGATGGCGGGTGGACTCATTCGGGTCTACTTCGATACTCTGCTCCACAGCAGCAATAGCGTCTTCGTTGATCACTGTACGGCGTCTCTGCGGATGCACATTATTCAATAGAGTAAACGTGGTGCGAAACCGATCCATGCAGTTGCTCGAATTACTTTACTGGGCGATTATGTCGACCGAATATTGGACGCAGCGTTCGATGCGTCGCGCGAACCGAACCATTATTTTGGTAATAAATTTGCACGATTTGCAAACGTTGTTCAGGAGTAAGTCTATTCATTATGAAATGGCAAACCAAACTGAGCATAAATCAAGTGACAGCTGTCAAAAAGACCAACTCCGAAAAAAGTATTATTAGATTGAAAACCACACGTCTAAAAAAAAACACCCTTTACAATCCACTCCCAAAACGTCGAAAAATGTCAAACGAAAAATTTCTATCCTGGTATATCGCCTGTATCAAGTTCTGTCTGTGTTAAATAAACTCACCAAATTTAATTATAGTAATCTCGGCTAAAATCGGGTTATAAATTGACTGAAATAAATTTTTAACGAGTTCACCTAGGTTTAACTCCAAAATTCGGATGATCTTACACAACGAAATTAGTTGTATAAAGCTTTCCTAAAACATACACACAAATATTAGCGTATTTCTCTTTACAGCACTTCCGCCTCGTTTTGCCACTTTTATTTTGTTTAATCCATTCATTTCCAATTCCTATTTGTTGGAGATTATACCGAAGTTCTTGAGGGGTTAGATTCACAGCCAATGCCACCTAAAAAATGTAGATCGCAATGAAAATAAAAGAGCTAAGACACGACAACTTAAAAGAATTCAAGGAGGACTTTATTAATCGGTTTCAAGTTTAAGACTAAAATATTTCAATTATATTCAATATATAATACCATAACTATATGGTTTTCTCTTTCTTCATGCACACATACTACTACAAAAAAAAAATAAAATGTTGTTCGTGGTCACTAGGCCCTGATTCTGCACGAGCTGTCGTGCCACCAAAATTTATTTATTTTCATTGTTTTGAGAGAACTGCAAAATTTTTTAAAAATTATTTTCATCATATTTTATTCGGAATGATTTTCGGAAACTTTGCAGCTTTTTGGGAACAATCGGAACCAAATTACTGAAAAAAAAAAAGTTCCAAATTCTTTTTAAACTTTTCGCTTTATTCACACCTGGACATCCTAAATTACCTAAATTCTACCTAAATTAAAAAAAAAATTAGGTACTGTAAGTAAATACCTAAATTACTCCATTTCAAAAACTATTTCAGGTAAATTTTTATTGATCAATATAAAACTTGTAATTCGAAAACTTTCCCCTAGCATCGCTTCCAATTAAAAGTTATCAATACAATTTAAAAAAAAAGTTTCATTTAGAGTGTTTTGTGTTGTAGATATTCTATGTTGTACAATGTACATTGCAACATAATAACTAATTAACTTGAAACTCTTAACACAGTTTTCCACTTCATCACGTATTGAAAGGAAACGCTTAAGTTTAAAAAGTGTTTTTTTTTTTTTTTATTTTTTTCTTATCTTCTTCGCTTAAGCAAGTTTTCCGGGAAATGATGACGACAGTGAAGTGACGACGACGCACAGTGGTTCATGGGCAGACAAAAATCATTTTATCGACTTTTAAATATTTAGATTTTTGACATTGTAGTTTGATTAAGTAATAGTTGAAGCATTAGGATCAGGATTTTTTTTTTATGAAATCAGTTTGTAAATATGAAATTTTGAGCTCTAAAGTTAATAAATCTTCAAAGACGATTATTTTTATTCATATGATTCTTTTGACTTTTTTGTTATATTTTCTCTATTGGGCATATAAAAACAAATTAAATTTTGGAGAAAAAAAATTAAGATACATAGTTGCAAATTTTTACGAATTTTTAAAATTAGTTCCTTTTTTTAAGGTATATTCAACTAAGAAAAAGTTAATGTTCCCTGGTCTTCCCTGGTCGAACACATAGTAAAGGGTGATTTTTTAGCTGGTTTGGTTTTGGCAACACTGGTTTTGACAGCTGACGTGTGTTTAGTACCTTGTGTCACTGTCAAACAGCTTCAGTTTGGTTTGCAATTTAACCATGGATCGTCTTACAAATGAACAACGCTTGCAAATTATTGAATTTTACTATCAAAATTCGTGCTCGGTTCGAAATGTTCATCGCGCGCTGCTTCCATTTTATGGTCGGCATTCTCGACCTTCTGAGCAGTCTATTCGGAAGATTGTGACCAAATTTCGCACCAAATTTACTTTGTTGGACATTAAACCACCAACACGTTTACGTACTGTGCGTAGTGAAGAAAATATTGCGGCCGTATCAGCTAGTGTGACAGAAGACCGCGAAATGTCGATTCGGCGCCGTTCCCAGCAGTTAGGCCTTTGTTACAGCACTACGTGGAAAATTTTGCGGAAGGATTTGGGCGTAAAGCCTTTTAAGATACAGCTGGTGCAAGAACTAAAGCCAGCCGACCTACCACAACGCCGAATTTTTGGTGAATGGGCTCTTGGACAGCTGGCCGAGGATCCGCTTTTTTATCGAAAAATTGTGTTCAGCGATGAGGCTCATTTTTGGTTGAATGGGTACGTAAATAAGCACAATTGCCGCATTTGGAGTGAAGATCAGCCAGAAGCATTGCAACAGCTACCAATGCATCCCGAAAAAGCCACTGTTTGGTGCGGTTTATGGGCCGGCGGCATTATTGGGCCATATTTCTTCAAAGATGATGCGAATCGCAGCGTTACTGTCAATGGTGAACGCTACCGAGCGATGATAACAAACTTTTTTTTGCCCGAAATGGAAGTTCTTGACTTGCATGATATGTGGTTTCAACAAGACGGTGCCACATGCCACACAGCACGCGAAACAATGGCGCAATTGCGAGGCGAGTTTGGTGAACAGTTAATTTCACGTTTCGGGCCGGTCAATTGGCCGCCTAGATCGTGCGATTTGACACCATTAGACTATTTTTTGTGGGGGTATGTCAAGGCTAATGTCTATAGGGACAAGCCCGCTTCGATTGACGCACTGGAAGCCAACATCCATGCATTCATTCGTGAGATACCGGCCGATATGTGTGAAAGAGTATGCCAAAATTGGACTCAGCGGATGGGCTACCTGAGACGCAGCCGCGGTCAACATTTGCATGAAATTATCTTTAAACATTAAATTGCAAGGTTCAAACTATCGATTCAAATAAATATTTCATTCATTTTTTCGAATTTTTTGTGTTTTTTTTTAAAAAAAAGTTCTAAACCTCTTAAAAAATCACACGTTACATACTATACATGGAACCGTTAAGTATCGAATACAAACAAAATTAGCTGCTAATACCTGCGAACCTTCAAATGCACCCAATTTAAAAATACCTATTTTTCAACGATTTTTCCCGATGCACCCCCAAAAAGTGGGTGTGGCAAAAAACTTTGTAGAGATGCTTGTTAAAAAAAAGCGTTTTCTACACATTCTGTTGTTTATTTTTTCATTTTTTTAGGAAAATATTTAATAAAGAAGATTTTTGTCAAAAACGCCCTCAAAAGTGGGCGTGGTAAATATTTTGCATTATTATTTTTTATGCATGTTTTAACAGCAACTTGTATTGTTTTCTAAGAAATTGGTCCACAACCAATTTTTTGCAAGAAAAAACGCCTCCAAAAGTGGGCGTGGCAAAGCAAATTGTATTGAAGAATTATATTAAATTACGTTATCTACAACTTTTTCAAAGAACACACCCCTCATTTATATCAACTATGACAGTTAGAAGACCTTTTTTTTAAGTAGGCGTGTCAGTGGGCGGAAATTTTCTCTCATAATACCTTATGCAATCCTTAACCATGTCTGAAAATTTCATTCAAATCGGTTGGCTGGTTCAGATTTTATAGATTTATGACCGCCTCTCCATACAACCTGAACCACTGTGCGACGCGCTGACGGTGACAGTGTATACTTGTTAACACAATTTTGAAGTAATCATGTCCCTGTCTCCGTGCATTCTTTTTGTTTTCGTCTTCATCGTTGCGCTCTGTATCTCCCTCTCTCTCTCTCTCTCTCTCTCTCTCTCTCTCTCTCTCTCTCTCTCTCTCTCTCTCTCTCTCTCTCTCTCTTAAATCCATCGATTCTTTACAATATTCATGTGAAAACTTTAAATTAATTTAAATTATTATTACTTTCCCGTGATTATTAAGAGTTAGGTGAAATGGAAAATTCCCCTACTGACATGCAATAGAATTTTAAATAACATTATTTTTAGATTTTAATTACATAGACTTATCGTTAATTATTATAAGAGCTTTAACCGATTAAATTATAGAGATAATAATAAGTTGACGGAAAAGTATGGGTTATGGTACCTATATAATTATCGGTGACGGTACTGCGCTGTGGAATCATAAATAACTTTGTGTGTGCATTGAACTCTGTTGACAAAATTTTTTATACATCAAAACATTCAAACTTACAACAAACATAAACTGAACAATAGAATTTGATAAAAGACAGTGACCGTGAATCGCACTTACTTACTCTTGCGGTTAATGTGGATATCGATATTGTTAAGTTATGGTAATGTTTAGACATTTTTCTTTGGAACTATTTAAAGTCCAAAGTCTTCAAGGATAAGCAACTTACGATTGAGCAATTCGAAGTCATCATACAGTCCGTACCATTTGGATAGCCTCACACATAGTTTATTTTACAATTAACTATTTTTGGTACTTCTTTGAGGTCTAATTAGAAAATTAGTATTGAGTAGAAAGGTAGAACATGGTTACTAGTACTAAGAGAAGTTTTACTAATTTCTAAAAGCTAAGGCAATTTTCTCATCTAGTTTTGTTAACAGTCACAGAAATGTGTATTATTTGCTGTAACATTAGAATAGCCTCACCATATTTATTTACTGGAAATAAAAACCAATTGATTAATTTTTTTTAAAGAAAAAAATTTTTATTTATTTTCTGTGGTAAACAAAATATTTTAGAACTTTTTCGAGCCCTCCTTGTTTTGAATTACCTCAAAAAAGCGATCATTTGAGGAATCATACAAAATAAATGTTCGATTTCTTAAACAATCGCAAACGATTTATTAAAAATCTAACGAACTGTTGGCTCTGGCCACTTTGATAGCTACGATGAACTTTACTTTTCTTGTGTACATCCTTCTATTTCCATAAACCTTGCGTGTTTGACAACTTCACACATTTTTAACGAGAGTAAGGTGGTAAGAATATTTGCTGTTTATTTTAAGTTTTCAACATTTTAATAAAAGCTGTGTGAATCGTCTCATTGTCTTGCTGCAACAAAAATCGGCAGCAGTCTTAAAATACACCGAAACTGTTTCCAATAAGGTATTATATTATTTCGATGTCATTTTACAGTAAACAAAATCTAAATCAACTCCCTTTAACTAAAAACATCATTTTTTGCCAATTGTTTGAATGGATGCACTCCATGGCATTCGGCATCTTGCTAAATTAAGCTGTTATAGTTTACGCGCATTATTAAATGGATATTTTTTTCATCAGCATTAAGGGCCACTTTGTTCATAGTGGGTTAAATCTGCACCATCAATTTAAGAGGTTCTAATTAATTGGTGCTAATCAATGAAAATCGGCTGATTATTGATTTCCATGATTAACAACTCAAATTTTGATTTCCCTAATAAAAATTTTGGTTAACATGCACATTCTATGATTTACCAGTTGCATTAATCCTTGATTAAAGATAATACACTGTGAACAAACTGGCCCTAAGTGCTTTAGGTGTTCGGCACTTCTGATAACCCGACTTAAGATCATTCGGATCACTTCTAACCCAGCTCCGTGTCTTAATTTGCTCAGAGAGTGGTTGCAGTTTGAAGCTTATCATATTATTTTCGTCATTGATAGATAAGATAGAAAAAGAAAAAGTTCGTTCTTTGTTGTTTTCTGCCTACATTTAAGTATTTAAAAAAAAATTTTATTCAAATTTGATTAATTTTCTGACCAATAAAACGTTTCGTCAGTCCTTGATTCCGGCCTCTGTTTTGGCAATCTCTGTAGCCGTTAATGAATTTTGTCTGCCCATTTAAACTTTCAAATTGAAAAAATCACAAAACATAACTGTTTTACCACTTCCTGATAACTTTTCGAGACCTTCGCTGTCAAATTATAGCTTACAATATGGAATAAAATCAATTGAGGCTATACAAATGTTACAAAAAAAAAAATATTATTTTAGTGACTGCAAACAAACAAGCACAGAAAATTTAGTTAACTTTAAGAAATTTGTTTAAAAATCTCAAAAAATCAATCTTTGTCTTAATCTCAGAGACCGTTCTCTTATCTTGTCTTTAAATATAAATTTTCTTATGTATACAAATCGAAAAAGTATCAAAAACTGTTGAAAGTCTAAGTGTGAGGCATTCAAATGTTACGGACTGTTTACATGCTGTACATTATTCGCATTAAATATCACTCGAAATGCTAAAAACCTGTCGATGGACTGGAACTTTATAATATTTAAATTTGTATCGCTTTATCAATAAAACATTCCATGAACTTGAAGTGAAGCAACGCTAGTATGGCTCTGATAGTTACTTAATGACGTGTTTAATAGAGAAAGAGAGAGAGAGAGAGATAAGGCAATGGCAAAGTATCCAATTTATTAAGTCTATCATCTACCAATGCTGTTGTGGTTCTATTATTTTATTACAATGAGCCCTTAAACGATTTCCAAATGACGGAAAAATGTATGTCAAATTGCAGAACAATTTGAGTTGATCGACTTTTTATTTTGTGCTGTAAACAATGAAAGTAAGAAATCGATTTTTTTTGTCATTGTGATAATGAGTGATTTATATTTTCTAAAAAGAAAAAAAAGAAAAAAAAAACAGACTACTATTATATTTATTTTCACTTGTAACAATGACACGTGCAATTAGTATTAATGGCTTCTATTGATGCTGTGTATATAATTTCTCATATACCTATGGCATATATGGGCAATGTATTTAATGACTTTCTGTATGATGTCTAGAGAATTGAAAAACCTATCATTGTGATGAGAAATCAATCGTTAAAAATGTTGATTTTTTATTTGACACATTATAGGCAAAAGTGAATGTGCCATAATTTTTGCAAATTTTTGCCACAAGTTACTGAGTTGGGTTTTGGAGCATTGTTAGTTCCAGCAGGACGGAGCAGCAGCTTACACAGTTTAGGCAAAGAAGGAAATTTTGAAAATTGAAACACAAATTTATGACATTATTTTCCTCCACATTGTACTCAATTTAAATAGGAGAACAACAAGAAACCATCGAATATCATTGTTTGTGAAATTTTTATATCTAATTATTGTCTTAACAAATGAAAGACCTTGTAAACCTTGAAGTTGAAGGAGGTGTCTTTCGAATATTTAATTTTTCAGAAAATGTGAGCATAAATGCAATATCAACCTATACGTCGCGCATTTAAAAAAACTTTTTTTTCAAACCTTTTCAAGATAAATGAGGATAACTTAACTTAAGGTAATACCTAGTCGTCAATTAAATAAATTTGGAAAAGCGGAACATTTTTTCAAACAACAAAAGTTAAGTTCGTCAACAAAGGACCATGGGCATTTTGGGGGCCCACTTTCAACATTGCTGAACATTGATGAAACTTATGTCATATGAAAGCGTATAAACGAGCACTTTATTTTATTATATGGCAGCTAAATTAAAATCGAGTGCAAAAATTATGTTTTGGCGCATTTTATAAAAAAAAGTATTTAATATGCAAAACAAAAAAAATATTAAAAAAATTGGCAACACTTACCAAAAAGTGTTTTACCTTTACAGAAAGCCAGAAGTGTGTTTTTTCTTTTTTTTTTAAATCAGCATATTTGTATAAATAGTTTTCGAAAAAAATTACTTTCAAACTTAAAAAGCTGAAAAAGAAAGTTAGGTACTACTTTTCTGTATACAGGGTGTCCCGAAATCACCGAAATCATGCAATCACCATTCACTTGAATCAAAGAGATTGCAATAATTTTTTTTCCCATTCATTTTACTGCAACCAATTGAATGCAATCTTTTAGGAATTAATGCATTCATTTGCATTCTTTGCATTCTTTTGCATGCTTTTCCATTCTTTGTACTGCCATTTCCCTGCGGAAACTCGGAAAAAAGTTCAATGAAGCCAGAGCACCCTACGTGCATGGAGGGAAATAGCAATGCAAAGAATGAAATAATTGCAAAAGAATACAAAAAATGCATGAATTCTCAAAACATTGCATTCAATTGATTGCATTAAAATGAATGGGAATAAAAATGATTGCAATCTTTTTGATTGAAGTGAATTGTGATTGCATAATTTGAAGTCTGAAGTCTCAAAGTGAAATCTAATGAATTCAATCATATTCAGCCTTATTGTGAGTTTCACCCAAACAACATTTCACCCGGAAAATTTTACATTTCAATTTTCGCCTATTGTGAGTTTCACCCGAAATTTCATGTTTGAAAAATTCCCCATTGTGAACATTCATTTCGGGCGGAATGTATTGCCATTGACAACCTAAATTTTCACTTTTTTTTAGTAGGCGAACGAAATTTCGTTTGGGCGAATCTCACAATAGATTTTAAAATTCCGAGCGAACAAAAAATATTTAAGGTGAAATATTTTTCGGGTGAAACTTAAAATAAGGCTGATTACACTAGTTTACAGCCAAAATGGACATTCAATACCACTATTTTTTTTTTGTATGCATTTTAGCCTCCTAGACACGAAAATCACATTTAAAAAAATTAGAATGGATAGGTTTTCGAGATATGAATTTTTGAATTTTTTTTATGCCATGTTCGAAAGCAGCTTTACAATTTAGCCCATAATATATTGACCTAGTTAAAACTTATGTGGTTATAGATGGGTTCGATTAAACAATATTAAATTACCAATGCAAATCACATTTAGTTTTTCCTGAAAGTAGAAGAATTTTAAAGATACAGGCCAAAATATCTAAAAAAAATTAGAATTTTGAACAAAAATGAGGAAATAAAATTTATTATTTTACCAAAAAATAAATAAAAAGAAAAAATGTTTTCGATTGTGTACGTAGAAAAGATAGTAAAAGCGAAAATATGAGGTGTAAACGAAAAGAATATATGGATTAGTACCAAAGTTATGGCCGGTTTATTTACAAATCCCGAAATTTGACTTTTTCACTACTTTTGAAATTTAACCTTATAAATCCAGGGTGATTTGCGTAAGATGCATCAAAACACTAGAGCGTGTAAATTTGGTCTAAACTAGAAACAAATTTTCTAGGAAGGGGATCTACTTCCCCCCGTTCAGATAAAAAGTGCAATTTTCTGCAAAAAAAAACCTTTAAAATAAAAAACAACGGCAACACTAACAATATCATACTATATTTTTTTTCAAACCCAAAATTCATTTTTTTTAATTTACAGTTTAATTCAAAGTTTTTTTATTTTCAAAATATATATCTTGAAAATCTATAACTCAAAATACTTTGAATTAAACTGTAAATTAAAAAAATGAATTTTGTTTTTCGTAAATTCACGTAATTTTTTTGAAAATTGCACCCTCCGCCCCTCCCGGATGGAAATAGACCCCCTCTCCCATACGATTTTTGTCTTCTCTAAGCTTTTTGTCACACCTTATGCAAATCATATGCTTGGGAATTATTAGTCAGGACAGACGTTAACTCACTTTATTGTGGCTTTCGATTCTATTAAGTAAAGTAGATCATATACTTAAGTCGAGTGTGTAGGTATTTTTTGAATATTTTTTATTATAATATAGAGCTCGTGTTATATTTTCTAAAATCTCAAATGTATACCACAAGTTCACAAACCCTTCAGATACAAACATATTTACCTACACTTACACTCAATATTTCCTAAAAAAATAAATATGACATGTTTGCGAAAGGTAGATCTAAAAACTCTTAAATTGCTAATCTCTGAGTGAATACCTTATCTTCTACCCCTGATATATTTGTTTGTTATAATATATTTAGGAATGCAAAGATCTGGCATGAAAATAAAATCATAAAAAATTCATCATATATTCGTATCCTTCATTTTAACTTAAGTTAAAAAAAAAAAAAATCCAATGGAGCTCCACGAAAAAAAAAAGAAAAAAAAGTTCAACGGCTTCGAAACTAAGCTCTTCCATCTTTATACGTATATGCCCTTCTTCAACCCTATGCAATATGACGTATTTACACTTTCACATTAAATGTAATGCATTTGCATGCGAGACCGGAAGTACCTCTAGTCTCTACTTACTGCCTCTAGAGAGTGAGACGAAATGAAAAAAAAAAAAAATTCTGCTTCTTTTTTTTTTATAAATAAGGTTCAACGGCTTTTCCCGTGCAAAATGTCATCAGAGCATCGTCAGACTTTCCTGTTTCGAGTCAACAAAAAAAAAATTATAAACTTCCATTCCTTGCTATATATACAGTAGATCCGACAAAAGAGCATGATTCATAATAATAATTAGTGGCCCTGTAAATGCGCTGCTACTATAAGTATATGGACAATACAGACCTTTGACCCGGTTCGTATATATGAAAAAAAAACCGTCCTTCCACGGTACGGAAACCTTTTAACCCCTTCCTCATTTGAATTTTTTTTTTCAGCATCTTTGTCATATGCCTCTGCACTTACATAAAGCTCCTCTGGGCCCGGCTTATTTATGGTGCGAAGGTGATGCTGTGGCTGATGTTTCGTAATGCGGGGCTTATAGAAGGGCAAACATGCAAGAGCTCAACGCTAAAAAAAGCTACATAATAATTAATTTGATGATGGAAAATATGAGGTATTCGGAGAAAACCTTGGTATGAGGCGACACGAGTTTAGGTCACAATTATTACTGATGGGAGGCACACTTGAGAATGAAAAAAAAAAAATCATTATTTAACTGAGTACGATTAATGGCAATTATTAAAACCTCCTCTCCATATTCTTGGTTGCCTTGGAGTTATATTTGCTTGAGAGGCTTACGTAATTATGATTTATGTTTAATTTTTTTTTTCAAGATGAAACGAGTATAAGCCAGAAGAACGGGCGTAGCAGCGAGAAATGGAAGCTGGTATATATGGATGCACTTGTATAGAATTCAAGTTGTTGTGAGAAATCGGAAATCAAGGCGTTAAGTTTGTTGTTTTTTTTATTTTACACAAATTAGGAAGCCAAAATAATTTTAAAACCTTGCCAATTATTCGCATGAAAGAAGGTATTTTAATTGTTCACCTCCAAATTGTTTTTATGCAAATCAAATTGCCTGAGTGTTTTCCTAAAGTAATTAAAAAGAAAAAAAAATAGAATTGCTATTCTAATTCTATTTCACGCCTTTTACACCAATAAACACACCAAAACCATAAAAAAACCAACACTTAAAATGTCCATTTCAAATTTATAGTTGTTCATTTAACGATTAAGACATAAATTTCAAATTCTTGTCGTCGTCGTTCTATTCGTGGTCGCATGGCTTCACAAAGGAAGTTTCTAGTATATGAAAAAAAAAAAAATTCCTAACAACCCTTCACAAACCATTAACAAAAAAAAAAAAACGCGATGGTCTTTTTTATAAGAAATCTAAAAAAATCATAACGAAAAAAAATAAAAAATTCATCCCTCTATAATTATAAAAGCCCTTGTAAAGTCAGAAATTCTACATAAGGTGATGACGATGAAGAGAGGACGACCCAATAACCTAATCAAAAGACCGTAAAATGAAACACACCTCTTCTTCTTCTTTAATCTTATAAGAGGTGAATTTCCCTTCAAGTTATCCTTAATAGTTTTTTGTGTGAAACCATAGTGATGATGATGACGACGACGCACGGAAGGCTTCCGGGTTGCACAAGGATTTCAGTGATGTTCTTTTTTTTTTTACTCTATCACCTTACATTTGCTAAGAGGAACAAAAAAATCTATGAAAAAAAAATCCTTAAGAAAAATAGAAGAAAAATACACTGAGAAAAATAAAAAAACTGATATTTTTTAAATACGAGAAAGTAGAATTACATAATTATCTGTATTTTGGAATTAAAAGAAACATTCCGTGGCTTAAGTGTGGTTGACTGTCATGCCGCGCCGCACAGTGGGCCCAAGTGATGTTTTGCGTCTCAAAAATCTGCAACTTTTTTGTTTCTCGAAATAATTCTGTGAAATTTTGCACTCATCATCTTTAATGTATTGCGTATCAAATAACACAAGTTTCTTAAGTATAAGTGGATCGGATGTTACTAATAATTCAAAAATAACTTTGAATTCACCATCCAAGCACTGTTTATTATTTTTAACAAAACGATCTTTTGTTCTAGAAGCTTTATTCCAGCGATCATAGAAATTTGACATAAAGTTTTTACTGATACACGATAAACCATTTTCAAGTTTTGTATCTGTTAATTCAAAGTTATAATTCAGGTAATTTTTAAGCTCTGTTAAATTGCTTTCATTGTAGTTTATAAAATAAGTACTCAATTCATTTTAAGAAAACACAAATTCACCCATTTTTAACTTTTTTTCGCACGTTTACCTGATTTTCAATAATTTAACCCGCAGTCTCACAAATTTCCCTTCATAAATTTCAAATAAACATCAAGAAAGTATAAAATCATTAAAAAACGGTAGTTTGCAACCGTTATAAAACAAAATAAAGCCCAACAACTTAAAAAAAAAAACTAAAAATTTAATCTTAATTTTTTTGTTTTGTATCTACCTTATTATAAGCTTATCGCTCTTGATTAAAGGGGGGCAGATTGGGGCAAAAAATTTTTCTTTTGTCTTCTTACTAATGAAATAAGGAATAAAATGCACTATGAAAGTAAACAGCGGAAGACAGCGGAACCATTTAAAACCTTAATCAAATATAAAAACATAGGAAAAAGAAACATGTCAACAACAATAATTAAATTTAGTAAAGTAGTTTATTTTCATTTTTTAAATTTTAATTGATTTGAAAAGCTAAAACAACAAGCTATCCAACGATATATAACACTTGTGTGCTCACATTATAAAGCACTTGAAGAAAACTCTATTAAATACGTTCTTTATTTCGCCATTCCTATAGGGTTGTGTCTGGCGACCATTTTAGGTACCCATATTATTGTACCATGCACTTATTTCACAAAATTTTTATTGCAGTACAAAATTTGACCTTATGTAGATTCATTTTCATGAAAATTACAGCTTCCACAATAATTTTGAAAAAAGCATTTTTGAGACGCAAAATGCCATTTAGGTCCACTGTGCGCCGCTGTGGTCCAAAAAGCTAAAAGTCGTGGCAAAAATAAAAAAAAATCCTATATATATCATTTTTTGTTTGATTTTTTATAAATACTTTTTTTTTTAATTTTTCGTTTTTGATTTCTAAGTAGGAATATAAACAGAACTTCAAAAATAGTAAATAAAATGATTTTGTGATAACTTGTTTCATTTATATACTTGAAATGACCTCAGGAACTCATCGTTTTCTTCTGAGGTAGTGATTTCGGGACACCCTTTATAAAGCTTTTCAAAGTTGGATAATTGAGCTCCTTTAATTTCTTGTTTGCAATGAAGGCAAATTTCATGAAAATATTTAAAATTTATTTATTAAAAATGTATTTATAAAAACTCCAACAAAAAATGATATATCAATAAAATGGAGCATCTGTTCATAACTCTATGTTTCAAATCAGGTTCTCCATTTTGTCTGATCTTCAAGAGTGAGGTCTTAAATCAAAAAAATGTCAAGCTACGTTTTGGTATACACATTTTTTGGTGGTGTCCAGAAAATGAACACTAGAAAGGGTTGTATAGTGTAGTGACTGTCGCTTTTCAAAATACAAAAGTTGATGAAAAATTATAAATTACTGAGGCGATTATACACATCTCAACTATTTTTAAATGGCGGAGACAACGTACAATTTTCTTACGAATCCGCAGGAAAGAGGCATGAGAGGCACTTTTTCATGACAAGAAATACTCTTGCAGGATTAGTCACTTCTTAGTGAGGGGAAATATTTCCGAAGAAATAGAATAGGAGGTGAATAGACTCGATCCCCAGACCGTTACAATGTGGTTCAAATTACTTTTTTTAGTTGTAAAAATCATAACTTTTAACTAATACAATTTTTTCCTAAAAAGCAATTTGAAATTCCATAAAATTAGTAAATTTTAACAAAATAGCTGCCATGGTGTTTTGGAATTATTGGCTGAAGTAAGATTTTCAATAAAAAAAAGTAATAAACAGAAAATAGAATTAAGTAAAATTTTAAAAAAACAGTGGTAAATAAATGTTCATAGCTATTTAAGTGGTTTTCCAAAAAAAGAAAATGATAAAAACTGTTAATGTATTAGTCTAAGAGCTCGCAGCAGATTTTTAGCGTGAAAGGAAACCAAACGATATTTATACCCATATGTAGTCCTGGGGAAGGTGATAACGAATACGTTCGTCTGCCAGTACGTAGTGGCAGCGTTTCCAAAAAAAAGGCCATCAAAAGTACAACTTTTCTGAAAATAGGAATACCGAGGGAAACCACTGCAAATGCATCGCATCCCAACGACCTCGATTCCCTGATTACAAATATTGTTTCGACAGACGTCTAGGTGGCCGCAAAACCACTGACAGACGTCGCCGAAAATGCATTTTTTTTTTGCGTTTTTAGACTTTTAGGAAACCACTTAAAATCGATGGCATCCGAAAGTCCTCGACTCACTGACTGCGAATATTGCCACGACAGACGTCTAAGTGGCCGCAAAACCCCCGACAGACGTCGCGTCGCCGAAAATGCATTTTTTTTTTTCATTTTCGGAATTTTGGGAAACCACCTGAAATGTATCTCAAATGAAAGGTCTTGACCCCCTGAGTGCAAATATGTACACGACAGACGTCTAAGCGGCTGCAAACCCGCGACAGACGCGATTAAAATCGCGGATTTTTTATTGAAATTTTTATATAACTGGTAAAACACACCAAAAAAGATTGCAATCGGTAGGGCTTGCCAACAGGAATATAAATATGTAAAAAAAAGACGTTTTGGGTTCCACCCAACAGCTGGAAATCGCGGATTTTTTAAATTTAATTTTTTTTAAAGGGCTTTTGAGAGAAACCACTTGACATGTATCTTAAATGAAAGGTATTGACTTCCTAAAAATTAAAATATAAGGGACAGACGTTGGGGTACCGATAAACTGACGACAGTCGCGATAAAAGTCGCGGATGTTATTATTATTTTATCAGTTCAATTTTAGTGGTAAACTTTTCAAAATTAGATCAGTCAAAAGGTTTTGACTCCCCAAAAAAGAAAATGTCAGTGACAGACGCTTTGAGTTACACCAAACTGTTTAAATCCGCAAAATAAGTCGCGGATGTTATTATTGTTTTGTTCGTTCGATTAAAGTGGTAACCTCTTCAAATCTAGCTTAATCAATAGGTTTTGACTTCCTGAAAAGCAAAATGTCAGTGACAGACGTTTTGAGTTACGCCAAATAACTGAAAACAGCGATAAATGTCGCGGATGTTATTATTATTTTGTCCGTTAGATTAAAGTGGTTACCTCCTCAAATCTAGCTAAATCAATAGGCGTTGACTTCCTGAAAAGGATTATGTCAGTGACAGACGTTTTAAGTTACGCTAAACTATTAAAATCCGCAAAATAAGTCGCGAATATTTTGTTTCCTTTTTTTTTAATGGAATTGCCTACATATACAATATTTCTTTTTGGCAGGAATTTACAGGTGTTCTAATTTATAACAGTTATAACAGTTTTTCTCTGTTAAAAGTATGCCCACCGGCGACTAAGGGCCTTGGACCGCATAAACAGTACCATCATAAACAAAACTTTTATACAAAATGGTATTTCTTTAGTAAATTGCTTAATTATTTTATATTTCTTGAACTTACAAAAAATAATCTAATAAATGTATAACAAATAAAATAGTTATAATTTTGTTTCATATCTGCTTAGTTAATAAGCGGAGTTTGTTTGTTAAAATAAAAAAAAATAAATAGTTTTTGTAATTTTCAATTTTTGCAAAAACTAGAGGATTTTCAGTTTTTGATTATGAATAGATAGTAATGTCATGATGTGAATGTACCATAATTTTTAATTTTAGCCAATAATGTCATATATCTACAAACAGATGTAAAACGAGTTTTTTTTGCCTAAGATTTCTGAATTTGGTCTCGTATATTGATTATTCCAGCAGGACGGAAAATATTAATTTTTTCTTTTGAAACACCTTCCTTGAGATAATATGTAAAAGGTACACATTCACTATATTATTTTTGGGGACAAAATAAACTTCTATATATTTTCTTACCTTTAGTTCGCAGGCTTGTTCCATCATTGTTCCGGAACTGATGAAGATAGAAGTAATAATAATTATTATTATCAAAGTATACCATAACTGTTCTCGTCCAAAAAAAAAAAAAAAGAGAAGAAGAGATAAGATGGCATTTTTGCTTAATGTAGTTTGATGTTGTTTTTTTGTTCTTATATAATGGCCACATGTGGCCATCATAACTTTTGTAATTTCCTCATTTTTATGGGATGTTCTCACATGAAAACATTTATCTAATGACAAAGTTAGAGTTCCTCGGAGGGAATTTTTTTTGTTATCCTCCCCTCGCATTAGAATGTTGGAAGCTGTCCATAATAGTTTACCCAACTGGGTGGAAATATACTATAATAGTATCTACTTTGTGACATACTTATTTATAAAACCATCAGAGTATCTTGTCTTATATAGGTATGATTTGTAAAGAGCTTTTTGTATGACAGACGACAGTGTTGTGTTTTCTTTTTTTAATTTTACTTGGTTTTATGTTCTTTGTGAAGCTTAAATGGGATATGCATTCTTCTGGACCTGTCGAACACTTTATGGTTAATTACATTTTTGCCAAAAGTTTGTAGGCTTGAAACAAAATTACTGTAGTATTATGATTTGTTGTTATCAACTTTATATGGACAGTTTTACGAGCTGTGTTTGACCTGAAGAAAACATGAATTTTCAATTTTCAAAAATCTTTTAGTTGCCATATATTTTGGTATTATAATTACAAACCACAAAGGATATATCTACTTAACTTTTTATCTAATTAAATATTGAAGATTATTAAATAATATTAATGGTAGGTACTTACGTTCTTATTGTGTACCTATTTACTGTCAGTTTTCTGTCAAAACCTTGTAAGTCCAGAAATAATATTTCCAATAATGTTTTTTTAGCTAGAAAAAAATCCTTGAGTTTCAAAATCAATGCCTCGTTACTGTATAATTATTCCTCTTGTCTCTTTAAACAAATTTTAAAACCTTCTGAGTCCCAAGAATTTCATTTTTTTTTAAATTGGTGTGTTGTGTTTCATGAATTATAATTTATCGTTTTAAATTTGCGACGTTTTGACAGAAAACCAAAGATATAGTATATAGATTTGTTCAGCTGCATCATCTTCCACATTGGTCCAGCAATGCCGTGATGAGCTCGCCAGCCTAAACGTGAATCTCAAGGTGACACTTATCTGGGTTCCAGGTCACTGTGGCATTGAGGGAAACGATCAGGTTGACGAACTAGCCAGGCAAGGTTCAGCCCTTCATGTCTCACTTGGGGAAAGAGTCAACATTCCACTTGGAGTCATGAAGGGCAATATATTCTCTATTTTTCTTACCGAATCCAATCGCAGGTGGGGCAATTTGTCAAATTGCATCATTTCTAGGAAGATTTAGCCCACCTATAGTAAATCCCGAACAAACGACTTAATACGCAGACCCAGGTGAGACATAGCGATGGGTCGTTCCAACATGTACAGGACACTGGCCAATTGGAGACCATGCAGCGAAGCTAGGTATTCCCAACAATAATCACTGTCGTAGTTGCGGGGACCAGCAGGAAAAGGAAATAGTCATTCATTTCCTCTGTAAATGCCCCGCTTTGGCCAGAAAAAGAGCTCAGTCACTTGGAAAAGCTTTTTTCAGTGACCTAAACGAACTTTCTGAGATGAGGATCAAAGATTTGATCTCCTTCCTTAAAGAAACGCACTGGCTCTAGGATAAACCTCAGTAGCCACTGTACATTTTTAGTAGAACAAAATGATCGTTCTAAGGGGACAAACCTTGTACGTCTCTGAGCCAACCGAAATTCTGATCAATATGGCATGTTGCTGCGAGACTCAGGCAACCCAAACCATTTCCATCCACAGGTCCTACGAGTTATGGTATCAAAACGGCGCACTCTAGCCATTTCTACCTACCTATATAGATTTGTAGTTTCTTAGTTTTTTTTGTAGTAAATTTTCTTAGCTATAAAATTCGTCTTAAATATTTTATTCTGTTAAAATTATGGTGGACAAAAAAAGAAAGTATTTGGGGGCTACGACCCGTTTAATATTTTAAGTGGCGCTCATAACAATAAAAACAAATTAAAATTTCTTTGGAAAAGCATGGGAAGCTTTAAACCAAATCAAAAATTCATCTTTCCAGACATTATTCCAAGGTCCTTTAAAACTCGACTATACATTACCGGTTTTGTAACACATCCAACCCAAGAGCATAAAAAGATGATATAATAAGAAAAACCGAAAAATGGTGGAAAAGGAAGATGGGGGAAGGTTTCCGGCTTCACGACTAATCGTTTCATTGTTTTGCAAATATTTAGGTACTCGTATACAAATGCACTAAAAAGTTATTTAAATTTCCGTAAAATTATTTACCGGGACTATGGTGGAGCGAAACGCTTGAAATATCAATTTCAGCAAATATCTATGGAGAAACTCTTTCCAATTTACGAAGGTCATGAAAAAGTATACACAACTAGATCGCGCACGAACTTGCTCTTGTAGTTTATTACTTTAATGTAGATAAATTTTAATGAAAAAACCTTTTAAAATAAAAATAAATTAGATTTTTTGTTTAATTATATTTTGTTTATACACAAATTATTTTTAAAATTATATTAAATGCAATATTGTTAATACTATTCAAAAGCGACCTGTAGAAAAATTATAATAAAATCACTCGTCATTAAAAAAAACTCTACGTGAATAACTAAAAAATAGAGCAATTTCCTCAAAAATTCAAATTCGAATATTTTGTAAAAAACGTTTTAGATACGCTAAAACAGAAATTCGAAATTCTCCTCTAGGAAATCATATAAAATGCTCCCTACCAAATTTTAGCCTCTTGTTTAGATTACTGTAGAGTGAAGACTTACAGACGCACACAGAATGAGTGACGGTATATGATAAAACCCTCCTTTTCGGACTTTTCTTTCATCGTAGTATTAACTTTGAATACAACATTGAAATTTTTTTCAACACGAAATCAATAATTGCCATATCGAGTAAGTAAGAATGTAAAACTTAATTTGAATTTTAATTTCAAACAAATGCAAATCTTTATCTTTACCATTATATAAAGACGAAACGATAATTTAGCTTATCACGCGAAATCTCAGAAACTATTTACCTGATTAACTTGAATTTTTTTTACAATATTCTTAATGCTTAGAAGATTGTAAATAGCAAGTTTTTGTTTATCTAATTTGTTTGTTTATTACGAAAATTAAATTTTTTAAATTTTTGGTCAACTTTTTTCTTGATATTGACCCACATATTCACTTATAATCCCAAACTAATTGATACTTAAAAAAAAACAAAAATTATTTCCAAAAGTCAATTTTTGTATGCAAATTTTAAACCCTAAATTTTTTCTTAATTATGCATACAACCTGAGAAATAAATATAAACAAATGTCTAAGTCATTAACTTTTTCTTTTTTTTTAAATCCAGAAATTTAATTCAATCGCATTCACGAGGTCGCTGCTTTGTTTCATTTCATATCATTTCCACCCTCTTGCATTTTCTCTACCTCCCTTATTTTTTTTTATTTATGTTGTGCAGGTTTCTCTTTGTTTACTCTTTTCTTTTTCCACTCAATTTTTTTTCTCACATTCTTTTTTTGCAAAATGAATTGTGAAAGAAAAATGGAACATTTTGAGTATAACGCTGCAGGCAGGGATGGCCGAACTAACGCTTTTTGGAATAAACTACATTTTTTACATTTTTTAAGAACTCACTCACATTTATCAAAACGTTAGTGTATAATGTATAAACTTTTTGTTAATAAGATGAAATAGAAATAAGGTACGGGTAGCGGTAGCCCTATTTAGTACTATCGGTATATATGTATGTTAGTATTAATTCTTAAATTTTTGCCAAGCAAGGCGAGGACGGGTCTACTAGTTATCCATAAAAACTAAAAAAAATAATTTTTGCGACTCAAGTTAAAGCCACAAATTCAATTAAAGAAATAAAATATTTCTGAAAATTTGTTAAATATTTTAGCGGGATTTTGAATGTATAAAAAAAAACTATGCGAGCAACAAATTCAGGATTTTGCCCAGTTGTAGGAAAATTCAAATTCTAGCTTAAACTTTTCTTAGATTAAAAAATAAATAAACCATTCCTTTGGGTGCGTGTTATTGGCAGTATTATGATCCCCAACAAAATAAAAAAAAGGCCCAAAAATAAATATGAAAAATAAAACCTAAATTTGTTTCAATTTTCGACAATGAAATAATATACCAAACCGCCATACAAATACTTTCCAAAAAAAACAAGAACATTTGTTGCCCTTAAGAAATCAATTCCACTTGAATTTTAATATTGAGCATTGAGCACACATTTTTCAATGCTCACAAGGCAGTAGATTAGCTGAAAAAATCGTGCGTTCAGCTACTCTATTACTCGCCGATGGTTTCCGTCATGATCCTTACATTGAAACATGATTGGTGCATATCTAAACATGATAATAAGCATATTTACAAGCTCTGAGTCTTCGATTAGCTGATTTTCTTAACGTTGTTTAAGAAAGACAATGATGTTTTATGAAGCTGAAGATCGCTACATCGAAAGAAAAAAAATTGTTTAGAAGAAAATCTGATAGATATATTCAAAAGGATTTTTCAAAACTTTAAAGAACATATTTTTTTTTGTTGTTTAATATTTTTTTTTCATTAAAAATGACTTAATTTAAATTCTTGATTCAAAATAGGTTTTAACAGCCTTTAAGTCCTATAAAAATTGGCGTTTCGTCCCGGCGATCTCACTTATACTCATCAGCTGACTAGTGAGGGCCTTGTCAATGCGAAATTTTTGCTAAGTTCAGTTCATCGAGTGACGAGAATCTAGTGTGAACTAATATCCAACAAGACTAGAATTTCGAATCATTAAAATTGGAAGTTTTTGTTTTTGTTTTTTGCCCGTGGCCTGGCATAGTTTATTTAAGAAGGTTTTTTTTAATAATATAAATTCTATATACTACTGAAATACATCAGCCAAGTAGAAGACTTAGCATTATTTTATTTGGACCAATTCGAGAGAATCCACGCCACAATAATTCTTGTGTGATCAAAATAAAATATTGTATAAGAAGAATGGCTTTATTTTTTTGTATCTGTTAAAATTTTGTACCATGATAACTGACAAATTTACAACAAAACTTAAGACCCTTACAACTCGGAGATGAAAAATAATGAAGGCTTTCAAAAATTGCCTTTCGAAATTTAAAAAAAAAAATTCTATAAGAGTGAAAAACTTATTTGTGCCACGAATCGACATTTAAATAATGAAACATTTTAAATATAAAAAAAAAATATTTTCGTTCGCGAATTTAAGTCCTCAAGTGAAAATTGAATATCATTTACGAACTACAAAATCGGAGTTTTTTTTTTTAAACAAAAGAGCATTTAGCTAGCTGAAAATTCAGGTCAAATAAAAAATGTTTATTTTTGTCGAGAAGAAAATTTAAAAAATCTTTAAATTTAAAAATTAAAAGTATAAATTACCTTTTTTTCAAATTTTTTTTTGTTCCTCGGTTAGATGTAAACATCTTCAAAGGGCTCTTTAAAAATCTTTGCAGGCAGGCGTTTTAAATTTGTCTCGTTAAGAATTTCGATATTTGCTCTATTAACTTGTTCTTAAAGCCGTTTTCTCTGCTTTAGGGCAAAACTATTTTTTTCAGTCTGAAAAATATTTCCAACAAAATTTAAATAAACTCTTATCACTGTATAGATACTATTTAAGTTCTTAATTAAAATAAAATTTAAATGAAAAAAAGTACGTATACGCCACAGTGACTTCTTCGATGAAACTACATTAATTGCTGTTAATTATTTTTTTCAATAAGTCATGTTTATACATATGTAGATATTTTTTACATTTTTAAATTTTCTTATACATATGTATATTAAACAACTTTTATTTATTCTTTTTATTTCAGATAATTCAAGGACTGAACGATTCAAACTAAAATCGTAAGTATACTCAAATCTTTATTTTTTTTTATTTTTATTTATGAAACAAATGTTTTACAGTTAAGTTTATAAAATAATAATATTCTAATTAATTTAATAAATTGAATATTATTATTTGGATAACATTTTAACAACTTTAAAATTCATTATTTTAGTGTTAAAAAATGTGAAATTTTCACTCGGAAGTATTTTTTTAAAATTCAATCGTATCATTCCTAGAAGTTCTATGGAGAGAAGCCTACATGTGTAGAGCCTTTAAAAACATTAATCTCATAATTCAGTAAAATGTAATTCTTTTTTAAACCTTGAATTGTAAATTTGCCATTTTATATACATACATATATACATTTTTTTTTTCTAAAATTTATAATGGGAATCCATCCAAGTGCTTTGAAAGGTTGTATCCATTTTACTTATTTTTATTTATTCATTAAGGGAAACAAAAAAGTTTTAATTTTTTTTTTTTTGAATATATTCTCTGTCATCAATTACCCGTTCTCGCATATGGGGGCTATTGCTAGAGCTCTGCTGGTGGTGTGACGGGAGCCGCTTTCCTCAATAAGCATCAACAATTCAAAAGAATCTTTTTTTTATTATTATTAGTTAGGTAGGTATATAAATAAACCCTGTGCCTGACTTGACAATGGCAATCCTTACTCTTTATTTTTGTATTCCTCGCGACGAAAAGCGACGACGAGAACTGAGAGGAAGAACACAAAAGGATATCAAAATGCAGATGGAACCCCTTTTGACTGGCAAATGAACACACAATCTTAAATGTGCGAGTGAGGAGGATAGATAAGAAGGGAGGTTCGTTGGTTGGTTGGGTATAAATGGGAACAAAAACAATGACTTTGCTTAAGGCAAAAAAAAAATAAAATAAAAAAAATTGAAAATCTAAACCTTTCTCAGAATTTTATTATTATTTCCTTTTTTTTTTGTTTTAGATTTTAATATATTCTAGTAAAACCCTGGAAATGCTAGGGAATCACCTTTTATATTTTAAACTTTTACGAGTATATTATACTTTTTCGAGCTATTCCAGATTTTAATATATTTTACACATAGATGTTCTCATAGATACTTACCTACCTCTGTATGTATAATATGCACCATAGGTAAATGCAGGACGAACCCGCATAAAACTAGGTCAAGAACAAAGAAGCTTCTCTGGGTAGGTATAATATCTATATACTAACAACATCACTACTGACAGAGGAAAAAAAGGATTTGCATTAATGCATTTCTGCACTGGAAAATGTTGCACCACCAAAAGACAAATGCACTCAACTTTGTGAGTAATCTTTTCATCTAGTATGCAGGATCGTATCTATTTTTAATACAAAATTTGGAAGAGGGAACTCTTTAGTAAAATAGTCTTTTTAGAATTTTAGCAGGTTTTACTGAGGTTTTTAAAAATAGAATAGCGCATCTATACCACAAATAAGGTTCTTGCGATTCGGGCGATTCAAGACGCAAAATTATAATTCGTTTGTTGAGTAATCTTTAGGCTTTCGAAAAAAATTATTCTGAATCGCGTGAGCCGCATATCACTTTCAAAGTTTTTAAAGACATTTAATTAACTTATATAGTTATGCATCTAAGGCTTCTTAAATAAGTAGGTGTCTTCGTTTGTCTGATAATTTAAATTTTTAAAATGTTGAAAATAATGCGCGATTTGCAGCGCCATTCAAGTATATATCTGCGAATAGCGACCAACTTTGGGTTCTTCTCAGTTAATGTCAGAAATAATGCTCAGGCAGTCCACAAGACCAGAGTCCAAAAGTTTTTGAGTACAATTTAGTCCCTCAATTGAGTCCTTGAATCGCTTAAAAAAATTGAATTTTCCATCTAAGAGGCAAATAAGTTCCTTGTTTGGGAACTTCTCTGTTATTTTAGAAGGTAGTATAGACAGCCCAACTAAACAGGGTATTACTTCTCACTCGTTGAGTACCCTTAAGGATCTTGTATAAATATTTTGTTTTGAATCGCATCTCACTTTTAATGCTTTGCAAGACATAAAACAAACTAACATTAGCTGTACATCTACGGACTACTGCTTTAATAATGTTCTTAAGGCATTTTTTAAATTTAAAAAAAAAATGGGAAATTAAGCGCGATTCGCGTGATTGAAATATTAATGAGCAAATAATATAATATAGTTATTATTAGTCACTTTTGAAAGTAGTGCATAAGCAACTTCCTTAGTTTTTGATAAAAATTAATTAATTATTTTATTTTGAAATACGATTAAAATATGATTGTTTGCACATCTTAAGCAAATATAAAGCTCTATATTCTCTGTTATTTTAATTGGAAATCTCGACGGTTTCGCCAGACACGCCAGGAGAGCGCACACGGTGAGTGCACTCAAGGCTTACAAAAATATTTTAATTTGAATCGTATCTCTCTTTACATGCTTTGCGATTAACATAATATGATTGCGAATTTAAGGCTCGTAAGGTCCTAGTTTTGGGGACGTCTTTTTCATTTTTGAAGGTAATCTTGATAGCCCCGTAATTACACTTAAGGCTCCACTCAATTTTTTTATTTTGAATCGCGTGAATCGCTTCCTACTTTTAATGCAAGATATCTTAATTTTTTAGGTCTTGAAAAGTTTTTTCTTAAGAAACAGTGTTCTTTTCTGTTATAAGAAAATTGTAAACAAATATTCAAATATTCCAAATTTTGTTCTTGAATCATAAGACACTCATTTGGAAAAAAAAACCAAAAGTCCGGCAAAAATAAAAAAAATCGGTGTTTTTTTTTTTTAATTTTTGTTTTGTTTTTTATTTCTAATAGAGATATAGACAGAGCTTCAAAAAGAGCAAAGAAAATATTTTTTTTTTTTAATTGTTTGTTTTATAAAGCTTTTTAAAGTTGGGCAATTTTGTTCTGGACTAAAAAAAATAACAAAAAACGAATTTATTTATTTTCTTTATTGCAATTATAGCATATTCCATGAAAATCTTGTTTTTCTTCAATGTTAGGGAGTTTTTTTATTCGAAAATAAATTAAAATTTCATATAAATTTCACATCCCGCTGAAAAATACCCAGGATATTTTAGCCTGACTATTTGTTAAACCACATGCAACCAATTGCAGCTGCAACTTTTTGCAATGTTTTGAGAAAATGTAATTTGTTTAAAAAATAAGTATGTTCTCGGTGCTAAATCTTGGTCTTAAAACCAAATTTACTTTTGGAATGTTTGAGTTATTTCCCTTCTCAAAAGAGCTAAGAACGTGAAGTTTTCTCCTTATTTGAATAAGAAAACGTTTTGTTGTTATCTTGATCGTAAAAAAATCCGCCCACTTACACGCCCCTTTTTTAATGAAGTGACGATTGCTAAAAAAAATATATTTATAATTCTTTGAGCAAACTATACTGATTGTTATATTGAGCATTAAATTTTTATAGTTCGCCCACTTTAACGCCCCTTTTTTAATAAATTACTCCTAAACTAAAAGAGTTTTTGAAACTAAAGTAGGTCTAAAGTAGGAATAAACGTTGACAATAAAGAAAATTGTAATCGTTTATCTTTTTTATTTTTTTGAAACCTACCAAAAGTAGGTGATCAAATTTTTTATTCTCGACTGAAAAGGTAAAGTATCGTAAGTCATTTTTTAAAATTTTTCAGGAGAGCAAAAAAACTGTCGAAAGAAGATTCAAAAAAACTTTTTAAACATAGACTTCTGAGAATGAACTTTTTAGAGGTCAAATTTTATGAACTTTTTTTTCAATTTATTGTAAAAAGATATTGGTAATATTTATTGAGTTATAGGGCAAAATATGACTTAAGATAGTTTGCCTTTTTTGATTTGTTTTAAATTATTGATTTTAAAAATCTTAAGTCGATTTAAGGATAATTTTTTTGGGGGGTTTGCACGCGGTAAAGTACCTTAAGTCCACTTAAGATGTTTGACCTTTTCACAATTATTACAAAATCTAATGATGAAATAATCTTAAGTATACTTAAAATTTCTTAATTCGCTTCAACACAACATCTTATGTGGACTTAAGACAGTTTACCTTGTGTCAATATGCTATTTTCCAACATAAGATGATTTTTTTTTCCTTTATAAAAAAGAAACGGAGTGAGATAGAAAAATTCGGATAACACAGAACTGTGCGCCTCTGTGTTGGTAATAGGGTTCATTAAAAAAAAGCAAATCATCTTAAGTCGACTTAAGATACCTTACCTTTTCAGTCGAGATTGACTTAATAAAGTCTACAAGCGATATCGATATCAAAATACCTTCAAGGTTTCACGGAAACGTCAAAATGAAGATTTATATATTATGGCTACATCATCGGATCCAATTATTTCATCTTTGAGGCACGTGAGATCTCAAAAAGAACTGAAAAAGAGTTATTGTCCAGAACTAGTATGTCTATTAAATTCTGAAAATAATGATGATTCCAATGACTTTTTTAATGAAAATTTAAATTTACAATTATTAAAAAAAAGACGTATTATGTATTTTATTTTATTTTATTTTATTTTATTTTATTTTATTTTATTTTATAAAAAAAATTATTTATTAAAATGTTGGTCCGTTTATTTTTTCCCTACACTGTCTCACATAAAATTAGTGACTTAAGCAGTTTGTAAGATATGTCGATGAGCCACAAAATAAAAAAAATACTGTTTAGATACTTGCAAAAAAATCAAAAATTGGTTCTTTAATTTTATGCATCTGCACTGCTGTAAAAAAACTTATTTTGGAACTGTGAACAATTTAATAGCCGCAGACTTTTTTTTGTTGTTACAAAAGTCGTAAAATGTAAACTGCTTTTAAAGTTTTTCTCTAATTCCTTCTTCTGTTAGTTTCTTTTACAAAGATGATCTTAATTCAGTCTAAGATTTAGAAACATCCTGTGTAGAAATATTTTTAAAAATCACTATTTTTATAGCCTTGGAAATTTCCTTGAGTTGTATTGAGTTGTAATTGTAGCGATATCTTTATGCGTTCAAAAGCTAAGATTTTTGCAAGCAAAAAAGTCATTTTGGACCACAGTGCGTTGACCGATAAAGAAAATTGACTTGGAGGTTAATTTGTTTACAATTTATACAATTAATTTAAGAAATGGTATAATGTCTTCCTATTTTGCATTAAATCAAATTAAAAAAAAAATAAAATAAAATAAGACAAAAAAAAAATAAAATTAAAAAAAAATAAAATAAAATAAGACAAAAAAAAATTAAATTAATAAAATAAAATATGTAAAACAAAAAAAATAAAAATAAAAAATAAAATAAAAAATAAAAATAATGAAATAAAATAAAAAAAAAATAAACAATTATAAAATAAAATAAACTTAAATAATAAAAAAAAAGTGTGAGTGCCGGGACTCACGGTTAAGATGTGTAAACATCAACATTCGTCCGAATGCCTCATAAACCGAGAGCCTACATCAAATTTAGGGTGTAGATGATAGCAAAAATTTACTGGTATTTTTATATAGATCTTAACTTTTCATAAGCAAATTTGAAAATCGGTAATGATGCATGGAAAATGCGTTTTTTAGTTTACCGACAAAGGCCCCAACCATGCTTATAAAAAGTTAAGATCTATCTAAACATACCAGTGAATTTTTGCGATCACTCACACCCACAAACAGCAGTGGGCTCTTAGCCAATCATTAAAATTATATTTAAAAATATTTTCCAGTCAATGCTTATTTCATCTAATTTGCCAAAAAAGGCGGCCGTCTATGTTAAAACCCTGCAGCCATGATGAAAGCGCAGTCCATGTATTATATGGTCAGTCTAAGCAACCAACCACATTTCAACCCAAACTGAACTCGACTTTTTGATTTCGTATATAAACACTCAGCGTTTAGTTACTGAGCGTACATAGCGTTGAACGCATTCAATTTTCGTGAAGCTCAGAACAGAGATTATGGATAATTCATAAGTCTGCTATTACACGATGAATCTAGTTGCATGTGCCTTCTTCGAATTCTTCTTTGTTATTTCGTCCGCTGTTTCAAGTGCTATTACACGTTGAAACCAAAGTCATGAAACTAATTTGACAGTTCTCTTTATTTTTCATTTTCGTGTTGGGCTGTGCTCAAGCAATAAAAAAACTTTTTCTGTTTTTTTTTTTGTTTTCATTATTAGATATATTGAAGAAAGAAAGGTTTGTGTGCCTTTAAATGAATATCAGTCAAGAAAAGCAATCATTTATTTTATTTATGTTGTTTTTAAAGATGAATTTCTCATTTATGGAAAGCATATAAGCAGTGCGTTGCATCGAAATTTACTCTTTGAACAACAAAACCATATGAAGCTGAATAGTAAAAAACGGACAAGAGAAAAGAGAAACGTCAAATACTTGCATCGAAAATTTAACTCACGCGACACCGTCATTTTTTCCCTATCATCTTTTCGATTTTTTTTCTCTTTTGCACTTACGTAGTTCGAAAAGTCGCATGCGTCTAGATGCATCGTGTAATAGCAGACTAATCTCTGGCACAGAATCAAAGTCTCGACCACGGCTATTATCAATTTATTCCTGATGAGAATCAGGACTACAAGATATGTTACGTTTTTTTCACCCTACCCCCAGTATAGATGTTAACACATAAAAAATCTCTGGAACTGAAAGGAAAACAAAGTAAAAATACCGCTCTGGTCTCAAAGCAGTCATGTAATTGAAAAAAAGTAATGCAAAGAATACAAAATACGGATAATGCTAAAGAAGCGTTAAAAAGAGTCTCGTAAAACTTGGCCCACGACTCACAGGGCAACTGGTCTTCCATCTTATCTTTTTCTCTTTCGCACTCATTATGTTCGAATAGAGTCAGACGCAAAGAATCATCGTTTAATAGGGGCTTAATATATCCTCTAAGCAGCCAACCAAATTTGAACCCGAACTGAACTCGACCTATCGATTTCGTATATAAATACTCAACGTTTAGTTACTGAACGTACATATTGTTGAACGCACTCAATTTTCGTAAAGCTCAGAATCACGATCACGACCACGATCACGATTACAACGTTACGTTACGTTTTCTTTTCACCCTACCGCCAGTATAGATGTTTACACATCAATAAAACTTTGACTATCTGTATACCATTTAAAATGGGTATCATGGAGCTTACTTAAAAAGGTTAATCTAGGTCCTTTAAGACTGGCAACAATAAGAAACACAAATAAGAAAATATCGTGAATGAAATAGCGTGAAGAAGAATGACTAACATTACGCGCTTAACGTGATTCAAACCATAAATTGTAACTTTCTCAAGCTAGGTATCCATTAAAAGATCATTGTCTTTTCGGGTTCCATATATGATTCTCCCAATAATAAAAAAAAAATGTATTATCTTTTAGCCATCCAATATAAATATAAGGTATTAAAAATGTGCGATTAGCGCGATAAAAAAAAATTCCACTGCCTTAAGTTGTTGTACTGGTGCCAATAGTACCCAGAAGAAGTGATATAAACATTGTGTTAATATTATAAAAGTTTCCTGTTGAAGTTTAAGCTACTGGGCATTTTAATTCATTTGTGCTCCCTTCCGTATACGGCCCTGCTAACACCTGTCGGTAACTAGAAAAGACCATTTCTAAAAGTAACTCGTCAAAAGCAGAAGGTAAAAGCAAAACCGAACAAGTTTCCCCTTAAACTTGTTCAATTCAATTGAATTTGTTCATTGAATAGACAAGAGATAGAGATATCTTTTGCACAAGGCACAACATCCTTGGCAAGGACATACTCTGCTCGTATCTACCTATCAAATTATTACGTTGAATTTTTGTTGTAAAGAAACTCACTAAAGAGTGAAAAATCATTTGGATTTTGAATAATTTGTTTTTCTATTTTTTGTTTCATTTGTAGTGGGTGTGATTATGGGAAATTGAATCTAGGACGATGACATCGAGCACACAAAGCTCGCCGCCATATAGAATAAGGATGACCTAAAAAAGAGTCAAACGTACCTACTATACAAAAAAAAATATGGTTATCATCAGAATCTTTATATAGGATTAACATTCACATTTCGAGCTATGACTCTAAACTTCTGCAGAAACACACACAGACATACAATAAAAATCATAGGATATGATTTTTTTTTTTTTTTTTTACAAAAGAAAATGATCCTTTTTTTTTGTGCTTGTGGGAATAAAAATGAAACTCAAGTATAAATTTACTTAATTAAAAGACAAAATTCCACTCCTTTGGTGATATCTTTTTCTTTGTATTCTGTCATTTTTGTATGGCAATAATGTTTGATTGATTGATCAAATTTTACTTAATTAAATATTTTCAAGAATCAGTGGAGGTGGTAGTGGTGGACGGAGGGAAAAAAAAACACCTACAACTATTTAATGCTGTCAGAAAAATAAAATGATTGAAGAGGTGTGTTTTTTTTTATTTATCTATTTTATTTTATTATTTTTTGTTTTTCTGAAGTCACACTCAACGCGGCGGTGAACTGAAATGGAATTTATTTGTTAGATTTTTGATAATCCAGGAGAATTTTTTTTTTCTGGAGTTTAGACAAGTTTATTGGACCAATCCTTTATGGTCGTATAGTGATGGTGGTTTTTATAGCAGAATTTTTTTATTTTTTATTTTTGTGTGTATATTGTTTTGCATATCTTGATGGGTTTTGTCTTTTTCTTTTTTTTTCTTTTTTTGTTTAATTTAATTGGAATTCATGTTTTTTCGATTAAGAAGAAATTGGAATTTTTGATGATCCAGTTAAAAGGGATTCTACATAATAAAGTGGGTTAAATAAATTTAAATAATATGTAAATGGCAGAAGGGTATATTTGAAAGGTTTTGTGGAATAACTCTATTCTATACTATGATTAAGGTCAAAGAAATACACATATATAACTGAAACTTCGGGAGAAAAAGATTTTACGAAGATTTCTTGCCTTATGGTAGTAAAACTATAGGTTTTTTTATTTTTGTTTTTTTTTTTTGTTTTTTTTTTTTTTTCCTGATTGATAGGACGATGACGTGGGTCATTTACTTGATCTGCATAAATGGCTTAATCGATTTCTAGCAATTTTGTTGAACAGAATGTTGTAGGTAATTTTGTTAATATGGCAAATCAAAAAAAATATTTGATGTTGACATTTAGGTTTTAAGTATTTATTTGTAAATACTTAAAAATGATAGACTAACCTTTTTTTTAAATCGCTTTTCTGTCAAAAACTCGTAAATGTAAAAATGACACTTTAATGTATTTAAGATGAATTCCTACTTTGCTATATACTGTATTATATGAAAAACTAGCTGGCCCGCCCCGGCTTCGCATGGGTTGACAAATCTTAGTTTCGTACAAAACAAAGGAAAATATTTATATTTAAATAAAACAACAACTTAACCTATCTGAAAAATTTGGCTATCTAACAAATTGCTATAACTGCGGCATAAGCTATTTCAATAACTCAAAAGTCGATTTTTGTTTTAAATATTTTGTATAACTGTTACCAACCCACTTCGCAGCCCACAACCCATCTTGCATTATAAAAATTGTGCTATAACTTAATACATCCTTCATTCGAATTTGAGGAAATAAATCCAAATAAACGAATACTTTAATATGTACTAATATAGCAATTATATTATTAAGTAGAGTACATAAGATATATAAGACAAATTATAAAAAAACGAAATTGTAAATAACGAAAAAGGAAAACACACTACTAACATTCCCGCTATGGTTATTGACACGATTGATATAATATCTGCTTCAAAAATTGTGTAAACTTGGTTTCTTCAATTTTTTGACAACAAAACTGAGAAATTTTTCTGACAAATAATGTAATTTTAATTACTGATTCACATATCGGGTGTTGCCCAATTCAAATAGTGTGTTTCAATATGACACCCAACCAATCAATATGAAATCTATGAAAATGACATCTGTCAAAATGACATTTGTCAAATGACATCTGTCAAAATGAAATAATCAAAATTTGGTAAAATGATATAATATGTCAAAATGACATCTGTCAAAATGACATCTGTCAAAATGATATCTTTCAAAATGATATCTGTCAAAATAACATTTGTCAAAATGGCATCTGTAGAAATAATGAAATTCGCAAATGAGCGAAAACACTTGTTTTTTGCATTTTTTTTTTATGAAAAAGTCAATTTTTTTTGAAAAATGAACCTATGTCCTTCTCATTGATTTTGTAAATAGTTTAATAGGCTTTTCACACCAAACCCAAAACCGGGTTTTCGGCAAAAAGTTTTCAAAAACTCGAAAAGCGTTCACACTGAACATTTACAAGTTTTCGTTTGACATTTCACAAACACCAACTCATCTCCTGCAAAAAAAAACAATAACAAAACATCTCATTTACATAACACACTCACAATTTCCTTTGTCAGCAGAATTCAGCAGTTTTTTTTTACATTTTATTGAGGGCTGGATGTTTCAAAAGGTTTGTTTGTTTAGTTCAACTTTGAATTTCAACTAGTTTTCGAGAGGTTTTATATAAAACTTGTGGTTTACGAAAACTTGTGGTTTATTAAAAATGTATGGTAAAACTTGAGTTTTCGATTAGGTTTTCCGCCAAAACCGATAATTTCCCGAAAACCGCGTTTTGGGCTTGGTGTGAAAAGGCTATAAAAGAAAAACCAAGTAAATTGATTAAAAATTACGTGAGTTACACGTAAACACACAAAATATCAACTTAGTTTTATATTTATGTGCATATGTATGTATAATTGAATCCTACTTT